>CAMQGK010000485.1:4156250-4762500 GCA_947000775.1 Pterois miles | reverse complement strand
TGTGTGTGTGTGTGTGTGTGTGTGTGTGTGTGTGTGTGTGTGTGTGTGTGTGTGTGTGTGTGTGTGTGGCATGATCCTGCCCTGTGTGTGTCTTTCTCTCTCTCTCTCTCTCTCTCTCTCTCCCTCTCTCTCTCTCTGCAAACGAGCTAAACGTACCTTGTTGGCCTTTCTGTTAGTTTTCCCCGTTTGTATAAAATGCAATGTTATTCAACAATTAAAGGCCAGGGCATGTTCAGAATTCTCGATGGAGGAGAAAGACACACAATAATTCCAATGAGGACAACACAACGACAAGTTAAAATCAAAACACTGATATATTAAGGAAAAGAAGAGTTACAGAGCTCTGGAGGATACTTCTGTTAGCCTTAGCGTCTGAACTAGTACATAGAGTACGGTTCTCAGCTGTTCAGCAGTCAGAGTCCCGTCTGTCTGATCAAATCCTCCTCTTCTTATAGTGAACAATTAGTGACTATGTGTGTGTGAGAGATTAAGTGTAAGTGTGTATTGCTGTTGGGTCCGGCGGTCCAGCGTAGGTGGGTCGTTATCTTGTCGTTCAGTACTTGTTTCTTCTTTCCACATTCTTGGGCTTGCTGGTGCCTGATTGTCGTAACCTTGGTCCCTGTTTCACTGATAATACTCATGTGAAAGCTTTATTTGTGCTATTGTTCCCAGAATGAATGTTCATGTACTGATGTTCGTGTGCTGTAGTAAGCAGCTGTATTTACCATGATAGATTGTGGTTAATAGCGTTATACATTACATTAATATGTATCTGATCAGGTGACATATATTTACACTACAGTACATGGAGGATATCTTCACCTGTTAAATAGTCCAGCAGAGCGGCTCTAAGTTCTCTTTTGAGAAGATAACCAGCAACAGAAACGCCGTAGTACTCTGCTATCTCATACAGATCCGCTTTCCTACACTTATCAAGCTGAGCTAGTGTGGGGTTAGCCACGAAGCCGGCTAAATCAAAGGTTGCCACACTCACCTAAAGTCAAACGACAGATACACACTGCTCTCACACACATAAAAATACACACTGACTGCAGCTACCGGCTCCACTGAGCTGGGCTAATGCTAACGCTACAGCCAATAAACTCCCTACTGTTATTGTTTACGTCACCGCGACAAGTTTGGTAAGTTTGATGCCAGATGTCACAAAAACATACTCAACCTCCAGACTACAAACTTCCTCAGCAACCTGCCTAACGCCGACTGTACCTACCTATCTTCTGAGGTTTTCCGGGCTCGAGGCGATCCATCCATCCATCCATCCATCGTCAACCGCTTATCCCGTTAGGGGTCGCGGGGGGGGCTGCAGCCGATCCCAGCTGGCATTGGGTGAAGGCAGGGTACACCCTGGACAGGTCGCCAGTGTGCAGGGCACATAGAGATAGACGACATATAGACAGACAACCATTCACACGCACATCCACACCTACGGGCAATTTAGAGTAATCAATTAACCTAAACAGCATGTCTTTGGATGGTGGGAGGAAGCCGGAGTACCCGGAGAAAACCCACGCTTACATGGGGAGAACTTGCAAACTCCACACAGAAGAGCCGCAAGCTGGAATCGAACCTGCGACCCTCTTGCTGTGAGGCGACAGCGCTAACCACTACACCACCGTGCAGCCCAGCTCGAGGCGATATTAAAGGCAAAGCTCAGCGGCCAAAACCCTGAACGCCTACCCCCGTCAGAGATTTTAATCTCCACCCGGGATTCGCACCGAAAACAATAAAGGGAAAACAAGAAATGAATGTCCGATGGAAGGACCGAGTACAGTCCAGCTGGACACTCCTGTCTAGCTGAGGAAGCTGTATACAACAATGAGGTTAAGAAAAAGTGGCGAACAACATCAACACTTACCCACGTTGAAGCGATGAGTAAAACGAACTTACTTGAGCTGGTGTACGAGCCCCCAACTGTTACTTTCCCACTTAAGTCTAGGGAGAAGAAGAAGAAGAAGAAGATAGTCCTTTATTAGTCCCACGAGGGGAAATTCAATTTTTTCACTCTGTTGTTAACTTATACACGGTACATGCAGACCCGAACACACACATGCACAAACATGCAACAATGGAGAGATGTCAGAGTGACGGGGCTGCTCCTAACAAGCACCCCGAGCAGTTGGGGTTTGGGTTTGGTGCCTTGCTCAGGGGCACCTCGGCAGTGCCCAAGAGGTAAACTGGCACCTCTCCAGCTACCAGTTCACACTCAGTTCTTGGTCCATGGCGGGACTTGAACCGGTGACCCTCCGGTTCCCAAGCCAACTCCCTACAGACTGAGCTACTGCCGCCCCCAGGAAGGTAGTAACAATTATTATTATTATTATTATTGTTGTTGTTGTTGTTGTTGTTGTTGTTGTTGTTAAGTGTAGGTTTTGTGGTTATGAGGATGTCATGACAACGATTGGAAGTCATCACTATGTGTTGCCATGACAACAATGTGATGACATCATGAAGTGGTTTTGGAAGTGGCATTGATCCTAAATTTGGCTTTCAAGTGATCACTTAAATTGAACAGAACTGCTAAACACTTAACCATTCCCAAAAGAGAGAGAGAGAGAGAGAGAGAGAGAGAGAGAGAGAGAGAGAGAGAGGGAGAGACGACATTATTTGCAGCACAATGAGTTTTCAGTCATTGTTACCACGCTCTATGAAGCATCTGTATAAAAAACTCAAGGAGACTAAGGACGCCTCCCTCCACAAAGAGGCGGCCAGCAGGGTCCTGGCAGACCAAGACCAGCCCAGGAAGACCACCCAGCTGGAGGACATGGACAGGCACCTGAACAACAAGATCAACAAGGTCCTGGCAGACCAACAAGAGACCAGGATGCTCAGGATCATTCGGCTGAGGGGCACAGACGGGCTCCTGAAGGACAAGGTCAGCAGGGCCCAAGCAGACCAACAAGAGACCAGGATGACCAGGATGTTTCAGCTGGAGTGCATGCACAAGTACCTGAAGAACAAGATCAGTAGGATCCTGGCACACTAAGAACAGACCAGGAAGACCAGGGTCCAACAGATGACGGCTGAGAAGAAGCAGAACAACATCGGTGTGAAAATGAAGAAAGGAACGACAGAGTTCTTTTCCTCCTGGAGGACTGAGGATCTAAAGATCAAGATACAGGAGATGAAAAGCAGAGTGACGGAGTTGAAAAAGAAAGAGAAGAAGCAGGAGGTGACACCCTCCACATCTCCACCCTCCCTCCACCTCCCCTCACCTCCATCACCCTCTACATTTCCACCCTCCCTCCACCTCCCCTCACCTCCATCATCCTCCACATCTCCACCCTCCCCCCACCCCCCCCCCCCCCCCCTCCATCACCCCCCACATCTCCACCCTCCCTCCACCCCCCCCCCACCTCCATCACCCTCCCTCCACCTCCCCCCCACCTCCATCACCCTCCACATCTCCACCCTCCCTCCACCTCCCCCTCACCTCCATCACCCTCCACATCTCCACCCCCCCTCCACCCTCCCCCTCACCTCCATCACCCTCTACATCTCCACCTTCCCTCCTCATCTACCTAACAGGAAGGCTCACCTAAAGAAACAGATATCCGTTGCTCCGGTGTCGGAGCTCCGGTCTGTTTCTCCATGTTGGGTGGAGGTCGTTAACTTTCTGGGCAGCACAGTGGCTCAGTGACTAGTGATTAGCACTGCAGCCTCTCAGAGACACCTCCACCTGTCCAGCTGTGTGGAGGCTGGATATTCTCCCTGTGTCTGCGAGGGTTTTCTCCTGGTGCTCAGGTTTCATTTCCAAGTTATGCATGAGGCTAAGTGGACACAACTTCTATAAAACTCAAATAAATTGCCAAAAAAATGTCACTGTCTGCTTCTCTCAATAAATGTACACGGTATAAATACAACTGTATGACATTATGGTGCCTATAAAGTAGACGTACTGCTGTTCTCTGCTTAAGTTGGGATTTCAACAACACTGAAGCTGATCAATAAAACGATCAAAGCTACTAATAAAAGATGCTCTAAATAATATTTTAGATGCTGGTTAACAAAATGAGCCGGTTCTGTCATAAACAATGATTCACAGTGATTCAAGGTTTCCACCACCACTGGGCCAATAATCACAAAACGTCTGCAAGAGTACCTGAAACGTACCCTAACTAACTGGCTCAACCAAGATGGCGCTCCTCTTTGTGCGACGTAGCGCAGCTCTCCGAGTCAGGCTTTATTTAATTTTTGTACCGTTTGTTTCGTTTTTGTTCATATGCGGTACATTGAGAGCTAACGTTAATTACAATTGGGAGACTCTTCTTTGGCTGGAAGAACTGAGCCACAAGGGACATTTTGACGCAAATGTCCTGGACTCCTGGACACTAGAGCTCCACGCTGGAGTGTCGCCAAGTCAGGCTGCAGCAGGGGGATTGGGGCTCTTCTGTGTGGAGTTTGCATTTTCTCCCCATGTAAGTGTGGGTTTTCTCCGGGTTCTCCAGCTTCCTCCCACAGTCCAAAGAAATGCAGTTTAGGTTAAATGATGACTAAATTGCTTGTAGGTGTGAATGTGAGCGTGAATGGTTGTCTGTCTCTATGTGCCCTGCGATGGGCTGGCGACCTGTCCAGGGTGAACCCCGCCTTCGCCCAATACCTGTTGAAACTGTTATATTGCTCTAATCATTGTAGAAAATAGTAGTTTTAGTTGCTGGTCTAATGCTGCCTCATTCGGGTAGTTTGTTTGTGTGACTTTCAGGTCCAAACGAAAGTGGCGTCCAGAACACACATTGCTTAGCTTCCATGCTGGTACTCCTTCCTGCTTCTCCAAACTGGGGGCACGTCGACAGAAACCGATGTCAGGTCACGTGGGAGAAAGTTCGTTAAAGAAGTGTCACTAAAACTTACATACTGTGATCAAAATGTGAATACTACTGGGAAGCTACAGAATGATATAAAAATAATGCTGATGGACCTGCCCTTTAATTTTAGTGTCTTTTTTCAATATATTTTTGGATGTTTAGAAATAATCATACATGATGTGGGATACATGGAGTTATACTCTGTCATTCCCAGGTACGTGGTCAGCACTATGACCTGGTGTTGAATGGCTGTGAGATTGGAGGAGGCTCCATCCGCATCCACAAGGCTTCAGAACAGCTTCATGTCCTGAAGAGTATCCTCAAGGTCAGTCATTGTGTATCAGACTGTTTTCAGCCTGCCTTTGGAAATGAGTTGAGTCATCACTACTGTTGACATGTGTCTGCTGCAGGAGGATCCCAGTCTCCTCTCTCACCTGCTGGAGGCTCTGGACTCAGGAGCTCCACCACATGGAGGCATTGCTCTGGGTAAGGTTAACGCTGCACTCCACCACAGCGTCAAAATGTTTAAATTAATCAACAATTTCTGAAATAATTGAAGGTAATTGTAATAATTAACTCATTATTATGAAATGCTATTTAACTATTCTTACTGTTATACGTTTTGAGTGAGTTTTATTGGATGTAATTTTTATTTAAAATGAGCATTATTCACAGACATAACTCAGCATTTTCACTTTTTCACCACTGCCTAGACAAAATAATGTTTAATAACATATCTACACAGGGAATGATGGTTCAAAATTAAGTCATAATATTTTAAGAATAAATAAAATAATATAAATAACCAAAAGCAAAAAAAAGAGAGATAAATAACGAAAGACTAAGAAAGTCAGCAAACACATAATTAATAAAGTAAAACATACAGATACAGAATAAATAATGAACCCAATTTTCATAGTAGTCAAACGGTGGTACTACAATTTCCGTGATGCCATTGGGCCCAGAACGACGTTTTCCTGTTGACTTACATTGAGAAAGAGATGTCTGTAACTCAGCGGATAAATTTTCTTTAGGTGAATCAACTTACCAGTAAGAACACTAGAATAGCTGTTATTTGAATCATGAGGTCCAAAAAATTGTAAAATGCACAAACAGCCGAATCCAGAGTTGTTTCCCTTTCTCCGTTCATGTGAACGAGACCCAGACCAGGGCGCAGCGAGGGCTGGGAGGCGGAGATAGGAAGCCGCGACGACCCCGTGACCGAGCGGACGCTACTGCGTCTGCTCCGTGGGCCCAACGGATGCGTACGATCGCTGGAAAATCTGGGTACTTTTCCAGTCGGAAGTCGAGCCATTTTGGCTTCATGCGCCGCTGAGCAACTTTCATAGGAATGAACGAGGCCCCGCCTCCAACGCTGTATCCAGTTCTCTTTATACATACATTGGCCAAATGGACCCTTGGGACAATATTTCTAGTTGGGAGCATGAAAATTTGTTTGACACCTCAAGGATTACAAAAAAAAAGTTTTATCAGTGGGGTGCATTTAGAGTAAAGAATGTAAATGATATGTAAAGAAAATATATGTAATACTACTAAAAATGCACAATTCATGATGGTGAAAATGGTTATGATTTTGTTGAGTGGTTTTATCACTCCTCCATGATTTTCTAGGTTTGGACCGACTGGTCTCCATTATGGTCGGGGCTCCCAGCATCCGTGACGTCATTGCTTTCCCCAAGTCGTTCCGTGGTCACGACCTCATGAGCTGCGCACCTGACTTGGTATCTGAGGAGGAGCTGAAGTCTTATCACATCTCTGTCAAATGGCCAGCAGAGTGAGGAGGTGGAGGCGGAGGGAAAGAAGGGAAGTGAGGAGGCAAAGATGGAGGAGATAAAGAGGAAGTGGTCTTTGTAACCCACACCAACGGAGGTTAGAGAGGTTAGAGGACAAGGAGACTGAGATGAGCCGACAGCCAGCAGGCGGCATCGAGCCTGTAGCCTATGAGAAAGCGAACTGGATCAGCCACAGCATACATTATGGAAACCTGAAACCAGGGTCTGAAATTAACTTTATTCACTTCCTGCCACTGTGGCAAGCCAGTATTTTTGTCTGCCACTCAGAAATGGTATCTGCCACTTTTGAAAACTCTGCGCTAAATGACGAAATAACATTTTAGAGCTGATGTTATTCAATGTTATGTAGATATATTTTACACAAAAAAACACCATGGCTGCTACAGTAACTCTCCCTACGGTGAACTGGAGACAGTGAACTCAGCACGATGGCTGCTACAGTAACCCTCCTGACGGTGAACTGGAGACAGTGAACTCAGCACCGTGGCTGCTACAGTAACTCTCCTGACGGTAAACAGGAGACGGTGAACGCAGCACCATGACTGCTACAGTAACTCTCCTGACGGTGAACTGGAGACAGTGAACTCAGCACGATGGCTGCTACAGTAACTCTCCTGACGGTGAACTGGAGACAGTGAACTCAGCACGATGGCTGCTACAGTAACTCTCCTGACGGTGAACTGGAGACAGTGAACTCAGCACGATGGCTGCTACAGTAACTCTCCTGACTGTGAACTGTTGACTCAGTTTGTAGGTTGTGCTCATACACTGCAGTTGGCGCACCGCCGGGCGCTAATCTTGTTGGTTAGCTGTAAATAATCTGTTAACGACGGTCGGTTATCGGTTCCGAAAATTTTTCAAAATTAGCATCCCTAATTTAAATATTTACTTTCATTAAAAAAAATTCTTTGCAAGTTGTTAGATTGCTGTGAAAACATCTCCTGCAGACAACTTAATTTGTTCTTGCCAAAAACATAATTTTCCGAGATGACATTTGAACACATCATGACACCATTGTAATTCACCTTCACTCGATAGTCATTTTAACTGAGCAGCGTTTGAACACTTCATAATGGTAAGTTAA
This sequence comes from Pterois miles, assembly GCA_947000775.1. Taxonomy (NCBI): domain Eukaryota; kingdom Metazoa; phylum Chordata; class Actinopteri; order Perciformes; family Scorpaenidae; genus Pterois; species Pterois miles. The sequence goes on along the minus strand of CAMQGK010000485.1, from coordinate 4,754,779 downwards.
TGGCACTTCCGTTAATGTTAGTAGCTCCGTTATTTATCCAAGCAGGACTGTGCTGCCCACTGGCTGTTAACACTACTAACACTCGTCTGTTATTTCCACACAGTTCACAGTATCACATTATCGGAATGTGCGTCTCCTCGTTTAAGAAGCCTATACTCTCCACCCACCCTTATCACTCGTATGCGTCATTGGCATGCTTTTGGAAACTCAGTATAGAGGGAGTTAAATGAGATGCGGCACGATTCCTCCTCACCTTTTTTCCTTTTTTTTAATTTTTATTATAATTTTTTTTTTATTTTTTTTTTTTTTTTTTTTTTTTTTTTTTTTTTGGTTTTCTTTTTTTTCCTTATTCTTTTTTTAAAAATTTTTCTATTTTATAAAATTTTCTCAATTTAATTCTTTTTTTTTTTGTTCTCCCTCTCGTTAGTATATTGGAGTTAATGTGCGGCTTCCTGGAGTTCTCATAGTCATTGTTCTCATGTGATATTATAAAAGTCATACTTCTGCAGACGCAAATATGCTCTGTCATGCTCTGTTGTTCATCTCTTTATTGTCCTACAGCACATTGGTTTTGTAGTAAGGCAGCTAAAAAAAATAATACTGTAAGAAAAATAAAGGTAACACTTAATTTTACAGGTCTTTAAATTTCATGGTAATTAAGTGATAATTAGCAAGCAACCTATTTGAAATTTCTTTGGAATTACTGCCAAATTACCCCAATATTTACCTAAAAATGTATTTTAAAAATAAAACATAATTTAATAATTATATGCTGAAATAGCATCTAATGGTTTTATCCATCAGCAGACATGGAAATAAATCATCAATTAACTTTGTTTTCTTTTCCTGGAAATGTATTAAATAAATCTGCAGACCTGTGAAAGGAAGTGTTACCAAAATAAAATGTGAGACATCAAAGTAACTAAACTTCACAGTGCCTGAAAACTACAACTAACAATAAGGATGAGGTGTAGTGGTAAAGTTCATAAAGTTGCCAGACTGCATAGACAGGTTGAACCAGATCTGACAAACAGAGTGGGGCCACCTAACAAACACCCATTCTGTAATGAGCACTTGTTTTGATAAGTGCTATATAAATAACCTTCAGTATGATTATTATTATTATAACATGAGACTGATAGCCCACAATCTAGCATTGAACGTTACAATTAAACAGAAAGTCCATACTTTCTACAACACGTGATGTTGCTGTCAAAACTAAGAGCCTGTCAGCTCTTTGATCAGGCGTGAACGAGGCATTTCCCATGATGCCCTGGGTCTTGCAGTCGGTTGAGAGCAACAACACACACACACACACACACACACACACACACACACACACACACACACACACACACAATATATATATATATATATATATATATATATATATATATATATATACCAGTTTGGCCAGGTAGGGTTATTTTGTGAATTGTTTGTAATGTCACAGTTATTTTGTGTTGATTTATAAAAAAATGGAGAATGGATCCAGGAAATAAATTCATGAAATGAATGGAGGTGAGACCTCGATAACATGACAATGTGGACTATGTGGAGTGTTTGTTTATGTGTAGGGGATATAAACTGTTGCAGTTCACTGTAGTAGCCCTGCAGCAAGAAGACTCTGTGAAGCTTACAGAGTTTAAGTGGCTTTAAATCATCATAAGTATTTTTCTATAATATTGAATGTGTATTGAATGTTGTTGAATGTCCCTCCAAACTAGTGTGGCTAAAAATAAGCATAGTTTTATTGTACTCGTCCCCGGTATTTTCTTATGGTCTTTTTCATGTGTGTATGTTTTGTCTCAAGGAGCTCAGCGTGGTGCTGGTGAAAGCAGACGGGACGTTGAAGTCTCCTCTGAAGAAGCTGCTGTCTGTCTCAGCCACAGATGAGCTGCTGCAGAGGACTGGAGCCAAACCAGGAGACCTGCTGCTGTTGGCAGCTGGTTCCCTCCACACTGTGGTAGGAGACTCACTGACGTCAAACTTAGATTGATGAAGGGGAAAAGTTGTTCAATCCAGCAAGGAAACATAAAACTGGATATATGTGGATTCCTCTACTCTGGTCCCTCCATCCTACCCGTCCTCTCTCCTGTGTCTCCTCTCTCAGCGCCTGTTGCTGGGTAATCTTCGTCTGCGGTGCGCAGAGCTCCTGGAGTCTCGTGGCGTGTCAGTCCGCGACCCCTCAGCCTTCCACTTCCTGTGGGTTGTGGATTTCCCTCTCTTCTTGCCCAAAGAGGAGGATCCGGAGCTGCTGGAGTCAGCCCATCATCCATTCACTGCTCCGCTGCCAGAGGACACACAGTTACTCTACACTGAGCCAGAGAAGGTAGCCATTCACTCAAAATCTGTTTCAAGGGCAGGTCCATGGCCGTTCTCCTCTGGGTTTTTCAATTGGAAACAGCCACTCGGCCGTTACGGCCTGTGCCTGTACCGTTCCAGCGCTTTGCATTGTGGGAAACAGTAGGCTAGGTAGGCCGGTCCAATGCAGATTGGAGAATTTTTCCAAATCAGTACGACATCCAGGTATTTTTGCCAAACTTCCCACCCTCCCTTTTGTTGCGTCCTCTTTGTAAACCGTCCTTGGGTCTTCAGAAGGCCGCTATATAAATCTATTATTATTATCATTATTATTATTATTATTATTGTTGTTACGGCTGGGGCCGTGTGTGTGTGTGTGTGTGTGTGTGTGTGTGTGTGTGTGGCATGATCCTGCCCTGTGTGTGTCTTTCTCTCTCTCTCTCTCTCTCTCTCTCTCTCTCTCTCTCTCTCTCCCTCCCTCTCTCTCTCTCTCTGCAAACGAGCTAAACGTACCTTTAACCTAGCTTCTAGCCTTGAACCAGGAGAGGACTCGGCAGAGTGTGGCACAAACTGTGGTCATGTAAATTGCGCTACCTCATCATCGTGGCTCTGGACGGCGGGAGTGCGATGGAGACGACTAACCGGCGGCGTTTTTTGAGAAGATAACCAGCAACAGAAACGCCGTAGTACTCTGCTATCTCATACAGATCCGCTTTCCTACACTTATCAAGCTGAGCTAGTGTGGGGTTAGCCACGAAGCCGGCTAAATCAAAGGTTGCCACACTCACCTAAAGTCAAACGACAGATACACACTGCTCTCACACGCATAAAAATACACACTGACTGCAGTGTCAGTTCTCCAGCTTCCTCCCACAGTCCAAAGAAATGCAGTTTAGGTTAAATGATGACTAAATTGCTTGTAGGTGTGAATGTGAGCGTGAATGGTTGTCTGTCTCTATGCGCCCTGCGATGGGCTGGCGACCTGTCCAGGGTGAACCCCGCCTTCGCCCAATACCTGTTGAAACTGTTATATTGCTCTAATCATTGAAGAAAATAGTAGTTTTGACTGCAGCTACCGGCTCCACTGAGCTGGGCTAATGCTAATGCTAACGCTACAGCCTATAAACTCCCTACTGTTATTGTTTACGTCACCGTGACAAGTTTGGTAAGTTTGATGCCAGATGTCACACAAACATACTCAACCTCCAGACTAAAAACTTCCTCAGCAACCTGCCTAACGCCGACTGTACCTACCTATCTTCTGAGGTTTTCCGGGCTCGAGGCGATATTAAAGGCAAAGCTCAGCGGCCGAAACCCTGAACGCCTACCCCCGCCAGAGATTTTAATCTCCACCCGGGATTCGCCCCGAAAACAATAAAGGGAAAACAAGAAATGAATGTCCGATGGAAGGACCGAGTACAGTCCAGCTGGACACTCCTGTCTAGCTGAGGAAGCTGTATACAACAATGAGGTTAAGAAAAAGTGGCGAACAACATCAACACTTACCCACGTTGAAGCGATGAGTAAAACAAACTTACTTGAGCTGGTGTACGAGCCCCCAACTGTTACTTTCCCACTTAAGTCTAGGGAGAAGGTAGTAACTATTATTATTATTATTATTATTATTATTATTATTATTTTGTTGTTGTTGTTAAGTGTAGGTTTTGTGGTTATGAGGATGTCATGACAACGATTGGAAGGCATCACCATGTGTTGCCATGACAACAATGTGATGACATCATGAAGTGGTTTTGGAAGTGGCTTTGATCCTAAATTTGGCTTTCAAGTGATCACTTAAATTGAACAGAACTGCTAAACACTTTACCATTCCCAATAGAGAGAGAGAGAGAGAGAGAGAGGGAGAGACGACATTATTTGCAGCACAATGAGTTTTCAGTCGTTACCACGCTCTATGAAGCATCTGTATAAAAAACTCAAGGAGACTAAGGACGCCTCCCTCCACAAACAGGCGGCCAGCAGGGTCCTGGCAGACCAAGACCAGCCCAGGAAGACCACCCAGCTGGAGGACATGGACAGGCACCTGAACAACAAGATCAACAAGGTCCTGGCAGACCAACAAGAGACCAGGATGCTCAGGATCATTCGGCTGAGGGGCACAGACGGGCTCCTGAAGGACAAGGTCAGCAGGGCCCAAGCAGACCAACAAGAGACCAGGATGACCAGGATGTTTCAGCTGGAGTGCATGCACAAGTACCTGAAGAACAAGATCAGTAGGATCCTGGCACACTAAGAACAGACCAGGAAGACCAGGGTCCAACAGATGACAGCTGAGAAGAAGCAGAACAACATCGGTGTGAAAATGAAGAAAGGAACGACAGAGTTTTTTCCTCCTGGAGGACTGAGGATCTAAAGATCAAGATACAGGAGATGAAAAGCAGAGTGACGGAGTTGAAAAAGAAAGAGAAGAAGCAGGAGGTGAAGGAAGAATTCTCTTCTTCCTTAACCTCCCTCCACCTCCCCCTCACCTCCATCACCCTCCACATCTCCACCCTCCCTCCACCTCCCCCTCACCTCCATCACCCCCTACATCTCCACCTTCCCTCCTCATCTACCTAACAGGAAGGCTCCCCTAAAGAAACAGATATCCGTTGCTCCGGTGTCGGGGCTCCGGTCTGTTTCTCCATGTTGGGTGGAGGTCGTTAACTTTCTGGGCAGCACAGTGGCTCAGTGACTAGTGATTAGCACTGCAGCCTCTCAGAGACACCTCCACCTGTCCAGCAGTGTGGAGGCTGGATATTCTCCCTGTGTCTGCGAGGGTTTTCTCCTGGTGCTCAGGTTTCATTTCCAAGTTATGCATGAGGCTAAGTGGACACAACTTCTATAAAACTCAAATAAATTGCCAAAAAAATGTCACTGTCTGCTTCTCTCAATAAATGTACACGGTATAAATACAACTGTATGACATTATGGTGCCTATAAAGTAGACGTACTGCTGTTCTCTGCTTAAGTTGGGATTTCAACAACACTGAAGCTGATCAATAAAACGATCAAAGCTACTAATAAAAGATACTCTAAATAATATTTTAGATGCTGGTTAAAAAAATGAGCCGGTTCTGTCATAAACAATGATTCACAGTGATTCAAGGTTTCCACCACCACTGGGCCAATAATCACAAAACGTCTGCAAGAGTACCTGAAACGTACCCTAACTAACTGGCTCAACCAAGATGGCGCTCCTCTTTGTGCGACGTAGCGCAGCTCTCTGAGTCAGGCTTTATTTAATTTTTGTACCGTTTGTTTCGTTTTTGTTCATATGCGGTACATTGAGAGCTAACGTTAATTACAATTGGGAGACTCTTCTTTGGCTGGAAGAACTGAGCCACAAGGGACATTTTGACGCAAATGTCCTGGACTCCTGGACACTAGAGCTCCACGCTGGAGTGTCGCCAAGTCAGGCTGCAGCAGGGGGATTGGGGCTCTTCTGTGTGGAGTTTGCATTTTTTCCCCATGTAAGTGTGGGTTTTCTCCGGGTTTTCTCCGGGTTCTCCAGCTTCCTCCCACAGTCCAAAGAAATGCAGTTTAGGTTAAATGATGACTAAATTGCTTGTAGGTGTGAATGTGAGCGTGAATGGTTGTCTGTCTCTATGCGCCCTGCGATGGGCTGGCGACCTGTCCAGGGTGAACCCCGCCTTCGCCCAACACCTGTTGAAACTGTTATATTGCTCTAATCATTGTAGAAAATAGTAGTTTTAGTTGCTGGTCTAATGCTGCCTCATTCGGGTAGTTTGTTTGTGTGACTTTCAGGTCCAAACGAAAGTGGCATCCAGAGCACACATTGCTTAGCTTCCATGCTGGTACTCCTTCCTGCTTCTCCAAACTGGGGGCACGTCCACAGAAACCGATGTCAGGTCAAAGGAGAAAGTTCGTTAAAGAAGTGTCACTAAAACTTACATACTGTGATCAAAATGTGAACACTACTGGGAAGCTACACAATAATATAAAAATAATGCTGATGGACCTGCCCTTTAATTTTAGTGTCTTTTTGTTTTTTCAATATATTTTTGGATGTTTAGAAATAATCATACATGATGTGGGATACATGGAGTTATACTCTGTCATTCCCAGGTACGTGGTCAGCACTATGACCTGGTGTTGAATGGCTGTGAGATTGGAGGAGGCTCCATCCGCATCCACAAGGCTTCAGAACAGCTTCATGTCCTGAAGAGTATCCTCAAGGTCAGTCATTGTGTATCAGACTGTTTTCAGCCTGCCTTTGGAAATGAGTTGAGTCATCACTACTGTTGACATGTGTCTGCTGCAGGAGGATCCCAGTCTCCTCTCTCACCTGCTGGAGGCTCTGGACTCAGGAGCTCCACCACATGGAGGCATTGCTCTGGGTAAGGTTAACGCTGCACTCCACCACAGCGTCAAAATGTTTAAATTAATCAACAATTTCTGAAATAATTGAAGGTAATTGTAATAATTAACTCATTATTATAAAATGCTATTTAATTATTCTTACTGTTCTACGTTTTGAGTGAGTTTTATTGGATGTAATTTTTATTTAAAATGAACATTATTCACAGACATAACTCAGCATTTTCACTTTTTCACCACTGCCTAGACAAAATAATGTTTAATAACATATCTACACAGGGAATGATGGTTCAAAATTAAGTCATAATATTTTAAGAATAAATAAAATAATATAAATAACCAAAAGCAAAAAAAAGAGAGATAAATAACGAAAGACTAAGAAAGTCAGCAAACACATAATTAATAAAGTAAAACATACAGTACATACAGAATAAATAATGAACCCAATTTTCATAGTAGTCAAACGGTGGTACTACAATTTTCCGTGATGCCATTGGGCCCAGAACGACGTTTTCCTGTTGACTTACATTGAGAAAGAGATGTCTGTAACTCAGCGGATAAATTTTCTTTAGGTGAATCAACTTACCAGTAAGAACGCTAGAATAGCTCTTATTTAAATCATTAGGTCCAAAAAATTGTAAAATGCACAAACAGCCGAATCCAGAGTTGTTTCCCTTTCTCCGTTCATGTGAACGAGACCCAGACCAGGGCGGAGCGAGGGCTGGGAGGCGGAGATAGGAAGCCGCGACGACCCCGTGACCGAGCGGACGCTACTGCGTCTGCTCCGTGGGCCCAATGGATGCGTAAGATCGCCGGAAAATCTGGGTACTTTTCCAGTCGGAAGTCGAGCCATTTTGGCTTCATGCACCGCTGAGCAACTTTCATAGGAATGAACGAGGCCCCGCCTCCAACGCTGTATCCAGTTCTCTTTATATATACATTGGCCAAATGGACCCTTGGGACAATATTTCTAGTTGGGAGCATGAACTGGTTCAACGCAGAAGAAACTTTAAAACCAAGTTTCACTGATAACAGAGCTGTTGAGGTTAGACTATGTTGGCTTGTTATGATGGTGGTTTCCTCTCAGATCAATGCCTCATATAATCATCTTTAATAACAGAAAGTTTTCCAATAAATGATAAACAGTTTCCTCAATTCAAGTCCTTGAATGTATGTGTTCACCTATACTCAGGTGAGTATAGTGGGAGTTAATGTGCGGCCGTTCCTGGAGTTCTCATAGTCATTGTTCTCATGTGATATTATAAAAGTCATACTTCTGCAGACGCAAATATGCTCTGTCATGCTCTGTTGTTCATCTCTTTATTGTCCTACAGCACATTGGTTTTGTAGTAAGGCAGCTAAAAAAATAATACCATAAGAAAAATAAAGGTAACACTGAATTTTCTAGGTCTTTAAATTTCATGGTAATTGAGTGATAATTAGCAAGCAACCTATTTGAAATTTCTTTGGAATTACTGCCAAATTACCCCAATATTTACCTAAAATGTATTTTAAAATTTAAACATAATTTAATAATTATATGCTAAAATAACATCTAATGGTTTTATCCATCAGCAGACATGGAAATAAATCATCAATTAACTTTATTTTCTTTTCCTGGAAATGTATTAAATAAATCTGCAGACCTGTGAAAGGAAGTGTTACCAAAATAAAATGTGAGACATCAAAGTAACTAAACTTCACAGTGCCTGAAAACTACAACTAACAATAAGGATGAGGTGTAGTGGTAAAGTTCATAAAGTTGCCAGACTGCATAGACAGGTTGAACCAGATCTGACAAACAGAGTGGGGCCACCTAACAAACACCCATTCTGTAATGAGCACTTGTTTTGATAAGTGCTATATAAATAACCTTCAGTATGATTATTATTATTATAACATGAGACTGATAGCCCACAATCTAGCATTGAACGTTACAATTAAACAGAAAGTCCACACTTTCTACAACACGTGATGTTGCTGTCAAAACTAAGAGCCTGTCAACCCTTTGATCAGGCGTGAATGAGGCATTTCCCATGATGCCCTGGGTCTTGCAGTCGGTTGAGAGCAACAACACACACACACATATATACACACACACACACACACACACACACACACACACACACACACACACATATATATATATATATATATATATATATATATATATATATATATATCACACACAGTTATGTATGTATGTGTGTATATATATATATATATATATATATATATATATATATATATATATATATATATATATATATATATATATATATATACACATATGTATGTATGTATATATATATATATATATATATATATATATATATATATATGTATGTATATATATATATATATACAATATATATATATGTATATATATATATATATTGTATGTATATATATATATATGTATGTATGTCAACGAAAACAACAAACCCCAACTGATAACCAGTGATGAGTAAGGCCTATTGAAAGAGGATGGGTCAAGGCTCTTGAGTATGGGTTTGACACATGCGCAGTGTGACTGTTGCTGCGGTTATGCGTTGGTGCGGTGAGTGCAGACTGCGCATGTGTTGTATTCCTTATAGTATATCGTCCTCTCCTTCAACCCTCCGTGGTGATAACCCGGAAGAGAAGTGTTCAGCTTGTGACCCCTTTGCTGTGGACGTAACGTAAGAGAGTAAAATGACTGAACAGAGATGTGATTGTTTCGTCTCACCCTCGACACCAGCGGACTCTAGGCTCACCTCAACGCGTCAACGGCGAGAATAAGGACCCTGACTACCGGAATGTCATAACTAACGGAAACGACAATCAGTTATTTGGTGAATTTCTTCAGACGGACGTCGGACGATGCTTGACGGGCAGCCAAATAATCAAAATTAGCCCGTGTGTCTGTTCTTTGACAGCCTCTGTTTATCCACCTTTCCGGTTTTTCCGCTACACGTATTTACCCGAAAAGTAAACGCCAGGTGTGAAGCAGCCGGTTAACTGCTTTATTTTGGGACCCTTCAGTTGGCGACGACAGCCACGTCAGCTAACGTTAGCTGAATAACGCTAACTAGCTGTCGCTATATATCGAGTATAGTATATTTTGAATACTCTTGGTTTGGTTTTGTGATATCCAACAAAAACGTTAAGGGTGTTTTTTTCTCTGAGGCAATGGCTCCGATGGGTATCCGGCTGTCACCGCTCGGTGTGGCGGTGTTCTGCCTCCTTGGAGTCGGCGTCATCTACCACCTGTATGCGGGGGTCATCTCCAACCGCCTGGCTGCTTTCAGGTCAGTGTCTCGTTTCCATACATGACATAACGTGGTTTTATATCTCACTGCAGGCACAGTAACTGAATCTGCAAGTACGGGCAGGGCTGAGCCAGTCCACCACCTCAGAGTCGTTATGACCCTGGTTGGAGCGGAGATAACAGTACGTTTGAAGCAGGATTACTCCCTTTCAGCAAGTGTACTAGCTGTTGCACGAATGATGTAACATGTTAACCCTCTGAGACCCACAATAGACCTGTTTTTTTTTGGCTTTTTTTAGGGGGCCCAGGGAGTCTTTAGGGGGATATAGCAGGTCAACAGTAGCTGTCACATAGAAGTGGTGACCATCACCTGAAAGCTGGGAACCTGGGGATTAATTCGAGGTGCAGCTCAGCACTGTGTCAAGTTGCCCTGGTCATGAATCAGAATAAACCTGAATGACTACATTTATTTTCTAAAATGAATTGTAAACGGGTTTAGAACATTATGATAGAGGTATATGATGGTCATTGTCATGCTGTTATGTCTCATAAGGTGTTGGAGCAGTTTTTGGGTTGGTACCATTTGTTATACAGATTTGGTGCTAAATTTAACATTTTTTACCACTTGAGAATTGCTATAAAACATCAATAATCCCTCCAAAATACCACATTAAGACACCAAGACCTTGACGAACATCATAGAAAAGGCCATGCTGTAATTTTGGATCCAAAACATTTGACATTTGGAGATTTCTTGCAAGTATTGCATTTTTCGAGATTGGGTGGTGAGCACATCTGTTGTTTAAACTGCTCAGAAACCACCTTATTGTCAGTGTAGCTAGGAAAGCCATCCATCCTCTGAATGCCCTACGTCTCTAGTTTGTGGCTGTAAAGTTTCATGAGGCTGTGATTATCATATTATTAACAGTTCAAATTCTTGTAACCTTTTTATAATGTAAATAGTATCTGTGGCTGAAAGTATGCAGGACCTGTAGCATTACAAAGTGGATCATGTTTAAGAAGATTTGAAGATAATGATAAAAAAACACATAATATCTTAAAGTATAAATGGTAGGAAAAAGTTGAATGTAAGCACTAATGACCAAAAACCACAGACGAAACTGAAGTCGAATAAACTGCAGAAGAACAATACTGGGAATGATGAATACTCAACTGCTGTTTAGGACCTGTGGTCTACAGTATGTCACTATTATACTTTAATTCTAGACTTCCTGCAAGCTCTTTGGTTTGATATTATTGATATATTTGTGATTTGATATAAAAAACTTTTCACGTTTTGAGATTTGTGGAAGAATTGCATTTTTTGACTGTTGCATCGTGACTGTTGTGTCTGTTGTGTCTGTTGTGTAAACTGCTCAGAAACCCCCTTATTGTCAGTCTAGCTAGTAAAGCCATCCATCTTCTGAATGCTCCAGGTCTTTAGTTTGTGGCTGTAAAGTTTCATGAGGCTGTGATTATCCTCAAGGTCACCACAGGTCATTTTATACAGTGAGGTCAACTTTTTAAAAAATGGCCTCACTACAATAAAATGGCTCCTATGGGGACTAACATCATCACACATTAATACAGTTGGACTCATTGGATCCACAAGAGTCTCAGCTTTACAATGAAACCCCATTTCTGTAATTCAGGACTGTTTAGGAACCCCAGTTTGCAGAAATATTCAAATACACCATTTTAGAATAGGAGACAATAACACATGTATACTGCATGGAAAAAAATGTATGGGTTTTGCCCAAAACTGGATGTGATTATCATAAAGTAGGCATGTCTTTAAAGGGGAGACTTGTGGGTACCCATAGAACCCATTGTCATTCACATATCTGGAGGTCAGAGGTCAAGGGACCCTTTGAATGGCTCGCCAAATTTAGCCCAACTTTGGAGTGTTATTTAGCCATATTGCCGACATGGTAGCATGACATCACCATGGATTGATGATGTTTTCTAGTTTCATATTATATCTGTGTCTCCACTCTGGCCCTAAAACTGAAACTACTAGAGCATCTGAAAGACAGTAAAGTCTCAATGGTCACGTAGCTGCTTACAAGGGCTGGGTTTTGAACCTCAGTACTTTTTTTTTTATATAGACTGAATTGCGTCTGTTGTACTGAATATTGAAGTAACTGTAACTAGATTTTACTAGACTGTAAAGTGCTGAATGCTGACCTGAAAACTGGCTTTCAGTGGTCTGATTTGTCTTTACAATTTTCTAACATGTCAATGTTTTGATTGTAAGATAATGAAGGAGCACAAAATGTCAGCTTCACTTCAAAAAAGTACAGCGTCCAAGTCTAAAACTTGCCTTCTGATTCACCTTCCCAGAGCTGATAAGGCTGCTGTGGTTTCTTCAGGCTGGATGTGAGGAAAGGTGAAAGCTTTTCTCAGTCAGCGCTGTGTTGAGTTTGACTTTCTTGTCCCTTCATCTCTGCAGACAGAGGAGCCAAGTGGATCTGAGGGACCTGCTGGCTGTCTCAGTGGAGGCTGCAGTGCTCGGTGGCATAGAGGTAAAAACGCTTATGCTTCATTTCACCGCTCAGTGGACAAATGTTAAGTAGGCTTTTACAGTATCGACGTTTAACAAAGGGTGTTTTTACATATAGACCTTCATAAACAAACTCTTAAAGCTTCAGTAGGCGATAGGGATGTTTGTGTGTAGTATTGCATGTCCGCAGCACTACATGCAGCACCGTGGCTGCTACAGTAGCTCTCCTGACAGCGAACTGGAGACAGTGAACGCAGCACCAGGACTGCTACAGTAGCTCTCCTGACAGCGAACTGGGACAGTGAACGCAGCACCAGGACTGCTACAGTAACTCTCCTGATGGCGAACTGAAGACAGTGAACGCAGCACCATGACTGCTACAGTAGCTCTCCTGACGGCGAACTGGGACAGTGAACGCAGCACCATGACTGCTACAGTAGCTGTGTTGATGGTGAACTGGAGACAGTGAACGCAGCACCGTGGCTGCTACAGTAGCTCTCCTGACGGCGAACTGGGACAGTGAACGCAGCATCGTGGCTGCTGTAGTTGCTCTCCTGATAGTGAACTGGGGATTGATTTTTAAATGGGTTTAAAACATTATGATAGAAGTATATGATGGTCATCCTTATGCTCTATGATGCCTCATATGTTGTTGCAAATTTTGGGTTAAGATTTGTTTCACAGATTTGGTGCTAAATTTAACGTTTTTTACCACTCGAGAATTGCTAAAAAATTATCAGTAATCCCTCCAAAATACAACATTAAGACACCAAGACCTTGAGAAACACCATAGAAAAAGCTATGCTGTGATTTGTTATCAAAAATGCAGCACAGTGGTTGTTGCAATAACTTTCCTGACGTCGAACTGGAGACAGTGAACGGAGCACCGTGGCTACTACAGTAGCTCTCTTGATGGTGAACTGGAGACAGTGAATGCAGCACCGTGGCTGCTACAGTAGCTGTGTTGATGGTGAACTGGGGACAGTGAACGCAGCACCGTGGCTGCTACAGTAGCTGTGTTGATGGTGTACTGGGGACAGTGAACGCAGCACCGTTGCTGCTACAGTAGCTGTGTTGATGGTGAACTGGGGACAGTGAACGTAGCACCGCGGCTGCTACAGTAGCTGTGTTGATGGTGTACTGGGGACAGTGAACGCAGCACCGTGGCTTCTACAGTAGCTGTGTTGATGGTGAACTGGGGACAGTGAACGCAGCACCGTGGCTGCTACAGTAGCTGTGTTGATGGTGAATTGGGGACAGTGAACGCAGCACTGTGGCTGCTACAGTAGCTGTGTTGAGGGGGAACTGGGGACAGTGAACGCAGCACCGTGGCTGCTACAGTAGCTGTGTTGATGGTGAATTGGGGACAGTGAATGCAGCACCGTGGCTGCTGCAGTAGCTGTGTTGATGGTGAACTGGGGACAGTGAACGCAGCACTGTGGCTGCTACAGTAGCTGTGTTGATGGTGAAGTGGGGACTCAGTTGTCTGTTGTGCCGTAACGAAGAGTTAACCAGCAGTGTGTTGTGTACAAAGTTATAATAGTTTTGGATTTACAGTTAGTTTTTCATTTTATTTTACATTTCAAAGTGTGTTTTTTAGTTTTCCTTTAGTTCTAGTTTTTCCAGTAAGGTTTAATTTTAGTTTTTATATCTACTTAGTTGTAGTTTTTGTTTGTTTTTGTTAGGTACAATGTATCAGAAGTACTGTATGTAGTTATATACATACAAAATACATGGTTGGAGATCTGTGGAGGATTGGCCATAATGTTTAATGGTTAGTCTTTAAGCCACTTTAGTGTCTGATGTGAAGCTTGTCAAGTCGTTCATTTTCTTTTTTCAGTGTTATAGGTAAAAAAAAAAATTAAACCTGAAATGAATTAAAAGTCATATTTTCATTTTTATTTTATTTATTCAAATTCAAATTTTTTTCACTTCTTATTTTCATTTGAGTTGACTATAATAACTCTGGCTGTGTAGTTCACTAAAAGTGAAGTTTCCCTGTGCTAGCTAAACCGTATATGCAACCTTCTGAACCAGTTGTCAGTAAAGTCTACATTATAGTGGAGATATAATCTCTAGATAAACAGCAGGCGTACATTTGGGTGCAAGTAAACCGTATCAGCATGTGGGATGTGAGTTGTGTATTTTTTTTTTTCTGTCTCTAGGTGAAGAAGGTGCGTGGTGACAATGACCTGAAGGAGAAGTCAAAGGGCAAGACGAGGGAGGGAGTCAATGAGCTCCTGACTTTGGGTGACCTGCAGTCTCATAGAAAGATGTTTAACCTTCTAAGCAACACCTTCCCTGACGTCACGGTGAGCACAAATCACCACAGCTGTTGTGCAACTTTCTTTTATCTGGCACATATTGGTGTTCTCACTTTTTTCAGTCAGTATTTGTCTACTGTGGAAACAAAACACCATTACTTGTTTAGCAGCTCTCAAACAGGATCAGTTCCACGAGCCCAGAGAGTTAAATCACAAACTGGTACCATCATGAACTACTGTAGCAACAAAGCTAGAAACAGTAGAACCAAGTCCTTAATGTGATGTTAGAGGTGGAGCTTAAGGAAAACCTCAGTGGTCTTGTCATTCCCGTATTTGCTTTGTGTTCAGGTGAACAGCGAGGAGCACGACAACATGGTGGATAAGGCTGCAGCCTGGAGCCGGGACATTCCTGCCGACATACTTGACAAGATAGAGGGTGGCAAGGATGTTCCTGCAGAGAGCGTCACTGTGTGGATCGATCCTCTAGACGCTACACAGGAATATACAGGTATGCACATTACTCAAGCTAATTTCCATGATCATTTTACAATACTGGACAACAATGAGTCTGCTTGTCACTGAGATACATCTTGTGTTGCTGCTCTGAAAGGCCCCCTCCAATGTATTTTGGCATTTCTATGATAATTCATATTTATTTGAGTCATTTCCTGACTACGTTGATTAACCGCACTGTTGGCAAAGTTTTGTTTGACAAATAAAAAAGTTTAAAAAAAAAGAAGTTTGTTCGTAAAATGTGACTAAGACGTATGACTGTAGTAGAAGCTGCAGGTCAAAGGTCATCCTCCAAGCTGCAGGACACTCATGTTCAGTTTAGTCTGAGCAGGAAACTGATAAATCTGTCTGTTAGTTAGCTACGTAGGTACACTTAGCTAGCCCAGCTTGTTGCATTAGCTAACTGAGGGTTTTCATTTTATGTTTTAGTTTTCTCCACCTTACTTCAGTGTGTTTATTTTCACAGTGGCATTTGTGTGTGTGGTGAACAGTTGAAATCGATGCACTGAATTTCACAAAATCCCATCTGCAGAATTAACACAATACACTGAATGTCTCTCTCACTCGCTCTCTTCTTTTCTACTGTCTCCTGCTGGAGATTAATGGAAAGCAGCTGATACGGGAGGCATATGGGCCTTTAACAGGTCACAGGGAGCACAATTTTCAGCCCAACAGAAAACAAGAAAAGTCGCGTTAGAGAAGTAAATGAATGTCAGTGCAGCCTGGTGTGGTGTCAGTGCTGGAGCTGAGGTGAGAGCGGCCGGTGCAGGTGGACGGTGAACCTCCAAAACGTCCCAAAAGTGATTTTCAAATGGCGGCAAGATGCCTGTGCGTCCTCCGGCGCGATGTGGCCGGCGTGCAGCGGTGTGGCTGCTTGGTGGAGCAGCAGCCAGACGGTGAAGAAGAGAGAGAGTGAGAGAGTCTGTGTGTTGAGATCATTATTGTCTCATTTATGGTCTGATAAACAGTAAATTCATCTAAGCTGGTTTCATCTAAACTGGGTTGAAAAACGATGCAACCTGGTTACCATGGCATTGAATTACCTCTGACTATTAACCACACCTGCATTCCCTGAGAAAGAGTTTTAACTAAAAACAGGAAGTAAAACTGGCTGGAGGAGGGCTTTAATTTCATTATGTTACCACCAGCTAGCTTGCTAAATTGTTAGCCTCTGTGGCTTCTAGACTCGGACAGTAACGTTAATATTGCCGTTGCTAAGCAGCGGTGGTCTTCACAACTTGACCACTTGAACGCAATGCATGTCGTGTTCATGACGTCCATTTAAAGGCACCATTAGATTAAGAACTGTGATAGTTGGGGTGAAAACTGGGCTTTGATTTGTCTTCACAGATCAAGCTCATGGGACTCACACTGTAGAATGCACATTGTTCAATGTTGAGTTTATAAAAAACTTAAATGATTGTATGAGGTTTGGTGGACAAACTTGTTTGTCTTTGTTTGTTCTACCATTATCTATGGAAAGTGGACCTAACATGCATGGCCCTTTGCAGCAGAGCCCACTCTAAGGGACAGTCCACCCCCAAACATCCAAACTTTATCACTCTAGATTGTTTTAAGTGTGAGTCGCCGAGTGTTGGAGATATCGGCTGTAGAGATGTCTGCCTTCCCTCCAATATAATGGAACTAGATGGCACTGGGCTTGTGGTGCTCAAACTGCAAAAACAAAAATAATGAATTTGAAAAGTCGACAACAATGTCTTTTTCCATAAATCATGACCCGGTTACTCAGATAATCCACAGACTTGCTGTGAGCTGTTTCTTCACTGGTAGTTGTAAGGTGGCAGGAGAGTTTCCTCACTAATGGGCATCTATTAAATCCCCAACTTGACCAGGAATGAAATGTGTCCTATTTATTATTAATAAGAACATAAAGGTTTACGAGACACAAATATGCACAGATAAGCATTTCCACTGACCTTGTTCTCTCCTCTGGTCTTCATCCCTCACCGTCCCTGTTCCCTCCCATGTCCTGTAATCTCTTTTCCATCTCCTTTACCTCCCTCGGTGTGTATCCCCTGGCTGTCTCTCCACAGAGAATCTGGTGAAGTATGTGACCACGATGGTATGTGTGGCTGTAGATGGTAAACCAGTGATTGGAGTCATACACCAGCCATTCACTGGGTTCACAGGTGAGTGTGCGAGCCTCCACAATTTGACATAACCCCCTGGGGTTTATACGACCGAAAAGTTGGTTACTCTTTGTGGAGTATCTCCAGAAAGCTGCAGTGTAGAGACGTACTTGCAGCTTCTTCGTCATCACCGTAGCTTTCTATGTGATTCAATTTCTGTTGTCTTTATGGTCATTTTAATCATTTGTATTTATGTGATATCACTGCAGCCTAGATATTTGAATAGCCCAGTTCGTCCTGGACAGAAAAAAAGTGATTGTCATGATTGTGTAGTACAGCATTGTGATTCTGGAGTATTTTTTACAAAAGGAGATCAGGTGGATCAAAAATATGATGGCTTAGGTTAAACAAGATGCCTCTACATTTTCAACCTCTACATGGTTGAAAAACAATCTGACATTTTTATTGAACTAAATATATTTTTCTCTTTTTTGCAAAGATCACTGAACTTCAGGTTGACCCTCATCTCTTTATCTTGGCACCTGCCACATTTTTATTTAGACGAAGAACCTGTACAATTAGATTCCTAGAGCTTTGATTGTTAAGACGTCAGTCGACAAAATAAAATGTTTTGAACGTCTCCCTCTCGCTAACTCTGTGATCGCTTTGTCTCTCCCCCAGCCTGGGCGTTTGTAGGTCAGGGGTCAAATATGAGACCCCGTTCGTCCTACAGTGGCAGTCCTCCAAAGGTCATCGTATCACGTTCTCACTCGGGAAAAGTTAAAAATTTTGTTCAGGATGCTTTTGGAAACAGCACAACAACAATTATAGCAGGTGGAGCAGGTGAGTAGAGAATTAATTTACATTTCTCAACACAAAACTACATTTGAAGGCGTCATGATAGTGTTATAATTTACTATCACCCGATACTCATATTTACTGATCAGAGCTTGAACCACGGTCTGAAATCAGCTTTTTTCAAGTATTTTCCTTTTGTCTGAGCTCAGTAGATGAAGCCCAGTGGGCTAACTTTGCAGAAGTACTTGAGAAGAACAATGATGTAACTGGGAGAAACCATGCAGAGACAAAATGTAGACTGGAGAGACAGACCATAAGTGTTGTTCAATAAATGTTTACTTAAGAAATGTTGTGTCATCATTTGTTATTATTAAGCTGTTATATTTTATCAGATGGAGGGGAAAAAAGAAAACCAGACAAACATATCGGCAAAAAAAACAAAAAAAAATCTGCATCATATATCAGTCACCCGTCGTCCTGATTTTGCAAAAAATCTGCATCAGCCATAAAAAACCCATGACGGTCGTCCCCAAGTATATATGCGGATATATGAGACTGTTGAAAACCTGCTAGCTTTTATCAGCTGCTGATTGATGGTTCGTCTCTAGCTGTTCGTTTAGGAAGCGCTTGATTTATGCAGCAGTTTTCTATGAGTGGAGCATTTTAATATCAATCACAATATCTCAGCGATCATGTTCATTTAATCGTGGGAAATCCAAATCATGATCACGATCAATATTCGGTTAATTGTGCAGCCCTACCATGATTTAGAGTGTCACAATCTAATAGTGTTTCCACTGCATGATATGTAAGGCATCAGCACCACTTGGTGAGGAGGAGAAATCTGCTGAGCTCCTGTAAAGCTTTGTCCTCTACTGAGGAAGGGCAGCCAGCGGCAGCATTCTCTCTGTAGCAGGCAGTAAAGAGGTTTATGCAAAATGTAATCTTAATTTGTAGGACAAGATATCAGCACACTATAGCACTAGTGTGGTGAATATTCACACATTCTCTCTCTCTCTCTCTCTCTCTCTCTCTCTCTCTCTCTCTCTCTCTCTCTCTCTCTCTCTCTCTCTCTCTCTCTCCAGGATATAAGGTCCTGTCACTTTTGGAGATGCCTTCAAGTGAAACGGGTTCAATGGACCAGGCAGATGTTTACATCCACGTCACCTTTATTAAGAAATGGGACATCTGCGCTGGTGCAGCACTACTGAATGCACTTGGTAATGTAGCAACTATTATTTTCCATCAGTTGGTTTCAGTTTCAAATTCTATTTCGATTTTCCTGACGATCAAATTGCAAGAATCCCTTTTGGTGGGCATGCGTTGTTTGCAGGACTACGTCTCAGTACAGTCTGAGTCGTTAATCGTGGGTGGTTGGTGTGTGGAATTGCACGTTTTGGTTTTTTTTTTTTTTCCCCACTGAGCCTTATTTACATCAAACCAGTGAGGAGAACACAGAGAAAAACAAGTACAGAAATGTCTCGTGAACCAAAACTGATCTGACTTTGGTAGAAAACAGTGGCTTTTTAGTCTTTATTTATTCTACCAAAGGCTTGTTACGTTATCGACTTATCGTACGATATATGGACATGACTTTTGGACATTTTTATATTTTCGACTTATATGATATATGGACATGACTGCAATCATTTTTATATTATCGACTTATCATATGATATATGGACATGGCCTCCATCATTTCTGTTATCATCTTATCGTAGAATTAAAAGCTCATTGCTCTTTTAAAGGGTGTACTTGTTATTATTATGTTATTATATTATCATTATATCGATGCCATAAAATGGTCTTAATATGACAATAATATCGTTTATGCCAAGTATATCAGTATATCGCCCAACAAAAGTAGCTATGGTAACAGGCCTACATACTAAGCCGATTGTATTTTTCATTTTTAATGAATGTGTCGTTATCATCTCTGATGATTTATGAGGTAGTAGACTGTACCAATGACATGTGATCACCATAATTGTAGGAGGCCACATGACAACGCTAAAGGGAGAGGACATCGACTACAGTGGAACACCACTCAATAAAGGAGGACTGGTGGCCAGTGTTGGTGTGGACCACAAGGCCTTACTGGAAAGACTACCAAACTGGGACCCTGAAAAGCACTGAGAGACACAAACACAGAGCCATTGGTAGTCTGGTCAGGTTGTGGTAAGGGCAACATGTGGCAGCTCTTTTCTATAACTGAGAGTGGGCTGTATCTCGGCCCATGCCGTTTCATCACCGGGGGACACCAAACATCCACCAGTCAGATGGACTGGAGTCTCTGTCACCGGCATGGGCCTCTGAGCAGGACTGTGGAACCAACATGGCTGACACAATGGCTCTGAACGCACACTCCTGTACATGCATACATACCTGCAGATAAGAGAAAACAGTACACCTTCCTCTCCACATGCATAGACACACAAACACATGCTCACCTTGAACACTGGAGTCCCTTCACCTTCAGAGGACAACACTCTACTGACTAATGTGAAATGCTAAACTGAGGAGCACAATGCTGAACCATACAACAGAACCTATGGAGTGACTGGCGTGATCGTCTTTCATCAAAGTCTATATTCATATTTAATGATGCCATTTTCACGGTATCATTAAAGTCCACTTTGTTCAGTTAGTGAAACAACAAGCTATCATAATTAGAGACTGGATTTAAATATGTATTATGGTGTCATGGCCTACGGGTTAAAGTGTTCTGCTGTTTCAAAGTTGTCAACTGAGAAGGAGCACTTGGCACTTTCATTTACAAATCCATAAGACACAAATTTAAGTTTGTCCACACTATAGATGCAGGTCTGTCAAACCCTGGGTCAGGAGGACCCATATAGTATACTCTAAAGAGCCTGGGTCTCTGTGTAATTGCATCGATTTGATCTATGCTTCATAAAATAAATTTAAGAAAACCTCCCCTCTTTATTTCCATACTTGCCAACCTTGAGACCTTAAAAAAAGAGGATTTGAAAACCCAATTTTGGAGGTCTGGGGCCCCAGACAGCTTTGTTTCCTGAGTTGTGGTGACTTTAAAAGAGGGAAAATAACAAAATAATAAGTACACTGCAACAGCATATATATGTTAAACTTTTGATTTTATCATTAACTTCCAGGAAAGAGGACTGAATAATTCTCCCCTTTGGTGTGAACTCGGCGTGTGAATCTCTGGCATAAACTAATATTCATCTGTTTTTATTTATTTTTGTTCCTGCTGGAGTGTTTCTTTCTCACTCACTGAAGGTCATTTCAGACACAACGCGACGACGCTGGCGTCCGATGGCTGGCGTGACGCCACTGCGGCTTTTTGCACCCTGTGGCGAGCGCAGCTTAAACATGAGCTCAAACTGTGCTGTGCCGCGAGCATCTTTTCCACCGGGAAACTATGGTTGGTGTAGCTTTGTTGTCGTCCAGCTGGAAACAGTCAGATTATACACACTGTACAGTGTCAGAAACACACCAAGATAATGGAAAGGAGAAAAAAAAAAACATGATAAATTGCCATAAATCAGGAGAAATACGCGAGAATTGTGAGCCTGGGAGGAAACCGGGAGAGGGCAATGAAAGACGGGAGTCTCTTTCTTTAACTTTTGTATTAACCTTCAGTCCTCTAACACTTTTCACCTTACTGAGAAATGTTATAATGTTAATGTCTGCGTTGTGTTCATCAGCAGACACTGTCATGAAGTTGGTCTTTTTGCTGTGAAAGCGTTATACATGGCGACAAACACCAACAGCTAAACTCTAAGCTCATGTCAGTGTCTTGAAGTGACTAGAGGCCTGCACTCTGAAGCAAGGTCAACATACCCAGGGTGTCTTCTCCTTATCTGGCTTAACTAACCTTAACAAGCACAAAATATTAGACTAATGCCAAGAATTTCAACGCAATCCAGACTAAAATCAACACAGTTGAAGATAAATGCAGGAAAGACCGCTGACAAAAGATAAAACTGCAGATTTGTGAATGTGTAAATTAACTTACTTATTTAACTTCATTCTCAAAAGTCAGATATAGTTGTCTAGATGGGGCAGTGATGTTATAAAAAAAATCTGAATATAATGGATGAATAGACTGCCTCCCCATCTCCAGTGGTGTGAACTTTTGAGCAAGTAAAAAATAAATATAATAACGTAATTCAAAGCAGTAAGCACCCACAACATAAATCCAGCTGTCCTTTCTACATTTGTCAGTATTTTTAGTCTGGATTACGATTGTAACTTCTTTGTATTTGTGTAATATTTTCATATGCGCAAGCTCTGATTGGTCAGTAGGCGGTGCGATTATTTGAGTTGATCTCTTACCTGGAACCTGACCTGCTGCCGTGGTGAACTACCCCGGTAAGAAGTGAACCACCGTGTTTGGACTGAAAACCCAGAGTTAACCCTGAAGTTACCTCGCTAACCCTAAATCCTGCTTCATAGTGCGGGCCTCTGATCAGTGTGTCTCAGCAGCCTTTGTATCACTGACACTCTTGTATAGATACAGTATGTGTACAGAGGTTAAGAGTTCACTCAGCATGTTTTGCCACAGGCTGAAGATAACAGCTGATGATGACTGGGAGCAGCTGTCAGCAGGCTAAAGGTCTAGTCTGGATGGCGTGATGATGACATTAATGAGTAGACTCAATAAGAAAACTGGAAACGGCTTTCGGCGAGGAAGCCGCAGCTGTTGCACCTGATGGGGGGGTCGAGCCTTCATGTGCTAAACTTCAGTTTTATGATTCAGGTGTTTTTGATGATGGTGTTGGCCACAGCATGCATGATTTCTGTATACGTTGCTATGGTAACGATGGTTAATATGCAATGGTAATGCTGCAAATATGTCATTACAGTGACATGGGAATCACATGGGTACTATTGTGTTGTTGGGCTGGACATTTGAATGCTGTACATTCTCTTACTCTTGGTTTCTGCTCCTTGTGTACTATAAGAAAGAAGTAGTTAAGGGAGTATGGAGATTGGTCTATCTGTAGACTCGCAGGCTTCACGACTCGGATAACTCAGACCGGCACATTGGCCCCTTCTGGGGGAAAGAAAGCCAAAGATCCCATAGACTTCAGTGCCATTTGACATGTGATTGTAATTTTGAAAAATCATATGCATTCATCTCTTGTTATACAACATTTGCTTTATACACATCTACTAATTATTTTGCGACCTTGCCTGAACCTGAGCATTAATGATACCTTAACAAATCAAGGTCAATTGCTGCCATGTCCCTTCGGTCTTCCCCCGTCCAACACAGTGGCTGATATTGTTTATCGAGACTTCTATACATATCTGATTGAGTCACTGTCACCAGCATCATTTAACCGTAACTGACAATGAATATTATGAATATTACGAGCCTCAAATGTCAGTGTGAAAGCCTCAGTTAACCTGCTACACAACAGCTTTTCATCATTTCTCTCCTGTGAGAGAGAATTTCTCTTCCCCAAACAGGAACACAGCCTGGGAGGTGATGCATGCTGGTCTGGTCTTTAGCTTGGAGCCATAAACTCCCTCTATTAGATCTTTTAGGACATGACAGGAGAAAAAAATGTAGGTCGGTGTTTTGGGATTTATTGTTGGTGCAACCAGCGACACCAACTCTTCAGCATAGCGTTATTACTATTAGCGGTTTGTTTAAAGTTTAAGTTTGGAGACAGTTTCAACTTATTCTCTTATTACCATCTATGAGGGACAAAAGATTGGTTTCCCCTGCGAGCCTACTCTGATGTATACTTATTTTCATCACGTCATGTAGTAGACATGTCCTGTAGTACTGTGTATCTGCAGATAGACCTACTTGGATAAAAAGGGAACTAATATGGAGTCATAGTGTGTTTACAGGTGTTGGGGAGTATTACTGCATATGTGAAAAAATAATAATAAAACCTTGTGTGTCTCCAGAAGGAGCTGAATGAAATCTGGAAGACTGCATCAAGTAATGTCACTTTAGTCCGTCTCAGTTGGGGCTGAAGACTACAAGTCTGAAAATGAGAAAAATCTGATGGTGTGGAGTGAGAAGGCAGTGAGCATACCAGACCTCATGGCTAGTAGCTATGTAGCTGCAACCAACATGTAGAGGCTACATTAGCTTCTACACTAAACACACAAATCTATAATAATATAATACAATATAATAATATCTGGTTCTGCTGCATCTTAAGTGCACAAGGGGCACCATGTGTATACACAAGGAAACTATTGTTTTAAAAGTAATTTACCAGTAAAGTTTCTTAAAAGCAACATGGCGGAGCCAACATGGCCGCCACTGTAGGTTACCAGCTCCTGCCGGTGGCTGAAGCAAAGAGACAAAACTGTCGCTATTATGTACTGAAAATTCTTATTATCCTTCAACACGGGCCATTTTGGTAGAATATGACAACAGATCAGAAATCATTTTGTTTTACTTCTGTGCGGCTCTGTGCAGCAGGACATTTTACTGGCGTCTGGTCCTGGCTTTCAGTCCAAAATGGCGCCGGCGTAGCTTTACTGCTGGACGCTGATGTTGCAATGGAGCAACTGACTTTCACCTCTTCTCAGTATACGTCCTTTGGCTGTTGCTAGAGAAACTCTTGTGTTCTTGGTAACTTTAGATACAATCAGCAGTAACCAGTAACAATAAAAATAAAACCTAACTGAGACAGAAGTCCAAAGGTTATTGATGCTGTGTCAGCGAACATATGTCTTCTGTTGATGTCTGTGTGGCGAGATTTGATACAGGAATGGCTAAAAAACAGTTGCGTGATGAAACTGACCTCTCTGACACATGGCAGCATGCAAAAGCAAGGAGGGCAGATTTATTCCTTTTCCTCTACATTTTACTCTAACTGCCCGTGTTCTTCCAGATAGGTGTTAAAGGGAGAGGTGGTTTTCCTGCCATGTGCCATGTTATATGGCCGTTTTGTTGCGCGAACCAGGTTGTTGAGCAGCTGCTCTGTGAGTCTCTCTCATCCTGCTTCTGCTGTGAATTTCCAATAAAACGTCAGTGTGCATGATGGTAAAGTGTTGTGCCTCCTTTGGTCTTATTGTCTGTTTAGGCAGTTGAAGTGACTTGGTTGAAGTCCTGTGGGTGCAGCATGAAATTAAAGTTGTAAAATTACTCAACAAAAATAAAAGCTTCCCCATACACTTAAAATACCATTTCTATTTTCAGCTAATTATACACAGTAAACAATGACGTTTATTGGAACACTTAAATAACACTGATCTTCCTGTGTTTTAAGCTGGGCATACACTACGATTTTTATTGGTATTGGATGGATCTTGTTTACTTATGTAGTTCATATAGAGGCATCAGTATTACACTTAGACTGACAAAAACAATTTAAATCAGTCATAAAAAATGAATCACCAGAATTTTATTTTTACTCATTTGCCTCCCAGGGCTTCCGTAAAAGGACAGCTTACTGCAGTGGTAAACATTCAAAGCTATCTCCTTTCACCAGGAACAGCAGCCTCTCTGGCAGGATTTATGGACAAAATAAGCACATTTGCAACCGCAAGATGTCCACAGTAGTTGACATAAAACAGCTCCTAAACGGGAGAGATTTCACAGAGCTGACAGCTTGCTGAGAATAGGCTGAAGAGTGTCCTCCAAGTCTTTCCTGTGGGCTAGAACGTCGGACACTGTTGAGTTTTGGACACTCTGAATCCAGTCCGACTTGGCAGCACATGCACGTGTACAGATGCTCTGTGCAGAAGTTTACAGAAGAGATCAAAGAAACATAGTGAGGAAAAACACTTCAGCTGATGAGGACAGCAATAATTACATGGCAGAAAAGATTGCTGCTATTTTTATTTACGTCATTATTATTATTCTTAATGAAGTAATGTTGCCTAATCTGCATGAATAGGAGAGAATTTGAAACAATAAAACTGCAACTTCTGAAGGTTTAGGCAACAAAACTACAATTTCTTTAGGTTTTGGCAGCAAAACAACAGCTGCTTTAGGTTTAGACAATAAAACTACTTATTTATGTTCAGACAATAAAACTACAACTTCTGTAGGTTTAGGTAACAAAACTACAACTTCTGTAGGTTTAGGCAAGAAAACTGCAATTTTAGATTAGTCAATAAAACTACAACTTCTGTAGGTCGAGGCAACAAAACTACAACTTGTGAAGGTTTAGGCAAAAAAAATGACAACTTCTTTAGGTTTAGGCAACAAAACTACAATTTCTTTAGGTTTTGGCAGCAAAACTACAGCTGCTTTAGGTTTAGACAATAAAACTGCAACTTATTTAGCTTTAGACAATAAAACTACAACTTCTTCAGGTTTAGGTAGCAAAACATTTAGGTTTAGGCAAAAAAAAATCATTGAACCCATTGATGAATACAAAGACAACTACACATTGTTGGTTTCACACAAGTTACAAGGGTTTGGGTTACAGTTAGGTTTAACCCTTTAGGTTAGGGTTAGAGTTAGGTTTAACCCATTAGGTTAGGGTTACAGTTAGGTTTAATCCTTTAGGTTAGGGTTAGAGTTAGGTTTAACCCTTTAGGTTAGGGGTTAGGGTTAACCCTTTAGGTTAGGGTTACAGTTAGGTTTAACCCTTTAGGTTAGGGTTACAGTTAGGTTTAAGCCTTTAGGTTAGGGTTAGAGTTAGGTTTAACCCTTTAGGTTAGGGTTACAGTTAGGTTTAACCCTTTAGGTTAGGGTTACAGTTAGGTTTAACCCTTTAGGTTAGGGTTAGAGTTAGTTTTAACCCATTAGGTTAGGGTTACAGTTAGGTTTAATCCTTTAGGTTAGGGTTAGAGTTAGGTTTAACCCATTAGGTTAGGGTTAGAGTTAGGTTTAACCCTTTAGGTTAGGGTTACAGTTAGGTTTAACCCTTTAGGTTAGGGTTACAGTTAGGTTTAACCCTTTAGGTTAGGGTTACAGTTAGGTTGGGTACTTTTTAAGCCTTTAGGTTAAGGTTAGAGTTAGTTTTAACCCTAACACTGACACAAAACACAGGTTAAGACCCTCTGTTTTTTTATGCCTTCTTTCAGTGATCTACCATGTGAATAGATGATAAAACCTACCAGTGGGTGTAGTAGGTTCCTACTCACCCACATCTATGGGGCTTATAGTGACTAATAACGGCTATTTAATAGCCTGACAACAGTCTCATCCGCTGTTCATATTATATGTACTTACCCATTAGATAACATCCATTTAACAGATGTTTTTATCCAAAGTGACTTACATTTGGGGCTCAATTTAAATATTTTATATCATTAGTATTTTATAGCAAATAGAGAAAAAGCTGAGAAAATGTCAAATGTAGGCTTCATTTCAGTAACATTGTATGAAATGTCAGGGGGATAGTGCTGTGTCCTCTTATCCCTGCTAAGATTACACCCAAGGTTTTATTCATAAGCAATAATAATATATGTAAAAGTGCTATATTAATAGATGTCTTTGATTCCTGATGTAAAGAAATGTGTTACCTTTTCCTCCTTAGTAAGGTTCCTCTCTGGGTCAGAGATAAGGCCTTTAACAAAGGCTACACATGACATCAAGTCCTGTTTGGCTTCTGCACAGAGATAAACATACATTACAAGTTAAGATTGACAAACATCTTTACTAATCAAAGGTAACATCACAACATCAGCTCCACACACCAGCCAGGACGAGGCAGTCGGCACAGTCTGTCCTGGAGTATGCCCTGGCCAGGTCCACAGGCCTCTCCCCTCTGAAGGTCTTCACCTGGGTGTCAGCTCCCAGTTCAACCAGAGTCCTCACGGTCTCCAGGTGGCCCCAGCAAGCAGCGAGGTGCAGGGACGAATAACCTGCAGGGACAAGGAGCATCAGACTGAGATCAGGTACAGGTACAATACCACCGACTGATAGTGTGACTTGGCAGAGCATCCACGCATACAGATGCTCTGTGAAAACAAAGGAAAAAACTCGTAGTATTATGAGCATAAAGTCATAAGTTTAAGAAAAAAAAGTTGTAATATTATGGGAATAAACTCATAAGTTGAAAAAAGTTGTAATATTATCAGAATATAGTCATATCATAAGTTTAAGAGAAAAAAGTCATATGAGAATAATGTCACAATATTATAAAGGAGTAATTTTACGAGTTATTTTAGAGGGGAAATAAGGGAACAGAGGAAGAATGAGAAACGTGGATCTTCTTGTGAAGTTGTACTTTAGTTCAGGTTTACTATATATATATATATATATATATATATATAGTATGAGTTTATTGTAATTAATTTACTGCTTTTTTCTTATAATATTCTGACTTTATTCTCTGAATTTTAGATGACTGATTATTTACTGTCTTGAACGCGTTCTCTCTCAGTTCTAGTGTGTTTTCACGGTCTCACCTCGGACCGTCTGCTCGTCGACCCGGGCTCCGTGTCGGAGCAGCTCCCGGACGGCGTCGCTCCTCCCCAGCACGCAGGCGGTCAGCAGAGCGCTTCTCCCGACCTCGTCCTTCATCCCGCACACATCCTCCTCTGTGACTCCCTCTGCTTCAACATGCTGCTTCATGCCCTCCAAGTCCCCAGACAGCACACACTTAAAGATTTTCTCCTGCGAAGATGTCATTTTTACGCACACTTCTTCAGCTGCCCGTCCGCCATAGACTGGAGTCTACCGTTTCCATGGTTACAGCGTCAGCGTCGAGTTAAGTTAAGGCAAGTTAAAGCGACAGATATGGTGCATAGGTATATATGTATAAAATGCAGTGCAAAAGTATGCAGTATGATTAACAGTGTAATATGATATAATAGAGTAATATAATAAAGTATAAGATATAATAATATGCTGATATATGACAGGGTATGGAATACTATAGCAGTTATATTAATATAATACAGGATAGTATATCAGTTGTATTAATAAAATATCAATATAATATCACAGATGCAAAAATGAATATACTAAGAGTCCTGTGAGGGTTGAGCCTAATGACAGTCTGTGGTTCTCATGTTGTTGTAAATATACTGCTCTTTGTGATATACTGTCAGCAAGGCGATATATTACATTTTTTAAAATCTAGGTGAACTGTCATTGTAT
This sequence comes from Pterois miles, assembly GCA_947000775.1. NCBI lineage: Eukaryota > Metazoa > Chordata > Actinopteri > Perciformes > Scorpaenidae > Pterois > Pterois miles. The sequence continues at coordinate 4,725,699 of CAMQGK010000485.1, read as the reverse complement.
ACAGAACACACCAAAATGCATGACATCTGAGTGAAAAAGCACTTTACACACACTTCACTATAAGTAAGTAAGTAAAGAGTTGTATATCTAGTAATTTCTGGTATTTCCCACTCACACCAATGCCCCTGAACGCAGCTTTCACGTCCTCACAGCGGTTCCATGGTGTAATGGTTAGCACTCTGGACTCTGAATCCAGCGATCCGAGTTCAAATCTCGGTGGAACCTGATTTTAGACGATCAGTTCAATCCCAATTCACCTTGACAATATGAAACATGCCTGATTTCCCACCAAGGTCCTCTCTAGACCTAATGAAGAATTATCACAAAAGTAGGGCTATGTACTACAGTATATGGTGAGAATCTAGTAATATGATATATATCATGAAACAGGGGTTACCATCCAGTATATTGTGACATATCGCAGTACTAAGCAAGGTGCTGATATATTGCTTTTTTTAATCTAGGAGAACTGTTATTGTATAGATAACACACCACTAGGCATAAAATCTGAGTAAAAATTGACTCTTATGTAATCAGAACAGTGGGATCTGTTTTTATCACAGTCCCTGTAACAACCGAAATCATAGGACTACTTTGAGAGGACACATACACTGAGATGGCACATCTTTGCAAATGACATAAAATATTGACTGACTTAATTTTACATGTACACTACTGATTAAAAATCAATCAAGTGTTTACTCAGTACAGCACAAAACATAAAGTTGTGGTACTCTATTTTTACAATATTTTCATACACCCCTACTGTGAAGATAATAAAGATTAACAGGTGAGATATGCCATATTTAAAGCTGCTGCAGGCAACAATTTTTGGCATTATTTGGCCGAAAAAAATCAGCAATAACCTTTCAGCATTTTGAAATTCAAGTGTTCTGATAAAAAACTAGACCTCATGCTAAAACTAGGACCCTGATGGGAGGCTTTGACCAATCACAGGTCAGTTCATAGAGCGAGCATTCCTATTGGCTGTGCTCCAGTCACGTGAGCAGTGCTTGGCGTTCTCTCAAGAGATCTCAACATGGCGGCCTGGTCACAAACTTTCTCATGTTACAGCTAACCCATACACTACCAGATGATTCTGACAACATTTTAGGCAGTAAATAGGTGTTTTCCTCCGGTCTGTGAAATCTTGTAGATGCCATTAGGAACACCGGAGGACACAGAGGGACATGATTTTTCTCAGATTACCTGTCTCATGTAAACAGTTTTAAAATCGTCTTTCAAAAAAATGGTATAATAGTGGCATTTCCAACCCACACCAATGCCTCTGAACGCAGCTTTCATGTCCTCACAGCGGTTCCATGGTGTAATGGTTAGCACTCTGGACTTTGAATCCAGTGATCCGAGTTCAAATCTCGGTGGAACCTGATTTTAAGACTGGAATCACAATAAAGCTCATGACCCTTGTCAGGTTTACTGTGAATAACCAATTCACCCTCACAAAATGTAACCTAATACCTTTCATCTGGAGACCTAAGGAAAATGATCACAAAAGCAGTTCTATGTATCTATATATATAGTGATATACTGCTCTTTGTAATATACTTTAAGCAAGGCAATATATTGCATTTTTTTTTACATCTAGGTGAACTGTCATTGTATACAGAACACACCAAAATGCATGACATCTCAGTAAAAAAGCACTTTTACAGTAAGTAAAAAAGTCTCTCGGAATATCTAGTAATTTATGGCATTTCCCACTCACGCCAATGCCCTTGAAAGCAGCATTGAGTTTCCCACAGCGGTTCCATGGTGTAATGGTTAGCACTCTGGACTCTGAATCCAGCGATCCGAGTTCAAATCTCGGTGGAACCTGATTTTAAGCCTGACTCAGTCATTATTGTGAAATGATTGCTCGCCAATGTCATCTCTAGACCTAATGAAGAATTATCACAAAAGTAGGGCTATGTATCTGCACTATATATAGTTCTTGTAAGAACCAAAATCATAGGAGAGGATACATACACTGAGATGGCTCACATAATCGTCTTTCAAAAGAAAAGCTATTATTGTAGCATTTCCCACCCCATATTCCGCTAACCAGCATACAATCTCACGGCGGTTCCATAGTGTAATGGTTAGCACTCTGTTCAAATCTCGGTGGAACCTGATTTTAAGACTGGAATCACAATAACACACATGACTATTATCAAATTTAGTGTCAGTCACAAATTAAAAAAATATATTATATACAGTCAACTAAATGTATACAGGAATATCTTCTCATTGAGCTATTAGGCAGGTGGTCATAACGTTATAGCTGATCGGTGGTACGGAGTCAGGGGAAATGGCGTGCTGTTACATAGTCCCGTACAGTAGGTGGCGGTATGCACCTTCAGCTGTTTGCGATCCGCCAACACAACTGACAGAGAAGAAGAACTCAGCCGAAACACCGGAAGTGTCCCTCACTGGCTGCGTTAACTCGAGCCGGAAGCGGAACCACACACATACGTGGTTGACGTGAGCGTGTGGAGAAGTTTCAACGCTGTAAAATTTCGCTTTTTTTCTTCCCCGCCAGCAAACACCAGCGCTCCCCTCTACGGCTTCATCACCAAACCCAAGATGTTTAATCGACAGACGAGCCTGTGGATGGGTGATGTATGTCTGTTTCTTTCAGTGTGAACATTAGCTTAGCTACGCGTGCTAGTTGCTAGTTAAGTTAGCCCGGATATGTGACCCTTGTCGTAAACGGTTAGGCTAAACTCTGTCTTATGGTAGAAATTGGCGTTGCGCCATTCATTAACACCAATAGCAGCTAACACTGGTGGTCAAACGAGTCACCAAATAAACATTACTTCCACATTATCGCTGCCCGGTAAGCTCGTCACTTCGAAGCAAGTGTTAGCTAAACAAGTGACTTGGTTCCAGCTAACGTTGAACCGTTAAAGTGCACATAAAATGCTGATATCCAGAATAAACAACTTCATACGAAATGAGGGCGTGTACAAGAGATTTGTAGATGTCTCAATTTGAAATTGGCATATGTTTGATAGAGTTTAATAATGGCGCCATTCTAGTTATGTTTAGGTGTTTTGACGTCCATGTGTGTAGCCCTTTCTGCCGGTCCAGACATCCCCTAGGTCTGGTGCCGGTAACACTTGCTCAGTTGTCAGCCTCTGTGGTTTCTAGACTCAGACAGCAGCATTGATATTGCCGTTACTTAGCAGCGTCGTTCTTCACGACTTAACCACTTGAACAGCAAGCATATTGTGTACACGACTTCCCATCTTGTAAACATGGTAAACACCACCTCATTTTAAGTTAACGTCTGTGACCCGATGTGGATGTCAATGGATGTGGATTTTGGCCGTTGCCATCTCGGTTTTTGGTCTTTCCCATCTTGGTTTTGGTCGTTGTCATCTTGGTATTTGTTGATAAAGTCTGTGTGACCTGATGTGGATGTGAATGATCACCTTTTTTGATCTTATGAAGGTGTCAAACTGATGTGATACACCTGTCCACTGCTGAGTCACCTGAGGCTACATGTCAGAGTGTCAGACCAGTTCCCACTGCAGTTATAATGTAAATTAAATATTTGAAAGATTATTAATATTACAGTTGACTGCAGTGAGCAACATGTTCTACTGTGCTGTGGACATTTGCATTAAAATGTAGACTGGTAAAATGTGTTTTTGTGATAATCAAAAGTGCAACAATGAATCATGAAACACTAATTTTTAATTCTGCCCTCAGCAATTCATGATATCTTATCAGTCTTATAGGACTAGCAACGTTTGGGAGGACCCCTTTTGATCTTTACCGCGAGTTTCTAGGAGCTTTTGTTCCAAACTTACAGGCAAAAATGTGAACCCAGTCTACATACATATATACTGGGTTCACATATACTGAGTTCACGTCCCCCTTTTAGGGGTTTGAGAGGTTACTAGTCCTTTTGATCTTTACCGAGAGTTTCTAGGAGCTTTTGTTCCAAAGTTACAGGCAAAAACGTGAACCCAGTATATGTGAACCCAGTATATGTGAACCCAGTATATGTGTATGTAGACTGGGTCCCCCTTGGTTCTTAAGTTATGCTGCAAGTTATTTTAAGCCAAACTACAATCTTCTCCTAAACCTGGACATACAACATAGACAATCCATATGCCAAAAATAATACATATAATGTGAACATATGTGAGAAGGTGGATCCAGGAGGATGTCAAGCAGCTTCCTGGCATCACCAAACTGATGTAGCCACAACACAACCTCCTCTCCCTACCAGGTCAATCTTTTGCTTATTAATTTTGTAAGTTATGTTATTTGAGTTCATATTGTTGCTTTGCCAGAATGTTTTGTATTTTTTATGGTCAACTTGGCTACACTAATTGTAATTTGATTTCAAAAATGTTTTGGTATCATTTTAAATGTACATTAAATTAGATGGCAACATAATGTGATTGAATGAATATACTGTATGAAATTGTGGTCAGAAAGACGCGAACTTCCGTCCTCTCTCTATTGCTCTACAGCCATCTACAGCGTTTATATCTTGGCTGCACTGTGATTCCTCGCCTGTGTAACGTTAGTCTGTATTCAGGTGTGTCAAGTAATGGTTCTCGTCGGTATGTGTCATCCCGACCAGTGTTGCCAGATCTTGCGAGAAAAAACTAGCAAAACAGGTCTTTAGAAACAAGCCCTAAAGAAGCAACTCGTTCCCCAGAAAGCCCCAAATAAGCGACCTTACACACCTACCACATTATTAGAGAGAGAGGCAGCGACTTGATCACTTCATTCATACATACATACATACATTCATACATACATACATACATACATACATACATATGAATTTATTTTGGATTGCATGCATTGCCTTTTATTTTTGCATCCATTTTTACCTAGTGAATTTAGATTTTTCTTGTTCTTTCTTTTCTAACCAGATTGGTATGATGTGCTTGTGCTTGTATATAACATGTCCCCCACTTTAGGGTCGAATAGCTAAACTCTATCAACCCCATGGAGAAAACAAACTTGACCGTTATAGAGGAGAGAGACAGGAGCCCAAATTAGCTGTTACACTTGAGAAACAAGCCCAAGAAATGGCCAATATTTGTAAGTGTCTTTTCAGGAAAAGAAGCCCAAAGTCACTTGTAATAAGCAGACTTGACAACTCTGGTGTTTTCCCTAATGCTGTTGCCAGATCCAGATCAAAACAAGCGACCTTACCTATCACAGAGAGAGGCAGCCACTTGATCATCACATACATGTACACTCACTGGCCACATCATTACATTTTTAGCTTGTCGTTACACATTTTTAGCTTGTCACTTTACATGTTTTGTTATAAACTTATAGTTAAACGTTTCATACAATTTTTGCTTCCATTTTAGGTTGTAATTTGTCCGTTGCAGTGTATTCAAAGCTGAAAGCGGCACACTGTGCAGCTCCTCCAGTAGCAAATGTTTGCTCAAGTTGCGTTCTGTTTGGAGGGTATAATGTGTAGCCTACATAAAAAACACAACCTGCACTTACGAATTTTTAAGCATCTTTTCAGGAAAACAAGGCCAAAGTCACTTATAGTAAGCAGACTTGGCAACTCTGATCCCTAACCCTAAGGAGGGAAACACTGTTCGACGGGGGAGCAGACTTCAGCATAGCATCTGCCCTCTTGTATGGCTTTTTGGGACATCTAAATGGGACACCATCATCATTAATGTTATTAGTTACAATTTATAATGTCTACGATTAAAAGGGCTTCATAATAGTCCAAAGGAAATGAGCATTTTTGCTGAAGCACTTCATAGCTTATTGTGTAGCATCAACCAGCATCAGAAAAGCCCATACTGGTATTGTAATAATCTCATACTTATTTTGTGCGGTTTTTACTTTACAAAGATGTATACATACTTCTGTACTATTATGAAGTTTTGTTGTTGGCTAAAAGTGAATGTGATGCACGTAAAATTTCTTCTTTCTTAGTTGGACCCATACATGGATGAGAACTTCATCAAGCAGGCATTTAGTGCTATGGGAGAATCGCCGTTTGGAGTCAAGATCATCACTCACAGGATAACGGGGTAGGATATACTGAGCACCTTATGCCTTACACCAGCCCCTTACATCTTTCAGAGACTTTAGCAGGATCAATGTTAGAGCTAGAGTGAAGCTAGATAGCTAGCAGAGATCATATGAAACTAGAAATCCCGAGGAATCCATTGGTAACATCCAGTCATTCTATGTGGCATACTAGCTTATCAGGAAGTAGGCTCATTTTGGAGGAAATACTGGCAATGTTATTTTCACAGGTGTCCCTTGACCTCTGACCTCAAGATATGTGAATGTAAATGGGTTTTATGGGTACCCACCAGTGTCCCCTTTACAGACATGCCCACTTTATGATGATCACATGCAGTTTTAGACAAAAACATGCAGTTTTTTTAGTGCAGTATACATATGTTATTTTTGCCTATTCTAAAATCATATATTTGAGTATTTCTGCATACTGAGGTCTCTAAACGGTCTTGAATTACATATATATATATATAGGGCTCACTGTAAAGCTGAGACTCTGGTGGAGCCAATGAGTCCAACTGGATTAATGTGTGATGATGTTAGTCCCCATAGGAGCCATTTCATTGTAGTGAGACCATTTTTGTTAAAAATGTGTCCTCACTGTATAAAATGACCTGTGGTGACCTCTAGGATAATCACAGCCTCATGAAACTTTATAGCCACAAACTAGAGACCTGGAGCATTCAGAGGATGGATGGCTTTACTAGCTACACTGAAAATAAGGGGGTTTCTGAGCAGTTTACACAACAGTTGTGTTCACCATCCAATCACTGAAAAATGCAGTTCTTGCAGAAATCTCAAAATTTTTGATCCCAAATCACAGCATGGTTTTTCTGTGGTGTTGGTGTCTTAATGTGGTATTTTGGTATATTGTATATTGGTATATATAATTGTTTATTTGGTATATTGGTTATTTTTATCAATTCTGGATTGTTAAAGAATAGTTAAATTTCTTACGAAAGCTGTATAATGAATGGTATCAACCTAAGAATTGCTGAAACAACTTATGAGACATAATAGAGCATGAAGATGACCATCATATACTTCAGTCAATGTACTAAACCCTTGTACAGTTTTACAATTCATTTTAATTATTGGTCACGTTTACTGCTATCTCCCCCTAAAGACCTGCTGGACCCCCCTAAAAAGACAAAACCGGGTCTATTGTAGGTCTCAGAGGGTTTAAAGCTTTAAAGGTAACTGTCACTATATTAAATATGCTGGTAGGTTTTCCCATAATACAGTGTTTAGCAGAGGTGGACAGCTTTGGCTTGTCTTAACCCACCTCCACTATAAACAACCGCAGGAAACCCTGCAAGTGCAATCGCTCACCCCTAACCAACATGTGGCAGCAGGGTTGATGGTTAAATATTGCTTTTATAGAAAATGTTTTCTCTCTCTGTCGTCATGTGCAGTGGTTCAGCTGGATACTGCTTTGTGGAGCTGGCAGATGAAGCGAGTGTCGACCGCTGTGTCCAGAGACTGAACGGAAAACTGGTTCCTGGATCAAACCCGGTCAGTTCTATGGTGTAATTTCAAAAATACTTACTCATATCTTTCATGCAATCCTTACTGTAATATATATAATTATTGTTTCTCCACAAATATACATATACTATTGACAATTTAATACTGCCTTCCTTTCTTTCCCAGTATTAGACTTATGTTATCAAGCAGTATTTAATTGTTGATTTGACTGTGGGTAGCGGAGCTCCACTAGTCTTGAACTAGTCTCTGAATTTTGATGAGTTGACATAATATGAGGTTGTAATTCTGCTCTGTAAACACACCAGATTGTTGTTAATACAACAGATATGCTCAAATTGCTGTTTGTGTTAATTTCACTGCTACTATACTGTGCTTCTACAGTGAATTTAAACAAAATTATGCTAAATACTAGTTACAGATATTAACTATGGAAACTATATTTTATATTGGCTGCAGTGAATGCAAGTCTACTTCTGGTGATGTAAAACCCCCAAAAAAGTCATGTCATCTTGAAAAGACTCAAGTGGTGTGTAGAGTTGTGAGCTTTAGCTGCTTGCTACTGAATTAGAAACGCTGCTGGCCCCTGTGAGCTGGCCAAGCTACTGGGCTCCCCTGTCCGCTGGCCTGTACCTGCTGCTGAAGGTGGCTGAGAGGCTGCTTGTACATGAATGTACTTTGTTTGAAGCTGGTGAATAGAGTCTCTGGTAGGAACTAACTGAGGAATGGGCTAAAGGCTGGTCTGGGTGGTGGAGGTATGTAAACCCAAATAACAACCATAATAACTCCACTCTCTATTTCCAGCAATATCAGTGCTATACTACACGTCTCTGGTGTTCGAGGTTGGCTTAGAGTGTGTGTTTTTTCTCTCCCCGTGCAGCCCCGGAAGTTTAAGCTAAACTATGCGACCTATGGTAAACGGCCAGAGGCAGGGTAAGACACGATTCACACTCAACTTTTGCATGTTACTGTTTGAGACTACCGTATTTTTCGCACTATAAGGCACACCGGATTATAAGGCGCATTAAGTGAAACAAAACAGTCAGATAAGTCAGACTTTATTCAGTTAATTTAATAACTCAATAACTTCAATAACTCTCAACATTTTTCAGTTGTAACACATGAAATACAAAACAATTAATACACTCACTTTTCAGTTCATTCGTCCTGTCTGAGTTAAACAGTTGGGCGATTTTAAGTGCGCCTTATAGTGCGAAAAATACGGTACATTAAATTTAAAGTACACTCCACACCTTTTTTTTTTTTTGTAAGTAAACAAATCTGCTATTCTTGTAACTTTAACTCAGTAAACCTCTTTAGCCTAAGACGGCATTTCAGCAAACTAAGAAACTTGACTAACTAGAATCTGAATAACGCTCCAAGGTCGATAGGTAAAAAATGGTTAAATTTAGCACCAAATCTGTGTAACAAATGGTATCAACCCAAAAAATAATGAGACATAATAGAGCATGGGGATGATCATCATAAGTTCTAAACCCTAATACAGTTTTATAATGTATTAATTGATTGATCACTTCATTTTCCTTTATTTCTGTTTTATGACTCGAACAATTTGACTCAGTGCTGAGCAGCATCTCAAATTAATCCTCAGGTTCCCAGCTTTCAGACGATGTTCACCACTTCTATATGACATTAGACGATGATGATTTCGGAGGGATTATTCATCATTTTTATTGATTCTCGATAGGTAAAAATGGTCAAATTTAGCACCTAATCTGTGTAACAAATGGTATCAACCCGAAAATTCTGCAACAACTTATGAGACATAGTAGAGCACGAGAATGACCATTTTATACCTCTATCATAGTTTTCTAAGCCTTTATACACTTTTACGTTTTATTTTAATGAATGATTTCATGTTTATTTCTGATTTATGACCAGAACAACTTGACACAGTGCTTCTCAAATTAATCTTCAGATGATGTTCACCACTTCTGTGTGACATCTACTGTTGACCTGCTATCTCCCCCTAAAGACCCCCTGAACCCCATAAAAAAAGGCTAAAACTGGTCTATTGTGGGTCTCAGACGGTCAGTTTTACTTGTGATTACAGCCAGCATCACTGATGCCTGACTTTCAGGAAGTGTTAAGATGCTCTTTAATAATTTAATTTGTTACTGCTTAATTGCAGTTTGCTCAAAGCCATCTTGTTAGACTACAGAGTCTTGTAAACATGATAAAATCTGATCATATTGTCACATTATAAGTGGATACATCATTAAGTGGATTAATGATAATATACGTATAGTCATTGCCCAGATTCAACAATGGTCTATTTCCCATCCCTCAAAATAAAAAATAAAAAAACACAGCAACAACAGATCAGTTAAATTAACGCATCAACTGTAAACTAACCTGCAGATAGACATGCGTAACCGGTCGAAATGTTCTCAGTGGTTAACCGTTGACATCCCTACTTTAGACATAAGAAAAGCACTCACTTTGTCTGGTTTTAAGAAAACAGGAAAATGGTACATTTTCCCACAAACCCAGCTGCCCCTGTAATGCTTGACAGTTGCTGTGTAAAGCGTACAAATACTTGATCAAAGTTTTTCCGTCCCTCAGGCCGGAGTTCTCAGTGTTTGTGGGCGATTTGGCCTCCGAGGTGGACGACTTCCAACTGCACCAGGTTTTCAAGAAGTACCTTTCCTGCAAGGGAGCCAAAGTAGTCACTGACCAGTATGGGTACTCCAGGTATGTGAGCTCATAGAGGTGGACTGGACAGCGACACAGCTTCAGAAACGTTAACAGTATTCAGTTCGGCATCAGATGATTTCTTGAACTTCATATTATTTTCTTGATGTGTTGTTAATAGTCTGATTTGATTATTATTGTAAGAAATACACAGTAATATAACAATGTTTCCTGGTTTTTGTGTTGTAATGATTTAAAAAGCAGTGCTATGGACGTTGACCACCAGTGCATCTTCATCAATTTTCGAGAAAAGGCTGAAGAAATGTTGACTTGCCTTCTTATGCTAAAACTATTGTTTTCCCCATATAGGCTAAGCAAGAGCAACTCACAATTCAAGTGATGCTACCTCATGTTAAAAGTAAAACAACAAGTTTCAGTTCTACCATAATAATACCCATTATATTCTGTTTCTCATTATAAGTGGCTATTAAATGCCAAGTATGGAGTGTGTGTCGATGTGGAGAGGAGGTGTAACTGTTGTTTGACCTGCAGAGGCTACGGCTTCGTCAAGTTTGGGGAGGAGAGCGAGCAGAAGAAGGCCATCGAGGAGTGCCAGGGTACGATGCTGGGGGGAAAGCCGCTCAGACTCAGTATTGCTGTAGCGAAGAGGTAAGACGCTGACAAAGTGTGTTATAGTAACTGTTGCAGTGCTGTGATTCTGTGGTTGTTGTTCAAGTAGCTCGGTAGCCACGAGATGTTCTCGTTTCCCCTGCAAGTCGAAAGTCCTGATGATGTATACGAATATATTAAACAATAATACAAATGAAGAGGGGCTGCACGGTGGTGCTGTCGCCTCACAGCAAGAGGGTCGCAGGTTCGATTCCAGCTTGCGGCTCTTCTGTGTGGAGTTTGCATGTTCTCCCCGTGTAAGCGTGGGTTTTCTCCGGGTACTCCGGCTTCCTCCCACAGGTCCAAAGACATGCTGTTTAGGTTAATTGATGACTCTAAATTGCCCGTAGGTGTGGATGTGAGCGTGAATGGTTGTCTGTCTCTATGTTGTCTGTCTCTATGTGCCCTGTGATGGACTGGCGACCTGTCCAGGGTGAACCCCGCCTTCGCCCTATGCCAGCTGGGATCGGCTCCAGCCCCCCCGCGACCCCTAACGGGATAAGCGGTTGACGATGGATGGATGGATGGACAAATGAAGAGGAGTAGAAAAAGATACTGTATTATAAATAGGGCTGTCGATCAGTTTCTCTTAATCTTGTTGCAAACTTTAATTGGCTGAACTGATGATGACATTTGAAGATTATCACTCATCATTACAGTATCTTTGAATTCCCTTCAAATGTTAATGAAACTTTGCTGTATTTCTTGTGTCACAGCCAGAAGATGAGCAACTACCATGGGGGCCAGGGCCAGAATTACCATAGCAACTACAGCCAGACCCAGTCCAGTTACTACGGCAACCATGGCAGCGGGGGTCAGGGGGGTTACTACTCTCAGTGGGCCGGCTATGACCAGTACAGCGGCTACAACAGCGGCTACACCAGCGGGTACAACAGTGGCTATAACAGTGGCTATAACAGTGGCTACAACTATAACTATGCGCCCTATGGATACCCCCCACCAGGACACATGATGCCACCACCTCCCATGGGCATGCCACCCACTGACATGACAGGAGCTGTAGAGGTGAGGGAAATACTTATATCTCCTTTCACACTAATGACCAGGGTTATCTGACCCTTGTTCAACCCTCCTTTTGTCAACTGAAACCAAGCCAGTCAACCTGGGTTGAACCCCGTGCTTAACAGAACAGATTAAGAAGTTTGGTGAGAGGAGAGGTTGGTTCAGGATGTTACCTGGTGAAGCACACAGCATTTGAGTAGCAGGTAGCCCAGACAAAAGATAGAAATACACCTTGCAGCACCTCCAAAATTGTCTTGTTTGTGTGTCTTGTCTTGTCAGATAAGTTTTGTTCAGAGTGACAAGTGTTTGAAGCTGGCAACATCACTATGAGAGCAAAATGTATAAAAGTATGATGAATGAGCTAAATGCTCATGAAATCACCGTGTGCCAGTGGTTTGTGAAATCACTTTCTAGCCTGCCTCTTTCTGAATGTAACAATCTGCCTGCCAGCAACGACAATTAGTGGTATTACGGGAGATTATGTGCTGGATTGATTCTTTGTCGGGCACAGTGAAATGAAAGCAGGAAGTGTTAATTTTGAATTAAATCTTTGCTTTTTTTCATGTCTGTGACATATCCTACAGATACTAGGGATGTTAATAATCAGTGTTTAGCCGTTAACTGACATAAAGCTTTTTAACCGATTAATGCTTATTAAAAAATAAAGAAAAGCACAGAGGAGCGGCTCACCTCTTTAAGGAGAAAAGCTGGTCCACCTTAAGAGAGAGCCGGAGCAGATACAGGAAGTTGGCTCTGGACTTCCAGCTGAGGAGTTGTAGCTTGTAGCCTCGCAGCATTTGTTCACCGACAAATAAACTGTACACACACTGTACAACACACACACTGTTTGTCGAACAATCGCTATCGTTAATCCAGGCTGACAACCTGCTAAACTAAATGTAGTGGAGATTTTTACTGGGAAAATGACTGCATGTCTATCACACTACACACAGCACCGTGGCTGCTACAGTAACTCTCCTGATAGTGAACTGGGGGCAGTGAACGCACCACCGTGGCTGCTACAGTAACTCTCCTGATAGTGAACTGGGGGCAGTGAACGCACCACCGTGGCTGCTACAGTAACTCTCCTGATAGTGAACTGGGGGCAGTGAACGCACCACCGTGGCTGCTACAGTAACTCTCCTGATAGTGAACTGGGGGCAAGGTGTTTATTACAACTGCTGTGTATTTCCAGACTATCTTTGCTCTATCTTTTTGGTTTTGTAGCATGATTTTTCATCATGTACATGTACACATTCAGTGTTTCAGGCATAATACCCAGTGTTCAATGTTTTCCCCAACAGAGCCATGAGGAGGGTGGGGATGTAGATGAGGATAATGCAGAAGGTAAGACCCTTTTTTGGCATGAAAATGCTTGTTTGTGTTCCACTATTATCATACAGGATCTGCTGTCAGCCTGTTATATTACTACACACACTCTTGTGTTGCCAACTTAGATGCTTAAAGATTAACTTTTTCAACTTGGACCTTTTTTTCCCCCCACGTTTTAACTAATAGAAACAATAATGTTTAAAATTGGTCCAGTATTGAGAGTAGACGGCAGCTGCTCACAGGCTGCTATGTTGTGCCATCGGGGCCATCGGGGCCATCGGGGCCTCGGGGCTATCGGGGCTATCTGGCACCATCAATGTCCTCTGAAAGTGTTTGTTTTTACCATGACAGACTCTGATTACGTTACTAGAAGTCTCTGACGTCATGGAAAGAGTCTCACTTAAGGAGAAGCCGCCTCCTGAAATCTGGCGAGGTGATGTGTCCCCGGTGGATGAGGTCTTTTGAATTCATTGGCTGCTCATATTTATTTGATCCAGAGTATATGGATATTCAGATTTCACAATGGGACTTCTCCTTGAGCGGACTTGGACACAATCACAAACAGACTGGATCAAGAGAGAGGTTTTATTTCTCTGCAGGATCATTTCCATAATGTTTCAAAAAGCGTTTCCCCCATTAGTCACTTTGACACAAACACACAGGAAAATAGGATCCAGGTTGAAAAATAAGAAGTTATCCTTTAAAGGGATAGTTAGGATTTTTTGAAGAAGGTATGAGGTACATATCCATAGTCTATGAATTATTCAACCCCACTTAAAAACCTTGAATCAGACATTTCCATATGTACCGTAACTAGTTATGTTTATTATTGGGCTGTCAATCTATTAAAATATTTGATCGCATGATTGTCCGTAGTTAATCGCAATTAATGTCAAATCAATTGCACATTTTTTATTTGTTCAAAATGTACCTTAAAGGTAGATTTGTCAAGTATTTAATACTTATCAACATGATGTTGGACAAATATACTGCTTTATGTAACTGTATGTGTATATTTATAATTACAAATAAATAAATAACACAAAACAATGATGGATATTGTCCAGAAACCCTCACAGGTACTGTAGCTTAAAAAAATCTGCTCCAATCCTAACATGGCAAACTGCAGCCCAGCAGGCAACAACAGCTGTCAGTGTGTCAGAGTGCTGACTTGACTATGACTTGATCCAGACTGACTGGGATGATCATAAAGTGGGCATGTCTGTAAAGGGGAGGCTGGTGGGGACCCAGAGAACCCATTTACATTCACACATCTGGAGGTCAGAGGTCAATGTGACCCTTTGAAAATGGCCATGGTAGTTTTTCGTCACCAGAATTTAGCGTGTGTGTTTAATTTAAGCTAGTATGACCTGGTTGGTACAGATGGATTTATTAGGTTTTCTGATTTCGTGTAATATCGGTATCATCACTCTGTCTTTTAAACTGAACTCGCTATAACCTAGAAATTGCAAGTTCCATTAATGCAAAAACAGATCTGCTTTAACACGACTATCGCCTTAACTTCGACTGCTGTTGTTTGTTACATATCTAATGGTAATTAGTGTGAAACAGTTGATGTAAGTCTTGTCTTAAGGATTGGTAGCAGTAACTACCTGATAGATATAAAATTGTCTGGTGCCACAGAGAAGCTCTGCTCATTACTATCTTGTTAGCTAGTAAGTATTAAACAGCATTTGTGGTGCGACTTTTGTTTGCATGCTCATAGAAGCATATGCGGGTGGATGTGTACAGATCATTGCATGGTGTTGTTTTCCAGAGCCCATCCCTGAATGTGACGTGGAGCAGTGGAACAAAGATTTTATGCAGCGCAGCGAAGAACTCTACGACGCCATGATGAGCTGTCACTGGGAACCCCTGGACTCTGTTAACTCTCCCATCCCCTCCCTCTCCTGATAAACCTCCCCAAACCGTAAATATCTCATTTTTTATGA
Source organism: Pterois miles (assembly GCA_947000775.1). NCBI lineage: Eukaryota > Metazoa > Chordata > Actinopteri > Perciformes > Scorpaenidae > Pterois > Pterois miles. Next base: position 4,710,553 of record CAMQGK010000485.1, on the reverse strand, counting down.
GTTTCTGCTCTTCCGTAATCCGTGATCTGACACCACACTGACACCTTTTAAAAAGGCCAGCTTCAACTCGGTCTCAGTACTTCAATAATCCTAAATCTGAAGGCTCAGTGTACACACACATACAGGTACTTGTTCCTCTTCAAAAACTCAAAGAAGTTCACACCAATGTTCACTTGATTTTAATGTTTACCATGTTGGTAATATTCAAAAAGGCGTTCAATAATCAGTGACCTTGCACCTGTGTATTGCATACTGTTTGATATGAATCCCTCTATAAATCAGATAAGATAAGATATTCCTTTATTAGTCTCACAGTGGAGAAATTCACAACCAGAGCTCCAAGCTGTGGGATGAAGTCGTCGTCTTTGCTGTTGACTGGCACACAGGAGCTGTAGCGTTAGAAACTGAATGTCGTGTCAATATTTCACCGTTTAATGATTTCACAGAGGAACAAACACTGTCCCTCCTTCTGTTGATCCGTGTTGAAATGGTGACAAAAAAAAAAGCTATCTTGGCTCATTGGATACGGCCCTGACTTAAAAAAAAAAAAAAAGTTCAAACGATGCCTTAATTGTCATTTGCCACACACTTCCTTTTAGTCTCTGATGATTGTTAGAATAATCTTGTTTATACAGGATATCTAGGATGTATTGCTTGTTAATTTTTATTGAAGGAATTTTCCTCCATTTGTTTTAATTTTTCTGATGAAGTAAAAGACGTTAACGTACGGAAAGGTCACTACATTGAGTCAACCCGACAGTAATCAATCAGTAATTTATCGCTGTTTTCCAGACAAGGAGCTTGAAGTCTTTGTGTATAATAGATGAATGGTACAACCTCCCAGTGCTTTTGAGCGCTGTGACAATGGTTTTGAGGTCGACAGCTAATTTGCTGTATCAGATGTCGAGGCAGCATTTCTTTTCTGCTGTTTGAGGGCTGATGTTTTGTATATATTTTCTTTGTGGAGACGTTTTATCAATAAAACAAATTTAGGAGGAGAATGGTCTTTTCTCTTTTTTTTTCCAACATGGATGTATAAAGAAGACTGGATACAGCGTTGGAGGCGGCGCTCCGTTCATTCCTGTGAAAGTTGCTCAGCGGTGCATGAAGCCAAAATGGCTTGACTTCCAAATACCCGGATCAGTCGCCACTTTTAGGACCTAATGATGTAAATCAGGGCCATTAGAGTTCGTACTGGGAAGTTGATTCACCTCAAAAATGTGTGTACTGTAAATTTATGGCATCATGTGAAGGACCCTGAAGTTGTCGTACTAGTTTGGCCATTATGTTATGGTACGTTATGGTACGTTATGTTATGGTACGTTATGGTACGTTATGGTACGTTATGTTACATTATGTTATTGTACGTGTGTGTGTGTGCTGTTTGCTTCAAACCTGCTGCTCTTCCTGGGGGGGGGGGGTGCTTGGTATATGCCAGGAAAGCATTGGAGTGAACAGGCGCCAACTTCACGTCTGGTATCCAGTTCTTAAAATACATCCATAGATTTTGCCGAACATGCATATGTCTGGGAAGTAGCGAGCATACTACTGGATAAAGAAGACTTGGCTTATGCTGTACAAGTTGTGTGGGAGTTAAACAGATTTTTGATCTAGTTTTTGCTGCAGACCCCTTTCACCGTTGAGGCATGCAAGAAGTTTTGGGAGTTCAAGATAACATGCGGTAAGTATTGTGATATACAAATGGTCATTTTGTGGGGTGAAATATTCCTTTAATTGTGCAAATGAATTTACACAAGTGACAGCAATGCATCTGAACAAAGAAGAAAAAGTGACCACACAGCCAATGTCTTTACTTCTCTCTTTAGATGCTTTTTTTAATCAAACATGTACATGGATGTTTGATAGCATCTGTTAACGGTACTGCTAGACCAGTGTGTCTACAGGCTACCGAGTTGTAGTCTTCCATTACAGAAGTTATCCAGATATTGATTTCTAACTGATTTAGTTGTTAATTAGCATACCACATATCCGTCACATTTCATAATGTTATTTTTTCCTCTGCATTGCAAACGAGCCGTGGTTCAGTAAAGTCTTGGTTTCTCAAACATTTCCATCTTGTCTCTTGTCCTGAGCTCCTGTCTTGTGGAGACTCTCCTGTCACTTATTGTGTCTTACTGTTAAACGAGGACAACAAACAAAAACGGACAGGTCGTCTCCAAGCAGCCATCTAGAGCTCATGATTCAATTCATCTTTAAGTGTCAAAATCTGTTGTTTTTGTCAGTTAATTGCAGTGATCTTGGCTCAGTTGGGTGGCCTCTGCGTCAGCATTACTGGTCTTGGTGTTGAGTAGTCCCAGTCCAGGCCTCCCGGGGCAGTACCAGCTGGGCCCAAGGCGATACCAGCCTTGGTACAGTCCCCTCCAGCTCAGACACCCCAGAGCGCCCCCTAACAGCTGAGTGGGGAACTGAGGGAAGTAAGCTAAGAGACAGAGCAGCAGAAAGATCCAGAGCCAGAGCAGGAGAACACAGAACAGGAAGAGGATCCTCAGAGGGGCATCTGAGATCCCACCCAGGCTCAGGTAAGGGCCAAACACAGCCGTTTCCTCAGCCAGCAGCAGGCAGCACAGACAGAGAAGGAAGACGTCTTCTGACACTTCATACCCCCTCCACAGCATCCCAGCTCTGAGGCACTCGTACTTACTCTCCCCTTCTCGCAGCACCAGCAGCGGCTGCCCGTTGGCGACCTCTGGGCTGCTGGGTAAAGGTTCGTAGCAGCTTCCGGTGGCGTTCTCCAGAAAGTCCAAGAATTTACAGAAACCAAGCCACAATCCGCCAGCCACCCCGAGCCGGGAGAGGTGACGGATGGAGAGGGAGAGGGAGCGACGGATGGAGAAGGAGAGGAGGAAGACGAAGGAGCCGACAAAGATGCAGGTCCAGCCCCAACCAGAGCGCAAGAACATCCTGGAACGAGAGGACAGATGGCAACGGTTTTAGAAGGTAAGGATGCTTGTTTTACTCAAATATATGTCTATATCTATTACTGGAAATCAATTAACAACACAAAACAATGACAAATATTGTCCAGAAACCCTCACAGGTTCTGCATTCAACATAAAAAATATGCTCAAATCATAACATGACAAACTGCAGCTGTCAGTGTGTCAGAGTGCTGACTTGACTATGACTTGATCCAGACTGACTGGGATTATCATAAAGTGGGCATGTCTGTAAAGGGGAGACTGGTGGGGACCCAGAGAACCCATTTACATTCACATATCTGGAGGTCAGAGGTCAATGGACCCCTTTGAAAATGACAGTTTTTCCTCGCCTAAATTTGGCACAAATTTGAGCATTATATAGCCTATTTTGTGACATGCTAGTGTGATATGGTTGGTACTAATGGACTCCTGAGGTTTTCTAGTTTCATATGATGCCAGTATCTTCATTTCAGCTCTAAAATAAAACCCACTACAAGGATTTTAAGAGGTAAATTAAAAATCGCACTTTGCATTTATGCATTAAAGAAATAAATGGTGTCAGTAACTGTCTGTAACTTTGACAATTATTTACAAGCAATTGAGAAGACTGGTATCCTCAGCGTCACGTTTAATTTTATTTTTAGTTTAGTTTTATTTTTTAATGGTATTTAATAAATGTGCAATTAGTTTGGGCAAATAACACTGGTGGACAGCTCTATTTTAGCACTTCCAGTTCCCTCGTCTGGAAGTCAATGGGTTTTTTGATCGGGCTTTTATTTAGACGAAATAAGGTCTGCGGTTAACACAAGCTGAAGAGAATTTTAATGTTTTGTTCTACAACATAAAATACTTTTGATCTTGAAACCGTAATGTGTCTTAAAAGAGGTGGTTGCTAACAAGTGGCTAAATGGGACGACTAAATGTCATCACGCCAACTCGTCCGTTTTTATGTCCTCATGTATACTCGCGTTCATGCGATTTGCGAATGTTAGCCTCTTACTTTGGTTGATTGCATTTACACTTCAAAAACAAAAGTAGAGTTCATTTGTGAGGATTATCTTGCTGAACACAACATGTAAGTGCTATAAATGTTTGCCACAAGTGGACGGCTCTAAGTACAGGTGTGAATGGACCTAGGACTCATTGAGACCCGATCAGTCAGATCACATCGCTCTGGTCATGTGGTCTGGGCTGCGTAGGGCCACATTCTTTTAGCAGTGTATACATGGGTGTGTCCTGGACCGTATTGAAGGACCAACTACTCAACTGATGTCCTCTGCGTAAACGGAAGAAGTACATACTTGTTCGCGCCTGCTAGCGGCATCTCAGATTGGTTCAAAGCTGGCTTTGTCCACATCTGAAACTTTCAAAATGCCCATAGACGTATATAAGGTTTAACTGGATGCATGCCGAGAAATAGACAGTGCTTTTAATTTCTGGCAGACTCGGCACTGGTTAAAAATAAAGCATTCGGTCTTTGCAAACAGAAATGATTTTAGTGTTTATTTGCATATACTAGAGCTGCAAGGTGAGATCGGATCACAAGTGGTCACTGGAGACGCGTTGTAACGCCAGGTGTGAACAGACGTACTTAGAGCTGTCCACTGCCAGGTGTGAACAGGGCCTCAGTGGCACAATTATAGAGTGCTCTTGGGATGACGTATTTTTGTAGGCAAACCAGGAAGTTAGCATCGCCCTTGTTCTCTTGACAAAAAGCCAATCGGATATTTACATGAGGTTTTGGACTATTACAGCAAATAATCTCTGTGGCAAACAAGTAAACACCACTTCTATTATTTTTGAAGTGTAAATGCATTCATCAGAAGTAAAAAGCTAATGTTCGGCTATAAACGAACTACACCACCATCGCACTAACGCGAGTATACACAAGGTCGCGAAGGCGGACGAGTCGGTCATGAGGTTTAGTCATCTCATTTAGCCACTTGTAGGTATTTTATGTTGTAGAACAAAACATTAAAATCTCTTCAGCTTTTTAACCACAGACCTTATTTCATCTAAATAAAAGCTACTTTAAAGAAAACACTGACTTCCAGACAAGGGAACTGGAAGTGCTAAAATGCTACCTCATTTCTGGGTTTTTGGACTTACTCCTGTAGCGCTCTATACCACCGCGTCAAAGAAGACAAGCGATCAGGAAGTAAACAGGAAGTAGCCGAACCTGTAGAGGAAGTGGCTTCTCTTGGCGAAGACGCTGTGCTGCGAGACCCAGAGGCTCAGTGCGGGGCCGAACATCACCACGACTGACAGCAGCAGGTGGAAGTGCTTCCGGAACACGGTGTTACCCAGGAACCGGGCTGCCAGGTCCGTCAGGACCACCAGCACGGTGTTGAGGAACATCTGGACCCAGAACCAAACCTCTGACAACTTAACTTAATCGTTCCGTATGGAAATGGACTGCTGCTGGTTCTGAACGCAGCAGAGTGTTTGTGTAGATAATCCACCTCAGACTAAATAGCATCCACTGTTTAATGTGATAAGGCTGTAATCCTGTCTAGAATGTACTTAACACAGTAGTCGGTGCTGTGGATTACCTCTATTGCATAACGGAACAATTCAGCATCTTGAGTAGTCCAAGAGTCTGGTTGGAATCAATCAATTTATACAAACTGAACTATAACTTTCAAAGTTGGAGAGTGGATCCATTGGTGTATTGAAGATTCACCCAGGTCTAGAAATCCAAAGATGCTAGCTGTGTAGTAAAAATTGTAGAATTCCACGGTTGTTAGCTGCTAGTGTTTAGCATCCATGCATAGTGTATGAATGAAATGACAGCTGGCCCGTAGCATTCCACAGACTGCATATGTGCACACTGTGAAACCCAACCTTGACATTCCTCAGTCCAACGGGCACTCCTCCTCCTCTTCCTCCTCAGTACAGTATAATGTATCTACTACTTCAGTGCACAGTACCTTAGCTACATCTAAACATTGCATCCAATGGTGCTTTGTTGTTTTTTTCCTTGCGGCTGCAGAAAGGCGAGTCGTGCTCCAGTCTTCTCTGACCTTGTCAGCAGATTTACGATGCGTTTCCTTCCAGGTTTCTTCTCGTCATGCAGAGGTTGTCGCCGGCCACCTCTGGGTCCTTTCTGCAGAAATGCAAAGGACTGTGTTTCACTCAGCGATGGCCACCGCTGTGCCGCCCTGAGAGACGTCTGATGGTTGAGAAATGCCTCCCCTGTTCGAACGATCTCCGCAGTAAATGTGGCTTCTGTGCTCTTCTATGCCCCTCACGCCCACCCTCTGTCCAACAGCATGTTCTCGCCCTGTCATATGCCTCCTGGGCCTTGGAGGTGTCACATTGCTCCTACTGAGATGACTGAAGGGTACAGAGAGGTTGAACCAATGACATGAGCTCCTTAATATGGATATCGCAAGGTTTTCTCACTAATTCATCTTGATTACCAGCAGTCCGATCCTGAGAGTATAAGCTGTGCAGCACCAACAGAACCAGTCACAGAAAGTCTGCCATTACGTGTCAACATTACGTTATGATATGAAATTAGATGCAGTGTGTTGACTTGTGTGTGAGTGTGTGTTTTTCAAGTGTATTAATAGCAATAACATTTGCAGTGTATCTGGGCTGAGACTCAGCTGTTGCAGCAGTCTGTCTCTGTCAGTCACAGTCCACATTTACTGTCCTTTCTCTGCCCTTTCTCTCAAATATCACCTGCTGTCACTGAGTTTCTTCAACAATTCAACATGACGCAGATTCCTCTCATGTGGTGCAATATCCCTTTATTTTTTACTAAACTCTTCCTCTGTCCTTTGCTGTACTTTCTTTCTGAAATTTCTGATCTGAACTCTTGTCCTTCTGTTTTGAACCCGCTTGTAGTCGGTCCAGAAATAACAGTTGACCTGGTTTCGAAGTGTTAAATGTCTCCAACTCTATTTCCAACTGTGTGCAGAAAGGCTGAACAGTCTAGTCAAGTTACAGACAGCATTCGATCCACTGGCCACTGCATTTGTTCAATCACCTCTAAGTAATGTAAGTGCCGGGAAGACACTGTTACGTCTGTTTTACAAAGTTGAGGAAATGTTTCTAAAGTCTGAGCACAAAAAAAATTTGAGATAAATTTTTTGGCCAATCTCTACTTAATGATCACAAACTAGATTACTTTTTTGGGAACGGTAATTATAGGAAACAGCACACGCTTGGCATTAGACTTCTAATGAAAGTTCTTGTCCTGCTCTCAGATGTTTAAAAGGTCTATCCATATAATTTTAGACACCCTCTCCATATTTAGGCTTAAGACGTTCCTCTTTGATATCACTTATAGTTAGGGCTGGTCCAAGGCTGGCTGAGGCTGCCTTGAGCCAGCCCTTAGTTCTGCAGCTATAGGCCTAGACTGCCATTAGACTTCCTGTGACACATTGAGCTCCTTCTCTCCCTCTCCATCTGGGTGCATTCATGTCCCATTCATACGTTACTTACTTGACTTCTTCTCAGGAGTCTTTGTGCTTTCTCGTCTAATAGGTATCCACGGATCGGGGTTACACCTGGATCGTGGTTGTCTGCTGCTGTGGCCCTGCTTGACACCCACTGGTACTCTCATTATTATTAGCCTTATTTCTACTGTTACTATAACTGCTATTATTAGTAGTAATAGGCATATTTCTATTACTACTGCCATTATTATTAGTAGTCATATTTCTATTATTACTGCTATTATAGGTATTAATAGTCATATTTCTATTATTATTGCTGCTATTTCTATAACACGTATATCCACTGCTATTGATTGCTGTTATTGGTCCTATTTCTTTTACTACTTATACTCTCTCTCTGTTTCTCACTCTCTCTCAACCAAACTGGTCGAGGCAAATGGCCGCCCACCCAGAGTCTGGACCAGAGCCAGAGGTATCTTCTCCTTATCTGGCTTAACCAACCCTAACAACCGAGATCCCGCTAAGCGGTCCTACGACGGTGGTTATCAACTCGGTAAGTGAACCCAGGGTTTCTCTATCTGGCTATGAGCGCGTTCACATGAAAGGGCTGGTGTTAGCTGCATGTTATCAGTCACAAACATGGACAAGTCTACTGTCAGAGCAGCACATTTTACAAACCAAGAGTAAACTAGAGTATTAGACAAATATGAAGAATTTAAAAACATAATCCAGACTAAAAGTCACACAGTTAAAGCTACCAAATGCAGGAAGGACAGCTGGCAAAAGGAAAAAAAAATAGCGCTATGTAAATGTGCAACTTAACAGACCTAATTACCATGAAGTTTTTCTCTAAAACTTTATTCTTTTCATATATATAAACGAGAACACCACTTAGTCCAATGCATTCCAATACAATATTGAATAACGGCTGGAAGATGACCATAGAGTTTAATTATCTCTCTTTTCTGTCACAGTGTCAATAGGGACTGTCTGTTATAGTACATTTGACAAAGTGCAAGAGGATCATTGCAGCGCTGATCTGTTGGATTGTATTAAATGCAGAACATCTATTTTTCTGGTCACATAGTCCAGTGATTCTCAACCAGATGCACATGTACCAAAAGAGGGTATTCCTGCAGTCATCTGGTGGTACGTTGAAAGCCTGAAGAGTAGCTTGACTGAAAAACAGAAAATAACAGAAATTTTTGGATTAACAAATACAGTAGATCTACATACTGAGTCAGTTGTAACACCTAAACATTACATGCAGGGATTGAATCAAAGTTAGCAAAGTAAATAGAGATGTCCACACAATTAATTGGATAATTTGTTAAAATAAATCGTAATAAATCTGTCACTCCAAGAAGTCACAGTAATGTGAAATGCAAACTTGACCAAACCAATTGAAACACTATTTGATTGAATGAAAAATCATTGTAACACCAGCCAATTTTATATATTCAGGTTTATATTCAGTCAGCAGAGGTGTGGACCCGAGTCAAATGACTCGCACATGCAAGTTTAGGACTTGGGACTTGATTTATGACTTGAACTTGAATTGTGACTTGTCAATCTTGACTTGGGACTTGATTTGAAACTTGTCAGTCTTGACTCGGCACTTGACTAGGAACTTGCCAGTCTTGACTTGGGACTTGTCAGTCTTGAGTTGGGACGAGAACTTGACAGTGTTGACTTGAGAAGTGACTCTGGACTTGGGATTTGACTCAGGACTTGACTCAGAACTTCTCTGTCTTGACTTGGGACTTGTAAGTCTTGACTTGGGACTTGACACGGAACTTGTCAGTCTTGACTTGGAACTTATTGGTCTTGACTTGGAACTTGACTCTGAATTTGTCAGTCTTGACTGGAACTTGATATGGAATTTGTCAGTCTTGACTTGCAACTTAATTCGAATCTTGTCAGTCTTGACTTGGGGCTTGTCATTGTTGACTTGGGACGTGACTTGGGACTTGTCAGTCTTGAGTTGGGACGTGACTCAGAACTTGTCAGTGTTGACTTGGGAAGTGACTCTAGACTTGTCAGTGTTGACTTGGAAGTTGTCTTGAGACTTGACTTGGAATTTGTCAGTCTTGACCTGGGATTTGACTCGGGACTTGGGACTTGACTTGGAACTTTTTAGTCATGACTCAGGACTTGTCAGTCTTGACTTGGGACTTGACTTGAGACTGACTTGAGACGTGACTCAGAACTTGACAGTGTTGACTTTGGACTTGGCACAGAACTTGTAAATCTTGACTTGGGACTTGAAACGGAACTTGTCAGTCTTGACTTGGAACTTGTCGGCCTTGACTTGGGACTTTACTTTGAATTTGTCAGTCTTGACTGGAACTTGATATGGAATTTGTCAGTTTGACATGCAACTTGATTCGAAACTTGTCAGTCTTGACTTGGGACGTGACTCAGAACTTGACAGTCTTGACTTGGGACTTGGCTTGAGACTTGACTTGGAACTTTTTAGTCTTGACATTGGACCTGGCCCCAAACTTGTAAGTCTTGACTTGGAACTTGACATGGAACTTGTCAGTCTTGACTTGGGACTTGACTTAGAACTTGTCAGTCTTGACTGGACTTGGCACAGAGTTTGTAAGTCTTGACTTGCGACTTGACCCAGAACTTGTCAGTATTGACTTGGGCAGTGATTATAGACTTGTCAGTGCTGACTTGGAAGTTGTCTTGACTTGGACTTGACTCTGAACTTGTCAGTCTTGACTCAGGACTTGCTAGTCTTGACTTAGAGCTTGTCAGTCTTGACTTTGGACTTGGCACAGAACTTAAGTCTTGACTTGGGACTTGGCTCTGAACTTTTCAGTCTTGACTGGAACTTGACTCGGAAATTGTCAGTCCTGACTTGGGACTTGACTTGGAAATTGTCAGTATATATTTGGGACTTGACATTGAATTTGTCTGTTTTGACTTGGAACTTGACGTTGAATTTGTCTGTCTTGACTTGGAACTTGTCAGTCTTGACTATAGACTTGTCAGTCTTGAGTTGGGACGGACTCAGAACTTGACAGTGTTGACCTGGGAAGTGACTCGGGACTTGTCAGTGTTGACTTGGGAATTGTCTTGGGACTTGACTCAGAACTTGTCAGTCTTGATTTGGGACTTGACATGGAAGTTGTCAGTCTTTACTGGAACTTGATATGGAATTTATTAGTCTTGACTTGCAACGTAATTTGTACCTTGTCAGTCTTGACTTGGGACTTGTCACTCTTGAGTTGGGACGTGATTTGGGACTTTTCAGTCTTGAGTTGGGATGTGACTCAGGACTTGTCAGTGTTGACTTGGGAATTGTCTTGGGACTTGACAAGGGACTTGTCAGTCTTTTTCTTATCTTTCTCTCTTTTTTTTTCCTCCCCCCCCATTTTTTATTTTTTTTTTTGCGTGTCATGTAGCTCCTTTTACTTTTTTTCTCTTCTTTTTCTCCTGGCTTTGGACTTTACTCCAAACTTCTTCTCCTCCTCTTCTCACTTGCGACCCCTCCCTCTCTACTTTTCTCCCTTTTTATGTTATTTTTCTCAGCGCTTGGCACTTCTCTCCTAACTTCTTACCCCCCTCTTGGGACTTTCGACCCCTCCCTCAGAACTTTTCCCCCTTGACATGGAACTTGTCGGTCTTTTTTGGGACTTGACATTAATTTTTTCTCTCTTTACTCAGATCTTTTCATTTTTGATTTGGGACTTGATGTGGGACTTGTCAGTCTTCACTTGAGATTTGACTCAGAACTTGTCAGTGCTGACTTGGGAAGTGACTCTGGACTTGTCAGTGTTGTTTTGGGACTTGACTAGGGACTTCTCAGTCTTGACTTGGGATTTTACTCGGGACTTGACTCAGAACTTGTCATTCTTGACTTGGGACTTGACTCTGAATTTGTCAGTCTTGCCTGGAACTTGACATAGAATTTGTCAGTCTTGACTTACGACTTGACTTGGGACTTGTCATTCTTGACTTGGGATGTGACTTGGGACTTGTCAGTCTTGAGTTGGGATGTGACTCAGATCTTGTCAGTGTTGACTTGGGAAGTGACTCTGGATTTGTCAGTGTTGACGTGGAACTTGTCAGTCTTGACTTGGGATTTGACTCGGGAGCCGGAACTTGACTCTGAACTTCTTAGTCTTGACTTGGGATTTGACTCGGGACTCAGAACTTCTTAGTCTTGACTTGGGACTTGGCCCCGAACTTGAGTCTTGAGTATGTGCTCAGGTCAGTAGAAGTGATACAACTATAAATCCAACTATTGATCCGAGCAAACACAATGTGATCTGTAGTGTGTTATTTCCAGCCCCCCTCAGTTTAAACAACACTGCCACTGTGTGGCTCAACTGCGACATCACAGTTTACTCCAACACAGAGGAGATGGCTCCCAGTCATACTGTACATGGTTAGTTTCCACCTGTAGAAATCCTGTGCTTAGATGGTAAATGCTTTGAAGTTTTAATCAAAGTTAACAGTGCGATAATCTGAAGCTCTGTCTGCCTTATAGAACACAATAGTGATGAACCACAGCAAATCCATGAAAGATTACACTGGCCAAAGTGTGGCATTAAACTCTCTCTCACTCACATTTAAATACCTATCTTTAGCGTCAGTGTTGTTGTCCAAACAGCTTTGCTAACCAGGTCACATGGTGCGTGCCACATTATCATGTCATGAAAGTGTGTGCCGTTTTAGTCTTTATCAAACGCAACCAGTTGCCAGCTGGTCATCAGGCGTATTTAGTACAAAGCAGAAACCATGTCTGTCTTTCTCCTCACCCCACATTGTTTTAGGAATTTATTTTTTGTAATAGAAGTTAATGACTTTAATGTCTGCCACGTAATAAGCATGGCTGGTAATCGCCACTATGGCAAAATGGAAGAAGTAATTTTGGACGTACTATACTGACTTTTTTCACAAATTTTCAACATATATTACGATGACTTTTCATTTATTCTTTTGACATATTACACTGACTTTTTTTGACAATTTTTTGTGACATACTACACTATTACTTTTTTCACAAAATTTTTCAAGATACTATGACCTTAATTCGCAAAAAATTTCGACATACTATACATTGACTTTTTAATAACAAAATTTTTATACATACTATACTGTTTTTTTCCATCAAATTCTTAAACATTCTGTGACTTTTTTTTGCAACTTTTTCTTGTCAAAGTTCTTGACAAACTTTAAAATGACTTACTATACAATTACTTTATTTAAATCAAAGTTTTTTGGCATATTATGACAGTTTCACAAAAGTTTGATGTACTATAATGTGATTTATTTTCTCATTAAATTTTTCAATGTAGTATATTTAATTTTTTAGTGAAATATTTTGGAATACTATACTGTAACATTTTTCATCAAATATTTCAACATACTATGCTGACTGAGCAGATTTTCTACATATACTATGATTTTTCCTCAATGTTTTTGACAAGCTACACAATAACATTATCGATAATTTTTTTTGACATGCTATACTATGACTTCTTTCACAAAATATTTCAATATGCTATATTATGACTTTTTTCATCAAATATTTTGTCATACTGTAATATGACTTTTTAATATGTCAAAATTTTTTTTGATAGTTGTAGAATTGTTTATTTATCGAATGTTTTGCCATACTATACTATGATTGTTTTCATGATTTTTTTAAAGTCGAAGTATTGTTGAAAGATTTCATGAAAACAATCATTTGTAAAAAGATTTTATGTTAAAAAAGTCATTGTATAGTATGTTGAAAAATTTCATGAAAAAAACTCAAAGTATACTATGTCGAAAGATTTGATGATAGTCATAGTATTGTATGTTGAAAAATTTCATACCATGAAATATTGTTACATATATAATGATTGTTCTCACGTAATCTTTCAACATGCAATACTATGACTTTATCATAAAATTTTTAGACATACTATAACTTTATCATAAAATCCTTTTTCATACTATTATATGATTGTTTTCATGAAAATTTTAAACAGGCTTTGACTTTTATATCATAAAATTTTTCGACACACTATACTATGCCTTTTTTCATGAAAATTTTTTGACATACTATACTATGACTTTCATGAAATTTTTCAACATTCGATGAAATGCGTGTTTTCCAACATGAAATCCTTTTACATACTATTAAATGATTGTTTTCATTACTTTTTTCAACATACAAAAATATGACGTTTTCATCGTAAATTTTTTTTCATACTATAGTATATTTTTTTCAAAAAATTTTTCAACATTCGATTAAATAAGTTTTATCCACCATGAAATCCTTTTACATACTATAAAATATTTGACATACTATAATCTATTTGACATACTATACTATGACATTTAAAAAAAAAAAATATTTGACATACTATAATCTATTTGACATACTATACTATGACATTTAAAAAAAAAAAAAAAACATTCGATAAAATGAGTTTTATCCACCATGAAATCTTTTTACATACTATAAAATGTTTGTTTTCATTCATTTTTTCATGATACAAAAGTATGACGTTTTCATCGTAAAATTTTCGACATGCTATAGTATGGCATTTTTTTTAATGACATTTTCCTACATACTATATTTTGACTTGTTTCCACCATAAAATCGTTTTACATACTATATTATGATTGTTTTTATTAATTTCTTCAACATATAAAAATATGACGTTTTCATCTTAAAATTTTCAACATACTATAGTATGACTTTTTTTTCAAAAATTTTTCAACATTCGATAAAATAAGTTTTATCCACCATGAAATCCTTATACATACTATAAAATGTTTGTTTTCATTCATTTTTTCATGATACAAAAATATATGTTAATCATAAAATTTGACATACTATAGTATGACATTTTTTTCAAAATTTTTTTCAACATTTGATAAAATAAGATTTTTCCACCATGAAATCGTTTTACATGCTATATTATGATTGTTTTCATTATTTTCTTCAACATAGAAATATATGACGTTTTCATCGTAAAATTTTCGACATACTATAGTATGACTTTTTTTTCAAAAATTTTTCAACAATCGATAAAATGAGTTTTATACACCATGAAATCCTTTTACATACTATAAAATGTTTGCTTTCATTCATTTTTTCACGATACAAAAATATGACGTTTTCATCGTAAAATTTTCGACATACTATAGTATGACTTTTTTTATATTTTTCAACATTCGATAAAATGAGTTTTCTCCACCAAAAAAACCTTTTACATACTATAAAATGTTTGTTTTCATCCACTTTTTCATGATACAAAAATATGACGTTTTCATCATAAAATTTGCGACATACTATAGTATGACATTTTTTTCAAAAAATTTTTCAATATTTGATAACAAGTTTTTTCCACCATGAAATCCTTTTACATACTATAAAATGTTTGTTTTCATCCACTTTTTCATTATACAAAAATATGACCTTTTCATCGTAAAATTTTCAACATACTATAGTATGACTTTTTTTTTTTTTTTAATTTTTCAACATTCGATGAAATGCGTTTTTTCCACCATGAAATCCTTTTATTTACTATAAAATGTTTGTTTTCATTTATTTTTTCATGATACAAAAATATGATGTTTTCATCGTAAAATTTTCGACATACTATAGTATGACATTTTTTAACATTCAAGAAAACTAGTTTTATCCATCATGAAATCCTTTTACATACTATAAAATGTTTGTTTTCATCCACTTTTTCATTATACAAAAATATGACCTTTTCATCGTAAAATTTTCGACATACTATAGTATGACTTTTTTTTTTTTTTAATTTTTCAACATTCGATGAAATGCGTTTTTTCCACCATGAAATCCTTTTACATACTATAAAATTATTGTTTTCATTACTTTTTTCAACATACAAAAATATGACGTTTTCATCGTAAAATTTTCGACATTAAATTTTTTTCATGAAATTTTCCAACATACTGTATTTTCACTTATTTCCACCATAGAATCGTTTTACTTACTATAAAATGACTGTTTTCATTAGTTTTTTCAATATACAAAAATATGATATTTCAATCGTAAAATTTTCGACATACTATAGTATGACATTTTTTTTTAAAAAATTTTCAACATTCAAGAAAACAAGTTTTATCCACCAGTGTGGATGAAATATGACGTTTCAATCGTAAAATTTTTGACGTACTATACTATGACATTTTTTTCAAAAATTTTTTCAACATTCAATAAAACGAGTTTATCCACCAAAACAACCTTTTACATACTATAAAATGTTTGTTTTCATCCACTTTTTCATTATACAAAAATATGACGTTTTCATCGTAAAATTTTCGGCATACTATAGTATGGCATTTTTTTCAAAAATTTTTTTAACATTTGATAAAATAAGATTTTTCCACCATGAAATCTTTTTACATACTATATTATGATTGTTTCCATTATTTTCTTCAACATACAAAAATATGACGTTTTCATCGTAAAATTTTCAACATACTATAGTATGACATTTTTTTCAAAATATTTTTCAACATTCGATAAAATGAGTTTTATCCACCATGAAATCCTTTTACATGCTATAAAATGATTGTTTTCCTTACTTTTTTCAATATACAAAAATATGACATTTTCATCGTAAAATTTTCGACATGACATTTTTTTCAAAAAATTTTTCAATATTTGATAACAAGTTTTTTCCACCATGAAATCCTTTTACATACTATGAAATGATTGTTTTCATTACTTTTTTCAATATATAAAAATATGTTTTAATCGTAAAATTTTCGACATACTATAGTATGACTTTTTTTTTTTTTAATTTTTCAACATTCGATGAAATGCGTTTTTTCCACCATGAAATCCTTTTACATACTATAAAATGATTGTTTTCATTAGTTTTTTTCAATATACAAAAATATGATATTTCAATCGTAAAATTTTCGACATACTATAGTATGACATTTTTTTCAAAAAAATTTTCAACATTCAAGAAAACTAGTTTTATCCATCATGAAATCCTTTTACATACTATAAAATGTTTGTTTTCATTTATTTTTTCATGATACAAAAATATGACGTTTTCATCTTAAAATTTTCGACATGCTATAGGATGACATTTTTTTCAACAAATTTTTCAACATTCAAGAAAACTAGTTTTATCCATCATGAAATCCTTTTACATACTATAAAATGTTTGTTTTCATTCATTTTTTCATTATACAAAAATATGACGTTTTCATCATAAAATTTTCAACATACTATAGTATGACTTTTTTTTCAAAATTTTTTTAACATTTGATAAAATACGTTTTATCCACCATGAAATCTTTTTACATACTATATTATGATTGTTTCCATTACTTTTTTCAACATACAAAAATATGACGTTTTCATCGTAAAATTATCGACATACTATAGTATGACTTTTTTTTCAAAAATTTTTCAACAATCGATAAAATGAGTTTTATCCACCATGAAATCCTTTTACATACTATAAAATGATTGTTTTCCTTACTTTTTTCAATATACAAAAATATGACGTTTTCATCGTAAAATTTTCGACATGCTATAGTATGGCATTTTTTTAATGAAATTTTCCAACATACTATATTTTGACTTGTTTCCACCATAAAATCGTTTTACATACTATATTATGATTGTTTTCATTATTTTCTTCAATATACAAAAATATGACGTCATCGTAAAATTTTCGACATACTATACTATGACATTTTTTTCAAAAAACTTTTCAACATTCGATGAAATGCGTATTTTCCACCATAAAACCCTTTTTCATACTATAAAATGTTTGTTTTCAATCATTTTTCCATGATACAAAAATATGACCTTTTCATCGTAAAATTTTCGACATACTATAGTATGACATTTTTTTCAAAAATTTTTTCAACATTTGATAAAATGAGTTTTATCCACCATGAAATCCTTTTACATACTATAAAATGTTTGTTTTCATCCACTTTTTCATGATACAAAAATATGACCTTTTCATCGTAAAATTTTCGACATACTATAGTATGACTTTTTTTTCAAAAAATTTTCAACATTTGATAAAATGAGTTTTATCCACCATGAAATCTTTTTACATAATATATTATGAATGTTTCCAATATTTTCTTCAACATACAAAAATATTACGTTTTCATCATAAAATTTTCGACATACTATAGTATGACTTTTTTTTCAAAAATTTTTCAACAATCGATAAAATGAGTTTTATCCACCATGAAATCCTTTTGCATACTATAAAATGATTGTTTTCATTACTTTTTTCAATATATAAAAATATGTTAATCGTAAAATTTTCGACATACTATAGTATGACATTTTTTTCAAAATTTTTTTCAACATTTGATAAAATGAGTTTTATCCACCATGAAATCCTTTTACATACTATAAAATGTTTGTTTTCATCCACTTTTTCATGATACAAAAATATGACCTTTTCATCGTAAAATTTTCGACATACTATAGTATGACTTTTTTTTTTTTTCAATTTTTCAAAATTCGATAAAATGCGTTTTTTCCACCATGAAATCCTTTTACATACTATAAAATGATTGTTTTCATTACTTTTTTCAACATACAAAAATATGACGTTTTCATCGTATTTTTTTTTCATACTATAGTATGACATTTTTTTCAAAAAATTTTTCAACATTCGATAAAATGAGTTTTATCCACCATGAAATCCTTTTACATGCTATAAAATGATTGTTTTCCTTACTTTTTTCAATATACAAAAATATGACGTTTTCATCGTAAAATTTTCGACATACTATAGTATGGCATTTTTTTAATGAAATTTTCCAACATACTATATTTTCACTTATTTCCACCATAAAATTGTTTTACATACTATAAAATGATTGTTTTCATTAGTTTTTTCAATATCCAAAAATGATATTTCAATTGTAAAATTTTCGACATGCTATAGTATGACATTTTTTTCAAAAAATTTTTCAACATTCAAGAAAACGAGTTTTATCCACCATGAAATCCTTTTACATACTATAAAATGATTGTTTTCATTATTTTCTTCAATATACAAAAATATGACCTTTTCATCGTAAAATTTTCGACATACTATAGTATGGCATTTTTTTTCAAAAAATTTCCAACATTTGATAAAATGAGTTTTATCCACCATGAAATCTTTTTACATAATATATTATGAATGTTTCCATTATTTTCTTCAACATACAAAAATATGACGTTTTCATCATAAAATTTTCGACATACTATAGTATGACTTTTTTTTCAAAAATTTTTCAACAATCGATAAAATGAGTTTTATCCACCATGAAATCCTTTTACATACTATAAAATGTTTGTTTTCATTCATTTTTTCACGATACAAAAATATGACGTTTTCATCGTAAAATTTTCGACATGCTATAGTATGGCATTTTTTTAATGAAATTTTCCAACATACTATATTTTGACTTGTTTCCACCATAAAATCGTTTTACATACTATATTGTGATTGTTTTCTTTATTTTCTTCAACATACAAAAATATGACGTTTATCGTAAAATTTTCGACATACTAGTATGACATTTTTTTCAAAAAATTTTTCAACATTCAAGAAAACTAGTTTTATCCATCATGAAATCCTTTTACATACTATAAAATGTTTGTTTTCATTCATTTTTTCATTATACAAAAATATGACGTTTTCATCATAAAATTTTCGACATACTATAGTATGACTTTTTTTTCAAAAATTTTTTCAACATTCGATAAAATGAGTTTTATCCACCATGAAATCCTTTTACATGCTATAAAATGATTGTTTCCATTACTTTTTTCAACATACAAAAATATGACGTTTTCATCGTAAAATTTTCGACATACTATAGTATGGCATTTTTTTAATGAAATTTTCCAACATACTATATTTTCACTTATTTCCACCACAAAATCCTTTTACATACTATAAAATGATTGTTTTCATTAGTTTTTTCAATATACAAAAATGATATTTCAATTGTAAAATTTTCGACATGCTATAGTATGACATTTTTTTCAACATTTGATAAAATGAGTTCTTGCCCAATATGAAATCTTTTTACATACTATATTATGATTGTTTTTATTACTTTTTTCAACATACAAAAACATGACGTTTTCATCGTAAAATTTTGGACATATTATAGTATGACATTTTTTCATGAAATTTTCCAACATACTATATTTTGACTTGTTTCCACCATAAAATCGTTTTACATACTATATTATGATTGTTTTCATTATTTTCTTCAACATACAAAAATGTGACGTTTTCATCGTAAGTTTTTTTTCATACTATAGTATGACATTTTTTTCAAAATTTTTTTCAACATTCGATAAAATGAGTTTTATCCACCATGAAATCCTTTTACATGCTATAAAATGATTGTTTTCATTACTTTTTTCAATATACAAAAATATGACGTTTTCATCGTAAAATTTTCGACATGCTATAGTATGGCATTTTTTTAATGAAATTTTCCAACATACTATATTTTGACTTGTTTCCACCATAAAATCGTTTTACATACTAAAAACTACAACATATTATGATTGTTTTCATTATTTTCTTCAATATACAAAAATATGACGTCATCGTAAAATTTTCGACATACTATACTATGACATTTTTTTCAAAAAACTTTTCAACATTCGATGAAATGCGTATTTTCCACCATAAAACCCTTTTTCATACTATAAAATGTTTGTTTTCATCCACTTTTTCATGATACAAAAATATGACCTTTTCATCGTAAAATTTTCGACATACTATAGTATGACTTTTTTTTTTTTTAATTTTTCAACATTCGATGAAATGCGTTTTATCCACCATGAAATCCTTTTACATACTATAAAACGTTTGTTTTCATCCACTTTTTCATGATACAAAAATATGACCTTTTCATCGTAAAATTTTCGACATACTATAGTATGACTTTTTTTTCAAAAAATTTCCAACATTTGATAAAATGAGTTTTATCCACCATGAAATCTTTTTACATAATATATTATGAATGTTTCCATTATTTTCTTCAACATACAAAAATATGACGTTTTCATCATAAAATTTTCGACATACTATAGTATGACTTTTTTTTCAAAAATTTTTCAACAATCGATAAAATGAGTTTTATCCACCATGAAATCCTTTTACATACTATAAAATGTTTGTTTTCATTCATTTTTTCACGATACAAAAATATGACGTTTTCATCGTAAAATTTTCGACATGCTATAGTATGGCATTTTTTTAATGAAATTTTCCAACATACTATATTTTGACTTGTTTCCACCATAAAATCGTTTTACATACTATATTGTGATTGTTTTCTTTATTTTCTTCATTATACAAAAATATGACGTTTTCATCGTAAAATTTTCGACATACTATAGTATGACATTTTTTTTCAAAAAATTTTTCAACATTCAAGAAAACTAGTTTTATCCACCATGAAATCCTTTTACATACTATAAAATGTTTGTTTTCATTCATTTTTTCACGATACAAAAATATGACGTTTTCATCGTAAAATTTTCGACATACTATAGTATGACTTTTTTTTCAAAAATTTTTCAACAATCGATAAAATGAGTTTTATCCACCATGAAATCCTTTTATATACTATAAAATGTTTGTTTTCATTCATTTTTTCACGATACAAAAATATGACGTTTTCATCGTAAAATTTTCGACATACTATAGTATGACATTTTTTTCAAAAATTTTTTAACATTTGATAAAATAAGTTTTTTCCACCATGAAATCTTTTTACATACTATATTATGATTGTTTCCATTACTTTTTTTAAACATACAAAAATATGACGTTTTCATCGTAAAATTTTCGACATACTATAGTATGACTTTTTTTTCAAAAATTTTTCAACAATCGATAAAATGAGTTTTATCCACCATGAAATCCTTTTACATACTATAAAATGTTTGTTTTCATCCACTTTTTCATGATACAAAAATATGACCTTTTCATCGTAAAATTTTCGACATACTATAGTATGACTTTTTTTTTTTTTAATTTTTCAACATTCGATGAAATGCGTTTTATCCACCATGAAATCCTTTTACATACTATAAAACGTTTGTTTTCATTCATTTTTTCCTTATACAAAAATATGACCTTTTCATCGTAAAATTTTCGACATACTATAGTATGACTTTTTTTTTCCAAAAATTTCCAACATTTGATAAAATGAGTTTTATCCACCATGAAATCTTTTTACATAATATATTATGAATGTTTCCATTATTTTCTTCAACATACAAAAATATGACGTTTTCATCATAAAATTTTCGACATACTATAGTATGACTTTTTTTTCAAAAAATTTTTCAACAATCGATAAAATGAGTTTTATCCACCATGAAATCCTTTTACATACTATAAAATGTTTGTTTTCATTCATTTTTTCACGATACAAAAATATGACGTTTTCATCGTAAAATTTTCGACATGCTATAGTATGGCATTTTTTTAATGAAATTTTCCAACATACTATGTTTTGACTTGTTTCCACCATAAAATCGTTTTACATACTATATTGTGATTGTTTTCTTTATTTTCTTCAACATACAAAAATATGACGTTATCGTAAAATTTTCGACATACTATAGTATGACTTTTTTTTCAAAAAAT
Organism: Pterois miles; assembly: GCA_947000775.1. Lineage (NCBI taxonomy): Eukaryota > Metazoa > Chordata > Actinopteri > Perciformes > Scorpaenidae > Pterois > Pterois miles. Next base: position 4,688,551 of record CAMQGK010000485.1, on the reverse strand, counting down.
TTTTCAACATTCAAGAAAACTAGTTTTATCCATCATGAAATCCTTTTACATACTATAGAATGTTTGTTTTCATTCATTTTTTCATTATACAAAAATATGACGTTTTCATCATAAAATTTTCGACATACTATAGTATGACTTTTTTTTCAAAAATTTTTTCAACATTCGATAAAATGAGTTTTATCCACCATGAAATCCTTTTACATACTATAAAATGTTTGTTTTCATTCATTTTTTCACGATACAAAAATATGACGTTTTCATCGTAAAATTTTCGACATGCTATAGTATGGCATTTTTTTAATGAAATTTTCCAACATACTATATTTTGACTTGTTTCCACCACAAAATCCTTTTACATACTATAAAATGATTGTTTTCATTAGTTTTTTCAATATACAAAAATGATATTTCAATTGTAAAATTTTCGACATGCTATAGTATGACATTTTTTTCAAAATTTTTTTCAACATTTGATAAAATGAGTTCTTGCCCAATATGAAATCTTTTTACATACTATATTATGATTGTTTTTATTACTTTTTTCAACATACAAAAACATGACGTTTTCATCGTAAAATTTTGGACATATTATAATATGACATTTTTTCATGAAATTTTCAAACATACTATATTTTGACTTGTTTCCACCATAAAATCGTTTTACATACTATATTATGATTGTTTTCATTATTTTCTTCAACATACAAAAATGTGACGTTTTCATCGTAAGTTTTTTTTCATACTATAGTATGACATTTTTTTCAAAATTTTTTTCAACATTCGATAAAATGAGTTTTATCCACCATGAAATCCTTTTACATGCTATAAAATGATTGTTTTCCTTACTTTTTTCAATATACAAAAATATGACGTTTTCATCGTAAAATTTTCAACATACTATAGTATGACATTTTTTTAATGAAATTTTCCAACATACTATATTTTGACTTGTTTCCACCATAAAATCGTTTTACATACTATATTATGATTGTTTTCATTATTTTCTTCAATATACAAAAATATGACGTCATCGTAAAATTTTCGACATACTATAGTATGACATTTTTTTCAAAAAACTTTTCAACATTCGATGAAATGCATATTTTCCACCATAAAACCCTTTTTCATACTATAAAATGTTTGTTTTCATCCACTTTTTCATGATACAAAAATATGACCTTTTCATCGTAAAATTTTCGACATACTATAGTATGACTTTTTTTTTTTTAATTTTTCAACATTCGATGAAATGCGTTTTATCCACCATGAAATCCTTTTACATACTATAAAACGTTTGTTTTCATCCACTTTTTCATGATACAAAAATATGACCTTTTCATCGTAAAATTTTCGACATACTATAGTATGACTTTTTTTTCAAAAAATTTCCAACATTTGATAAAATGAGTTTTATCCACCATGAAATCTTTTTACATAATATATTATGAATGTTTCCATTATTTTCTTCAACATACAAAAATATGACGTTTTCATCATAAAATTTTCGACATACTATAGTATGACTTTTTTTTCAAAAATTTTTCAACAATCGATAAAATGAGTTTTATCCACCATGAAATCCTTTTACATACTATAAAATGTTTGTTTTCATTCATTTTTTCACGATACAAAAATATGACGTTTTCATCGTAAAATTTTCGACATGCTATAGTATGGCATTTTTTTAATGAAATTTTCCAACATACTATATTTTGACTTGTTTCCACCATAAAATCGTTTTACATACTATATTGTGATTGTGTTCTTTATTTTCTTCAACATACAAAAATATGACGTTATCGTAAAATTTTCGACATACTATAGTATGACATTTTTTTCAAAAAATTTTTCAACATTCAAGAAAACTAGTTTTATCCATCATGAAATCCTTTTACATACTATAAAATGTTTGTTTTCATTCATTTTTTCATTATACAAAAATATGACGTTTTCATCATAAAATTTTCGACATACTATAGTATGACTTTTTTTCAAAAATTTTTTCAACATTCGATAAAATGAGTTTTATCCACCATGAAATCCTTTTACATGCTATAAAATGATTGTTTTCCTTACTTTTTTCAATATACAAAAATATGACGTTTTCATCGTAAAATTTTCGACATACTATAGTATGGCATTTTTTTAATGAAATTTTCCAACATACTATATTTTCACTTATTTCCACCACAAAATCCTTTTACATACTATAAAATGATTGTTTTCATTAGTTTTTTCAATATACAAAAATGATATTTCAATTGTAAAATTTTCGACATGCTATAGTATGACATTTTTTTTCAAAATTTTTTTCAACATTTGATAAAATGAGTTCTTGCCCAATATGAAATCTTTTTACATACTATATTATGATTGTTTTTATTACTTTTTTCAACATACAAAAACATGACGTTTTCATCGTAAAATTTTGGACATATTATAGTATGACATTTTTTCATGAAATTTTCCAACATACTATATTTTGACTTGTTTCCACCATAAAATCGTTTTACATACTATATTATGATTGTTTTCATTATTTTCTTCAACATACAAAAATGTGACATTTTCATCGTAAGTTTTTTTTCATACTATAGTATGACATTTTTTTTCAAAATTTTTTTCAACATTCGATAAAATGAGTTTTATCCACCATGAAATCCTTTTACATGCTATAAAATGATTGTTTTCCTTACTTTTTTCAATATACAAAAATATGACGTTTTCATCGTAAAATTTTCAACATGCTATAGTATGGCATTTTTTTAATGAAATTTTCCAACATACTATATTTTGACTTGTTTCCACCATAAAATCGTTTTACATACTATATTATGATTGTTTTCATTATTTTCTTCAATATACAAAAATATGACGTCATCGTAAAATTTTCGACATACTATACTATGACATTTTTTTCAAAAAACTTTTCAACAATCGATAAAATGAGTTTTATCCACCATGAAATCCTTTTACATACTATAAAATGTTTGTTTTCATCCACTTTTTCATGATACAAAAATATGACCTTTTCATCGTAAAATTTTCGACATACTATAGTATGACTTTTTTTTTTTTAATTTTTCAACATTCGATGAAATGCGTTTTATCCACCATGAAATCCTTTTACATACTATAAAACGTTTGTTTTCATCCACTTTTTCATGATACAAAAATATGACCTTTTCATCGTAAAATTTTCGACATACTATAGTATGACTTTTTTTTTCAAAAAATTTCCAACATTTGATAAAATGAGTTTTATCCACCATGAAATCTTTTTACATAATATATTATGAATGTTTCCATTATTTTCTTCAACATACAAAAATATGACGTTTTCATCATAAAATTTTCGACATACTATAGTATGACTTTTTTTTCAAAAATTTTTCAACAATCGATAAAATGAGTTTTATCCACCATGAAATCCTTTTACATACTATAAAATGTTTGTTTTCATTCATTTTTTCACGATACAAAAATATGACGTTTTCATCGTAAAATTTTCGACATGCTATAGTATGGCATTTTTTTTAATGAAATTTTCCAACATACTATATTTTGACTTGTTTCCACCATAAAATCGTTTTACATACTATATTGTGATTGTTTTCTTTATTTTCTTCATTATACAAAAATATGACGTTTTCATCGTAAAATTTTCGACATACTATAGTATGACATTTTTTTTCAAAAAATTTTTCAACATTCAAGAAAACTAGTTTTATCCATCATGAAATCCTTTTACATGCTATAAAATGATTGTTTTCCTTACTTTTTTCAATATACAAAAATATGACGTTTTCATCGTAAAATTTTCGACATACTATAGTATGGCATTTTTTTAATGAAATTTTCCAACATACCATATTTTCACTTATTTCAACCACAAAATCCTTTTACATACTATAAAATGATTGTTTTCATTAGTTTTTTCAATATACAAAAATGATATTTCAATTGTAAAATTTTCGACATGCTATAGTATGACATTTTTTTCAAAATTTTTTTCAACATTTGATAAAATGAGTTCTTCCCCAATATGAAATCTTTTTACATACTATATTATGATTGTTTTTATTACTTTTTTCAACATACAAAAACATGACGTTTTCATCGTAAAATTTTGGACATATTATAGTATGACATTTTTTCATGAAATTTTCCAACATACTATATTTTGACTTGTTTCCACCATAAAATCGTTTTACATACTATATTATGATTGTTTTCATTATTTTCTTCAACATACAAAAATATGACGTTTTCATCATAAAATTTTCGACATACTATAGTATGACTTTTTTTTCAAAAATTTTTTCAACATTCGATAAAATGAGTTTTATCCACCATGAAATCCTTTTACATGCTATAAAATGATTGTTTTCATTACTTTTTTCAATATACAAAAATATGACGTTTTCATCGTAAAATTTTCGACATACTATAGTATGACATTTTTTTCAAAAATTTTTTCAACATTTGATAAAATGAGTTTTATCCACCATGAAATCCTTTTACATACTATAAAATGTTTGTTTTCATCCACTTTTTCATGATACAAAAATATGACCTTTTCATCGTAAAATTTTCGACATACTATAGTATGACTTTTTTTTTTATTTTTCAAAAATTTTTCAACAATCGATAAAATGAGTTTTATCCACCATGAAATCCTTTTACATACTATAAAATGTTTGTTTTCATTCATTTTTTCACGATACAAAAATATGACGTTTTCATCGTAAAATTTTCGACATGCTATAGTATGGCATTTTTTTAATGAAATTTTCCAACATACTATATTTTGACTTGTTTCCACCATAAAATCGTTTTACATACTATATTGTGATTGTTTTCTTTATTTTCTTCATTATACAAAAATATGACGTTTTCATCGTAAAATTTTCGACACATATGACATTTTTTTTCAAAAAATTTTTCAACATTCAAGAAAACTAGTTTTATCCATCATGAAATCCTTTTACATACTATAAAATGTTTGTTTTCATTCATTTTTTCATTATACAAAAATATGACGTTTTCATCATAAAATTTTCGACATACTATAGTATGACTCTTTTTTCAAAAATGTTTTCAACATTCGATAAAATGAGTTTTATCCACCATGAAATCCTTTTACATGCTATAAAATGATTGTTTTCCTTACTTTTTTCAATATATAAAAATATGACGTTTTCATCGTAAAATTTTCGACATACTATAGTATGGCATTTTTTTAATGAAATTTTCCAACATACTATATTTTCACTTATTTCCACCATAAAATTGTTTTACATACTATAAAATGATTGTTTTCATTAGTTTTTTCAATATACAAAAATGATATTTCAATTGTAAAATTTTCGACATGCTATAGTATGACATTTTTTTCAAAAAATTTTTCAACATTCAAGAAAACGAGTTTTATCCACCATGAAATCCTTTTACATACTATAAAATGATTGTTTTCATTATTTTCTTCAATATACAAAAATATGACGTCATCGTAAAATTTTTGACATACTATAGTATGACATTTTTTTCAAAAAACTTTTCAACATTCGATGAAATGCGTATTTTCCACCATAAAACCCTTTTTCATACTGTAAAATTTTTGTTTTCAATCATTTTTTCATGATACAAAATATGACGTTTTCATCGTAAAATTTTCGACATACTATAGTATGACTTTTTTTTCAAAAATTTTTCAACAATCGATAAAATGAGTTTTATCCACCATGAAATCCTTTTATATACTATAAAATGTTTGTTTTCATTCATTTTTTCACGATACAAAAATATGACGTTTTCATCGTAAAATTTTCGACATACTATAGTATGACATTTTTTTCAAAAATTTTTTAACATTTGATAAAATAAGTTTTTTCCACCATGAAATCTTTTTACATACTATATTATGATTGTTTCCATTACTTTTTTCAACATACAAAAATATGACGTTTTCATCGTAAAATTTTCGACATACTATAGTATGACATTTTTTTCAAAAATTTTTCAACAATCGATAAAATGAGTTTTATCCACCATGAAATCCTTTTACATACTATAAAATGTTTGTTTTCATCCACTTTTTCATGATACAAAAATATGACCTTTTCATCGTAAAATTTTCGACATACTATAGTATGACTTTTTTTTTCAAAATATTTTTCAACATTCGATAAAATGGATTTTATCCACCATGAAATCCTTTTACATACTACAAAATGTTTGTTTTCATTCATTTTTTCATTATACAAAAAGATGATATTTTGATCATAAAATTTTCGACATACTATAGTATGACTTTTTTTTTTTTTTTTAATTTTTCAACATTCGATGAAATGCGTTTTTTCCACCATGAAATCCTTTTACATACTATAAAATGGTTGTTTTCATTACTTTTTTCAATATATAAAAATATATGTTAATCGTAAAATTTTCAACATACTATAGTATGACATTTTTTTCAAAAAATTTTTCAACATTTGATAAAATGAGTTTTATCCACCATGAAATCCTTTTATTTACTATAAAATGTTTGTTTTCATTTATTTTTTCATGATACAAAAATATGATGTTTTCATCGTAAAATTTTCGACATACTATAGTATGACATTTTTTTTTTTCAACATTCAAGAAAACTAGTTTTATCCATCATGAAATCCTTTTACATACTATAAAATGTTTGTTTTCATTCATTTTTTCATGATACAAAAATATGACGTTTTCATCGCAAAATTTTCGACATACTATAGTATGGCATTTTTTTCAAAAATTTTTTTAACATTTGATAAAATAAGATTTTTCCACCATGAAATCGTTTTACATACTATATTATGATTGTTTTCATTATTTTCTTCAACATACAAAAATATGACGCTTTCATCATAAAATTTTCGACATACTATAGTATGACTCTTTTTTTAAAAATTTTTTCAACATTCGATAAAATGAGTTTTATCCACCATGAAATCCTTTTACATGCTATAAAATGATTGTTTTCCTTACTTTTTTCAATATACAAAAATATGACGTTTTCATCGTAAAATTTTCGACATACTATAGTATGGCATTTTTTTAATGAAATTTTCCAACATACTATATTTTCACTTATTTCAACCACAAAATCCTTTTACATACTATAAAATGATTGTTTTCATTAGTTTTTTCAATATACAAAAATGATATTTCAATTGTAAAATTTTCGACATGCTATAGTATGACATTTTTTTCAAAATTTTTTTCAACATTTGATAAAATGAGTTCTTCCCCAATATGAAATCTTTTTACATACTATATTATGATTGTTTTTATTACTTTTTTCAACATACAAAAACATGACGTTTTCATCGTAAAATTTTGGACATATTATAGTATGACATTTTTTCATGAAATTTTCCAACATACTATATTTTGACTTGTTTCCACCATAAAATCGTTTTACATACTATATTATGATTGTTTTCATTATTTTCTTCAACATACAAAAATATGACGTTTTCATCATAAAATTTTCGACATACTATAGTATGACTTTTTTTTTCAAAAATTTTTTCAACATTCGATAAAATGAGTTTTATCCACCATGAAATCCTTTTACATGCTATAAAATGATTGTTTTCATTACTTTTTTCAATATACAAAAATATGACGTTTTCATCGTAAAATTTTCGACATACTATAGTATGACATTTTTTTCAAAAATTTTTCAACAATCGATAAAATGAGTTTTATCCATTATCCATTTTATTTTTTTTTTTTTTTTTTTTTTTTTTTTTTTAATTTTTCAACATTCGATGAAATGCGTTTTATCCACCATGAAATCCTTTTACATACTATAAAACGTTTGTTTTCATTCATTTTTTCCTTATACAAAAATATGACCTTTTCATCGTAAAATTTTCGACATAATATAGTATGACTTTTTTTTTCAAAAAATTTCCAACATTTGATAAAATGAGTTTTATCCACCATGAAATCTTTTTACATAATATATTATGAATGTTTCCATTATTTTCTTCAACATACAAAAATATGACGTTTTCATCATAAAATTTTTGACATACTATAGTATGACTTTTTTTTCAAAAATTTTTCAACAATCGATAAAATGAGTTTTATCCACCATGAAATCCTTTTACATACTATAAAATGTTTGTTTTCATTCATTTTTTCACGATACAAAAATATGACGTTTTCATCGTAAAATTTTCGACATGCTATAGTATGGCATTTTTTTAATGAAATTTTCCAACATACTATATTTTGACTTGTTTCCACCATAAAATCGTTTTACATACTATATTGTGATTGTTTTCTTTATTTTCTTCAACATACAAAAATATGACGTTATCGTAAAATTTTCGACATACTATAGTATGACATTTTTTTCAAAAAATTTTTCAACATTCAAGAAAACTAGTTTTATCCATCATGAAATCCTTTTACATACTATAAAATGATTGTTTTCATTACTTTTTTCAATATATAAAAATATGATATGTTAATCGTAAAATTTTCGACATAGTATAGTACGACATTTTTTTCAAAAAATTTTTCAACATTCAATAAAATGAGTTTTATCCACCATGAAATCCTTTTACATACTATAAAATATTTGTTTTCATTCATTTTTTCATGATACAAAAATATGACGTTTTCATCGTAAAATTTTCGACATACTATAGTATGACATTTTTTTCAAAAATTTTTTCAACATTTGATAAAATAAGATTTTTCACCATGAAATCGTTTTACATACTATATTATGATTGTTTTCATTATTTTCTTCAACATATAAAAATATGACGTTTTCATCGTAAAATTTTCGACATACTATACAATGACATTTTTTTTAAAAAAACTTTTCAACATTCGATGAAATGCGTATTTTCCACCATAAAACCCTTTTTCATACTATAAAATGTTTGTTTTCATTCATTTTTTCATGATACAAAAATATGTTTTCATCATAAAATTTTCGACATACTATAGTATGACTTTTTTTTCAAAAAATTTTTCAACATTCGATAAAATGAGTTTTATCCAGCATGAAATCCTTTTACATACTATAAAATGATTGCCTTCATTAATTTTTTCAATATAGAAAAATATGACGTGGTCATTGTAAAATTTTCGACATACTATAGTATGACATTTTTTTCATGAAATTTTCCAGTATACTATATTTTGACTGATTTCCACCATAAAATCCTTTTACATACTATAAAACGATTGTTGGAACACTGACTTTTATATCACAAATTTTTGGACATACTATACTATGCCTTTTTTTAATGAAAGTTTTTCAACATGCTATACTAAGACTTTTTTACCATGAAAATGAAACCATGAAACATACTATACTATGACAATTGTGTTTTTAGATTGAACCATTTGGTTTTTTTTGGTTTTAAATCAAGTGTACTCTGACCAGTTTCTCAGCGCTATTGACCGTAGCTTTAAAAGTGCTAATACTTTAGGCCCACTGTGTAAATTTGATCTTCAATGTCCTTCAACTATTGTTTCTGCTTTGGTACTCTGAATTGCATTCGTGGTATCAGTTAAATGAAGGAGGATGTAGTACCACATACTCACCCCTCCCTGTGCTGCTCCTCCCAGTGCAGATCCATTAAAGGGCCTGGTGTCTGTGTGGCGTCCAGGAATCCAGAGGGACTGTCAGCTGTAGGATCACACCTCTAATCCTCCACTGACTGAAAACACAAACAGCTGCCCGCCTGATCTGCTCGACCCCGTCCTGCTGCTGAAAATGTTCCAAAGCAGAGAGCCAAAAAGGAAGGACGTGGATGGACATGCCAGAGGCCTTGAGTTCATTCCTACAAAAAGACAAAAATATGTCTGAATGTTTTTTATTGACTGAATTCTTTCCAATGACAGAACACAGTGAGCAATTACTTAAACTGGGCATACACTGTACAATTTTAGAAATGCTGTTGTGTACTTTCCACTCCTACTGTATGAGTAGATCTTTGGCGTTTACAGTCAAAGCTCAAAGATTTATGTGCTCACACTGTACGTGTAGAATAGAAAAAAACAAAAAATGGTTGGCTCGGGACAGTTTTGGTTGTTGACGGCAGATTTACTTTGAAAGGTCCAAGGCAGGTAAAGCTTGTCTGCTAGCACAGGTCTGCACGGGTCACAAAGCTAATGAAGCAGCAGCACAACGTTATATGGACTCGCTGTGGCGAGGAAGACATGGACAGTGTGACTTGTCCATTTTATAGAGAGAATTTGTGGTAAGCTAGCTACATTTTACTAGCTATAGCTACTGTAGCCTATGTTGTTGTCTTGATAGCTACACTCACTGATTACTGTAAAAAGAGCAGAAAAGAGGCATTGACGTTGGGGAATCGGCTCGTGGATCTGCCTCAACTGTGCGAGAGCCTGTGGACATCAGAAATTCATCTGACTGTCTAACGGCTGGTTGGGGGGAGTTAATTGGTACTCAGCCCTCCTGTGCCTGATGAAGCTAAAATTCGGTCAGACTCTAAAATTAGTCATGCAGCTACAAAGTCGGGCCAGAAACGGGCTAGAATTGTAGTGTATGCCCAGCTTTATACTGCCCTTACAAAATCAGTACTGGGTAGTATGGAGACACTCACATGCATCACAGCTATACCCCTTGCAATATAAAAGCAATTAACTCTGAGAATGACTGGCATTAAATAACACTTCATGAGGAAGTTGAATGTTTAACAATATTCCTACAGTATCCTATAAAACATGTCTGAAATATTCCAGCCAAATTATGACAGTGAATAAACAGGAATAATACGTGTATTAGTTCAAGTTGTTTATCTAGTCGTGGTGGTTATTTTTCCTCCATGACTTGTCTTGGTTAAATTCAGTTCTTGCTAGAGTGAGCCCTTATCTTCCCTGCTGCTATCAGGCTGGAAAATGCCACCGATGGTGTGCCAGTAAACAGGCTCAAATACATTTGGGTGGTCTGTCATGCAGCGGAAGGCAGTGGGGTCAGGTGATGTATCAAACAAAAGGTTTATTAATATCCATCACACCAGGAGTATTAATAAACTGCACACGTGCTTAACATCAAATGATGAAGAGAACAATAGTGAGTGCAGCTTTCTATGGATAGAGTCGTCACTGTCTAGGAGTGGACTGGGACTGAACTGAAAAAGATGCTTTCATGTACAATACATGCACGTAACAACAACGTTCGGTTAAAAAGAAGTAGCTATAATTATTTACCCTCTGCCTGCCACTGTTCTTTAGATTTAATCTCTTTCCTGGGACCACTAGGACCCTTTTCATTAATTTACTGTAAACTATTAGGACACAGAGTATTAAATTTGCAACTGACATATATTTGCATTTATTGATTAAAAGTGTTGTGACTTTAGGCTTTTGACTTGAAGGACTTAAAGCTTCAGTAGGCAATACTTTATTGGCATTATTGGGCAAAAAAATCGATACATAAATAATAATTCCAGCATACTGTAATTCAAGTGTTTGAGAGAAAACTAGACTTCTACATCTCCTCATGAAATCTAGCTTGTGACCAATCACAGGTCATTTCAGAGAAAGAGAGCGTTCCCATTGGCTGTGTTCCAGCTATTGGGCGGTTACACAACAAGAGGTTTCTGAAAACATTTGAGGTGACAAACAGGTGTTACAGTAACATAGTATTGATTCATATTTGATCAGCGCTGCCTTGCTGAATTGAATTACAATATGCTGAAAGGTCATGATGGAATTTTTGCCCAATGATGCCAAAAACTTACTGAAGCTTTAAGACAGACTAGTTAGTTGAACCAGTATTTGTTGTTATGTGCCACAGGGTTCACACGCTTGGCAGAGGATAAAGAAAATACGATATAGTAGTATACATTGTAATAAGTATTCCATGTGTACATTTACAATACTCACTACTCTTAAATATGAACAAATATGAATATTTCAGCCCATAGTAACTTGTTTAGGAATCAAGTTTTACTTGACTGCGCACTTGAGTGCCAAAACTTGAAATCTGCAATAGCACAACTAATTTAAAAAGCAATATACAACATAATTTGGCAAATCCGACCACACACATGCATGTTACGTGCACACATTAGTGCTCTGAGCTTTCTTCAATGTTGTTTTAATGTAAAAACAAAACATTAACTCTATAAGCAACGTACAGTAGAGAGCCTAGAGTCTAAAAGTATGACTACTATTGTCTGTAAGGTTATTTAAGTGATGATCACTTAACATAAATGTAGCTGTTAGTGTCTGAAACAACTGCTCTTGAACAGCGGATGTATATGTGACAGAAACCTGCTGTTGTTCATTTCTTTGAAGCCTGTCCATCTGTGTCAGCTGTTTTCATCGGCCCACAGTATGCAGGACGTCAAGACAGTAACTGAAGTGCCTGTAGTGGTTGCTGACAGGGCGCCATCAACATGTAGCTTGACCAGCCTAGTTTATAGAATAGACCTAAAGCCTGGCTGTGCTAAGCATGTCCCAATGAGCCAAGTGTTAATTTACAGGTATCACCCAACAATTTAACGCTGCTATCATTAAGGAAGGTGTGATCTGAAAGCCAATTAGCACTGAGTGATAGTATGCAGCACCTTTCCACCCACTTTCTGCCAAGATCATAGTAGAGGCAGAGTAGTTTGTGAAAGTTAAACCACTTCTGTTCAAGCAACTGTGGATATAAAATACGGAGCTTCTCCATACTGTAGTCATACATAATATGCTGCAATACCACCTCCCCTCCCCCATTGGGAAATAACTGAAATATAAAGATCATCCAGGGTGCTTAGAAACAGACCGCGACTAAACCAGCTGAAGGTTGGAATGGGGAGGCTTTCACAGTAACAGCATTCATGGAACGACTGCAATCATGAAAGCCTTTAAATAGATCAACAAATCAGCTGTTTGCACCAAGCACATCAACTTACAGTGTCCTACCTGAACTCAGGACAGAATACAGACTACGCAGACTCAACAGGACGGCTCTGCTCTTGGGTACCATGAGGTTGTAGTGTAGCAAAACAGCATGGAAGACACATCACATGGATTACATGTACAGTACAGTTTCAACACAACATAAAGCTTCTCTATACTGCCTGAAGCAAAGCTCATTCGGCAGTCTCATTCTTTTACGTCAGTGCTGCCACAGCATGGAAAAGTTGGAGCTGGAGAGAGGGTCGGGCAGCACAGCAAGACAGTGCAAGTTAGCACATTTAGGACTGTAGCCACACTGCAAGATTTCTGGATTCATTTGGCAGATTTTGGCTTCGAACCTGCTGGCATGCCATGGGGCCAGAACCGGACCTAGGTTTGGGCAGTATAGGCAAATGCTACAGGTGCAATCCAATAGGCACAACTGTGATATGCAAAGCTTAATCTCATAGACATAAAGCTATGCAGTTTCTGTATGACTGATGGGGAAAATTGGCTCCGATGCAAGGGGCACCAGCCAAACTCTTCCCTCTAGGACCTAATTAGTCAGGGCCAACGCTGGCTGAGGCCTTTCTGTGTAGAGTTTGTATGTTCTCCATATGCCTGTGTGGGTTTCCTTCAAGTACTCTGGTTTCCTGCCACATTCCAGTGTCACACAGGTTAGGATAATCTGCAATTCTGAATTGCCAGCAGTTGTGGATGTAAGTGTGAATGATTGTCAAAATATGTAAGCCCCTTGACAGACAGCCAGCCTGTTCAGTGTCCACCATCTCTCGTCCAATGACAGCAGGGATAGGCTCCAGCTATTCAGAGCTCATGGCAAAGGTAGAGGTTGGAGCATAAATAGCCTGGTGATTGAGAACTTCACCTTCCCTCCCAACATCTGATACGAGGCTTGCATTCCTACCGATGCCGTACCAACCGATCGGCCAATGTCACGGTCCACCTGACCCTCAGTTGTGTTCAACAGGTTGCTCTGTGTACTCAACTGTAGATCAAAAATGAGTCAGATGCTTTTGGAAACCAGGGGGGAAAAAGAATAAATAGAAAGGCAATCCAGAAAAAAAAAAGAAAACATGTTTTGAACACTGTAGGTCTTCTTCAGGGCGCTTAAAAAACAGACAACACGGGTGTTGCCTCACCTGTGGTATCAGCAACTAATGGGAGGCAATCACTGAGATATCTGAATCTCTTTATTTGGGGCAGAAACTGATTCCAAACCCGAAGGAGGTCACTCACCATTTTCTGGCAGAGTATCAAGGCTTCAGACTAGTTAGCAAGAACAAAGTCTCCTCACAACAGCATCATAATCCGATAGAAAGTGGTAAGGCCAACAGAGTCCTAATCAGCAGGTATTAGAGATGTAAACCTGAGATCACCAGTCTGATCACTTATTTGCAGTTGTGCTAACATATTCTGTCCATGAAAATCACAAGCAGCACAGATGACAACAATGTGCTTGACTTAATGCAGAGAACAGCTCTTCTACAGCTATAGGCCTGGTGGATTGTGACAGGACACCCCAGGACACAGTCATAAGCCTAAAAGTCCACAAAATGGATGTGCAACTGCATTCACAAGCTCCTTTGTTCCATGACCAGGATTGGCATCTGTATTGGTCCTCTTGAACCAGATGCTCAGCAATCAGCTGGAGCCTGGAGTGTCCCTGCAGTCCTGTAACGCCTGATATAATATGAGCACATCTGTCAACCCCCTTTTATAAAAATGGGAAGCATCACACTGTCTGCCAGTCCCCAACAACCACATTAAATTGTGTGTCAAGGCAGACAGCCCAAAACTGTCCACAGCTTAAAGCTACCCTAACCTGCAACTTCTATCAAATTTGGACGAGTCACTTTAGACAAACACCTGATGTGTCAGATAACAACTTTGCTCCTTCGTTTACTCAAATATCCAAGACATAGTCGCAGAACTTGATCACCAATCTAAGGCCTAAAGTGTTTATACGTGTATCAACTACCTCAACACAAGGTGTTTGTTATGGACAGATGAGGCAGGCTGTTTCTATCAATCACCCTCAATAGAAACAAGGTCTTCAAGTACCTTGGTGAGCACAAATATGGGCAGTAGAGGCGATTGCTTGAAGCGCAATCCATCCACAAGGGTGGCCAAAATAAAAACAGTCGCTAAACCTGATTTGACTGTTATGAGGCCATAAAATAGGCGTTATCAGTCCCTATAAGCACCATAGATGTTTATCAATAGGGGCCTACTGTGCCTACTACTTTGTCAAAGTGAAAGTGAAACTTAAAAGCAACATATTCTACAATGTTGTAAAACTAATGAAACATCACATTTTGAACACAAACCAAAAAAGGATTCATTGGGTTTAGGCAACAAAACTACAACTTCTTTAGTTTCAGACAACAAAACTACAACTTCTTTAGGTTTAAGCAACAAAACTACAATGTCTTTAGATTTAGGCAATAAAACTACAACTTCTTTAGGTTTAGGCAACAAAGCTACAACTTCTTTAGGTTTAGGCAACAAAACTCAAAGGCAACTACACATTGTTGGTGTCACACAGGATGTGACCTCCGTCGTGTGTCCCATCCATCATCCCTGGCCTCCACCCTTTATGGAGTTTCAGACTGTCTATACTACAGCGCCTGACTTCTGCTCCTGCCATAATTACTATGGTAACAAGAGGTCACTGTCATGTTCTTCTACCTTGTGCATAGATGATAAAACCAACTAGTGTTTGCAGTAGGCCCCTACTGACATACATCTATGGGGCTTATAGCGACTGATAACGCCTATTTAATAGCCTGACAACAGTCTGATTGGCTGGTTCAGAGCAGCTGCTGCTGTGATGCGGACCACGGTGGTGGAGTTTCCCTCTGGGGATTAATAAAGGTTCATCTTATCTTATCTTATCTTAGAGAAACAAAGGGATCTTCATTAGCCCGAGTGGCCTCAGTAGCAGGGCCACTTTCCTGGGAGAGAGGTGTGGTGTTGAACCACTGCTCCTCTACTTTGAGATGGTAAAGATGTCTTCTGTGCATAGCTATGGAGGTGTAGTTGTTCCAGATACAACGGCATATGGTGACTCAGGACATGCTCAATGGGCAGATCAGAAAGTTGGAATAATAAAAAAGTGGTTTGACACAACCACTTTATTGTTGCATTTATCAATAATGATTTTATTTTGTTAACATAGTCAAAATAGTTTGAATATATTGTAAAGATGAACCATCTTGTTTTATCTAGTTTCTCCTACTTATTTTTGACCTAGATATCAGTTCACACATTTTTTGTTACACCTACACCCTTCTTTGCTCCCCACCACTGGCAATAAATAGAATCTGGTTTCTGTCCACGACCAGTCCTCACTTGGAAAATTAATTTAGCAGACGAGATGACAGAAAAACAAGCGTGGCAGAATTAGAGATAGAGAGGCTATGTTTGGGTGAGTCACAGACAAGTTATGCAGGAGAAAGTTCCTGGCACTGCTCCCGAAAAATCACATTATTTGGACACGAGCATAGAGGGCAGCCAGACATCATGAGGGCCCTGTCAGAAGTGATGAAAGTGATGGCAATTACCACAATGTGTGTGTGTGTGTGTGTGTGTGTGTGTGTGTGTGTGTGTGTGTGTGGAGAGAGAGTGTGTGTAAAGGGGTATGTGCAAATAGTGTACCTGTGGAGATGTGTGTGTGTTAGTTGGTAGGTCAGGGTGGTGCCCTTGGCCTTGTAAGGCAGGGTTATCTGGGGTTATATATTTGATTCCTGCCTTCTCAACAAGTCCAGCAGCTGCTTCCTCATCACCTGGCCTCTGTAAGTCTGTATTTGTATTTTGTATTCATGCTCTACTTTGTCTGTTGTCTAAACTAAAGGTAAATTGATTTTTATATGATCTCATACACTAAAATAGAGGTGATGGAAAGGTATTTTTTTTAACAGCATACTGCACATGCTTTACAAGATGTACGCCACAAAATGTCAGATATATTTTTAAATGTTTCTACAGATTTTGTTATACTTCTATATATATTTGCAAAAACAAGAGTTATTTCTACAAATACAAATGTCCGTAAGCTACTGTGATTGAGACATTTCACAATATTCTTAAAATATCCTATTTATTGTTTTCTGCCCACATCAGTTCACTGACTACACTATACTCCAACATCTGAGCTCACCTGTCATCTGAGCTGAATCCACCGGTAAAATTCCCCTTTCCTAAAGCTTTCATAGCCTTTTATATTATTATTGATGTTTTTTTGTAGAAAATGAAGTTGAAAAATATGATTTTCCTTGAAACCAATAGGTGAAACGTAAAGTAAAATATATTTAAAGTGAACTATAGTTAACAGTTTATCGTCTCTGCTTACCGTACGGACTTTAGTGCAGCCATGGGGGATGCAGAGATGGCTGTGTTTGGTCAGGCTGCCTCGTACCTGAGGAAGTCGGACAAGGAGCGTATGGAGGCCTCCACGCGTCCCTTCGACATAAAGAAGGAATGCTTTGTCCCGGATCCAGTGGAAGAGTTTGTGAAGGCAACCATCAGCAGCCGAGATGGAGAGAAGGTCACTGTAGAGACGCAATATGGGAAGGTCAGTGGTCACATTTTACCACTCAGACATTCAGTTTGATATTAACAGCACATATAGTTTTCTTAATATAGCTGTAATTCTAAAATACATATCAACCTGAAGCCTAACCCTAACATTTCAACATGTATAAACATTGCTGAATTACAGCATTTGTAATAATCTCGGAGTAATAGTAGAAAACAGGCTGTGGACAGTTTGTAAATTGGTGGAGATAAAAGTTATGAATGAAGCCCAAAAATCTGTGTGAATTATTGAATTCACAATGAAAAGGCAACATGACGACATCAAATAAATGCTTTGTGTCTCCATTAAGGTGTGTGATGAAAAGAGGCACTGCTGCCATCTGGTATTAATGTGTGGCATGCTCTGAACAGTATTATTACACAAGCAATGTTGGAAGTAATAGGGCAGCACATGTGGGTAATAAAAACAACATAAACTGTCTGAATGTTTGACTTATAGAAATAACATTTCCAGGTGAAATATTAATCAGAAAACTGCATCCATTTTCCTTAGACTGTCGTGGTCAAAGACTCCCAGATTCTGCAACAGAATCCCCCAAAGTTTGACAAGATTGAGGACATGGCCATGTTGACCTTCCTCCATGAACCAGCTGTGCTGTTTAACCTCAAAGAGCGTTACGCAGCCTGGATGATCTACGTGAGTCGCCGACAATAGATTTATCAATAACCTGGCTTCATTTTACAGGTCTGCAAATTTCATGGTGATGATTAGTAACCTATTTGAAATTTCTTAAGAATTACTGCCAAATTACCTCAATATTTACCTCAAAATTTATGGAAAAATTACTTTATTTTAACCATGATTAATAGTTACATGCTAAAATAGCATATAAAGGTTAAAATAGGGCCCTTAGTCTTGAGAAGCGGCTGCTCTTCATCAGAGGCAGAAAACCAAAACTAACAGAAGACACTTCTGATCAGACACAAATCTCACTATTGTGACTTATTGTCTACACAGATGTAACCTGGTAGCTGACGTCATGATTCAGGGAAGTTATTTGATAATTATCATCTATTTATCAGCAGATCAATTAACTTTGTATTCTTTTCCAGGAAATGTATTAAATGAATTACCAGCTATTGGGAAATAGCAGAATATAATTATTAAATAATGTTTAAAATAAAGTAATTTTTGATAAATTTTGAGGTAAATATTGGGGTAATTTGGCAGTAATTACAAAATAATTTAAATCTAAGGTCACTTGCAGATTACTTGCCATGAAATTTGCAGACCTGTAAAATGAAGTGTTACCATGACGTACTGTGCACGACTCAAAGCACACAGACTGCGTTGAATAAGCCTTTGCTAAAAGTGATAAACCAGCATGTTTACACTCATAGAAGATGTGTCTGTGGTTCCTATTCTTATATATATATATATATATTATATATATATATATATATATATATATATTTTGTTCCATTGGTATTAGTTTTCTCCTGTGTATGAAAACAAAATGATGGACTGACAGTGATTGGTTGGATTGATTGGACAGGACTGATCAGGAAAGAGAGAATAGTTCGTCAAAAAGCTGCAATCATTAATATAGCATACAACATTGTTTTGACTGTGCCACAGACCTACTCTGGGCTCTTCTGTGTGACTGTCAACCCCTACAAGTGGCTGCCAGTCTACAACCAGGAGGTGGTCGTTGCCTATAGAGGAAAGAAGAGGAGTGAAGCTCCTCCTCACATCTTCTCCATCTCTGACAACGCCTACCAGTACATGCTGGCGGGTAAAAACTAATTAGACATATAATATTTTCATTACCTTTTGTTACATGCAATTATGCTGATACCAACAAAACTGTCCTCTGCAAACTTGTTTTTGTAGATCGTGAAAACCAGTCAATTTTGATCACGTATGTAATGTCTTATACTTGAAAAGCACATATCACACTATATGCTCTGAAGTGAAACCATATTCTACATGATACCACTGACTTTGCAATTGCAGTGGAGAATCTGGTGCAGGAAAGACTGTCAACACAAAGCGAGTCATCCAGTATTTTGCAAGTATTGCAGCTGGAGGAATAAAGAAAGACGCCATTGCCAAGGACAAGGTAAATAACGACCACATGTAGTTCAAATTTAATGTATTGATTCATGTACAAAGACACAAATTTCACATGATAGTCAGCATGAAATTTCTACTACAAATACTAAGTAGTATTATTGCCTATGTTAGGGGAAAAATTGTGTCATATATAAGAATAATCTGCCAGTTATATTTTCATTTAGAGATCATTAGCTCCTGCCGGCTATATTCTACAGGTGCATTTTGTGTTCATTGGATATTCTTAGGAAAACGCACAGGAAACGTAAGAGAAATCTGTGTCTATGCGCACAAATCAATTATGTTTCGTGACTATTTCACAAACTGCTGTGAGACTGGGCTATAAAAATCAGCCCAGGGGCTCAGGTGAGTCTTGAACTAGATAAAACTACAGATAACATAAAAAGAGTAACTGCCAGCTTTTACCCTCTTATATATACACTCCTGATCAAAATCTTAGGACCAGTTAAAAAATTGCAAGAATTTGCATTTTGCACTGTTGTATCTTAAGAAGGTTCTAAGTAGAGCTTCAAAATGCAAAAAGAAGAAATGGGAACAAGAGACCAAATGTTTTGAGCAGGCAATTTATTGAAAAGAACAATTTAACTGAAATAGGCTGTTCATCAGCTGATCAAAAGTTTAAGACCACATCCTTTAAAAGCCCAAATCTGTGCAAAAATTTGGATTCCATGTCATTTTCTGTCAAGTAATCACACTGTCAAGACCTCTTGATGGGAAAAGCAAAAAAACTCACTGCCTTCGAACGTGGCAGGATTGTTGAGCTGCATAGACAAGGCCTCTCACAGCGTGCCATCGCTGCTGAGGTTGGACGCAGTCAGACAGTCATTTTGCATTTCTTAAAAGATCCTGAGGTTTATGGAACAAAAAAATCAAGTGGTAGACCCAAAAAAATCTCACCGGCACTGAGCCAGAGGATCCGAACGGCTGTCCGTCAAGACACGGGACGATCCTCATCCCAAATTAAAGCCATTACTGGTGCTGACTGCAGCCCAATAACCATCAGACGGCATCTGCAAAGGAACGGCTTCAAAAACAAAAAACGTCTTCAAAGGCCACGTCTCTTTCAACGCCACAAAATTGCCCGTTTGGCCTTTGCAAGGGAGCACCAAACATGGGACGTTCAAAGTTGGAAGAAAGTTTTATTCTCTGATGAGAAAAAATCTAACCTTGATGGTCCTGATGGCTTCCAACGCTACTGGCATGACAAGGAGATGCCACCTGAGATTTTTTTCAACACGGCACAGCGGAGGGGGCGCCATCATGATCTGGGGTGCTTTTTCCTTCAATGGAACAATGGAGCTCCAGGTTGTGCAGGGCGTCAAACAGCAGCTGGCTACGTGGAGATGTTGCAGCGGGCATCCCTCATGACTGAGGGCCCTCGTCTGTGTGGTGATGACTGGGTTTTTCAGCAGGACAATGCTGCAATTCACAATGCCCGTCTGACAAAGGATTTTTTTTCAGGAGAATAACATCACTCTTTTGGATCATCCTGCATGTTCCCTGATCTAAATCCAATTGAGAACATTTGGGGATGGATGGCAAGGGAAGTTTACAAAAATGGACATCAGGTCCAGACAGTGGATGCCCTTCGTGAAGCCATCTTCACCACTAGCATCAAGCATGCCTACACGAATTTTTGAAGTGATCAACAATAATGGTGGAGCTACTCATTACTGAGTCTGTTTTTGAGACTTTAATTTCTGTTTTAGGTTTTTTTTTTTGAGCTATGGTCTTAAACTTTTGATCAGCTGATGAACAGCCTAGTTTAGTTAAATTGTTCTTTTCAATAAATTGCCTGCTCAAAACATTTAGTCTCTTGCTCTCATTTCTTCTTTTTGCATTTTGAACTCTAGAACCTTCTTAAGATACAACAGTGCAAAACGTAAATTCTTGCAATTTTTTAACTGGTCTTAAGATTTTGATCAGGAGTGTATATATATATATATATATATATATATATATATATATATATATATATATATATATATATATATATATATATATATATATATATATATATATATATATATATATATATATATATATATATTGCCCGACTTTGCTCAGTTAAATTCAAGGAAATCTTCACTGTGCACTGGGGGCACTAAACCGACGATTGGTGGTTCGATCCCCGGCTACTCCGGTCACATACCTTGAGCACGACACTTGCTCTCAAATTGTTCCTGAAATGACACGAGATAAATGAGTATTGATGGGCAAAGTTGGCACCTTAGCAGCCTCTGCCATCAGTGTATGAATGTGTGTGTGTGAATGGGTGAATGTACCGTAAAGCACTTTGAGTGGTCAGAAGACTGAAAAGGCACTATATAAATGCAAGTCCATGTACAGTTTACTGGTAACAAATCAAACTTAAAAATGAATAATTCTCCAACAATGGCTTGAACTCCCTTCAGAACGTCCACTTTCAACAGCTACTTGGTCACAAACCTTGTAGATTACGTAGTTCTTCAAACTTTCAGAAACTTTGAACATTAACCACAGATTGTGTCAAACACCGTTCCTCTTTGACAGGGTACCCTGGAGGATCAAATCATCCAGGCTAACCCTGCTTTGGAGGCCTTTGGGAACGCCAAGACCATCAGGAATGACAACTCCTCCAGATTTGTGAGTGTCTAATCTTGGTGTGACCAAATTGTGAATATTTCGTTTCGTATCATTTAGTTTTCAATTTCCATGAAAACACAATCAGTGGTAGTAGCAGATATCACGTTCATTTTTTAAATAGCCTACAAACTTTATTCTTTCAGGGTAAATTCATCCGGATTCATTTTGATGCCAGGGGAAAGTTGGCCTCGGCTGATATTGAAACATGTAAGAACAAACACCCTTATCCTACATACACTAATACTGTAAATACTGTTTTCTAATAATATAGTTGATTTTACACATGGTAGTTTTACTGTGTTTGTCACAGACCTTCTGGAGAAGTCTCGTGTGACCTTCCAGCTCAAGGCTGAGAGAGATTACCACATTTTCTACCAGATTCTGTCCAACAAGAAGCCAGAGCTCCTGGGTTAGTACGAGGCTGTACTGTCTCAGCGGCGGCTGGCCGCCACAGGAAAACAAGACAAAACCGAAACAAAAGGATAAACTGTGGCTGTCATTGCGTATCCATCTGTCTGACCTTGTCTCTCTCACCCTCTCTGTGTCCTCCAGAGATGCTGCTGATCACAAATAATCCCTATGACTACGCCTTCATCTCTCAGGGGGAAACCCAAGTGGCCTCCATTGACGATGCAGACGAACTGATGGCAACAGATGTCAGGCTCTCAGACATTCCTCTTTTCACAACTTTACATTAAACTCATGATGTCCATAAACAGATTTTGCATTCACATGTCGACCTGTAGACTTATCTGTCGTCAGGTCGGAAGTCGATTGGTTCCGATATTGTTCTAATCATAATGACTAAATGAGTTACACAGGATTAAAACATCCTTGTGTTAAACACGGGGGGCTGTTTTTCAATTAATGGCATGACAGTAGATAATCGTGATTAATTTCTAATTAATCACACAGTTTTTATCTGTTCAAAATGTACCTTGAAGGGAGATTTGTCAAGTATTTAATTTAGAAATCAGTTAACACACAACAATGACCAATATTGTCCAGAAACCCTCACAGGTTCTGCTTTTAACATAAAAAATATGCTCAACTCATAACACGACAAACTGCAGCCCAACAGGCAACAACAGCTGTCAGTGTGTCAGAGTGCTGACTTGACTATGACTTGATCCAAACCGACTGTGATTATCATAAAGTGGGCATGTCTGTAAAGGGGAGACTGGTGGGGACCCAGAGAACCCATTTACATTCACATATCTGGAGGTCAGAGGTCAAGGGACCCTTTGAAAATGGCCATGACAGTTTTTTTTTCTCGCCAAAATTAAGCATAAATTTGGAGTGTTGTTTAGTCTCCTTGGCAACAAGTTAGTACGATGTTGGTGCCAATAGATTCTTTGGGTTTTCTAGTTTCATATGACGCCAGTTTCTTCAGTCTAACTTGCAAACTGAGTCCGCTACAACCTAAAAATCACAATTTGTGTTAAATTGTATTAAAGAACTTAGTTGCGTTAAAACAAACTTGCGTTTAAAACGTTATCGCGTTAATTTTGAGAGCCTTAGTTTATAAAACTCTGAGGCAGGATTTTACATGTCTAGAAAGTTTTCACAGTGGAAACTAGTTTAATGTTTGTCACAATAACAACGATTGCAAGGTAGAAATACAGCATTCAGTGTACAAAGTCATCTACCAGGAACGCGCATTTGCATGTATTTGATTAGACAGCAATCTTGGAGGATGTCCCGTTGAATTCCAGTAAAAGTTTAACCAGGTTCAACTTTTTTGCAGATGACTGTGCGTTATTTTGCAGGATGCCTCAATTGATGAATGAGAGGGCTGCCTTTTTTTATTCAGGGCTAGAGTCCCTGAGCTTTGGCTTTACATGGCAAACAATCTACTCATACTGTATAAGTAGGAAGTACACAATAACATGTCTAAAATCCTAGTGTATGTCCAGCTTTAGGCATCAAACTACACATGAGGACATTGTTAATGTTGAATAGTTTTTTGGCGGTATGTGTTTTCGAAAAACATGCTGTTTTTTGAATGTGTGAATAACCGGTTAGTCTAATATGCTAAAGGTTTTGTATTTACTGTATCACCTGCACAAACGCTGAGAAGTTATCGTGTACTCCTCCACAGAACGCCTTCGATGTGCTGGGCTTCACTCAAGAGGAAAAGAACTCTGTGTACAAGCTGACTGGTGCCATCATGCATCACGGCAACATGAAGTTCAAGACCAAGCAGCGTGAAGAGCAGGCGGAGGCTGACGGCACTGAAGGTAAGAGAAGCTCGTCAGTTGGCTCAGAACCGACCGAGAGAGACACTGGCCTCAGTAGGCAGTTTCATAGCATTCACTTTCCTTCTCCAGATGCTGACAAAGTCGCATATCTGATGGGCCTGAACTCCGCCGACCTCGTCAAAGGTCTCTGTCACCCGAGAGTCAAAGTAGGAAACGAGTGGGTCACCAAGGGACAAAATGTCGCTCAAGTAAGAAGTAAAAAAAATGTCAACTTAAATCTTTGTTACAAAGGACGGCAAAAAGAGAAACTAATCAAATACAA
Organism: Pterois miles; assembly: GCA_947000775.1. Lineage (NCBI taxonomy): Eukaryota > Metazoa > Chordata > Actinopteri > Perciformes > Scorpaenidae > Pterois > Pterois miles. Next base: position 4,663,785 of record CAMQGK010000485.1, on the reverse strand, counting down.
AACCATGGTAATGAAAAATAATGGGGTATTTTTGTTGAGGAACCACATCGTTTCACTTGTGCAAAATTGGATCAACATTACTTTTTTTCCCTAAATTATTAGTATCAGTTATCCTCTGAATACCACCACCCTCCCCTGGCTCTGTAATTTAATTTTATAACTACAATGGCACTAATACTACTAAGACCTGTCATCTAACGTCTAGCAGTCCGCCTGCAACCTGGGTTTGGTCTTTGAGTCTGAGCTCTGCTTTGATGCACAGATCACCAAAGTAATCCAATCATGCTTTCTCCAATTAAGGAACAGCTCAAAAGTAAAAAAAATTCCATCTCAAACGGACCTAGAAAAAGCATGCATTTATCTCATCCCGACTGGTCTATTGTAATTCTCTTTATTCAGAGCTCAGTCAAAAAGCCATATCCTGTTGACAATGTCCAGAATCCAGCAGTCAGATAATTAACAAATCCTCAGACAAAATCATATATCACACCCATCCTTGCAACATTGAATTGGCTACCAGTCAGGTATCAAATTGATTTTTAAAATTTTACTAATTACTTCTAAAGCCTGACATGGCCTTGGCCCTAACTACAATTTAGAGTTACTCAGGCCCCTCAGAGCTCCTCAGGTTGGACCCTACTCAGGTAGGACCCTCCAGAGGTAGGACCCTTCTCAGGTAGGACGCTCCTCAGGTAGGATCCTCCTCAGGTAGGACCCTCCCCAGGTAGGACCCTCCTCAGGTAGGACCCTCCAGAGATAGGACGCTCCTCAGGTAGGATCCTCCTCAGGTAGGACCCTCCCCAGGTAGGACCCTCCCCAGGTAGGACCCTCCTCAGGTAGGATCCTCCTCAGGTAGGACCCTTCTCAGGTAGGACCCTCCAGAGGTAGGACCCTTCTCAGGTAGGACGCTCCTCAGGTAGGATCCTCCTCAGGTAGGATCCTCCTCAGGTAGGACCCTACTCAGGTAGGATCCTCCCCAGGTAGGATCCTCCCCAGGTAGGACCCTCCTCAGGTAGGACCCTCCTCAGGTAGGACCCTCCGGAGGTAGGACCCTCCAGAGGTAAGACGCTCCTCAGGTAGGATCCTCCTCAGGTAGGACCCTACTCAGGTAGGACCCTCCCCAGGTAGGACCCTCCTCAGGTAGGACCCTTCTCAGGTAGGACCCTCCTCCCATTACAAAGGGAGACCGGGCATCTCCGTTAGAGTCCGACAGGTGTGGAACTCCCTACCTGAGGAACTCAGACTAGTAATTGTTTCTTCTTTTAAATCACACCTCAAATCCTACTTTTACAGAAAGGCCTTTTTTTTTTTATAGCAATCTGTTGTTCTAATTTCATTATTAGAATTTTTCTATTTATTAGTTTTTATTATCATTTTAACTTTTTATTGCTGACTTTTTGTACACACTGTTTCATTGAGTCTTTTGTTCAACATTTAATTTTACTATTTTTATCTGGATGTTTGCACTATTTTAACTTATGTAAAGCACCTTGTAACTATGTTTAGATAAGTGCTACACAAATAAAGTTTATTATTTATCATTATCAATACAGGAACAACATGCTTTCTACATGACTACTTCCACAGAGGCTGAAAGATCATGTGAAAAAAATCCAACCAAAACCCTCCACCAAATTTGTATGTTTGGTATTAAATGTGTTACTGCTCTCCAGGTGAACTATGCCGTCGGAGCTCTATCCAAGGCCGTTTATGAAAAGATGTTCCTGTGGATGGTGTCAAGAATCAACCAGTCACTGGAGACCAAACAGCCCCGTCAGTACTTCATTGGTGTACTGGACATTGCTGGATTTGAGATCTTTGAAGTAAGTTCATTTATTAGCATGCAATAAACTGTCCCTCTTTCAACAAAATGGATGTAAAATTCTACATTTGTTTTCCTCTTTGCAGTTCAACACCTTTGAGCAGCTGTGCATCAACTTCACCAATGAAAAGCTGCAACAGTTTTTCAACCACCACATGTTTGTGCTGGAGCAGGAAGAGTACAAGAAAGAGGGCATTGAATGGACTTTCATAGATTTTGGTATGGACTTGCAGGCCTGTATTGACCTGATTGAAAAGGTGAGAAACGATGCTATTACATGAATGACAATTTTCAAAAAATACATGGGATTTTAAAACCACTGATATGTTTGTCCCTTCAGCCCATGGGTATCATGTCCATCCTTGAAGAGGAGTGCATGTTCCCCAAAGCCTCTGATTTCACCTTTAAAGCAAAGCTGTATGACAACCATCTGGGGAAATCTGCCAACTTCCAGAAACCCAGAATTGTCAAAGGAAAACCAGAGCCTCATTTTGCCCTGGTTCACTATGCGGGAACTGTTGATTATAATATTATCAACTGGTTGGTGAAGAACAAGGATCCCCTGAACGAAACTGTTGTTGCACTTTACCAGAAGTGTAATCTCAAGGTGTTAGCTACCCTCTTTGCAAATTATGCTGGAGCTGATTCAGGTAACCTGGTGTGAATAGCTTGTTTGGAAATTACAATGTTTTTTTAAAATATAGCTATAAGGTTGAAATTTAATGTTATTTTTCTGAACAGTATCACCTGAGGCTACAGAAGGCAAAAAAGAGAAGAAGAAGAAGGGATCGTCATTTCAGACTGTGTCCGCTCTCCACAGGGTATTGTACAATACAATACTGTTTTTAATCATTTAGTAGTTTGCATGATGGTGAATACTTTAAGAGGCCATATTTAAAAATGTATGCTTCATTATATTAAAAGGAGAACCTGAACAAGCTGATGACCAACTTGAGGTCTACTCACCCTCACTTTGTACGCTGCATCATCCCCAATGAGACCAAGACTCCTGGGGCCATGGAGAACCCTCTGGTGATGCACCAGCTGCGCTGTAACGGTGTGCTGGAGGGCATCAGGATCTGCAGGAAGGGCTTCCCCAACAGGATCCTCTATGGAGATTTCAAACAGAGGTATTATTCAATTTAACTGCATGTATCCAAACAGATGTTAAATATTATCCTCCCAGACATTTTTTCTTTCTTGTTTTCCAGATATCGCATCCTGAATCCCGCTGCCATCCCCGAAGGTCAGTTCATTGACAGCAGGAAGGGAGCCGAGAAACTTCTTGGGTCTCTAGACATTGATCACAACCAGTACAAGTTTGGACACACTAAGGTATCATCTGAAGTTGTTTTGATAGAGGGAAAAGTGAAACATGTCAGTAGGAGATGAAGATGGCAGTAAAATGTCCATCGGTGTTGTTAGGTGTTCTTCAAGGCTGGTTTGCTGGGTCTGCTTGAAGAGCTGAGAGACGAGCGTCTCTCCAAAATCATCACTGCTATTCAAGCCAGATCCCGTGGTCTTTTGTCTCGTATTGAGTATCAGAAGATGGTGGAACGAAGGTATCTTTTGTGTCCAGCTGATGTTGTCGTCTAAGTTCCTATTGGTTTGTAACTTGTACATTTATTTATTTATTTATTTTTTATTCAAAAATGTTTCAGAGAAGCACTATTAGTGATCCAGTGGAATGTCCGTTCATTCATGGGGGTCAAGAATTGGCCCTGGATGAAGCTGTTCTTCAAGATCAAACCTCTGCTGAGATCTGCCGAGGCCGAAAAGGAAATGGCCAACATGAAGGAAGAATTCCTGAAGCTGAAGGAGGCTTACGCAAAATCTGAAGCTCGTAGGAAGGAACTAGAGGAGAAAATGGTCACTCTTCTCCAGGAGAAGAACGACCTGCAGCTCCAAGTTCAAGCGGTGAGAATGCCACTGTACTAACATTTTCTTCTGAACGTATCATTGATATATGTGCTAATGTGATCAAATATTTGACAGGAGCAAGATAATCTTTGCGATGCAGAAGAAAGATGCGAGGGGCTGATCAAAAACAAAATTCAACTGGAGGCAAAAGCCAAAGAGCTGACAGAAAGACTGGACGATGAGGAGGAGATGAACGCTGAACTGACTGCTAAGAAGAGGAAGCTGGAGGATGAGTGCTCTGAGCTGAAGAAAGACATCGATGACTTGGAGTTAACTCTGGCTAAAGTGGAGAAAGAGAAGCACGCCACCGAGAACAAGGTATGGCATCAAACTCGGATCAGCAACTTAATACGGCATCCAGTAACTCATCTTTCTTTGGTTCGCAGGTAAAGAACCTGATCGAAGAGATGGCAGCTCAGGATGAAATCATTGCCAAGTTGACCAAGGAAAAGAAAGCCTTACAGGAAGCTCATCAGCAAACACTGGATGATCTGCAGAGTGAAGAAGACAAAGTCAACACTCTGACCAAGGCCAAGGCTAAACTGGAGCAGCAAGTGGATGATGTAAGAATCCCTATCAAAATTTTACTACATAGATAATTTTGTATGTACTTATGATGAAATAATTCACAAATGTTGTAATCAAATGTATTTGTATTAAGCTTGAAGGATGTCTTGAGCAAGAGAAGAAGGTTCGAATGGACCTTGAGAGAGCTAAGAGAAAGCTGGAGGGAGACTTAAAGTTGACCCAAGAGACTGTAATGGATTTAGAAAATGATAAACAACAACTGGAGGAGCGCTTGAAAAAGTACATATCCATCATGACATTGTTCATTCAGTATGGCCATTTCATATTCTGCACACAGTTTTAATTTTCTAACATTGATTACACAATATGTTGCAGGAAAGACTTTGAAATCAGCCAGCTGAATGGCAAAATTGAAGATGAACAGGCCATGATCATTCAACTCCAGAAGAAGCTGAAAGAGCTGCAGGTACAAACATACACTAGAGGGTCTTAATTGAAAGTCAACATTTTTTCCATAACTGTTGCTTCATTGAATCGTGTTGCTCTGGCACCAGGCTCGTGTAGAGGAGCTGGAGGAAGAGCTGGAGGCAGAGCGAGCTGCCCGAGCCAAGGTGGAGAAGCAGAGAGCAGACTTGGCCAGAGAGCTGGAGGAGATCAGCGAGAGGCTGGAGGAGGCTGGTGGAGCAACATCCGCCCAGGTTGAGATGAACAAGAAGAGGGAGGCTGAGTTCCAGAAACTCCGCAGAGACCTGGAAGAGGCCACTCTGCAGCACGAAGCCACCGCTGCCACACTCAGGAAGAAACAAGCCGACAGCGTGGCTGACCTGGGAGAGCAGATCGACAACCTGCAGAGAGTCAAGCAGAAACTGGAGAAGGAGAAGAGTGAGCTCAGACTGGAACTGGATGACGTGGTCTCCAGTATGGAACATATTGTGAAGGCGAAGGTATGTGTGCACGAAGATGCTCAAGGCAAATTTCAACCCATCAATTACCGCTGCTTGGTCAGTGCCCCTGGGTCTTAGAAACCAACGCACAAGGTAACCCTCTGGCATTACATTTGTGGATGTGTCGGGGACGGCGTATCAATATACACTTGTTACATGCATAGTGTCCTTTCAAAAGAAACTTCCATTTTCACAGCAAGTTAGGTTTAGTCAATGATCATAGCTGACGTTAACTGACTAGCGACTCATGCAAATCACGGAACTGCCGATGCATGTCAAAACAAGTCAACCTTACATTTAGTTTCACACTGGATACCAACACTGGTCTCCTGGTTGAAAGTGTGTGTTTATTTGACACATTCACCACATGAATGGACTCTCATGCTATTAATAACAGTTACTTGTTCCAACCCTCAAATAACAGTACAAGTGGGTTTACACATTCAGTCCTCCGTGCACCGGTATCTGACGCCGAGGGGTGCTTCACTAGTGGCAATACTTGCGAAGCTTGGAGAAAGATGGGTAGGAAAAGTAGTAAACAATGCCTGTAAACTATGGTGTATTTCTTTTGAAGACTAACTATGAGAAGACCTGCAGAACTTTGGAGGATCAAATGAATGAATTCAGGAACAGATGTGAGGAATCTCAGAGATTGCTTAATGACTTCACCACCCAGAAAGCCAAGCTTCAATCTGAGAACAGTCAGTGTTTTTCTTTTCACTGGAAACAATATGCTTATTTAAGTACAACAATGCACTTCTAAAACCTAACTTTTGCCTCTCAAGATGAGTTTTCAAGACAGCTGGAGGAGAAAGAATCTCTCATTTCTCAGCTTACCAGAGGAAAGAACTCATACAATCAACAACTTGAAGATCTAAAAAGACAACTAGATGAGGAAGTAAAGGTATGAAAATCATACAATGTATTAATTTATCTTAATGTTTCAAAAGTAGTTGCATGTCCAAGAGAAATACCCACATTATCGATATCTTTCTAGGCCAAGAACGCTTTAGCCCATGCAGTGCAGTCTGCTCGTCATGACTGTGACCTGCTCAGGGAGCAGTACGAGGAGGAGCAGGAGGCCAAGTCTGAACTGCAGCGTGGCATGTCCAAGGCCAACTCTGAGGTGGCTCAGTGGAGAACCAAGTACGAAACCGATGCCATCCAGAGGACCGAGGAACTGGAGGAGGCTAAGTGAGTCCAGTACATATAAGACCATTCATCTACAATGCGATGCAAGATAAAGACTTCAAGAGAAGAACACTCAAAGAAAAATTTCCGTGCATTTGAACCTCAAACATCGCCATTGTGACTTTATGGGTCATGGTAACTTTACAATTACCATATCCACTGTAGGCATTTGGAGAAACGAGAACTTGCGCAAAACAATGGCAAGCTGCGCAAGCCTCCTAGAAATGTTCAAATAAACAGGATTTTTACATGAACCAAACACTTGTCTCTACATCTGACTGAACTTTAACACAGAAAGTAGTTGCCTGGAACTGCCATTTGGGGTACCTGCATTGGTATCTACATCTACGTCAGATCATAGCGGTCAAAGAAACCAGCATGTATAACCAGCTGGGGTGAAGTAGGTCGGTACAGTCCGGTGCTCCGTACCACTAAAAGATTGTCCCCTCTTTCCAGTATGTACGTGGTAATGGCTTTTTCTTACCGGCCTTGGCCTTTTCTTTCCTCTTCCCTTTTCTTTTTCTACCCCTTACCTTGACATTCTTACCCTAAACCTAACCAATCTCCCTCCTCATGCCTAAACCTAAACAACTCAGCCAACATAAAGTTGACCCTGCATCTCCAGGAGGACAATGTTGATAGGAGATGCAGGTTCATTTGTTGCATTTAGGAGCCACTCACATCTGTGGACACCTCTTTATTTTCCCAGTTTGGCTTCAACAGGTCCCACTCTGTCAAACAAAGGTTTTCCTCCTCAGGCAGCAAAGGAGTGTCACTGATGGGTGTACCAGGCAATAAGATCGAGGACCAAAATGCAGACACCGAGGCAGAATAGTTTGAATGAAATGTGAAATGACTCATGATCATCCTCGCGATAGCCCATGGGATAATCAGCCACTGCTCTAAGTCTTTTAGCGTCCTTAGAAGACAATCAAACAACAGAAAATCAACCATACATGTCAACACACTGCCATGCTCAGATGAATGGCAACTGCCAAGCTGATCCAGATGTTCAGTAGATCCCTCTGCGGTAAGCCATAATGGCCATTCCAGGGAGCAGTGTGTTTGATGATGATTCATATAAAATCATGTTTATTTGGAAAGCTGTAGGAAAGCTCAGGCAGCTTGTACTGATAAACTTTGTTTAATATATTTGAATTGCAGCATCTCGAGTTTGAAATTAAGCTGAGCACCTTCTTTGAATGCAGATGCACATCTCTACTGCCTTCACTTCCTACACTCTCTCAAATAATGGCATAAAATCCCCCCAAGATAAAAGGAACACTTTAGCATCATTGGATAAGACTTGTTTTGTATTTCAGGAAGAAGCTGGCCCAGCGTCTGCAGGACGCTGAGGAGGCTGTTGAAGCAGTGAATGCTAAATGTTCGTCTCTGGAGAAGACCAAACACAGGCTGCAGAATGAGATTGAAGATCTCATGGTGGATGTGGAGAGGTCTAATGCTGCTGCTGCTGCTCTGGACAAGAAGCAGAGGAACTTTGACAAAGTATACCTGTATTTTCTAATCAACAAAAGCCTAGGCTTTCCAAGTATTAAACAGATAATACACATTTGCAAAACTGTAAAGAGCTTAATGTGGTGATTTTAACTTGAAATCGTACAACTTGTATCTCAATGTGTAGGTCCTGGCTGAGTGGAAACAGAAATATGAGGAGTGTCAGTGTGAGTTGGAGGGCTCTCAGAAGGAAGCCAGGTCTCTGAGCACCGAGCTCTTCAAACTGAAGAACTCCTACGAAGAATCTCTCGACCAACTGGAGACCATGAAGAGAGAGAACAAGAACCTGCAGGGTAATATATCACTGAATGTGTCTAGACCACCAATACGTACACATTGCTGGTGCCAAACTAAATATAACTACTTTCACACACAGAGGAGATTTCTGACCTCACTGAGCAACTTGGTGAGGGAGGAAAAACTGTTCATGAGTTGGAGAAACTCCGTAAGCAGCTGGAGCAGGAAAAGAGCGAGATTCAGTCTGCCCTTGAAGAAGCAGAGGTAAGAGTTCCCACAGTTTCCCATATATATATATATATATATATATATATATACATATGGTCTGACAAACTCCTGATGTCTATCTTAGGCCTCTCTGGAGCATGAGGAAGGAAAGATTCTCAGAGCCCAGCTTGAGTTCAACCAGATTAAGGCAGACATGGAGCGTAAAATAGTTGAGAAAGATGAGGAAATGGAGCAGTCCAAAAGGAACCTGCAGAGGATGATTGACACCCTGCAGAGCTCTCTGGAGGCTGAGACTCGCAGCAGGAATGAGGCTCTCCGTTTGAAGAAGAAGATGGAGGGAGACCTCAATGAGATGGAGATCCAGCTGAGCCAGGCCAACAGGCAGGCAGCTGAGGCCCAGAAACAACTTAAAGCTGTTCATGCTCATCTGAAGGTAAAAAATGGGATATACTTTTAATTTTGCTAGCATCACTGCTATAGCATCTTTGTAACCGGAGGGTCTGAACATCTTCCAGGATGCTCAGCTCCAGCTTGATGACTCTCTTCGATCCAATGAGGATCTAAAGGAAAACAATGCCATTGTTGAGAGACGCAACAACCTGCTTCAGGCCGAAGTGGAGGAACTCAGGGCTGCTCTGGAGCAAACTGAGAGAGGTCGCAAACTTGCTGAGCAAGAGCTGCTGGACGTTACTGAAAGAGTGCAGCTACTGCACTCACAGGTACGGTGAATGCTAGATTTGTATTATTATTATTTTTTTTTTTTACAATGCTCTACAGTACATTGTGTAACGAAACTGCCTTAATTGTGTAATCAAAGAATACTAGTCTGCTAAACCAGAAGAAGAAGCTGGAAGCTGATACAGCCCAGCTTCAGGGTGAAGTAGAAGATGCGGTGCAGGAGTGCAGAAACACTGAGGAAAAGGCCAAGAAGGCCATTACTGATGCTGCCATGATGGCAGAGGAGCTGAAGAAAGAGCAGGACACCAGCGCTCACCTGGAGCGTATGAAGAAGAACATGGAGCAAACCATCAAAGACCTGCAGCACCGTCTGGATGAAGCTGAACAGATCGCCTTGAAGGGAGGCAAGAAGCAGCTGCAGAAGCTCGAGGCCAGGGTGAGTATTGCTTTCACATTTGCGATTTGTGTTGTTTTTGGTCAGCAGTGATGTTGAATAAGTTATTAGGAGCGTGATCTTAAAAGTGTCGTCTCTGACCAGGTGAAGGAGCTGGAAAATGAGGTGGAAATGGAGCAGAAGAAAAGCACCGAAGCTGTGAAGGGCGTCCGTAAATATGAACGCCGTATCAAGGAACTTACCTATCAGGTTTGTAGCATGTAGCCAGCTTCATCAATCTGCATGGCCACCGGTTAATAAACTTGTGACAACACTGGCGTTACCGATTACACCAGACATTTTGCAAGAAAAGATGACGGTTAACATGTGCAGCTTTCTTACTTAGGTATTTACTGTCGGGTGGCTGTGTGTCTGGCCTGTCTGGCTCATTTGCTTTTCGCTTCGAAACCAACTCCTCCACCATCTCTTGGTCTGTCAACTCTGTCATCCAATGCGTGAAATCTGACAACTGCTACTCTGAGCTGATGCTCGGGGAGATGCATTCACTGTCAGTCTGTAGTGTCTATCATCTGACTATCTATTGATAACATGCTGCTGATTCACCAAAATTAACTAAAATTGGTTTTATTTCTGTTAAAAAGTAAAACAATGGAGGGGCGGTGGGAACGTAATGTAATTTGTATGTGCCAAACCACCATGTAACACAGGTAACACCGACTATTGCATGTGTGGTTCTTTTAAAGAAAGTGAACTTTGTAAATTTGTGTGTAATTTCCACAGACTGAGGAGGACCGCAAGAATATTGCCCGACTCCAGGATCTGGTAGATAAGCTGCAGCTGAAGGTTAAAGCCTACAAGAGATCTGCTGAGGAGTCTGTGAGTGTGGACATGTGTGACGTGAGCTCTTCATTTGGCGTCCTCCCCTAGCAATATGTCAACTCTTTTATTTATCCTAAACAGGAAGAACAGGCTAATGTTCACCTCGGCAAGTTCCGCAAGCTGCAGCACGAGCTGGACGAGGCTGAAGAGAGAGCCGACATCGCCGAGTCTCAGGTCAACAAGCTGCGTGCCAAGAGCCGTGACGTCGGCCCCAAGGTTTGAAGCATGCACTCTGTAGCAGGTGCACAGCATCTGCCCCTGACACATGCTGCCCTCTGTTGGCTGCATTTAACATGTTGCTCTGCTACCTGCAGAGATTTAGTCCGATAATGATTACAGTGCTCTGTAGGATTAAAGCAATACTAATCTGAAGACCTGCAGTAACAGCTGTTTCTCTTTTTCTGTCTTTCCAACTTCCCGGGCTGTAACAGAAAGGGTTTGATGAGGAGTGAAGCTTTGGAGCCTGCACAAATCCTTTTGCCTGCTGCTGTAGATCTACAACTGAGTATTACGCCCATATTGTGGGAGAAAAATTCTGAGATTTCGAGAAAAAAGTCGTAATATTAAAAGAATAAAGTCCTAATATTTCAAGAAAAAAAGTTTTAATATTACATTTTAAGAATTACAAGTCGTAATTTTACATGAAACAAGTCGAGATTTTATTATTCTGTCGTAGCAAACAGATGAGAGCAGTCTGTCCTTTATGTGTCCAGTAACCAGATGTGTTTTGAAGCAGCTGCTGAGCTCATCAGACTGAGTACAGCTCAGGTGGGCTTTATGTAAATGATGTGACAGGTAGCCAGAATCTACCTGTCCTGTCTCTGCTGATATCCCAGTGACACCTACAGTGACTCTGACTGGATGAGACAACGTTTAGGGATGCTTTAGTCGTGCGCTGCTTTTCACCGGAAGTGGAAAACCAAAAACCAGCTGTTTGAAAACACTTCCGATCGGGCCATAAATTGTAGCACTGTGAGAGTCACTGTCCACATAAATATTAACTTCACCTCCTCTGATAAATTGCAGCGTGCAGCAGGGAGACGCTCTCAACCAGAGCAAAGGTGCCTTTAAGCAAATATTACACGGCTGTGTTGATTACTCAATTCTGATTGGTCAATCACGGCTTTCTATGGTCTGTTATTTCTTTATAACAGACAGTTGCTACGTATAACAGACTGTTGCTATGGGCACTGCTCTGATCTTGGACTCTGGAGGATCGTTTCTTTTGTCAAATTATTGATTTCTTAAGTAAGTAGCCATGTAATAAACAGGATAATGTACAGTGAGCCGGTCACTGTGACAGAAACTCCTTCAGGGTGATGCAAGACAGTTTGGGCTTTTTCACGACGACGACCAGCTCGCTGTACATTAACCCTTACAATGACAATTAAATCCAAACACAAATGTTTTACAAGTCAAAATAAATTCAAACTATTATGACTAACTGTTATATTACGACTTAATTCTTGAAATCTCAGATCTTTTTTTTTCTAACAGATAGATCCCCTCAGATATCACTATTCACAACCTGTAGTGCTTAATAAAATCTCACCAAGCTGCTGCACAACATTGTGTTCTTCCATTTAACAAAGTGAGTGGGTTCATGAACATTGTACAGGAAATACTGTATTCAATGTAAGTTAAAGCTGCAGTTTTTAACTTTAATAAAAATAACTTTTTAGCATATTTGCTCAAACTATTGATAAATGACAGTCGTACATGAGACAGATAATCTGTGGTTCCTGTTTTTCTACCTTCCCCCCTTTAGTCCCCTAATGGCAAGATTCAATTAACCCCAAGGAAAGTCAAGTCACTTTTACTGTATAGCTGAAAACCACAAATCAGGATACGACACCCTCTGTCCTTTACAGTGACCCTCATCAGATAAGGAAAAACGTCTCAGTCTCCGCCCAAAAAAATAAATAAAAACAACCAATCAGAGCTGAGCAGTCTCCAACGCTGCCGCCAATCACGGCTCAGGAAGGATATTGACGTCAAAATTTATCAAAAATTACTTTATTATAAACATGATTTAATTTAACGTTTGATCAAATGTAACCTGGAAGCTAACACAATGATTCAGGGAGTGTTTTTAAAGAAATTTCAAATTACGTTATTTGCTAATTATTATCTATTTATCAGCAGACATGGAAATAAAGCAGATCAATTATCTCTGTATTCTTTTCCTGGAAATGTAAATAAATTACCAGCTAGTGGGAAATGGTGGAATATAATCATTAAAAAATAGGTAAATATTGGGGTAATTTGGCAGTAATTCTTTGGCACTAATTATTACCTAATTACCCTGATATTTGTGGACCTGTAAAATGAAGTGGTACCAAGAAGTAACAGCAGTTGTAGTTTGAATTATGAATATTACAATACGGGATGAAATACATAAATCTAGTGCAGAAGTATACTAATAGGTAACTGATAAAATTGACACCATTGATTTTTGTTTACTATATGGGACTGCCATATCTTCCATTTCCATTAGAATAAGTGTTTAAAATGTTTAGAGGTGAATTATGATGTAGACCAGGCGTCGGTGTGGGAATGAGAAACCAGGAAGAGCAGAGTTGGGCCTAAGTGGGAACAGTGTGGTGCCAGAGGGGCCTAAAAAGTGGGAAGCTGAAGTGAGGCGATTGCTAAAAGAGAGAGAGATAAAACAAATCCCCATTTCTTAAAATAGAGTTAAAGAATGCCCAAGAGCCTGGGCCTCAAGGTCAACAATAAACCAATGCTCATACTCCAGCCTAACATAATACCATGCATAATCACTTGCAGCTGCTCAGTAAATACCTGTCCAAGCCTGCCCGTTCCTCCAAAGAACGAGGGAGGATTTCAGAGAATCAATAATCAAATATCTCGTTCATAAACTGAAAAATATCAAGAGAAAACAATAAATTTACCTTACAGATTCTACCAATCAGTGTTCTTTTATACCCTGAGCTACGAGTGCCATCCTTACCTGTCTGCTAGCTCTCAGGTCTCAGTCACTGATGCTGCTGCTGGAGACTAAATAATGATTTGGGGCAGGAGGAGGGAGGAGAGGGAGGCCCCAGACTCCCACTGTGTGAAATTCAGGGAGTCCTGTCGCTTCTCTTATTACATGTCATGTCATCTTAACTCCCTGAGCGGCCAAGCAGGTATCTATTAGCTAATGAAAATACATTCACAGTATGTGATGAGGATTATCAGTGCGATTAACATGAGATCGGAGCCCCTGCACGAATGAATAAGAGGACTGACCAAAGATGGAGCACTTCACCACCTCTATATTTAGACCATCTTCAACATGACACTTAAAGTCTTATCACAGGAGTTAAAAGCAATCACCTTTGACACTGTCATATAAAAAAAGGTTTGTCACCACCACTGACTGCTCTAACACAAAAGCGATTTAGTTTATAGCCAGTTTATAAAGATTTTACACACATAGGTGTGAACTCTGGGGGGGTCATTTTCCTCTCCAGCAGCATCAGTGGCTGTTTGGGAAAAGTAAAACTGGTTGCTCACCATGAGCAGTCCATCCATTAGGAATTATGACAAAGGGGACAGACTTTCCAAATTGGGCCCCTCACCACACCGACTCCACGTCGTCTAGTTTCATATGATACCAGTATCTTCACTCCAGCTTTAAAACACACTACAGCAGGTTTTATAAGCTAGTCTGCCAACCAAGGTCTGAAATGAACATTTTTCACTTCCTGCCACCGTGGCAGGCAAGCAATTTTTTTTAGTCACTCAGAAATTTACATTACAAATCTGATTTGCCATTACACATCTGGCGGGTACTAATTTCAGGCCCTCCTGCTAAGCTCCTCACCTTTGTATGTTCAGCTTCACAGGTCAAACCTGGTGCTTCTTCACACTTTAATATGATCAGAAATTTGGCCAATACCTCTCTGATCCTTTTATTTTCTTCTCTCTGTAGCCTGGCTTTTATTTTGTTGAGCCCCTGATCAGTGATTTTCCACAAGGATATGGAGTAGCCAGCCAGTGGAAAAATGAAGTAACGTCATTTCTCATTGATCAGCTGGAGGGGTTGGGGTCAGGCTCTGGTGTTTCCCATTAATTTTACATCACCTGAAGGCCACTGTAGTTCTCCCGCATGCTTGCTAAACTGCGATAATGTTAGCCACGCTGATGTGGCCTGGGATGAGTTTGACACCCCTGGTCTACGACAAATGGTTCATGGCTTATGAAAGAGGGCGGGGCTAAAGTTCAGGGGTGGGACTACAAGTCGGTATTGGCACATAAATGTCCTCAGGCCTGGACCATCATCACGACTGAGAAATCTGGAGCAGATTTGACTAAATACACAGAAGTTACAACAACTTCCTGTTTTACGGCGAAAGGCCACAACCTCATGTCACCAGTGTTGCATGAAAATGCAAATGTTTGATAACTTTTACTTCTTTAGATGGTCCTAACCAAATTTCAAGTTAATGCTAAAAATGGAGGACAATTGCACATTTAATTCAAAACAGCTGACGTCCTGTTGGGTTCTGGGAATACCAAGAGGCTTTCTTGTGCGCCTCCACATGTTACACCTGCTTACCAAACAATAGACATCTGGGTGAAAGGAGGGGCTAAATTTCTCCATCATTGTAGGGGGCGCTAGTGAGCCACTTTGCAAGAGCCAAACCCAAGACCCTTAAAATAATACATTTTACGCTGCGTCTGATAAGTGTGCAAAGTTGAACAACCTTTCAAGCATCAAAAACGTGATTCATTTTAATCATAACAATTCCTTCAGTTTCAATGGGCCCTAAATATACCACTTGTATAAGTGCTTTACAGTAAAAAGCAGAGGAAAGGAGTTGAAAGTAAAATCAGAAAAAAACTGTCTGGTCAAATTGAGTTTAAAAGAAAAAGAAAGAAATTATCTTAGTGACTAGTGGTTGCTGATATGATGAGGTGTCTATTGTCAAGGTGTCCTCTGGGACCAAAGCCCAGGGACATGGTGCTAAATACTTCATCTAAATATCCATCCTGTTGGCATTTAATTAGATATATGTGGTGACAATTTTTATTTGCTGTGACCTAAACAAAGCATTTGCACCATGTTTGCGTTAATGAGTAGAGGTTTGCCCTGTGAGGTCAGTGTTGTCTTCACTTGGTCTTTAACAGGGCTACGGCATCTCTCACTTCCATTTGGCACCCTGACGCCAGCTGTCAGTAACCGGGCCGGCGACCGAGCTATCAGAATGGAAATAATCTCAGCACTTGTCACCAGCTGTTGACCCTCCTTTTATCTCTTAACCTCTGAAGGGGCTGTGATTACTGGTGCTAGTGACTGGCTGTGCATTATAGTTGCTATACATAATGACTATGTATGTTTTGTTTGGATAACACAAACATGCTAAATGGGGCCCTTTAATTTCTCGTTCCAATAGTTGTTAGCAGCTGACAGGACGTAAACTTGGACCAAAGCTGTTGCCCTAGCAACAGTATGGCAATGAAAAGGCCTATGAGATTTATGAGTTTTATGAGCACGAAACTTTAGATTCGTAGTTAATGGCAGAAGAGTCTCTAGTGAAGAAAAGAAAGAGAGAACAAGAAAACACAGAAAAAGTGAGATGAATTAAAAGACAAAGAGCTGAACGACTGAGAAACGATGGGCTATAGTGTTTAAAGGCTGATTAATCGAAAAGAAAATGTCAGTTACGGGGCAGAAAACCTCATTCAGATGCTGCGGCCATTGTCATCTATCAACACGTAGGGATGAATGAGGACAGAAACGCCAACATTAATATTCCCAGAGAAGTCCCATCACCTCGTCTCACTTCCCCATCAAAGGAAACCTTCAGTTTAATGTGAAACATAACCAACAAGTAAGCTAATCTTATACTTAATATAACTTAACAATAACTACAATACTTAATGAGTAATAAGAAATGCAATAACTTAATGAGTTACAATGCTACAGAATCAGCTCTAACTATGTTAAAAGGACTATTTTTTTTTTACCAGCGGAGGCAATCAAATCATTTTTATAATCAATAAAAAAAAGTTTGATTAATATTTTGTGTCACATTATTGATTGCTTTAGTATGTAGCCATGTAGTAAGCGGGATAATGTACAGTGAGCCGGTTGATATTGTGAAATTATTTTAATATATAATAAATTACCTATTTCATAATAATGAATTACTTATTAAAGGAACAGTGTGTAGCATTTTGTTGGCACAAATGGAATATAATATCAATAAGTATGTTTTCATTGGTGTATAATCACCTGAAAATAAGAGGCGTGTTTTCGTTACTTCGTTCATATCGACACACGGCGCGTCACCTTCACCGATCCGGCCGCCACGTTTGTACAGTCGCCCAGAATGGACAAAGCAAACACTGTTTATAGAGAGAGATATTAATGTTTTTGCGTCGGCCAAAGTAGTTACACACGGGAGACGTTTGGTTGCATTCTGCAGAATTGCACCTTTAAACGGTGGGTTAGGTCAATAAATGTAAATTAAAATGTGCTTAGCAGTATAAATCAGTAAGCTGGATGAGCAGCACCCAGGGGTGGGCAGTTGGTTAGGTGTACATCTACCTTTGAAGAAGCGTGCTATAAAACAGAAGCAGCTCAGCCTATATTCTGCCCCCACATAAAAGTGGCAGTTGAACAGGACCATTAAAAGCTGATGGGCTGTGGGATATACCGGTCACTCATGGTATAGTTATGTGAGGCCATCATCTGCTACGACTGATCCTAGACGCAGGGCAAAGGCAGAAAGCCTCTGAGGCTGTTCTCCTCAATCAGAGCAGTGTGCTGAACAGGAATTTCACACAGTTATCTTTGTCCTCAAAGACGCTATGCCGTCAACGGCGCTGTAGCTGCAGGGCCGCCTCTCGCTAGCTGCTGCCGGATAATGGAAGAAGGCTTCCACGGTGACCTTGGCGTCACATTGGAGCAAATCATGCTGACATAGCCCTCTATTGTGTGTCATCATTACTGCCTTTCTGTGAATCTCAAGCATGTCACCTGTGGCAGACCTCTGTCTGTGCTGCCTCGCACTTGTCGCCTGCTTAATCTCGCAGACTGATGTTCTTTATTTAGACCGACCCATTCGGTATCTGGAGGCTGTTTATATTACCGCAAAGTCCATTCTATGATAACTAAAGACATTGTTAGCAGTGCCTCACGGCGACTCCACTTAAGCCATCTGGGTAATTGAGACCCATACATGACATACTTCTCTAAAATATCCCCCCCAGTTAGTTTTTGCGTCTTCCTTTGTGTTGCGACAACAATACCAGTAGTTTACATTCATGGAATAGTCTGTTTTATTGCACATCATGCAAAGAATGTAAATTACCCTTTTTGTTTTTTTGCTGCTGTTCAAAGATGCATTACTTATACTACTCATTACTTATTTCTTTCTTGATATCCAGCTCATCATTATTATTATTATTTAATGGTTTATCTCTTTCAGAAATAAATTAAATATAATGTAATGGTTTTTAAATTATTTTGCAATTATGCAAAACAAATACATGATACGCAACTTAACCCATTAAGATCTGACGGGCAGCCTAGTTTACAAAAAAACTGTATTTCTCAGCCTCTGTAACAGATAGAAACAAAAAACTTAGACATTTGGTTTTGATGAGAACTTACTGGCTTTGTCCTAAAACACATTACCATTTAAAAAATTACTTAACAGCTAAAATAAATACATTCTGACCCCTTTATACAATAATAATAAAATAAATATAATAAAATAATACAAGAACTTAAGTGGTAGTGTAAAAAAAATGGGTCTGTAATGTACAGGTATAGTCGCTATATGCTCTTATCTTTCTAGACTGAAAACATCTAAAAGATGTGAATGTTGCATCTGGTCTTAAAGGCTATTTTTCACTCGGGATTTATTATACATTTTCAGTTTTTTTACGGTTAATTTTTTGACCTGCCTGATAAAAAAATAAATAATTAAGTAAAGTCAAGTAAGAATAAAAGTAGAAAGGTGTTGACATCCTGAAGCTGAGTATATCACCGTCTAATTAAATATCACCACATCTATTTCAACACGTTTTGATCCGTATCGGTGTCTGAAGTGAGGATGCTGCTGCTCAGGATGCATTGTTCCTGTAACAGAAGCACATTTGAGGGATGATGAGGAAGGAATTCCTCCCCATGTCTATTTAAAGATTGAGTTGTGCTCCCCTGGCTGCTTGAGGATACCTATGATTAATCGCTGCGCTGCATGGAGCTCCTAATATGGCCTCGTCAGCAGACCCCATCACTGATAAGACTCTGACCTGCTGATTTCTACATTGCTCTGTGCCACTCATTAACCCCCTCCCTTCAAGTACCCCCAACCCGACGCAGACACAATAACATTCCTGGACCCTGAACGCTCCTCCATATTTGGCAGAGAGGCTTTGTTTATAAGGAGAACGCATGGTGAAACCCCCAATAGGTCACCATTCTATCTCAAGGTAAGGTGCAGGGACAATGGCTTACCAATCAGACTCCACTTTGACACTAAAGCATTACCTGTGTTGGTGTGGACTGCAGACTAGTCATCAGTTTCCACTGTTTGTTTCCTCAGGACCATTACACCTCAGACTCCTCAGTAAGGATTGGTAAGGTAAGAGCATCTCAAAAATGAAAATGTTTTTTTTTCCATTTTTTTATGATGTGCAGGAAGAAATAAAATATACACCAATATGTGACAAATTAAAGACTATAAGACTACTACAGACTATACTGGCACAAGCATTTGCTTTATCCTGCAGTTGCCTTCAAATAAACGTGAATTTACATGTTTTTTTCTGTAGTTAAGGTGAAAAATGGGCGACGCTGCCATGAAAGAGTTTGGGGCAGCAGCCCCGTACCTGAGGAAGTCAGACAGGGAGCGACTGGAGGCCCAGACCCGACCCTTCGACATGAAGAAGGAGTGCTTCGTTCCTGACGCTGACGAGGAGTATGTGAAGGCTTCCATCACCAGCCGTGAGGGCGACAAAGTCACTGCTCAGACTGAAAAGGGGAAGGTCAGTGAGCTGGCAGCCACAGCTGCACTGGATGCAACTGGCTTCCTAACTAAGACACAGTGGTATAATACGAGAGATGATTCAGGTCCACTTGTCCTTTAGTCACACAGCAGAGAAACAACACAAACCTCTGATCAACAGAGGCATGATGCTCCCTCCTAGTGTGTATTCACACTTGTACTAACAGTGTATTAACACTGACTATCTCCACTTTCAGACCGTCACAGTGAAGGAGTGTGATGTTCACCCTCAGAACCCGCCAAAGTTTGATAAAATTGAAGACATGGCGATGTTCACCTTCCTCCATGAGCCCGCTGTGCTGTTTAACCTCAAAGAGCGTTACGCAGCATGGATGATCTATGTGAGTTGAGTCAAAGCTTGTACCCGTCACCTATAGTACACCTACATACTACATTCACATATCAATGGCTGATGTAATTGTATCTTAAAAACAAGTTTGCTTCCTCTCCCATCCTCACAGACCTACTCTGGGCTCTTCTGTGTGACTGTCAACCCCTACAAGTGGCTGCCAGTCTACAACCAGGAGGTGGTCGTTGCCTATAGAGGAAAGAAGAGGACTGAAGCTCCTCCTCACATCTTCTCCATCTCTGACAACGCCTACCAGTACATGCTAACTGGTAATTCACCTTCAGTTGTAATCGTAACGCACAGAAAGGTGAAGAGTAAAAAATGCTATGGACTCTGAGAATCCTAAAGTCATCCTTTCTTCTCTTTTCCAGACAGAGAAAATCAGTCAATTCTCATCACGTGAGTTATGTTTCCATGACTTTGTTATACTGCAATTTAGAAAGCTATAATGCTGTGGGATTTTAAAGGGGGCATATGTAAGAATGAAATGTTTGTTAGTTAAGTCAACAACAGTCAGCGTCCTGTTGCTTGCGCTTGTGTTCAAACTACGCAGACGTTAGCAAGCATCACTGAAAACAGTGAGGTGACACAGACAAGACTGAACATGATTCTTGATTTATTCCAGCGTTCCTGTTTTGCAAGACGGGCTTCACTAGATATAACTTTGTTTAAGTTGTTCGTTACTTCCGTTGGGTTTTCCCAGAAAAAACGGCCCGAATTCTTCACATTAAAAGCAGTTTACGGGCTGATAGAAGTCTCTGTTTTTAGGTTTGGTTACAACCTGTTCACACATTGGCAGTAGAAAACGATTTAAAACATTTATACATGTAAAAACTTGCATACTGTCCCTTTAAGGTATCCAAGGAATATTATTTGTTGGTTTTGTGAGCTTTTGCTGATATGCTCCAGTTAACCCTAGTAATATATGTTACTATTTTAAGTGGTATGTTATCAGTGAACAGTCAAGGACCCCTAAACTGACATAAATTAGCCCACATTTGCTAAGAGTTTGTCCCAGGGTCAAAGGTGAAAGCAGACTCATGTTCTTGTTAGTACTACTACACTACCCCTTCCTTAAGTGCTTGATATTGTTCTCCTCCAGCCACCAGCTTCATGCATCCCTGAACACACAATTCAACGCCTGTATGGTGTAGAAAGAAATTAGAACCACGTTTAGCAAATTATTGCCAGTTACCAGTTGGGAACTTGTATTTCTGATTATTCCGACATCATATGAATGCAGCACAAACGCCTGATCTTCGCAAAGTAAATGAAGGTGATACAGCGTTACCATGTGTCAACAAATCGAGCCGTGACTGGAGATATGTGATAAACCACACAGTTGTACCAGCTGGGATATGTAACCTAGAGTAGTGCACAGATGCTGTCCCTATGGTTGCCATGCAACGGCATCCTGCGGATCCAAGCGAGTACGCAGGCAGAGAGTCGCTCCCCGTCTGAAAACACCTTAATGTGCGTAGAAACAAACAAACAAATCAAACTGACAACATAACGTTCTTGGCGGAGGTAACTAACTGTATGCTGACCAGGAGCCTGTGCTATGAAGCAGGATTTATGGTTAGTGAGGTAAATTCAGGGTTAACTCTGAGTTTTCAGTCTTGCAAGGTGGTTCACTTCTTACTGGGGTAGATCACCATGGTAACTGATGCTGAACGCCTACGATAAGAGATCAACTCATAAAAGCACCACCTACTGACCAATCAGAGCTTGGTGTGCAGATCGTAAGATTATATTACACAAAGTCGAAGATGCTTAAATCCTGACCAGCTGGCTGCATGCTGTGGGTGCTTACTGCTTTGAATTATGTTTTTATATTTATTTTTTTAGTTAGCTCTTAAGTCCGTTTCATACCGCTGGAGTCAAGGACGCAGCTGAAGTAAGGCTGAAACAGTCATACACGCCACAACTTTGTCAAAAGTCATAATGAAGCATAATCTATTGATCCATTACATTTCTGAATGCTATTTATAACGCCACTGCCCCATCTAGACACCTATATCTGACTTTTAGTATTAACTGTGTTCATTTTAGTCTGGATTATGTGTTTAACTTCATCATATTTGCCTAATATAGTTTGCAGGCAGCTGCTGTCCCCTCTTCTTGGTACTGAGCACTGAATTCTTTAGTGGTATTCAACTACTCAATTACCGGCTCGCTTTCACCTCTGCCCAGGGTCCTATTTGATAGGGGTCCCTGGACTAAATTATAGGTTTAATGGTAAAATATAAATGGCTAAACAACACCCAGGAGGCAATGAGTTCTTCAGTTTAATGTGTGAACAAGCAAGCTGTCAACGCAGTCATTACTGTTATATTAGCTAAACCAATACAAACAAATGAATTTTAAAATGATAGAGACAGACTATAGTGATTATGATTAACAGTCATAATGGCGGCTACAGAAAAGACACGCGGCATAGACAATTCAACGTAACCTACTGAAAAGGTGTTTCAGTATTTACTGACTAGTTGGAGATGATGTACTGCGTGTTGCCCATTTGTCAGTTTATTAAAACAATGCAATTTGTGTCTTCAGCGGAGAATCTGGAGCTGGGAAAACCGTCAACACAAAGAGAGTCATCCAGTACTTTGCCAGTATTGCAGCTGGAGGCGGGAAGAAGGAAGCAGGCTCTGAGAAAAAGGTTCTTATGCTGAAATGAACCTTTAATGGCATCATTTTCTGTAGCACTGACCTGCTTTGAACACATGCTTTGCTCCTGTATTATTTCAGGGAACTCTGGAGGATCAAATCATCCAGGCTAACCCTGCTTTGGAGGCCTTTGGTAATGCCAAGACCATCAGGAATGACAACTCCTCCAGATTTGTAAGTTCGTCTTTGATTGAAATACCCCTTTGTGCCAGTTCTATTTTAACGTTTTTCCATTGTCATAAAATTTTAGGGCAAATTCATCCGAATTCACTTTGCAGCCAGTGGAAAGCTGGCCTCAGCTGACATTGAGACATGTAAGCAGTCTTTCCTCTATACTCTTATCTGTTCATATGTTCAAATGATCACCCTCCATCTACATAATGTAAACGTCTTCACAGATCTGCTGGAAAAGTCTCGTGTCACCTTTCAGCTTAAGGCTGAGAGAGATTACCACATCTTCTATCAGATTCTGTCTCAGAAGAAACCCGAGCTGCTTGGTAAATAAACAGACTGATATCTGGGCCGGTAACAGCTAGTAGTTCATGTTGCTATATCCCTGCTGGCATACACAAGCTAACATTTCTGTTTTGCTTTTCAGAGATGTTGCTCATCACCAACAACCCCTACGACTACGCCTTCATCTCCCAAGGAGAGACGACTGTAGCCTCCATCAATGATTCTGAGGAGCTGATGGCCACTGATGTGAGTAGAGATTTACCATCATGTCTTTTCATGGCACAGCCACTCACAAGAAAAACTACAATAAAAGGGTACCACTTCATAATATCCATCATTATCACATGGTAAACTGTAATCAATACTACTTTTACTATTAACAAACATTGAAATTCTAATTCATGTTTACTAATTATTAGTAATGCTTTAATTTATGTTATTTTATCATTAGTTTGAGTAATATGAAGTAGTTTATAATTATATATTGTATCATAGCTAATATAAAAGACAATACCAACTAAATTATCATGACATTAATAAACTACTGACATTTGATATGTTATATTAAACATTTGTTGATTACCAAATGATTTGTAAACCTTTACGAAAGTGTTCATAAACACTTATAAACATTGCAAATTATTAACCATGAACAAAGTATGAACTACCTAAATAATGTTAAAAGATGCTTTAAAAAGGAAAATTTACTAACCATTTAAATAACTATTATCATCATCAGTTGTAACTTTATAATAGTCAGCCAAATAATATTTATAGATGGTTTATAAACCAATTATGAACCATTAACAGCCATAATCGTTAAGTGTTACATATATCTGGTCCACAATGTTTATAGACGTTTTACAAATTAAGGTTTACAAATCATTTAGTAATCATTAACAAATACTTACAATAGTATGTAAAGTATTATATGGTAAGTATATGTGCAATAATACGACAATAAACTGTTTATACAAATTGAAATATTACCAATAATTAGTAGACTTTATTAATTGTCATTTCATTGTTTGTTAAAAGTAAAATAACTATTAACTTAAGCTTAATTAAAGGTATAATATGCGACATTTGTCATTTGTCACTTTGTAAACACAGCATTCAAAGTTGGTCTCTGAGAGAGAGACCGACCCTCGTTAATCATGGATGCATGCAGCTGCGCAGCTGAGTCGTCTGTTCACCTGTCCGAGAGCGTTAGCAGCCACAAAGCAGCCTATAGTGTCAAGGACACATGCAGCCTCTTTTCCAGTAAAAGTCTCCACAGCATTATTTCGTTTGGCTTCGAGGTTGTCGGCGGTTTGTCTCTCCGGCATAACGATAGTGAGTATCTGACAGACCGTGTCTGTTTGGTTTGTGTTACGTTAGCGGTTATAGCGTCGCTGCTTGCCATTGCCACACATATACAGTCTGTTAGCCCGGCGTAATGTCAGCGAGGGTCCGACAGAGCGTGTGTGGCGGTGGTGGGTGTGGGTTTGTCGGTGGTGTTATAGTTGTGGACGTAGCTGTAGCAGACAGTGTGTGTACAATTTGTCATGAATAAACTCTGCGACTGCTCAGCTCAAGGCCCGAGCTGACTTATTGAAACTGTAACGCCGGCTCAGACTCTCTTAAGGTGGATTGTTCAGGTGGATCAGTTTTTCTCCTTAAAGTAACAAGTTTGCTCTGAGTTTTGCTCGGCTTTTTAATTCATTTTTAATATTTCTAAGTATTAAATTGGTTAACATTCTTAATGTTGGTTAAATGGTTAATGATTAACATAAGAGCAGAACACAACAAAATAAGATTTATTTATTGTTTTTTATTAGGAATATCCTGCATTATGCCTTTATCAATTTACCATCTATTAATGATGGCTTTATAAAGTGTGAGGGTTGTTGGAAAAAGACAGGACATCTATTGCTCATGCTCTGGTTTCCCACTTGTTGTTTTGTAACTTGATGTGACTCAAACCCCCGTGTCCCTAGCGGAAATGATGTGAATAGACTGGATTAGATTTCAACCATGGTTTAATGTGAGATCCTTTTGGCTCTGAGAGCACATAGCATCGTATCCTCTGGATCTCTCCTGTCACTCTACATTACACCCTGATACAATGCGAAACGATAATGACATATCAAATATAACATCCCTCTTCTCATTCAGGGTGCTGAAACTACCATGTATTACCTGCACAAATGTTGGGAAGTTATCATGTTCTCCTCCACAGGACGCCTTCGATGTGCTGGGCTTCACTCAGGAAGAGAAGAACGGCATTTACAAGCTGACTGGTGCCATCATGCATCACGGCAACATGAAGTTCAAGAACAAGCAGCGTGAAGAGCAGGCGGAGGCTGACGGCACTGAGGGTAAGAGACGCTCTCTGAAGTCCTGAAACATGATAAACGGGACATACAACGTATCATGATTTAATGGACATATTGAGGGATTTTACATTAACATGTACTTTCTCAGATGCTGACAAAGTCGCATATCTGATGGGCCTGAACTCTGCCGACCTCATCAAAGGTCTCTGTCACCCGAGAGTCAAAGTAGGAAACGAGTGGGTCACCAAGGGACAAAATGTCCAGCAGGTAAGATTGAAACTTAAGACGTTAATTTATTGTAAGGTGTCCCTTAAAGTAAAACAGATGAAAGAAGCAACACACAAGTAAAGGTTGGATTTGTTTTTAGGTGTACTACGCTATTGGTGCACTGTCTAAATCAGTGTACGAGAAGATGTTTCTATGGATGGTGGTGAGGATTAACCAATCCCTGGACACCAAGCAGCCACGCCAGTACTTCATTGGTGTACTGGACATTGCTGGGTTTGAGATCTTCGACGTGAGAGTCTTCTATTTATTTATATAATCAGTATTATTCAAGCAAATGAATTCATTCAACACCATATTGTTAAATTTAATGCTGGTAACAAAAATAGGAGTACGAAAATGACGACTTTGTCATGTTACATTACAGTTCAACACCTTTGAGCAGCTGTGCATCAACTTCACCAACGAAAAGCTGCAACAGTTTTTCAACCACCACATGTTTGTGCTGGAGCAGGAAGAGTACAAGAAAGAGGGCATTGAATGGACTTTCATAGATTTTGGTATGGACTTGCAGGCCTGTATTGACCTGATTGAAAAGGTGAGAGACTGGATTATTACATGGTCAAACATACATAATGATTGACTGAAAATAATGTGGGTTTTTTCCCCGTTAAACCACTGATATGTTTGTCCCTTCAGCCCATGGGTATCATGTCCATCCTTGAAGAGGAGTGCATGTTCCCCAAAGCCTCTGATGCCACCTTTAAAGCAAAGCTGTATGACAACCATCTGGGGAAATCCAGTAACTTCCAGAAACCCAGAATTGTCAAAGGGAAACCAGAGGCCCATTTTGCCCTGGTTCACTATGCTGGAACTGTTGATTATAATATCAACAACTGGCTGGTGAAGAACAAGGATCCCCTGAATGAGACTGTTGTTGGACTCTACCAGAAGTCAAATCTCAAGCTGTTATCTTTCCTATTTGTAAATTACGCGGGAGCAGAATCAGGTAGGAATTAACTGAATGAACTGCATTAACCTCCACTGGGAATGTCAATGCTTTCTAACATTTGTCACAAGATTGAATACTTCATGCGTGTATCTGTTGATGCAACGTAATGACTTGTATACTCATTTATTAGCAGAAAGTGGAAAAGGTGGCAAAGGAGGAGGCAAGAAGAAGGGTTCATCTTTCCAAACTGTGTCTGCCTTGCACAGGGTTGGTAAAAACACATAACTATGTGTGAATGGTTACTTGATATCTTAACCAATGACTGAGACTTAATTTTACATTGATATGTGTCACAACAAAGACCTAAACTGGGTGTTAAAGAAAGGGTTTAATTACTTCCACAGGAGAACCTGCACAAGCTGATGACCAACTTGAGGTCTACTCACCCTCACTTTGTGCGCTGCATCATCCCCAATGAGACCAAGACTCCTGGGGCCATGGAGAACCCTCTGGTGATGCACCAGCTGCGCTGTAACGGTGTGCTGGAGGGCATCAGGATCTGCAGGAAGGGCTTCCCCAACAGGATCCTCTATGGAGATTTCAAACAGAGGTATTATTCAATGTAACTGCATGTATCCAAACAGATGTTAAATATTATCCTCCCAGACATTTTTTCTTTCTTGTTTTCCAGATATCGCATCCTGAATCCTGCTGCCATCCCCGAAGGTCAGTTCATTGACAGCAGGAAGGGAGCCGAGAAACTTCTTGGGTCTCTGGATATTGATCACAACCAGTACAAGTTTGGCCACACTAAGGTAATTAATAAAAGACAAAAGTCAAACGGACATCTATTACAAATGTTCAATCTATAATCAAGAGGTGTTTCTAGGCCAGATGAGATATACCCGGGGCCTCTTACCAGTTGGACGTTGGACCTTGAAAACCTCCAAAGGGAGGCGTCCAGGAGGCATCCCGTTCAGATGCCCAAACTACCTCAGCTGGTCACCTTCGACGCAAAAGAGTCAGAGCTTCTACCAGTTGTCTGAGCTCCTCACAATCTCTAACGCTGAGCCCAACGACCTTATGGAGGAAGCTCCTTTCAGCTACTTCTATCTGCAATCTTATTCTTTCAGTCATTTCCCAAAGCTCACGACCATAGGTGAGGGTTGGAAAGTAGATGAACCAGTAAGCCAAGCGGTTGGCCTTTCGGCTCAGCTCCCCCTTCACCACAACGGTCCATTACAGTGCCCGCTCCATTTCACCCTCACTCATGAACACGACCCTGAGATACTTGAACCCCCTTGCTTGGGGCAGTGACTCACTACCAACCTAGAGGGCGCAATCCACTGTTTTCCGGAGGCCCTGACTCTCATCCTGACCACTTTACACTCAGCCACAAACCGCCTAGGTGCATGCTGAAGCTCACGATCTGATGGTGCCAAAACAACTACAACATCTGCAAAGAGCAGAGACGTGATTCTGAGATCCTAAAACCAGACAATCCACTTTTCCCCCCGGTTACACCTTGAGATCCTGTCCATGAAATTCACACAAAAAGTTGATTACAAGGGACAACCCTGGTGGAGTCCAGCACTCACTGGATATGTGTTTGCCTTTGTGCCGAGTATATGGACACAGCCGGTGTCCGTATACTCTGCTACAGCAATCTTGACTAATACTTGTCACAATATGCTAGTGGTAAAACCAGACCAAATATACTTGTAGCAATTCCACTGGTTTTCTTGGATATTATAGAAATTCCACGTGTGGATTCACGAAGTGTTCATTTAAGTTCCTTTATTCCTAAGAGCAGCAAAGTTATACAGTCTTGCTTTAAAGCTGCAATATCCTCAGGCGTGAGCCCTTACATGTATATTTACATGCTCCTACAGGTGTTCTTCAAGGCTGGTCTTCTTGGGCAACTGGAGGAGATGAGGGATGACCGTTTGTCACTCATCATCACTGGAATCCAGGCAAGAGCCAGAGGCCTACTAGCAAGAGTGGAATTCAGCAAGATTGTTGACAGGAGGTCAGAGAAATCAGAAAATGACAACAAACTAAAACCATATAAATGATAATTATGTTTTGTGGTAGTACTAACTGGTTGATCTTTGACAGAGATGCACTATTGGTGATCCAGTGGAACATTCGCGCCTTCATGGGGGTCAAGAATTGGCCCTGGATGAAGCTGTTCTTCAAGATCAAACCTCTGCTGAGATCTGCCGAGGCAGAAAAGGAAATGGCCAACATGAAGGAAGAATTCCTGAAGCTGAAGGAGGCTTACGCAAAATCTGAAGCTCGTAGGAAGGAACTAGAGGAGAAAATGGTCACTCTTCTCCAAGAGAAGAACGACCTGCAGCTCCATGTCCAGGCTGTGAGTTTAATTACAGCATTCTTAACATTTTGATGTCAAAATGGTAGCATAACCATACAGTATATCAAACATGTTCTCATTCCCAACTAGTCAATACGGACACTTGGTCAGGACCCCTTGGCGTTACCTTTTAATGCACTGCAACGCATTTTTCACTGTGAAGGGTAATCCAATTTAACATGTGGTTAACGTCAAATTACGTACATGACGTGAGTTACGTTGTTTTGTTACTACATGGTGAAGTTGGTATTCATGCAAATAAGTTAGAATAAGTCAACATTGACTTTTAGTTTCAAGTTAGGAGGGAGAATGCGTTTTAACTAATTATGTATATCGCAACTTACCGTATGGTAAAGTATCAAATTTATGACCATTTCAATTTAGGAGCAAGACAATCTTGCAGATGCTGAGGAGAGATGCGAGGGGCTGATCAAAAACAAAATTCAGATGGAAGCAAAAGCCAAAGAGCTGTCTGAGAGACTGGAGGATGAGGAGGAGATGAACGCTGAACTGACTGCTAAGAAGAGGAAGCTGGAGGATGAGTGCTCTGAGCTGAAGAAAGACATCGATGACTTAGAGTTAACTCTGGCTAAAGTGGAGAAAGAGAAGCACGCCACCGAGAACAAGGTATACTGTAACTCAGATACTGTATTCTAAAGTCTCTTAATATTAAGTGCATGAACAAGTAGCACATTTCCAACCTGTACACTTTTTTCAATATCGCTAATGTCCCAGGTGAAGAACCTGGTCGAAGAGATGGCTGCTTTGGATGAAATCATTGCCAAGTTGACCAAGGAAAAGAAAGCCTTACAGGAAGCTCATCAGCAAACACTGGATGATCTGCAGAGTGAAGAAGACAAAGTCAACACTCTGACCAAGGCCAAGTCTAAACTGGAGCAGCAAGTGGATGATGTGAGAACTGTATTACTTATCATTATCCTCAGTCTAAAGTGCACTGTAAGATCATATGCTCCTTGCATATTGGGGAAAATAGTTTGACTTTCTGTAATAATTACTGTCCAGCTTGAAGGTTCACTGGAACAAGAGAAGAAGATTCGGATGGATCTTGAGCGAGCTAAGAGGAAACTAGAGGGAGACTTGAAATTAAACCAGGAGAGCCTAATGGACCTGGAGAATGACAAGCAGCAACTTGAAGAGCATCTGAAAAAGTAATCACAATAATCCTCTGTGTGTTCAGTCAGTCTGCATCTCATACAACACACACAAGATGTACAGACACAGGCAGAAGACATGACCAGTGGTTTTAATGCTAACTACTGTATTTCCCCACAGGAAAGATTTTGAAGTCAGTCAGCTCAACAGTAAAATAGAAGATGAGCAGGCCATAACAATTCAGCTTCAAAAGAAACTGAAGGAGCACCAGGTAACGGAAGGTTAATACATAACAATTCAAAAGTTGTAAAACACTCAATAGTAAGTAGCGACTAAATAATTGTACCTTTAACAGGCCCGCATTGAGGAGCTGGAGGAAGAGCTGGAGGCAGAGCGAGCTGCCCGAGCCAAGGTGGAGAAGCAGAGAGCAGACTTGGCCAGAGAGCTGGAGGAGATCAGCGAGAGGCTGGAGGAGGCTGGTGGAGCAACATCCGCCCAGATTGAGATGAACAAGAAGAGGGAGGCTGAGTTCCAGAAACTCCGCAGAGACCTGGAAGAGGCCACTCTGCAGCACGAAGCCACCGCTGCCACACTCAGGAAGAAACAAGCCGACAGCGTGGCTGACCTGGGAGAGCAGATCGACAACCTGCAGAGAGTCAAGCAGAAACTGGAGAAGGAGAAGAGTGAGCTCAGACTGGAACTGGATGACGTGGTCTCCAATATGGAACATATTGTGAAGACGAAGGTTGGCTACACTGACGATACATGCTAATGTTGCACAGATATGTGAGTATTTGTGGTATAATGGGAATATTCAAAATATTTATTTTAAATCTAGACAAATCTAGAGAAGACATCCAGGACACTGGAGGATCAGATGAATGAATACAAGACCAAGTTTGAAGAGGCTCAACGCTGCATCAATGACTTCAATATGCAAAAAGCAAAACTTCAAACGGAAAATGGTATATTTTCTGCTTTATTACAAACTGACATCTACTAGATGTATTTGATAGCTGACAATTTTCATATATACTTTTTTTCCAAATCATGAATACTGAGAAAACCTGGCAAAATGTATCTGAAATGTTAACTTCTTGCTGATACAAGGTTTATTGGGACACTGACAATAAAATTCTGCATGTGCCAATACAAGGTGAACTCACAAGGCAGCTGGAGGAGAAGGATTCTCTGGTGTCTCAGTTGACGAGAGGAAAAATGTCCTACACTCAACAGGTTGAAGACCTAAAGCGACAACTGGAAGAGGAGACCAAGGTGCAGTGACGTCTAAGTGCAGTGACATCACGACAGTCATTTTGAACTCATCACAGTGTCTCTCATTCATATAATTTTGCTTTCAGGCAAAGAGTGCTTTGGCCCATGCAGTGCAGTCTGCTCGTCATGACTGCGACCTGCTCAGGGAGCAGTACGAGGAGGAGCAGGAAGCCAAGGCTGAACTGCAGCGTGGCATGTCCAAGGCCAACTCTGAGGTGGCTCAGTGGAGAACCAAGTACGAAACCGATGCCATCCAGAGGACCGAGGAACTGGAGGAGGCCAAGTAAGACAGTTTGAGATCCAAATTAATGATCTGATACTTAATTCCTAAAGAGACATTTTACTTTGTCTGGCAGATCAGCTTTTTGTTTGTGTTATGTTCCTGCTAAAATGTAAGACGAACAAAAAGTTTGTCTGTTAGATGACCGAGCAGCCAGTCATATTAATTGAATTTATTATAATTTTCCAAGAAGCACAACTGCAGTAACATTCAATGATTCAAATGATTGATTTCTAAAGGAAAAAGCTGGCCCAGCGTCTGCAGGACGCTGAGGAGGCTGTTGAAGCAGTGAATGCTAAATGTTCGTCTCTGGAGAAGACCAAACACAGGCTGCAGAATGAGATTGAAGATCTCATGGTGGATGTGGAGAGGTCTAATGCTGCTGCTGCTGCTCTGGACAAGAAGCAGAGGAACTTTGACAAGGTGAAATACTATTAAGTATTTGTGAGCATTCACATCATAGAGCTTATAGTTTTAATGTTATGATATCCAGCAGCGAGTGTGAACAGCCTGCTGCAGACAACATGCTGTCATGTTCGTCTCAGTCTGAGTCCTGAAGTCCCGCCCCTGCTGCTGCACAGTTCCCTTGCTTATTCGAAGTTTATTAATACTGAGCGTTGGTTGATGCCTTTATCTGCAGTGTGAAAGCTCGGAAAAGGTTCTGTTTTCAATAATGGGAGAAACTGAGGTGAACTCCCCAAGCCTGTAGTCCCTTCTCCATTCATGTGGCACACATGGACTGATTGCTGGCCTTACTATCCTCTGTAGGTCCTGTCTGAGTGGAAGCAGAAGTACGAAGAGTCTCAGTGTGAGCTGGAGGGCTCCCAGAAGGAGGCCAGGGCTCTGAGCACTGAGCTCTTCAAACTGAAGAACTCTTATGAGGAGTCTCTGGATCATCTGGAGACCATGAAGAGAGAGAACAAGAACTTACAGGGTAAGGTCTACTGCCAGGGTTTGTGTCCAAGTTTCTGCAGACATACCACATAAACTAAGTTGTAAAGCTATCTTAATCACACCACCTGGCAATCCACAGAGGAGATTTCTGACCTTACTGAGCAACTTGGTGAGAGTGGAAAGAGCATCCATGAACTGGAGAAATTACGGAAACAGCTGGAACAGGAGAAAAGTGAGATCCAGTCTGCTCTTGAGGAAGCTGAGGTACAGGCCCTGTGAATGAAGCATTTTGGAGTAAAACTGTCTGCGGTTTTGTATAACTCTGTACCGCTCTGTCCACCAGGCCTCCCTAGAGCATGAAGAGGGTAAGATCCTCAGAGCCCAGCTAGAGTTCAATCAAATTAAAGCTGATATCGAACGCAAGCTAGCTGAGAAAGATGAGGAGATGGAGCAGTGCAAGAGGAACCTGCAGAGGACGATTGAGACCTTGCAGAGCTCTCTGGAGGCTGAGTGTCGCAGCAGGAATGAGGCTCTCCGTTTGAAGAAGAAGATGGAGGGAGACCTCAATGAGATGGAGATCCAGCTGAGCCAGGCCAACAGGCAGGCAGCTGAGGCCCAGAAACAACTTAAGGCTGTTCATGCACATATGAAGGTAAAGTAGAAAAGAAAAGGCTTTCTTTCTTAAGATGTTTCAAACTCAAACTCATTGTAAACAGTGTGGTTGATATCATCCCATTAAGGATTGCCAAATTCAGCTGGATGAGTCTGTTCGGGCCAATGATGATCTCAAAGAGAACATTGCCATTGTTGAGAGACGCAACAACCTGCTTCAGGCTGAACTGGAGGAACTCAGGGCTGCTCTGGAGCAAACCGAGAGAAGTCGCAAACTTGCTGAGCAAGAGCTGCTGGACGTCAGTGAAAGAGTGCAGCTACTGCACTCACAGGTGAGAACTCAAAACTTACTGCAACAACCACACGACTGACTGGTTTTCTTGGATATTATAAAGAAATTTAAAGCATTGCAATATTGGAGTGTGGTAACATTTTCTCATCTCACCCATCTCAAAAATATGCAGAACACTGGCCTGATAAACCAGAAGAAGAAACTTGAGATTGACGCTTCCCAGCTTCAGACAGAGGTAGAAGATGCGGTGCAGGAGTGCAGAAATGCTGAAGAGAAGGCCAAGAAGGCCATTACTGATGCTGCCATGATGGCAGAGGAGCTGAAGAAAGAGCAGGACACCAGCGCTCACCTGGAGCGTATGAAGAAGAACATGGAGCAAACCATCAAAGACCTGCAGCACCGTCTGGATGAAGCTGAACAGATCGCCTTGAAGGGAGGCAAGAAGCAGCTGCAGAAGCTCGAGGCCAGGGTGAGAGAAATTTGCCTATATACAAATATCCCAAATACTGCAAGTACAGTTGTGGGGCCAACACAGGCAGCAGACTCTGGTTCTGAAAAGTGAAACCAATGCTGAAGTGCCTTAAACTTGCATTCTTTCTAATAGCCAGCAGGGGGCGACTCCTCTGGTTGCAAAAAATATCTGCTTGTATAGAAGTCTATGAGAAAATGATCCTACTTCTCACTTGATTTATTACCTCAGAACATTGTAAACATGAGTTTATGGTCTCAATCACTAGTTTCAAGTCTTCTTCAAGCAGGATGTTCATTTAGTAAATTATGGTCCCATTTAGAGTCAAATAGGCCATAAAGCAGGGGATGCTTTAGGGCGGGGCTACCCTGTGATTGACAGGTCGCTACCACGGTGTTGTCTGGTCTGGGTGTTGTCTGTGTTTTCGTCTTTGAGCTTTAACCCTTTCACAGCATGTTTTCAGTTCATGAAAGTTAATTATAACCTTTTGGTCATGTAAAAATGTCTTATTCAGTGTTCGGTTGTACTCAGCTCCACCCTCTCCTGTCGACAGCCAAAATGCCAAACCCAAGCCTTCAAAGCTGTAGTCAACAAACCAATGGGTGACATCAGGATGACAACGTCCACTTCTTGTATACAGTCTGTGGCCTGACATTAATTTCATACTTTGACATAATTTCATACTGATGTAGCATCACATTTTAAACTCTAAAGCAAGCAGACAACATGATCATCCCATCAATCTTTCAAATCAAATCCTGAGGAAAATGTATGTGTTTTTAGTTTGTTTCCTTCAACAGAAAGTTGCCAACTTTGCCTTTCTGCTGTTCGATTATGGGCACGTAGTGTTCAGTGGATTTATCGGAGCTTTGAGACTGTACCACGCCATAAAATTACAACACTGGGATGAAAAAATGTCAAAATATATTGATTAATGCAGCTTTGAGCTTAGCTCCTTGTGGACCAGTGAATTTCCAACAAACCATTTTTTGATGATTTTAGGTGAGGGAGCTAGAGAATGAGGTGGAGTTGGAGCAGAAGAAGAGCAGTGAAGCAGTGAAGGGAATCCGTAAATATGAGAGACGCATCAAAGAGCTCACATACCAGGTGATTTGTTTTTGACTACCAATGTATATCCATACAACACACTGTATACCATTAATAGGTTTCTTATTAGACTGCTCACAGATATCCGTTTAATGCATGGATCAGCACAATATTCTGAATATCGTCAATGTTCCACCAAATTTTTGTTGTCAACATTAAGATGCTATTTGAAGAGAATCCTCCCTGTCAAACTTCAGTCTCTTTCCTTTTCCCTTAATTTATACAGACTGAGGAAGACCGCAAGAATATGGTTCGTCTGCAGGACCTGGTTGACAAACTGCAGCTGAAAGTCAAAGCCTATAAGAGATCTGCTGAGGAGGCTGTAAGTGTGGGCTGTGACAAGTTGTCTCATTTGTGCTGTGTGCTCACGATCTATACGTTGGTTTTGATTCACATTTAATTAATATGATAAAATGGAAACTGAGTCTTAAAAATACCTCTTAAAACAGCAGTAGACAGGATGTTTTAGCAAAAAAAAAAATCCATAACAACCTTTCAACATATTGTAATTCAAGTGCTCTGAGAGAAAACTAGACTTTGCACCACCTCATGGCTAAATCTAGCCTGCGACGGGAGACTTTGGCCAATCACAGGTCATTTCAGGGAGAGCGCGTTCCTATTGGTTGTTCATTCAGAGGCATTCATTCTGATAACATGTGACAGTCATCACAGTAACAGAATATTGATTCATATTTGTTCAGCGCTGCCTAGTTTGACCGTTTGATTGCCGTTCATGAGTGATTGACAGCTGCTCAGAGACGGCAGGCTCCAGCTTGGAGCTTGTTTCTGATTGGTTGTTTTCCTCCGGCCTGTGAAATCTTGCAGATACCGTTAGGAGCACCGGAGGACACAGAGCCACATGATTTAGGGAGGATATAGTGATCTCTTTATAAAATTACCTTTTTTTTTTTTAAATCATATTTTCTCCAATCTGCCTACTGCTGCTTTAAGCCGTCATCATTACAGTTCATAGTATATTTATACTTTTTTTCATACTGTAGATGCTAAATTACTGTTGAAACACTAGCTGTTTTGAACATCTAAGGCTCCACTGTGACTTGTAGACACCTAAACTACAAACCAGTGTTGAAGCTGTGTTGACCCTTTAAACTGAAGACCATGTGGCAGCAGGTTCATTGCCTCTTTTAGTAATATCAAATATTGTGGCCTGTGTTTTTGTTGAATCCTGCAGGAAGAGCAAGCCAACACACATCTGGGCAAGTTTCGTAAACTGCAGCACGAGCTGGACGAGGCTGAAGAACGAGCCGACATCGCCGAGTCTCAGGTCAACAAGCTGCGCGCCAAAAGCCGTGACGTGAGCTCAAAGGTAAGGAGCTTCTCTACACTTCATATACTGCCCTAGATTGGACCCTGTTATCCAGTCATCCATTACCAGTTCAATGTAATCCATTCATGCTGTTTCATTTATAAAGCAAAATCAGTAATTATAGAAATATTCAGAATTTTCACAAGGATTAAAACAAATCAGACCAGTCTTTGTATTGATCAATTTTATTTCATTTGTTTAATATATTTGTTAATTTGTATTAGTAAAATTTAATAGGTTAGTGGAAATTAAATTTTTGATGTATGGAAGGCACTAACTAAAACAGGATTAAAATTGTTATTATTTTTTAAAATATTTTCCTGGTCATTGTTTGCTGTTATTAGTGAGCTGCCAGTAAAAAAACGACAGAAAATGAGGGTAGAAACAGATGGAGAACAACATATACAACATATATAAATCTACAACTACATACCTCTACTTCACCATGACACACCTCCTTTTTGTGAATGTAGAGACATCAATAAACATTCAACCAATCAAATGGTTGTAAACTAAATAATATATAGTTATATAGTGATAAGCGAGGACATCAAACAACTCATTTTCTGACTTGAAACAGGTCCTGCTGTATTATGGGCCTTTACGCAGTGAGTGGAAGATGCTAATGTCATGGCTCTGTTGGTATACGCATCTACATTTTTGTTAACCTTCTGTTTTAAAAAGACAAATATTTTAAATATCTTTAAAAAAGGACGACATGATTCCCACAGACTTAGACTCACAGTTTAAAAAAAACAAATAAATAAACAAAAAAAAAAAAAAACAAATAGTTTGAGTCTTCACTGAAGATAAGCTTGGCTCTTTTATCTTTTATATGATTTTATGAACATCTTAGCTTTCCTCTGAATATATTCAGTGCTACCTTGTTTAGATTCATCTGATCCCACAAATTCAACATTAATTTGAAATGATTTGTGTCCCAGCCAACACAGTATAGTAAAAGAATGCTGACAGAGAAATAAACACAACTCAAGTACTGTTCTTAACTATAAATTTGAAGTACTTGTAATTTAAATTTTAACCAACTCCATACTTCTACTCGTCTACATGGATGAAGAGATCCTTTATGTGTCTCCTACTTCTTATGTTAAATAAACTATTTAAAAAGCCTCTTGGATCAGCTGGACAATGCATCGTCATAAAACTGTAAACAGGGACGTTTACCTGGGCTGACATGTCAAAGATTTGTGGTTCTCGCAGGACAGCGACGCAACAAACATGATGATTTTATAGAATATGATGAACTGTAGATTAAACTACCCAACACTATATAAAGGAGTTCACTTAACAGTACTTAGTACTTAAATAAAAGATCTTAGTACTTTTTCCACCACTGATACTAAACCATATTCATGTAGAATCACTGTCAGAGTCACTAGCTTGTAACATCTTTAGCCAGGTAGCCTTTGGTAACACTTGTTGAGTCTTGCTGATCACTAATCCATCTCTTTGTCTACTCTCTTATCATTCTTCATCACAGAAAGGGCTAGATGAGGAGTGAAACTCACAGACGGCCATCTATAAGACCTTTGGGATCTCCTGTGATGTAGTCCCCTTTGTCTTCAGAGTAACTCTGTAGAATAAAGAGATGTGCATTCAAATTAACGTGTAGAGTCCTCATTCATTTCAGTTCTCCACATTAACCTGGACAGGCTGGGACAGCGGGGAGACTTGTCATATAATACGCATGTTAAATTCACCAGCTTTCACTTCATCACCAATGACAACTATCACCCTGTTGGTAAATGATGTTCAGTAGATGAAGACATCAGAAGCATCAGAACACACCACAGAAACTGAGATAACAGTATATGAAACCAATCAATACCTTACACAAAACGGACGTGCTCATTTCCTGTGGAGGGGCACCGATGGAGAAGGGTTGCTGGGCCCAGCTCCAAACCGCCCAAGATCCAAAATCTGACTGCTAAACTGCTAAAACTGATTTATTTTACTTTATTATCATACAGACGTCAACAACATAAAATAAATAGATTTAGGATCAAATATACCCTCCAGTCTAGAAAACAATAGACATATAAATATATAGAAACATATAGACATATGTAGACATATTAGAAAATAAATAGTATATATATAAAAATGTGTTAAATTTATTTTAAAATATATAATAAATATATAATAGTTATTTTTGATATATAAATATATAACTATAATATATTCAATTATATAAAATATACATAATATATTCAAATATGTAATATATATATATATATGTATACATGTGTACATGTATATATACACAAACAAACAAACAAACACACACACACACACACACACACACACACACACACACACACACACACACAATATAGCTTAACTTCCCCCCGGGATCAATAAAGTATTTTTGAATCGGATATTTCTTTCCTTGCTGGAGAAGGAAATTCGGCTGCTTTATTTCTACCCTCCACCTTAAAGATGGAGCTTAACTGAGCTGTGAGTGTGACGACAAACAGAGTTGACTCCAGCACGGAGTCGGAGGGTGGAGGGACCAGACTGGAAATGTCCCATAACGGTAGGTAGGTCCACTCCTGCCACCTTGTGCTGACACTCTGAACTGCGCTCTGACTTTCTATTATTGCAGAGTTGTTTTTTTCACTGTTTTCACTGACACCCAAATAGTTTCATCTACTTGTTAGATTGTAGTATTGTTTTTAGGTATTTTCTAATTTTCCCTTTCTAGATAAATTATGTATAAGAAGGAATTCATGACTAGATTAGGCTTAGAATGACACATCAGGTTGACATTTTTTTAAGATAATGTATATCAGTTATTAAATGTCCTTTCCTGACCACAGCAATAAAACGGTAAATAAATAAATCTGTAAATAGCTTGCAAAAAGAAAAGAGTCCTCACGGAAATCAGCGGAAAGCAGCTCATGATGGTCCAGATGTCATTTCAGAGGTTTCTTCACCTTGTCCATAATAAACCTAGGAGACACACAGATTGTAATTGTAATTTTATGGCAGTTAAATATCCGTTTCAAGTTACAATCACAAAGATTTTCGTTTCGCTCTCTTTGGCAGCACCTATGGTAATATGCGGTAATTGCAGGTGTCTTTTTGGAGCTTACTTGAGATCCAATGCAATAAAGCAGACAATCACTTTTGGAGAAGACTACGTTTTCATTATTTTCGGTTTTGGAGAGGATTGGAGCACCAACCAAATCAACTCTTGTGCAGTAAAATAGTTTATACAACCATCCACTTCAAAAACTACACACCTTAAAGTTATGAAAACAAATGGTTGTGTTTTGTTCTACCTTGGGTATCTCAAAAACTAAAGCCTTATTTGTGGATTTGTTCCTCTGCTAACTGCACTGTCAACAAATTTAACTCCCTCACCCAATTCTTTCTTGTCCACAGTCTAAATATTGAAAGTGATACTATAAACACAAAGAGCACTTGGTTGAATATCTGAGAGATATAAGATATAAAACGTTAAACTCCAGGTTAGAAAAGGAAAGAAAATCATCTTTAGAAGTAGTACTGACTAAAGATGTCTAAAGATGCTGTTTATCTGGAGATAAAATAGACTCTTATCACATTATCTTTTTATACACTGTTAGATAAAGAGTTTGGTCTCGTAATGTAATGCAGCTGGTTGATATGGCAGTTGTTATAGCAATAATAAAATGGATTTTTTTATGATATTGATCTATATATCAATACCATGTGGCAAATGTCTATTGAAATAATGGTCAAATCAATGAATTACAGTATGTTAAATTGCCAAATTACCCCAATATTTACCTCAAAATTCAGTGAAAATTACTTTATTATAAACATGATTTCATAATTATATGCTAAAAAGCATGGGAGGGAGGTTTTTTTTTAAAGAAACTTCAAATAAATTACTTGCTAATTATTATCTATTTATCAGCAGACATGGGAATAGAGCTGATCAATTAACTTTGTATTCTTTTCCTGGAAATGTATTAAACAAAATTAAATTATGTTTATAAAATAAACAATTTTTGACAAATTGAGGTAAATATTGGTAGTAATTAGCAGTAGCAGTAATTCCAAAGACATTTCAAACAGGTCACTTGTTAATTATCAGCTAATTACCATGAAATTTGCAGACCTGTAAAATAACTGTGACTATTGCTAACATGCAAAGATTATAAACAAATCTGTTTTAGAAAATGAAGCAGAATTAGTCCATTAAAATTAATATAATTATATAATAATATATGATTTAACAAAATATGAATGAATAAAAAGCTGAAATTAAAATGTAGCATCTAATTCCAATAAACTGAATTGAATCAGTATTATTTACACTGATTGTACCTTTCAGCTGAATCTATGACAGGCTTACCGTGTACTATATTCTCCTGCAGCAGCACAAAGGAGGGTATGAAGTTATTACGCTGGCAGCGCGCTCCAAGTGAAGGGTGGATATCAGCTTTTTGTCCAACACTGCATGCTGACCTTGATCTTGCATGGCCCCGTCCTTGAGGTTTTAGATATCTGTGGAGAGATTATAAGATAAGAAATAAATTGCATAGCGTTATTCTTTGTCATCCACATGCTAAGACTAAAAAAACTTTGTAAGCCATGGCTTTATTGATTTTCCTTCTGACCCTTTGAGACGCAACCTTTTAATGCCATTCCTTTGTGATACAGTACAGGCTCCTCGGTGTCAAGTGCTTAACATGTAGAACTGCTGTGTTTAGAAATGCTTTAGGATTAATTAGCAGACAACAGCAGCAATAACATATCAAGGTGACACCATTTGTTCTTTCCATTTTCACCACCAACAATTGGCATTACCTTAGAGGACTCTGGTTGCAACAGTGAGGATGGGATGAAAGCCAGGGAGGGGACACAAGACAGACGAAGATTTCCGCCGGGATTTGGACAGCTGAGAATGAGAATGAGTCCAACAATGTGAAAGCAAATTCGGATCAAGGCTCACAAGGTCCATTGGAAATCTGCTCAGCATCCTAAGAGATGAGAGTGGACAGATGGCTGCATCCATAAAAGAGGAACAAACAACATTTTTTTTTTTTCTCCTACAAGCACTGTTAACTTAAAGCCCCCCTCCACTGTATTCTGGTATTTATATGACATCTGAGTTGATTTGCCAAACAACAAATTCAACAAATAACTTCATTTTGTTCTCAAAGTTAAAAAAAAAAAAAGAAGGTAGTTGGTAAAACGGGAATATGACGTGTGACTGTAGTAGAAGCTGCAGGTCAAAGGTCATCCTCCAAGCTGCAGGAGCACTCATGCTTGTTTGAGTCTGAGCAGCAAGCTGCTAAATCTGTCAGTGTGTCTTTATAGTTAGT
Organism: Pterois miles; assembly: GCA_947000775.1. Lineage (NCBI taxonomy): Eukaryota > Metazoa > Chordata > Actinopteri > Perciformes > Scorpaenidae > Pterois > Pterois miles. Next base: position 4,622,371 of record CAMQGK010000485.1, on the reverse strand, counting down.
TAGCCAGTTAGGTGAAGTTAACCAGCCCAAGTCGTTGCATTAGCTAACAGAGGGATTTCATTTTATTTTTAGTTTCCTCCACCTTAGTTTAGTGTGTTTATTTTCATAATGGCATTTCTGTGTGGGTGTAATCAATGTAGTGGATTACACAAAATAACACACTGCCTCTCAGATGGCTGCAGCACATCCACAACACATTTAGTTTAATTTAGCAAGTTTCAGCTGTGAGTCTGCCTGGATTAATGAAAGCGATTGTCTGATAAACAGGGTGTGCTTGTGCTACGTTAACAGCTGCTAGCACTGCCGGTGTCTTCATGCCCGCTGTAGCGTTGTTGGAAACAGACCGTGTGTGTGGCGGTGGTCAGTGTGTGTATAGCTGTGAACGTAGCTGTAGCAGACAGTGTGTGTACAGTTTATTTGTCGGTGAATAAATGCTACGAGGCTACAAGCTACAAGTCTGGAAGTCCAGAGCCAACTTCCTGTATCGGCGCCGGCTCTCTCTTAAGGTGGACCAGCTTTTCTCCTTAAAGTGACGAGACGCTCTTCTGAGTTTTAAATGTGTTTTCGGTTTATGTTCCATGAAATAGACTGAGAAAATGCTGTGGCAGGAAGTCAGAAGAATATCAGTTTGGACATACACTACATGGATTTAAACATCAAATAATTACATTGCACAATGGACTAAAAATAAACCATGTATAAAACTTGTGGTGTAGAATAAAGTCTGGTTTCTAGGTGTATTGTTGGTGCCAAGCACCTGTTACTCCTCATTCATCATGATATCAGAGACTGCACTTCAGCTACATCGCTGCCCTCAATCACAGAGAAAAAATCCAGACAAGAATTTCACAGGGTTATCTTTGTCCTCAAGGCCTCAAGGAAAGGGAACAATGCCATGACGACACCATGGGACAAAGGGTGTCGACCTAACCGAGCAGAACTGTGATGAGTGATGATTTAATGTCCCCGACCTTATAGCTCTCGGTCTACAACAGCTGCGACACTGGAAAAGGATCGTGGACAAGAAAGTGAATCCTGTTGTTTTAATTCACTTTTTGTCTTCACATAAATGTGAATTTAAAGGGATTGTTTGAAAACAAAACCACATTTAAAGTTCTCCTGTTGTAGTTATAAAAAGTTTCAGCTGCCAGGTAATAAAAAGCAGATTATACACACAGGATCATCTTACCGAAATCAAAATATACTGTACGACCATAACAGGGTAGTGCTATGAGTATTGTGTTATGAACGTGTGGAACACCAAATAATATACAATACATAAAACCAAACAAGTATAAAGAAAGCCAAATACAGGAACTATGAAATCCCACTGAACAGATCTAATTGAATCAAGTCAGTAGCTGGTTATAAATCAACCTGTTATGATTTATCTGGATAAAATAAGAGTCACTTGATATGAAGCCTGTCCCTGATCCACACCTCTTCCCCTCCCCTTTCTTTGTACCATGTATTGCCCTCGCCTTGTTTGTCACAAGGTGAAAGCAACAAATAGCAGCAGTATATCCCACCCAATTAGGAGAACACTTTTTTTATATGCAGCCTTTCTTCAAAAATTCATCCCATATTTGGTGGATAAACAACCTTTATTAAAGGAGGGAGGGCAGCTGTCAGCTATGGGGCTCATCACTTCACTTGATTAAAGGGTGAGAGTCAGAGGTAAGCAAAACATTTATATCAGTGGTGTGGGAAAGGAAATATACTTGTGTATAGTTTCAGCAATATTTCAAGTGTACTGTATGTCATGTTCTTTGCTGGTGGTACACTGATGGTATGGTAGTTGTAATGGAATCATGGTTTGCTTTGTTGTCTGGTTTGAACAGCAACTCCCTAAATGAACCCTTGGTAAAGGCAACTTTTGATTCTACGTTAAAATAACTGAATTATAACTATGACACCCTCAACTTCAGTCAGGACTTTCAGTACATTTTGTTTGTTTCTGTACAATTGTTGAAATGTAATTGACACATGATTAAGATAGGGTTGGGGTGATGTCTACTGAATTGGCATATGACGACGTCCACAATGAAACATCTTCACTTGAATTTCAGCTGGTTCAACTGTGCTCACATTAAAAATTGGTATTAATTAATATTCAGGCATCTTGCTCCCTGGAGACGTTCATGTCTGTACAGGCCAATCTTCAGGCTGAAGACTGGAGCTGGGCGAGGCATCTAAACTGATCAAAGCATATGGACACAAAACCCTATACAGGAGCTATATATAGGACATCTGTCATCTTATCGATCATGATGTTCCCCCGCCAGACTAAAAATATGTGCGTTCATAATTGTACCAGTAGTACCTGCTCGAGGAGGATTTCTAAACCAAAGCAGGGGGTCTGGTCTAGGGGTGATCCCCCAGAAAATGTGAGTTTCAGAGACTTTGTTTCCTGTATTTTGGTGACTTTAAAAGAAAGAAAATTGCAAAATAATTCTAATATCAAATATTTTATTTATGATTAATATTTTAATAAACAGTACTTTTTAAAAATTTTACTTTTAATCTTGAGGAGAGAAAACTGAATAATTTGCCCCACTGGTGTGGACTGGGATCAGCTAGGCTAACATCAGTTTTCATTTATTCATTCATTGCTCCTGCTTGAGTATTTCTTTTCTCTCCGTCTCTCATTGCTAAAGGTCCTTTCAGACCCAACGTGACAACAGCATCACTGCGCTCTGAAACAGGTTATTTTCAATGGCTTACTCTGCACCACCATGGCTTTCTGCTGCATCGAGCAGAGCCAAACTTCGGGTGTGGTGCGCACTGACAACATGCACAGAACTGCTGAACCCAACAGCAAGCGCAGCTCAAACCGCGAGCACCTCAAACCGCGAGCAGCTCAAACCGCGAGCAGCTCAAACCGCAAGCAGCTCAAACCGCGAGCAGCTCAAACCGCGAGCAGCTCTAGCTCTCTTCCTCCAGGAAACAAAATTAGGCATAGCTGTATTGTTGTCCAGGTGGAAACAGTAGGGCTTATACACCGCTGATCACCAGAAACAAGTTGAGATAATGAAAAGGAAAAAAGGCGTGAAAATTTGTCAGAAATTGGGAGACATGAGGAGAATCCTGACCCCAGGAGGAGGGCAGTGAAAAACAGGAGTCTCCCAGGAAAATCAAGAGCATGCTCTCGGCTGAATGTTGCTCACAGGCAATATGCAATCACAATGAGTGACAACTCTTTAGGGATTACTTATGAATTGTTACTATTAGCGCCACCATAAATCCTCAAACCGGTGTTGGTTGAGTTTTAAATCACAATGCTGGGCTCAGTGTTTAATGACTGTCAGCCATGGGTGATGGACGATGGCATAGTTCATGAGCCTAACCCTCGATTAGGAGCTCAGTCATTTCCATACTAAAGAGATACAAAGAGATAAATGGGATGCATTGAAACGCAAGGAGCAAGAAAGTAAGAAAAGGATCATGTGCTCATTTTACATCTTCTATCTGTTTGGATTATTTTGTTCTGCATTGTGAAGAGTGAAACATCCATAATTAGTCTTTATGTACTTAAGTGTGGTTATGGGGAAATCAGTCAGAACTTAAGGTTAATCTATTAAACTCACTGGGCTCCTGGGGTGCAGTGGTTAGCACCGTCGCCTCAAAGCAAGAGGGTCGCAGGTTCAAACCCTTCTGTGTAGAGTTTGCTTGTTCTCTCTGTGTTAGCGTGGGTTTTCTCCGGGTTCTCTGGTTTCCTCCCATAGTCCAAAGACATGCAGATTAAGATAATTGTTGACTCTAAATTGCCCATATGTGTGAATGTGAGACTGAATGGTTGTCTATCTCTATGTGTCAGCCCTTTGAGAGTCTGGCAACCAGACCAGGGTGAACCCCGCCTTTGCCCAGTGTCAGCTGGGATCAGCTCTAGCCGCCCTCCGCAACCCTGAATAGGATACGTGGTTACAGATGATGGATGGATGGATATTAAACTCTGTTTACTGCATCTTGGCACCTGTCTGTGTCACTGCCTGTGGTATTATCACAGTCCTACTATGTGTAAATGGCCAAGGCCGGGTTGGACACTGCGGGTCTGGTACTATCTACCTTGTCATTACTGCACATATACTATGCTGATGGCTGCTGTATTTCATGCAAAGTTGTGACATAAGTCCTGTTTTACACATTCTAAAATAATTCCCAATATGATGCTGCTTTATCTTCATGGTGATACTACTACTCATAAGTAATGGCTCAACATGTGTACATCTTTACCAGGTTGAAAAATGGGTGACGCCGCCATGAAAGAGTTTGGGCTCGCTGCTTCTTATCTGAGAAAGTCAGACAAGGAGCGTCTGGAGGCCCAGACTCGTATATTTGACATGAAGAAAGAGTGCTTTGTTCCTGACCCTCAAGTTGAGTTCGTCAAAGCTTCCATCATCAGTCGCGATGGTGATAAAGTGACTGCCGAGACTGAATTTGGAAAGGTAGATCAATTTTAGCTTACGTACATATTTTTTAGAGAAACATTTGCTTAGATTTGGTCAGTGTGATTGTAAAATTATTTCCTTTCATAGACCGTGACCGTGAAGGAGTGTGATGTTCACCCTCAAAACCCACCAAAGTTTGATAAAATTGAAGACATGGCGATGTTCACCTTCCTCCACGAGCCCGCTGTGCTGTTTAACCTCAAAGAGCGTTACGCAGCATGGATGATTTACGTAAGACAATAAAACAGTAACATGAAACCTAACCTTCATTGATAAATCATGGTTAAAAAGCAACATCCTTATGAGTAATTTACACATTATGTTATCTTTCTATTCTCCGTTACTATTCTCTTATTATGACAGACCTACTCTGGGCTCTTCTGTGTGACTGTCAACCCCTACAAGTGGCTGCCAGTCTACAACCAGGAGGTGGTCGTTGCCTATAGAGGAAAGAAGAGGAGTGAAGCTCCTCCTCACATCTTCTCTATCTCTGACAATGCCTACCAGTACATGCTGTCAGGTATATAATCTATTTTAGCCTTCATTTTCTTTAAATATTCAACTCTGAATTTCATTTTTACTGGTAATTTGAAAATTTCTCTTCCTGACAGACAGAGAAAACCAGTCAATCCTTATCACGTAAGTCACACAGCCAGCAAAATCTCTTCAGTAGTTAAGGGTCGTAGGTTTTGGACTAAAACCTACTGTCTCTCTTCCACTCAGTGGAGAATCCGGTGCTGGAAAGACTGTCAACACCAAGCGTGTCATTCAGTACTTTGCCAGCATCGCTGCTGTCCCAGGTGGGAAGAAAGATCCAGCTGCTGAAAAAAAGGTACTACAGTACAAAATATATTTTTGAATATTTCCTAAGTTTCAGTTGTACAGCACAAATTCAGTTCAATTAAAATTCAGTTAAAACACATTTTGTAATTTTACTTGGCAACTGAAGTTGTGTCTTTGACAAAATCAGGGTACCCTGGAGGATCAAATCATCCAGGCTAACCCTGCTTTGGAGGCCTTTGGGAACGCCAAGACCATCAGGAATGACAATTCCTCTAGATTTGTGAGTGTCCTTGTGATTGCAAATGGTAATCTCTAAATTGAAGTCAGTCAACTGGACTAAATTGAGCGGTTCTCTTCCTCTTAGGGTAAATTTATCCGCATTCATTTTGATAACCGAGGAAAGCTGGCTTCCGCTGATATTGAAACTTGTAAGCAACATGGTTTATGCAACAATGAAGGTATTACCTGTCAACTTATCAGTGTACCACAGTAACAACTGATTTCTCTAACAGACCTTCTGGAAAAGTCTCGCGTCACCTTCCAGCTCAAAGCTGAGAGGGACTACCACATTTTCTACCAGATCTTGTCTCAGGCAAAACCTGAACTTCTTGGTATGTATCCGACAAAAACAGTAAATCTCAAGAGCCATCAAAAGTGAGGAGTTATTACTGTATTTGAGTACTGTAAGATATTTAATTTTTTTTTTCATTCACTCCTTAGAAATGATGCTTATCACCAACAACCCCTACGACTACGCCTTCATCTCCCAAGGAGAGACGACAGTAGCTTCCATCAATGATGCCGAAGAGCTGATGGCCACTGATGTGAGCTGAATTTTTATAAATCAACCTTTACTTTGAAAGAAATGCATTTTTGATCCATTAATATCATTTCCAGGAAGCCTTCGATGTGCTGGGCTTCACTCAAGAAGAGAAGAACGGCATTTACAAGCTGACCGGTGCCATCATGCATCACGGCAACATGAAGTTCAAGACCAAGCAGCGTGAAGAGCAGGCGGAGGCTGACGGCACTGAAGGTGCGAACTACAGCCAATGGTGTTAAAGAAACAGAGTGATGAGGACCTGGAAAGGTAGCGATAACCTTGATGAATTAATGCCACAATTTCTCTACAGTTGCTGACAAAGTCGCATATCTGATGGGCCTGAACTCCGCCGACCTCATCAAAGGTCTCTGTCACCCGAGAGTCAAAGTAGGAAACGAGTGGGTCACCAAGGGGCAAAATGTCGCTCAGGTGAAAGAATATGATTTTTTTTTTGTTCAATCCCAAAATAAATTTCTGGAAAATTTACAACCGTGTTTTATGTATTTCCTTGTTAGGTGTACTACGCTGTTGGTGCACTGTCTAAAGCAGTGTATGAAAGGATGTTTCTGTGGATGGTACTGAGGATCAACCAATCCCTGGACACCAAGCAGCCACGCCAGTACTTCATTGGTGTACTAGACATTGCTGGGTTTGAGATCTTTGATGTGAGCTTGAAGTCATACTCTACGTGAAGTATTCTTTGGTTTAAGGAGAAAGTATTAAGCGTAGTCATACTCTGGTCCATTTCATTACAGTTCAACACCTTTGAGCAGCTGTGCATCAACTTCACCAATGAAAAGCTGCAACAGTTTTTCAACCACCACATGTTTGTGCTGGAGCAGGAAGAGTACAAGAAAGAGGGCATTGAATGGACTTTCATAGATTTTGGTATGGACTTGCAGGCCTGTATTGACCTGATTGAAAAGGTGAGAGACTGGATTATTACATGGTCAAACACACATAAAGATTGACTGAAAATAATGTGGGTTTTTTCCCCGTTAAACCACTGATATGTTTGTCCCTTCAGCCCATGGGTATCATGTCCATCCTTGAAGAGGAGTGCATGTTCCCCAAAGCCTCTGATGCCACCTTTAAAGCAAAGCTGTATGACAACCATCTGGGGAAATCTGCCAACTTCCAGAAGCCCAGAATTGTCAAAGGAAAAGCAGAGTCCCATTTCTCCCTGATTCACTATGCTGGAATTGTTGATTATAATATCAACAACTGGCTGGTGAAGAACAAGGATCCCCTGAATGAGACCGTTGTTGGACTCTACCAGAAGTCTAGTCTCAAGCTGTTATCCGTCCTCTTTGCAAATTATGCGGGAGCAGAGTCAGGTAGGAATTAACTGAATGAACTGCATTTGTCACAGTGACAACTGCAAGATTGAATAATTTATGCCTGTGTAATGACTTTTGTTCTGGTTTATGAGGAGAAAGTGGAAAAGGTGGCAAAGGAGGAGGAAGCAAGAAGAAGGGTTCATCTTTCCAAACTGTGTCTGCCTTGCACAGGGTTGGTAAAAACACATAACTATGTGTGAATGGTTACTTCATATGTAATGAAGCGATGACTGAGACTTAGTTTTGCATTGATGACAGAGGGTTACATGAGTAACACAGGTTCTCTAAGTGGAAAGACCATCTCTGTATGTATCCCATATGTACAGGGACTGACACCCACAGGGACCGCTGACGTGATACTCTGTAACAGAGTGGTGACCATGCACTAGTTAGCAACACATGATTGTATAAGCTGTGGCTCGTCCACCAATCGGGAGGTCGGCGGTTCGATCCCTGGCCGCTCCAGGCTTGAGCAAGACACTTAACCCCTAAATTGCTCCCGGAGGCATAGCCATTGATGTGTGAATACACAAATGATTGAGTATTTAGATCAGATCCTGATGGGCAAAGGTTGCACCTTAGCAGCCTCTGCAATCAGTGTATGTGTGTGTGAATGGCTGAATGTGACATGTAGCGTAAATTACTTTAAGTGGTGAGAAGACTAGAAAATAGACTAGAAAATCTTATCTTATCTTAAAAGCACTGCAGAAATGTAGTTTCACTGCAAGCCCATTTACCGTTACCATTAACGCACGCATGGCCTCTGACTGGTTGCCCAAGGTAGTTAGGTTTGTATATAGACCAGACAATGGCAGATGATTTGGTGTCAAAGCAAAAACCAAAAGCACCCATTTGTATATATAATATATATTATTATAATATTTTGTGTTTAAACCAAATGCTATAAGTGAATCATAACATTAATAAGTCAATCGCCATGAGGAGGATGGACCATTCAAAGCCGGTGTGTGTGACCTGCGGCCCTGCATCTAAAGCTCAACCAGAGAGGTCCGACACACAGCCATCCAACATTATAGATCCAAGTAAGCACTCTCCATATATTGACCGTTATCTTTTCTTGTAAAGTGTCCACAATAATTAGGTAACACACAAATTTATTAACTGGTGGGAAAATTTCCTCACCATGACATCCCTGCTGTGGTGTGAAACTTGTGTCCTGACATGCTGTCATGTGCATGCATCTGCATAGTATTGTTCTTTATTTTAAATGCATTTTATAATTGTAATCCTGCTAGTAATTACGTAACGCCATTCAAAGTAATCCATTGCTCTATAAGCCTTCAGTTTGGCCATGTTGGCATAGCTTTCACTTGGGAAGCAACCTCGCTGTTTACTCAGATGAGGTCAGATTTCACAGGAGACGACAGTTATGCACAAGCTGCAACGCTTCCACCAGCCTGTGTAGAAAGGACAATGCAGCTTGAGACGGGCCCGTAGACCGGTTCTCCTCCTCACTAGCTAAACAGACAACGCTGATATCAAACCACACATGGTAAAAGATACAGAACTTAAACGCCACGCTACACACATCTGACTGCTTGATCACGGAAGTCAAGAAACTGGAGAGACCATGTGTGTGTGGTGCGTATATAACGATGAGTCTTAAAGAACATCCAGCTGCCTCCTTGAAGGTCAATCCAGTTCCTTACTTATGGAATATGTAGGATGGCGAGATGGTGTTGACACGATAGAGAGCTGAGAGATATGTCTCAATAAGCACCTTAAGTGGGTGTTAAACACAGGATTTATTTACCTACCTAGGAGAACCTGAACAAGCTGATGACCAATTTGAGATCTACTCACCCTCACTTTGTACGCTGCATCATCCCCAATGAGACCAAGACTCCTGGGGCCATGGAGAACCCTCTGGTGATGCACCAGCTGCGCTGTAACGGTGTGCTGGAGGGCATCAGGATCTGCAGGAAGGGCTTCCCCAACAGGATCCTCTATGGAGATTTCAAACAGAGGTATCTGTCAGATATATACAAATGGGTGACAAATTATAGAAAAAAAAAAAAATCAAGTCTTCACAGCAGCTTCAAGGTGCCCCTCTGGTGGGGGGTGGACACCCTTCTGTCGAAAGATATTCCCTCATTTGGTGTTTTGATGATGTGCAGAGGAGCACTGTCTAACGCAGTGCTACAAATATCTCCAGTAGCTGGCCTCTCTACTTAACCATTTTTCTTTTAATTTGTCACCCAATAATATATTCTACTATCTACCAGTGATAGTTTAGTTGGCATATTTTAGTAGTTTGATAGTTTTACATAAAATTAAATAAAACTGAAATGGTCTTTTATCTTCATTATCAAGATACCGCATTTTGAACCCAAGTGCTATCCCTGAGGGACAGTTCATCGATAACAAAAAAGCTTCAGAGAAGCTTTTGGGCTCCTTGGATATAGACCATAACCAGTACAAACTAGGGCACACCAAGGTAAGTACTTTTGACACGTGTTTTTGTGTATACAGTATTTACATAGTTTTGTGGTTTTCTACTGACCACAATGTAACTGCAGACAAACGTGGAAGATCACTTTGTTTAGCTACACCGGCTTTCCTTCATGTTATTACGATCTATGTATTAAAATAGAAATGTGTCTGTATTGAGCGGCATATGTGCCATGGTCCTTCAACACCACACATGCCCTAAAAACGGGCTTGATCTGATCTGTTTGCACAAATCAGGTGTTCTTCAAAGCTGGCCTGCTTGGTCTGCTGGAGGAGATGCGAGATGACCGCTTAGCTCTGATTATCACCAGGATCCAGGCAAGGTCACGAGGTGTTCTGGCAAGAATTGAATTCCAGAAGATTGTAGAACGCAGGTACGTGCACTAAATGAATTGAAATATACTGAAGATCCCATCGACTCCAGTGCCATCATCATAAGTACATTTTTTTCCCACAATATTTCACTAGGTTCTGACAAGCTCTTGTATCTTGGGAGCACAGACAAGACTACAGAGTGTATGTTACAATATCTTTATGAATCAATGTCTACAGGGATGCACTACTCGTGATCCAGTGGAACATTCGCGCCTTCATGGGGGTCAAGAATTGGCCCTGGATGAAGATGTACTTCAAGATTAAACCTCTGTTGAGATCAGCAGAGACTGAGAAGGAGATGGCAACTATGAAGGAAGAGTTTGGCAAACTAAAAGAGGCTTTTGCAAAATCTGAGGCCCGCAAGAAGGAACTTGAAGAGAAAATGGTCACTCTTCTCCAAGAGAAGAACGACCTGCAGCTCCAAGTTCAATCTGTATGTTTACAATCTGTCAGCATTATGAATAATATTAAAATCAAACCAACTCTGCCAATGACTAACATGGTGCCTTTTAAATAAACAGGAGCAGGATAATCTGTGTGATGCTGAAGAACGATGCGAGGGGCTGATCAAGAGCAAGATTCAGCTGGAGGCAAAAATCAAAGAGCTGTCCGAGAGACTGGAGGATGAGGAGGAGATGAACGCTGAACTAACTGCTAAGAAGAGGAAGCTGGAGGATGAGTGCTCTGAGCTGAAGAAAGACATCGATGACTTGGAGTTAACTCTGGCTAAAGTGGAGAAAGAGAAGCACGCTACTGAGAACAAGGTACTAAACAACATAAGAATAATTTACAGGCAATGTCTCGAGTCCCTTTCCCACTGGACTAAAAGAAACCACTAGCAACCACTAACATCTGTTTTTGTCTTCAGTGGGAAAGGTTACAATCTGCATCAATTCTCAAGACAAATAACTACAGTAATAAGAAGTATTTATCGGCTGCAAAGTGATGAGGAGATGGTAATTTTTGCCCCTTTTCTGATGCAATACTATTTGACACGTTGAGTGAATATATATAATAAAATCAACAGGGATTTGGACAACTATTATGATTTATTAATTTACAAAACATGCAATTGATATGCTCTCCTCAATGGCATCAGACAACAGTAATTTTACCTCTCTGATCGGCATAAAGCACATTTCATTAAAAACTGTCTAATTAGTCATTCCACCGGTCCCATAATCATCAGCTCTGGTTTGAGAGTTTGAAAGAGAGACTGAATAAGATAAGATAAGGGCTGTGTCACCTAGTTTTAGTGGGTTTTCCCATATTTGGAAAAACTGTGAAGATGCACTAATTTTGGGTGCAAAGGGTATAGGGCTGCTCTGATTGTCCTTGATCTAGAATGGCAAACTTTCCATCTAAAATATTATTTCTAATTTATAAAATTTGGCACACAGAACGCTGATGCCTTGGGTTTAGGATTTTTAATTAAAAATCTCAACTTGACTCCCAATAGGTGAAGAACCTGGTCGAAGAGATGGCAGCTCAGGACGAAATCATTGCCAAGTTGACCAAGGAAAAGAAAGCCTTACAGGAAGCTCATCAGCAAACACTGGATGATCTGCAGAGTGAAGAAGACAAAGTCAACACTCTGACCAAGGCCAAGGCTAAACTGGAGCAGCAAGTGGATGATGTAAGAACACAGTAATAAGAGCGTGGCGGAATGTTTTAAAACCAAATAAATTTAAAAAAAAAAAAACATTATGAATGAATTAAACTGAAAGGCTGTAATTATCACCCACCACAGCTTGAGGGATCCCTTGAGCAAGAGAAGAAAATACGCATGGATCTGGAGAGAGTAAAGCGGAAGCTTGAGGGAGACCTAAAGTTAACTCTAGAGAGTGTCATGGACCTGGAAAATGACAAGCAGCAGCTCGAAGAGAGGCTGAAAAAGTAATATGCAAACTGCACTTGTCAAACTATGAAGAGATTGAAAACTTGTGGGCTGGTACATTTTATATTGTTTTTTCATCCACAGGAAAGATTTTGAAATCAGCCAACTCACTGGCAAGATAGAGGATGAACAGGCAATGAGTGCCCAGCTCCAGAAAAAACTGAAGGAGCTACAGGTAATAATACATAAGAAGATTACTTTACTTGCACAACGATGTCATACTTCACGAATACCACAATTCATAGCCGCTTAAAGCAAAAACTAACTTTCATTTTGGTCTAGGCCCGCATTGAGGAGCTGGAGGAAGAGCTGGAGGCAGAGCGAGCTGCCAGAGCCAAGGTGGAGAAGCAGAGAGCAGACTTGGCCAGAGAGCTGGAGGAGATCAGCGAGAGGCTGGAGGAGGCTGGTGGAGCAACATCCGCCCAGATTGAGATGAACAAGAAGAGGGAGGCTGAGTTCCAGAAACTCCGCAGAGACCTGGAAGAGGCCACTCTGCAGCACGAAGCCACCGCTGCCACACTCAGGAAGAAACAAGCCGACAGCGTGGCTGACCTGGGAGAGCAGATCGACAACCTGCAGAGAGTCAAGCAGAAACTGGAGAAGGAGAAGAGTGAGCTCAGACTGGAACTGGATGACGTGGTCTCCAATATGGAACATATCGTGAAGGCGAAGGTAAAATACGTTTAATGTATGACATGCTTCTCTACTCATTGGCTGATGACAGTTTTGTTTTGTTAGTCCACGACAACTTTCATTGCTTTTGAAGTTAGAAAGTTATGTGCTATTGTCAATGTTTTTTTCCCAGAATAATTTGGATAAAATGTGCAGAACTCTGGAAGACCAGATGAATGAATACAAAACAAAGGCAGAAGAGGGACAGCGTACCATCAACGACTTCTCCATGCAGAAAGCAAAGCTTCAAACTGAGAATGGTATGCATTTGACTGAAAGTGTGTGTTTGGGATATTATTCAGTGCTCATTTTATTCTTCTGTCAAAATTAGGGGAACTTACGAGGCGGCTTGAGGAAAAGGAATCCCTGGTGTCTCAACTGACCAGAGGAAAAATGTCCTACACTCAACAAATTGAAGACCTTAAAAGACAACTAGAGGAGGAAGTCAAGGTACCAACCAGATACCAGTGAGAACTTGGTATAAATAGTCCAACATGAAGATGTACTAAGATATTCTTTCATTTCAGGCCAAGAATGCTTTAGCCCATGCAGTGCAGTCAGCTCGTCATGACTGTGACCTGCTCAGGGAGCAGTACGAGGAGGAGCAGGAGGCCAAGGCTGAACTGCAGCGTGGCATGTCCAAGGCCAACTCTGAGGTGGCTCAGTGGAGAACCAAGTACGAAACTGATGCCATCCAGAGGACCGAGGAACTGGAGGAGGCCAAGTGAGTAAAATGTATTTTCACCAAACAACTCTGTAAAGTTTAAAAGCAATTAACCCTTACTAACTCCTATCATAATGCAGAAAGAAGCTGGCCCAGCGTCTGCAGGACGCTGAGGAGGCTGTTGAAGCAGTGAATGCTAAATGTTCGTCTCTGGAGAAGACCAAACACAGGCTGCAGAATGAGATTGAAGATCTCATGGTGGATGTGGAGAGGTCTAATGCTGCTGCTGCTGCTCTGGACAAGAAGCAGAGGAACTTTGACAAGGTTGAATTTTAAATACATAAAGTACTTTTGCTCCTTTAGATGAAGAGTTAGAGTCAAATTAACCTTGAAGCAAACATATTTCAGATCTTGGCAGAATGGAAACAGAAGTATGAAGAGTCTCAAACAGACCTGGAGGGCTCTCAGAAGGAAGCCAGGTCTCTGAGCACCGAGCTCTTCAAACTGAAGAACTCCTATGAAGAATCTCTTGAACATCTGGAGACCATGAAGAGAGAGAACAAGAACCTGCAGGGTAACGGCAACACCAGATTTGACCTCTAGTGCAGAATTTGTTCAAGTGACCAAACTTAATTTTACATTTTGTTTCTCAGAGGAAATATCTGACCTCACTGAGCAAATTGGTGAGAGTGGAAAGAGTATTCATGAGCTTGAAAAGATTCGAAAACAGTTGGAACAAGAGAAGTCTGAGATACAAACAGCCCTGGAGGAAGCAGAGGTAGGGTGAATGTTTTAACGGTGGACCCATTCAACGTTACTCGCTAACGGCTAATAACTGGTCGTATCTTTCATTCTTTATTTCATGATAGGCCTCTCTGGAGCATGAGGAAGGAAAGATTCTCAGAGCCCAGCTCGAGTTCAACCAGATTAAGGCAGACATGGAGCGTAAAATAGCCGAGAAAGATGAAGAAATGGAGCAAGCCAAGAGAAACCAACAGCGAATTGTGGATACTCTTCAGAGCTCTCTGGAGGCTGAGACTCGCAGCAGGAATGAGGCTCTCCGTTTGAAGAAGAAGATGGAGGGAGACCTCAATGAGATGGAGATCCAGCTGAGCCAGGCCAACAGGCAGGCAGCTGAGGCCCAGAAACAACTTAAAGCTGTTCATGCTCATCTGAAGGTAAAAAATTGGATATACTTTTAATTTTGCTAGCATCACTGCTATGGCATCTTTGTAACTGGAGGGTCTGAACATCTTCCAGGATGCTCAGCTCCAGCTTGATGACTCTCTTCGAGCCAATGATGATCTGAAGGAAAACAATGCCATGGTTGAGAGACGCAACAACCTGCTTCAGGCCGAAGTGGAGGAACTCAGGGCTGCTCTGGAGCAAACTGAGAGAGCTCGCAAACTTGCTGAGCAAGAGCTGCTGGACGTTAGTGAAAGAGTGCAGCTACTGCACTCACAGGTGAGATACAGTGATAATCAATATGTCCAAGCATGTCTGTTTTGCAATCACTGTCCCAATTCAAACTCTACTGTTTATGTAAACTAGAACACTAGCCTGATAAACCAAAAGAAGAAGCTGGAAGCTGATACAGCCCAGCTTCAGACAGAGGTAGAAGATGCGTTGCAGGAGTGCAGAAATGCTGAAGAGAAGGCCAAGAAGGCCATTACTGATGCTGCCATGATGGCAGAGGAGCTGAAGAAAGAGCAGGACACCAGCGCTCACCTGGAGCGTATGAAGAAGAACATGGAGCAAACCATCAAAGACCTGCAGCACCGTCTGGATGAAGCTGAACAGATCGCCTTGAAGGGAGGCAAGAAGCAGCTGCAGAAGCTCGAGGCCAGGGTGAGTATAAGATGGATTTTTGCATCATTTAACTATATAGAAATAAAAAGCTGCTCTATGAAGTTTAAAGTACTCATGTGTTGGCTGATTATTTTTGTTGTGACTAAATCCTTCATCATGCAGGTCAAGGAACTTGAAAGTGAGGTGGAAAGTGAACAAAAAAAGGCCAATGATGCCGCTAAGGGAGTAAAAAAGTATGAAAGACGTCTCAAGGAGCTTACCTATCAGGTAACCACGAATCTGGACCTAAATTAAATTCAGAATCGAAACATGCATACATTTTTATTTTATGCTGTTTTTACACATCTCAGACAGAAGAAGACCGTAAAAATCTTCTACGCCTTCAAGATTTGGTGGACAAGCTGCAGCTTAAGGTCAAATCTTATAAAAAGGCCTCTGAAGATGCTGTAAGTATGCAAAAGTTGTATCTTACCAGTAAAACTAAGCATTATCCGAGAAGATATATGTAAGTAAGTAAGTAAGTTACGTGGTGTCTGCTCTACAGGAGGAACAGGCCAACAATAATCTGACCAAGTTTCGTAAGCTTCAACATGAGCTTGATGAAGCTGAAGAGAGAGCCGACATTGCTGAGTCTCAGGTCAACAAGCTTCGGGCCAAGAGTCGTGATGTGGGGTCAAAGGTCAGTATCTAGCAGTGAAAATCATCCTGTTCACATACTGTATAGCAATGACGTGCTGGTCTACAACTGATTTGCCTGTGATTTTCCAGCAGGACATTGGCTATTAATACTACTAGTAATACTATTTAATAAAAAAAACCTCATAAATTATCATGTATTTTCTTTCTTTTGTTTCAGAGAGGACTTGATGAAGAGTGAAGTTTCCTCAAAAATGATCATTTCTGAGGCACCTGTTGCCTGGTGTCTCCCTAAGCATGTCTTTTGTTTAGTAGAATAAACGTAAGTTGCATCTTAAACGTTTTTTGACTTTTCATTTACAAAGACAATAGTGGTTCATAATTATGGGGAACTAAACTTATTTCTACAATAAATAAAATAAATAAAAACAAAATTACTATTTGAAATAAAATGAGAAATAGCAGTTTTGTAAGTGGAATAAACAAATAAGTGAAATGACAAAGAAAGTCAAAAATGTGGTTTGCATTTCAAATTGTAACTGCTGAATTATATTTCAGGAAATATACTGTCTTTCAGCTGCATGGTCTATTTTTTTTTTTGTCCAATATGCATAATGTGGTGATGCCACTCATACTCCTCTTGGTCGTTTGGGATTCAAAATCGACTGTGACTCCTAAGTCAATTGTTAATACCTAATTAATTCAAAAAATCCAATTATATCTGCGTTAAATATTATGTATAAAACAGAAAAACTGTTGGCCACAAAAAAAAAAATGAAACCTGTAAAGGTTTTATTCAAATATTTAGTCTGTCCCTTGAGGAAAATCAATTCTGCTGAAGGAAAAACTGAAAAACGGCAAACACATCAATGACTACAACATCTTACTTTTAAATTAAACTGTCTTTGTGAAGACATTATAATACCATGTTCACTCAGACTTGCATCATTATGTGAGTTTAAAAAAAACAAAAACACCAAAGATGTTTTGTGGTTTCTACGTATTTGTCTTGTAGGAGGGAATATAAACTACTGTATTTTCACTTACTGCATCTGTTGTCATTAGCCAGTAAATATACTGGACTTTTCCAGCCTCATTCATCTGATGTTGCACAAGTCATTCAGCATCATGATCAGCAGAGTGCGCTCACACATTACATTTTCTACTTTGGTAAAGGAGTCTTGTTAAAGGACATTACCCCTTTCTTTGTACTAGTAAGACTTATCTATCTATAGCTATTTTAATACTGATAATACTACACAGCTGGCAAATAATTACTACATTGTTCACGGAATCCAAGTACTACAAGTTATTTTTTCTTGTCAACTTGCCGATCCAAAATAATCAGAAATACAGTATTTCCTAAGAAGTATCACAGAGACAAGGTGAACAGACTGGATGTTGCTGCCTCAATCCCTCACTGAAAAAGCTGACTAATTTTTTTTTCTAGTATAGAGAAGAAATACCACTATATTAAACATGAGTCCACCAAATAATAAAGTGATGGTAAATGGACTTGCATTTGCTTTTCTAGTCTTCCAAACAGTCAAAACTCTTAATGCTACATGTCAGCATTCACCCATTCACATACATTCATACAGTGATGGCAGAGGCTATGAAAGGCGTCAACTTTGCTCATCAGGATCTAATCTAAATAATCATTCGTCTCATTCACACTATTAGGGGTTAAGTGTCTTGCTCAAGGACACATCGATGTGTGACTGGAGAAGCCAGGGATCGAACCACCGACCTTCCAATTGGTCGACGACCTGCTCTACCCTCTGAGCCACAGCCGCGCTGCAGTTTTAAGTATTTTGACAGAAAGACTACACTACCCCTCCACTACAACGGATATATAACATCATAAAACAAGTATCTCATCAATTACCCCCTTAAACTGCTATCATATTATTAATAGTATTATAAAAACAGCTGTTGTGCAAACTAAGTAAATGAAGTGTTCTATCATAGTATTACTGTTTTGCAAAGTATTGCAACTCAGAAAATAACCATCTAGCACACGTGTCACATTCAAGGCCCATGGGCCAAATCCAACTCGCAACCTCAGGTCTTGCAAAGAATATAATATGCTTATCATACAATTCTATGCTGCTTTACAGAAGTTCGGTGTCCCACAATGCATCTTGATTTTGATACATGTGCACTGAGGTGTCTCATATCACCGGCTTCCAGCAGTGGCGCTCTAGCCGAGTGATGGGGTCATAAACAAATACGAATAGTACCAAAATGTCCAAGAAAAGAAAAGTTAATGCAGAGGGAAGGAAATTTAAATCTATGTTAGTGGTTAATGGAGACCAGTCGGTTTGTCTTCTTTGCTACGAGGCAGTAAAACACTGTCACACCACTGTCATCTGCCACATGATCTCAGCTGATCAGCTGCTGATCAATAATGGTTTATACGCCACAGACTGAACGTTAGATCAGAGCTCATTGATCTGTTGGACTGTAGTTCTGCAAAGTTAAACAAAGTTTATGTATAAATTGTGTTTGGTAAAATTGTGTGACGATAAAAGAAGAACTTTATTATTCACTTGAGAATTATTTGGATCTTTGGTCGATGAGTATTGATGAGGGTTTCTTAATCTCATAAATTCATGGGATTTATGTTATAATAACATATAGGAATGTGAGTGTGTGCCCACATACAGTATTTTTGTGTCTGCGTATATCCAGATATATTGATGCACAAGCATGTATTTTTGTTAGTGAACTCATTGTACAATATTTCTGCTTGCAATTATTTTTTCCGAGACTTCTGCTTTCGGAGCTAGTTATTAAATCAATTATTACTAAAACTTATAATAATCAAATTCAGAGGCCATTTTGTAATATGATCAAGAGTAGATATATTTATATAGTCTTACAATTAGAACCGGCCCTTTGAGGGGAACCATAATGCTGATGTGGTCCGGGATGAGACAGAGTTTGATGCCCCTGCTCTAGCCATATACATAACATCATTGCTTTTTACATAAATATAACTCATACTGTTTCCATACATTTAGCTAAGATTACAGACTAAAATGTCAAAAGATCTAAATTTAAAACAACTCACCTTCATATCAGTATTGGAGGTGAGAAACAAACATCTTCTATCCAAAGCCAGACCAGGGAGGGCCATTTACGGTCTTGACCGACATCAGATGATCTTGACTCTGTGTATTTAGGGGTAGTGGGAAAGATCTAGTGAGATCAAGCAACATTTCACAAGTAAAAATACAGCATTAGTACAACATGGCGCTGCGTGAGTGGCCGCCTGTTACAGCAGCTCCTGCTCATTCTAGAGTTTTTCTCTTCAAAAACTTTTTATTCTTTTCTTTCATTTGCCATTATTAAGTCCTCTAATCCAACAGTCTTTCCGGAATTATGGAGACCAAAGCAGCAGCTTTGGTCGTAACTTTTCATCAACTTTCACGATGTTTACGTCCGTGTGCGGGGACCCGACGAGCAGACCCATTGTTTACACCAGGGATCAGCTGTTGGCGCTCCGCAACACAGCGCCCCTGCACCCAGAGGAAAGACCCGCTGTTCCCCCGGAGATAAAGAGGAGAAGAAGAGGATGTCGGGCTGGAGCTCAGCGTCGCGCACGGAGGATGAAATACAAACCAGTCCTCCCGTCTGTTTTGATGGGGAATGTGAGATCTCTCCCCAACAAGATGGACGAGCTGGCGGCGCTGACTCGACATCAGAGGGAATACCGGGAGTGCAGTATGATGGTGTTCACCGAGACGTGGCTGACGGCGGCGACCACGGACGCGGTGACGGAGCTGGACGGGTTTAAGTTGGTGCGGGCGGACAGGACGAGAGAAAGCGGTAAGAGGAAAGGAGGAGGTCTGGCGGTGTTTGTGAATGATAGATGGTGTAACCCTGGTCACATCACTGTTAAAGACCAACACTGCAGCAGGGACATCGAGCTGCTCGCTCTTAGTATGAGGCCGTATTATTTACCGAGGGAATTTACACATGTTATTATGATGGCTGTGTATGTTCCCCCCTCTGCTAACGGTGACACAGCTTGTGATGTCCTCTATTCAGTCACTAGCAGGCTGCAGACACAGCACCCTCAGGCCCTCCTCCTGGTCTCTGGAGACTTTAATCATGTCTCTCTGTCCTCCACTCTACCAACTTTTACCCAGTATGTGTCATGCTGCACACGAGACAATAAAATCCTGGACTTATTGTATGCCAACTGCAAGGAGGCATACACATCATCCCCCCTCCCCCCTGGGAAGATCAGACCACAACCTGGTTCATCTCCAGCCTGTGTACAGACCCCTGGTACACAGAGAACCAGCCGTCTCCCGCACAGTGAGGACATGGTCCAAGGAAGCTGAGGAAGCTCTGCAGGACTGTTTCAACACAACAGTGTGGGAGGAACTCTGGGACTCTCATGGGGAGGATATAGACGGACTGACGGGCTGCATCACGGACTACATAAACTTCTGCGTGGAAAACACCTTACCAACCAGGACGGTAAGGTGTTTTTCCAATAACAAACCCTGGATTAATCCTGATATAAAGGCCCTCCTTAAGGAGAAGAAGAGGGCCTTTAGATCAGGAAATAAGGAGGAGCTGAAGGCTGTTCAGAGGGAGCTAAGGAGGAAAATCAGGGAGGGGAAGAACAGCTACAGGAGGAAGATGGAGGAACAGCTGCAGCAGAACAATATCAGTGGAGTCTGGAAAGGCCTAAAAACCATCTCAGGCCACAAGAAACCAGACTCCAAGGCTGTGGGAGACCTAAAGTGGGTGAATGATTTGAACCACTACTTTAACAGGTTCAATGAGTCACCTGCCCCTCCCCCGGCCCAGTCCACCCTGCTGCAGTCCCCTCCATCTCCCACTTCAAGACAGTGCCCCTCCTCCTCCTCCTTCACCACCTTCAGCACAACAATAGCCCCCCCACTGACATCGACACCTACAGCTCTACCTATGGCTCCAGCAGACCCGTCACACAGACAACCCCCTCTGCTCCACTACACAACTCTACCCCCCCACCCCCTCCTCTGCCTCTGACACACAGCCCCCCTGCTCCAGTTTGTCCTTCACAACACTTCAGGTGAAGAACCAGTTCAAGAGGATGAACGTGAGGAAGGCTACGGGTCCAGATGGCATCAGCTCCAGGCTCCTGAAGTCCTGCGCAGATCAGCTGTGTGGGACTTTTGGACATCTATTCAACCTGAGCCTGAAGCTGAGGAAGGTACCACAACTGTGGAAGACATCCTGCGTGGTACCTGTGCCCAAGACCCCACACCCCAAGGACCCCAGCAGCTTCCAGGCCGGTGGCACTAACATCGCACCTGATGAAGGCCCTGGAGCGCCTGGTCCTCCAACATCTCCGCCCTGTGGTGAGTCCATCCATGGACCCACTACAGTTTGCCTATCAACCTGGCATTGGGGTGGATGATGCCGTCATCTTCCTTGTGGACCGAGCTCTGTCTCACCTGGAGAAACCTGGCAGCACTGTGAGGATCATGTTCTTTGATTTCTCCAGTGCTTTCAACACCATCCAGCCGACACTTCTGGGGGACAAACTGGAGACTGCAGGGGTAGATCAACATCTTACATCCTGGATACTGGACTACCTCACAAACCGCCCACAGTTTGTGAGGACACAGGACTTCATTTCAGACACGGTGGTCTGCAGTGTGGGGGCCCCGCAGGGAACGGTTCTGGCTCCGTTCCTCTTCACGCTCTACACTCAGACTTCACTTACAACTCACCAACCTGTCATCTGCAGAAGTTCTCTGATGACTCTGCTATCGTCGGCCTCATCACTGATGGGGACGACGCGGAGTACAGAGAACTTTCCCAGGACTTCGTGGACTGGTGCCTGCGGAACCACCTCCAGATCAACGCGGGGAAAACTAAAGAGCTGGTGGTGGATTTCCGCAGGCAAACTCATCCCCCTCCAACACCGGTGAACATCCAGGGATCAGACATTGAGATAGTGACATCTTATAAATACCTGGGTGTTCACCTGAACAATAAACTGGACTGGACAACAAACTCCTCTGCACTCCATAAAAGGCCAGAGCAGGCTGTATCTGCTCAGGAGACTGAGGTCTTTTGGAGTGCAGGGGACACTCCTGAAAACTTTTTATGACACCGTGGTGGCATCAGCCATATTTTATGGAGTGGTTTGCTGGGGCAGCAGCATCACAGCTGCAGACAGGAAGAGGCTGGATAAGATTATTAAAAGGGCCAGCTCTGTCCTGGGATGCTCTCTGGACACAGTGCAGGTGGTGGGAGAGAGGAGGATGACGGCTAAGCTGTCATCCATGATGGAGAAGGACTCCCACCCCATGAGAGACACCATCAGAGCTCTGGAGAGCTCCTTCAGTGACAGGCTGCTACACCCTAAGTGTACGAAGGAGCGTTACAGAAGGTCCTTCCTGCCTGCAGCTGTTAGACTCCACAACCAGCACTGCTCCCAGTAAACCACATACACATTCACAACAAACTCACCGGACATACGTGCAATAAGGACTTTATGTACAATTATATCATTATATGATGGACACATTTTTTCTGTCTTTACTTTTTTCTTCTATTTTCTATTATGTATATACTAATTTATTTTATTTGTATTGCTGCTGTAACGTGTAAATTTCCCCACTGTGGGACTAATAAAGAATATCTTATCTTATCTTATCTTATCTAGAAGCACATTGTGGCAAAATTAACTCATTATCAGCTTTACAAATTAGTAGATTTCCCAACAGATTAGCATCCTAAAAAGTGGTCAGTTAAAGCTTTAAATCATCAACCGTACCTTTGCCGCGTCCTCGTCGTTAGCTCATGGAAGACAAGCAGTACTCAGGATTTGAGTCCACGCAGAGGTACGCAGTCTGAATAAGTGGGAAGAAGACAAGGCAAGAGAGCAGTCAACTCCTTGCCTCCACCAGAGCTCAACACCCCCTTAGAGGTGACCTTTCTCTAACAACAAAGAACAAATACTAACAATAGCTTTGCTGGCTCGAGTTTCAAACTTAAGTGAAACAAGGTGCCTCACACCTTCCCTTGTGTGCTCATGTGATTGTAAAAGTCAGACACAAGGACTGTGGACAGCTGGGAATGAGACCTTTAATGGATGGCGGAGTGCTCTGCGAAAGCCTGGAATAGACTGAGGGATAAGTAAAGGAGATGAGATTTCTAGTTTGAAGGCAAGCAGGGACAAGACCTGGTGAGATGTGATGTGATAGGAAAGAAGACAGCTGAGGTTTCAGTTGCATTACCGGCCAGCGTGCTTTGAATGATTTGATTTGTGCAAGAGTTTCACCTGCTTTTTTCAGGCTAAGAAAATCATGTTTCAGAAAGCTCCTGGCTGCCATTATTCATGGTAGTTTCAGGTTGATACGCCTCATTGTAGTATGACACACTTTAGCTATTACGTACTATTTCTAAAGTTGGTCTGAATACAGACTTATTTAGCATATTCTTGTATATTAACAATGCAGTATCTAATATTACATTACATATTGTTCATACAGTACATAATTGGTGTCTCGCTGGTCATCACCTGTTGCTGCTGATCAAGAAAACAAATAAAATTAAAAACCTGTCCTTACTACCTGCGTCACAAACTGTCCCCAAGCTGTCCTCTGAACCACCAAGCCCCCAAAGGCAGCCAGCAGGAATTTCACAAGTTATCTTTGTGCTCAAGGATAGCGAGAAGAAAACAATGCCGCATCAACAGAAGCAGGCCAAGGGCATTAACAGCAGGCAACTTTTGGACAGAAGCCTGGAGTATAGGTCACAACAATATGAACATTGTTTCAGTGCACAAACATATGCAGGTTTTTATTAAATTTTTTTTATTAATTTTCAGAAGATAATAGAAAAGATTTCCACGCACTTAGATCTGTCAGACCTTTATCAGAGGATACATCGGTCTATCCAAATGTCATTCTGACAGACCGAAAGCTTAAAGAATCTAGTGAAATACTGCATGGATATAAGTGTGCAGAAATCTTTTCGATTATCTTTTGGACTCATTTATGTTTCCAGCACCTTAGCTAAGATCTACACAGGTGGAGCGGTTGTACATCTTGCATTATTTATTTTCAAAAAAGTAAATTATGGGAATTCACCTGTACTATGTGTATACACTGAGAAAAATAAGACAAAATCTGAGATTTAAAAAAATACAATTTCCAACAATCTGACATATTGTTTTCTTTTCTTTTCTAAATTAGTTGAAAATTCTGAGGAAAAACTTGGTGCAATTTCAAGAAATCAACGCCTCAGGGACTGAATCTCAGCCTGTCTGGGACTGAACAAAATACAAACAACTCTTCTAGGTACCAAATACCTCATTTGTCATTTCCACATCTTAATCCTGAGCTAACCCACCAGACAATAGAAACTGTGGTATTGAGTTACTCCCTGCCTTGAAGGCTACACTATTTATTGGTAGAAAAATAAAAGCTGTACAATGCATGAACAATTTCAGGGCAGATCAGAGGCATTCACAGTGAATGGCGAGCAAAAACTTTGAAGTCTTTCTCCAGTTCACCAAAAACCTGAACGCGTTGCTCAACCTCCTGCAATAGTCCCGTTATTTTATCTCTGAGCCGCTTCATGTCTGCGGCATGTTGGGTCGGCCACATCTTTCAGACGAGGAAAGAGAGCAGCGTCACCACCCGCGAGTTGTGTCTCCCACAATGACAGCTTCAACCTGACTGTGCATATGCTATCATAATACTGCGTGACAACTTTGTTGTGCCCTTGCAGCATTTTGTTCAAGTTATTCAAGTGCTCTGCTCAAAAGGAGACGTAATAGGCAGAATGACAAGGCAGCTCCAAGCCAGCTATCAGGTAGACTTCCTCAGCCATGGTAAATGGTTTGTTTGCTATTGTGACATCCAGTGGACACATTTAGAACAAAAGTTTCTTTAATTGAAAATTTGCAGCTCATTTCTCATTTTTATACTTTGATAAATCATCTCGTGGGCCGGATTAAACCCGGTCGGGCTGTACGTTTGACACCCCTACTTTTATGTATGTCATGTGAATAACTACACTATGCATCCTAAAATTATACCCAAGACTCACTGACTTCATTATGAAAAAAAAAACCTCACATTAATACTGAAAATAGAAAGAAAAGAGAACATCATCTGCAAAACCTAGAATGAGCACATCTAGCTTTTTGTTACCCTTAAGGTATTTTCAATCAGCTGTTCATCTGTGTTACGTAATCATGTTTTATTTTCACTCCAGCCATGTTTCTTTTTGCCTTACGATAGTGGTTTTGATGCCAAAATCTAAAGTGATGCAAAGGGGCATGACAAAGCCGCAGTATGTGACGAGATGGGATAAGCTGTATAAGCTGACCATTACAAATGGACGATTAAGCCTTGTATTAAAGGCCATGCATCACATAATAATCACATAAGCTACAGATGATTAAGTCCAGTCATGAATGATGAAAACTATACAATAACATGATTCACAGGAAACGCGACCACATTGTAATTTTTCTCTACAGACTTGAACACTGTGAATAACGGGCCTGCCTACAGTTCGTAAAGTTGAACATGGCTTTATTATAGTAAAAGCAACATATGAATTTGAGATTCTGGGGAAAGCACAGAAAGCAAATATTCATGTCGGCCTAAACGTGGAGGTTTTAATGTGAAAATTTCACCTTAAAACACATTTTTATTTCATATTTGTCCCCAGTGTGAAAAGGTTAGGTTACGTTAATTGATGACTCTAAATTGCCCCTAGGTGTGAATGGTTG
The DNA here is from genome assembly GCA_947000775.1 of Pterois miles. Lineage (NCBI taxonomy): Eukaryota > Metazoa > Chordata > Actinopteri > Perciformes > Scorpaenidae > Pterois > Pterois miles. Next base: position 4,596,686 of record CAMQGK010000485.1, on the reverse strand, counting down.
TCTGTCTCTATGCGCCCTGAGATAGACTGGTGACCTGTCCGTGGCGTACCCCGCCATTTTCCCGGCTCCTGCCCCCCGTCGTGACCCCTGATGGGATAAACGGTTGCCAGTGGATGATGGATTTGTCCCCAGTGTGAAAAGGCTTTTATCCTCATGGTTGTTCAATGTTAGTACATATTGCAATTACGAAATTTACAGCAAAAAAATAAAAAAAAATTCCAGTGCCAAAATAATTACAATAAAACTATTATTTAAGCTACTTAAACTTCTCACAAACTGAAGTGTACAGTACATTTCATGTCTTGTTATCTTGATTCTTCTGACTTTACAAGAAAACCCCGATGCAATGATAAAACCGATCTCTTTCACACTGTCAAAAACTCTCCATATTACCCATTCTGATTTTTGTAGTATCCTAATAATTTTTTCTACTAATCTTCCGTAGGAGGCCATCATACTGATAGGAACATTGAACACAAGACTATATCTATATATATCGACCTATATATAGGACAGGTAAACCTTGCAATATTCTTGCAATATTGAGCTCAAGCAATCGCAGGATTTACAGGTTCTGTGTTAAACCACTGACACCTCCATCAATTATACATCACATACTCTACAATTACAAATGGCAATAACATTATTCTGCTTTCCTATTTGCTACCTTGATATTTTTTGGTGTTTATACACTATTATCACATGTAATGCAAAGACCTACACCACAATGTTGGATACTACCTACAAAAGATTGATAGGAGAGAACAATTGTAAAACAATTGTAACAATTGTAACTGGATGTGGCATGTAATCTCATGCCACATCCAGTTGCCTAAATTAGGAGCTATGGATATTGCATATGGTATCTGTATCGACATCCTGACAAAGTGAGAGTTCCTACAGATTTATGGGTTTTATTTCGATTGTCTCACTGATGATCTTTATTGGCTATCAAGCACTTGGGCTTTTGACTCGATATGCCCATGTCCTTGAGCAGTGTATCTCAAAAAGTCAGCTAAAGTAACTTAAATTTCATGTAATATGAACATGAGTTGGATTGCATAGTGTCTGAACGATCCTACAGCTGGTAAAGAAAAAGGAAACGATGCCAAGTAAGCAGGGTTAGACAGGCATATATCTGTAAAGAGTGATGAGTGATGAAAAAGAAATCTCACAGCTGTGACCTTGGCCTTGTCTTGCCGATCTGTCGACGACAGCTGCAGTTCTTTATTCTCCCTCTTGAAATGTATTTCACACCCTATCACTTGACAGACTATTGTTGAACTTTAGATCTGGAGATGTTTGATGTCCCATAAATCCTGCTTGCCTGCTAGCTGACTTTATTTAGTTTGAGTGTAGAGGTGCAGTCTATGATCAAACATGTCTTTAATGACAGACGGGCATCATCTTAAAGCACAGCGGATCTATCGTCTAAGCAACAAATGACAATACTTAGTGGCGTTTTGGAGCATACAGTATAGTAGGTCCTATCATGTATTGATACAGACCAATGATTCCTTGAATCAGGATTAATTTAAGGATTAATTAAGATGTTGAAAGGAAAAGGATTTTCTCCTCCCTTCACAATAATCATGCCCTTAAAGGCAAGCCACTGATTTATGTAGTATAATTAGCAAGTATAGAAACTTTACATAATGACATATCGAGCATTGACTTCATTCATTTTATCATTATCTATTTTATAAGCTGACTCTGATGTTGATTATGATTCCATAACAGCTTCGTATTAACAGGACAAAAGACAATGACTTAGATAGATTGCAGCATGTCCCTGCTCCCCCACCTCCTGCCTTCCCCTTTCTTTGTCATGTCATGTCTAGTGTATTAGTCTGTTGTCCACAAGGTGAGAGCAACAAATAGCAGCCCTGGGATTTACCCAATTTGGAGAATGCTTTTTTTGATAGGCAACCTGGATGCCATTTCTCTGATATGCACCCCCATATTTGGTTAACTAACAACCTTTATTAATGGAGAGGCAGCCTGGCGTCAGCCACTGGATACATCATTTCACTTGACAAAGGTTGACGGTCAAAGGTAAGAAAAACAACCACTCTAGTGAGAAACTGCTATTGACGTCGCTTGTTTAAGATGTTAATTATTACTCCCAGCTATATATAGACCGTTTTTGCTGCTAGTTACATTTTGTAAGAGGTTAGTGATGCATTTAGGGTGAGAAGCCTTACAGAAGATTGTGTTAGTGTGACTTTTGTTTTTGTACTTGTCACTTGATTTGTCTTAATTAAATAAGTGATGTGACATTTGGTTTTCTTCTGTGTACTAAATATAAATATCACAGATCCCAATTTCCTGTGGAGTGAAACACCTCAGGTAAAATTCACAGCTACATTTAAGTGCACTATTTTTATTATGGAGTACAACTTTTGAACATTTTGCCTTTCCTGTTTCTGCCATTTTGGGGTTACTGCATGTAAATAAAAAGGCCTGACAAATGTAATTTTCCCACATGTAACAGACCCCTGCATAACTCTCATGTTAAAGGGGCAGACATGTATTAAAAGAAAAAAACATAAAAGATAAAAGGTTTTAAATAATACAGGTACGTTGACAAGACAATAAGCCTCATGCAAGAACCATCCTATGATCAGATTAGTTCTTAAGTGACTTGTATGAGTGATTTAGGAGAAGTTGCTGAATTCACCAACTTTCATGTATTTTGAATTTCCTCATAGGCACAAATACAAAGTGTGATCCTGACCTGTCATAGGAGTCAGGTGCTATTAAACCTGCGTTTTTCACTAATGTACTGTATGTTTCATAACTCTGAAGTAATATTGAGTTTGAAATCTAATATATCTGAATATATTACACTTCATAATAATGTTGACATTATCCTGTTTTGACTCTGCAATTTGAATTACATTATAAACTCAAATGCATTCATATAGTCTGACAATATTATCATTCATTTCAGTTGGCTATTGTTGCCGTTGTACAACTCTACAATATTAATATGGACATCTAACAGCTGCAAAATGACTTCAATTATGCATTAATTGAAGGTAAATTTGTCTCTGAATAATAAGGTCAACAGGAAACCAGGTGCGTCATGGCTACTTCTTTTGGATGCCTTAGGGGCAGGATGGGAAGCCTTATATAGTATCATTGGGATGAAAATTCAAAATTCTCATGAATGCATGCCCACTACAGCACATGTGGCAATTATGTTAACGTGGGTCATTTATAGTTATGCAAAGTTAGGGGCTTTTGCTGAGTCTGATGTGGAACACTCGTATATGGTACAAAAAAAAAGTTGAAGAAAGTTAACACAAGAATATGAAACTGTTGCATGAGGCCCACTGTTTGTAAATACTGTTTTTGTACATTTATCCAGGTCTTGTCTTCCTCAGGTCTAATATGAATGATCAAGGTCATACATGCATGTCTGTGCAAAGAAAGTGACAAAGATGTTTTATCCTCAAAAGGCTGAAAGATGGGTGATGCCGCCATGGCAGAGTTTGGGACCGCGGCTTCTTTTCTTAGGAAGTCAGATAAGGAGCGTCTAGAAGCCCAAACTCGTCCATTTGACATGAAGAAGGAGTGCTTCGTTCCTGACCCTGAGGTTGAGTATGTCAAGGCATCTGTAACCAGTCGTGACGGTGACACAGTCACTGCTCAGACTGAATTAGGAAAGGTATGTTACATCATATCAATTCAGTTTCAGATGTACACTAATACATGTCTTGACCTTTGTTTAAAACCGTTTTATGTCTTTTGTAGACCGTGAAGGTGAAGGAGTGTGATGTTCACCCTCAGAACCCACCAAAGTTTGATAAAATTGAAGACATGGCGATGTTCACCTTCCTCCACGAGCCCGCTGTGCTGTTTAACCTCAAAGAGCGTTACGCAGCATGGATGATTTACGTGAGAAAGTTGCCTAATCTGAAACTCTTTTCCGCTTGTTTCCGTTAATAAGATGTCTCACCATCTGATCGTCTGTTCCTCTCTTACTATGACAGACCTACTCTGGGCTCTTCTGTGTGACTGTCAACCCCTACAAGTGGCTGCCAGTCTACAACCAGGAGGTGGTCGTTGCCTACAGAGGAAAAAAAGAGGACTGAAGCTCCTCCTCACATCTTCTCTATCTCTGACAATGCCTACCAGTACATGCTGTCAGGTATATAATCTATTTTAGCCTTCATTTTCTTTAAATATTCAACTCTGAATTTCATTTTTACTGGTAATTTGAAAATTTCTCTTCCTGACAGACAGAGAAAACCAGTCAATCCTTATCACGTAAGTCACACAGCCAGCAAAATCTCTTCAGTAGTTAAGGGTCGTAGGTTTTGGACTAAAACCTACTGTCTCTCTTCCACTCAGTGGAGAATCCGGTGCTGGAAAGACTGTCAACACCAAGCGTGTCATTCAGTACTTTGCCAGCATCGCTGCTGTCCCAGGTGGGAAGAAAGATCCAGCTGTTGAGAAAAAGGTTTGTATGACATACTTATTTCTTAACATGATACAACTAAAATGGCAATGCTAAGTCAAGAAGTTTAAGTAAGTTAGTAATTTGTCAGTAAACCTGAAGTTTGTATCTTTATTTGACAAAATCAGGGTACCCTGGAGGATCAAATCATCCAGGCTAACCCTGCTTTGGAGGCCTTTGGGAACGCCAAGACCATCAGGAATGACAATTCCTCTAGATTTGTACGTGTCTATGTGACTGCAGTGAGGCTACTTCATTTTCACTGACATGGCCAATTTTTCATAACAGAAATACACAATAAATGAACACTTCTTTTCCTCTTAGGGTAAATTCATCAGAATTCATTTTGACAACCGAGGAAAGCTGGCCTCTGCTGACATCGAGACTTGTAAGTAAGACTAAATCCATCCGTTTTCTAGGGCGCCTATTCTTTGCAGGGGTGTACGGTGCTGGAGCCAGTGCCTGCATGTGAGAGGCAGGGTCCACTGTGGACAGGATTCTAGTCTGGACCACACACATTCAAACCTATAGGAGATTTGGAGACTCCAGTTTCCTAATCTCCATATAGGAAATCAGAGCAATCCAAGAAAGCCACACTGACAGGGGGAACATACAGGCCCTCTGAATGTTTGACCACATTAAATTGTGGCAGCTCCGACCATTTTGTTTTAGAAAATCTGTTATTTGTGTATTAACCTGCTGAATTTGTATTATTGCATCAAGGAGTGGTAATTAGTAATCGCAGTAATAGTAGTAATTAAAGCTAAACCTACACAACAACAAGTTATTTTATACTGGAACATAATAACCTAACATATATTATACCTCTGACAGACCTTCTGGAAAAGTCTCGTGTGACCTATCAGCTTAAAGCTGAGAGGGACTACCACATTTTCTACCAGATCTTGTCTCAGGCAAAGCCTGAACTTCTGGGTAAGTGTACAATATACAAGTGATGTATGGTTACCACTATACTGTATCATAAAATAAATACTGTCTATTTTGTGATTATCTTTTTTAGAAATGATGCTTATCACCAACAACCCCTACGACTACGCCTTCATCTCCCAAGGAGAGACGACAGTAGCTTCTATCAATGATGCCGAAGAGCTGATGGCCACTGATGTGAGCTGAATTTTCAATTCACAACAGCATATTTCTTAATCAAACAACCGTTTTGAAAAAAAAAAAAAAAAAGAAATTACCAGAATTATTATCTTTTTTATTTCATTCAGGATGCGTTTGATGTGCTGGGCTTTACTCAAGAAGAGAAGAACAGTATTTACAAGCTGACTGGCGCCATCATGCACTTTGGCAACATGAAGTTTAAGCAGAAGCAGCGAGAAGAGCAGGCGGAGGCTGACGGCACTGAAGGTCAGGGAGATTTGTCAAATATGGATGGAGACAGAGTGGAGCAGGGATGACATATTTTTTAGGCCAACCCAGAAGTCAGAATCACATGGGACACGGGATTATTACAGAAAATAAGCTCTGTGGCAAATGTTTATGATACAAGATAATCTTCACAAACAAACACCACTTTTATGATTTTTAAAAGTTGTGGTGACAGTGTCGTTATGCTGTGCAGACACAGTTGACAACCTGCTAAAATAAATTAAATATGTGATGGAGACTTTAACTGGGAAAGTGGCTGCATGTCCGCAACACCACACACCACATCGTGGCTGCTAACGCTCCCAGGCGAGACACAAATCTTGTCGGTTAATGGTTAATAATCAGTTAACGAAGATCGGTTATCGGTTAAGAATTAGCATTCCAATTCAAGAAGCAATCCTGTTTTGCTTTCTTGATCTCAGTACTGAGGGTCATTTTGCTTTTGTTGCTTTGAGACTAAAGACTTAAAGAAATGCAAAGGAATGAGAGTAAAATTGTGAGGGCAGGTGGCAGACTGTGCCATCCTGAAATCCTTATGCACCACATGACAACCACAGCTGAACCACGACACCAACTCGATCTGAACTTACTTTAAAGCTGCATTAAGCAAGCTGGTGATGTAGAAAAAGAATCCCTTGGAATAAGGACAGTATCATCCTTGTCATGTTTGACCACATTTGTTATGGGTCCATACTGTAAAGGTGTTAAAGAACCCTGAAGAGAACGAGGAGGAGAGGAGCTGAAAGGGCATGCAGTGCCAGGTTAAAGAGGCAGAGGCTTATATGAGACTTATGAATATCCTCACTTTCTCAGTTGCTGACAAGATTGCATATCTGATGGGCCTGAACTCCGCCGACCTCATCAAAGGTCTCTGTCACCCGAGAGTCAAAGTAGGAAACGAGTGGGTCACCAAGGGACAAAATGTCGCTCAGGTAATGACCTGTAGGGAACCTTGTGAGGATAATTTGATTAATGAGAAGTAAAGTTTAAAAAAAATATTTTTTTCCATCAAGGTGTACTACGCTGTTGGTGCACTGTCTAAATCAGTGTACGAGAAGATGTTTCTATGGATGGTGGTGAGGATCAACCAATCCCTGGACACCAAGCAGCCACGCCAGTACTTCATTGGTGTACTAGACATTGCTGGGTTTGAGATCTTCGATGTGAGTTGGAAATGGAATCCAAAGCCGATAAACATTAGTAAAAAGTCTGCTTAATATGTTCATCCTGAGTTAATTCTGCTTACTGTCGATGTCGTTACAGTTCAACACCTTTGAGCAGCTGTGCATCAACTTCACCAATGAAAAGCTGCAACAGTTTTTCAACCACCACATGTTTGTGCTGGAGCAGGAAGAGTACAAGAAAGAGGGCATTGAATGGACTTTCATAGATTTTGGTATGGACTTGCAGGCCTGTATTGACCTGATTGAAAAGGTGGGTTTTTGAGTTTATTTAGGCAAATCAACAGAAAGTGTTGCAAGTGTTGTTATTCCAATATGTTCTTTCCTGAAGCTTAAAATGTCCTTATTTTGCTTGTCTTGATAAAAATGGTAAACTCTTACTTTCTTCGTTACATTCTCCTTAGCCCATGGGTATCATGTCCATCCTTGAAGAGGAGTGCATGTTCCCCAAAGCCTCTGATGCCACCTTTAAAGCAAAGCTGTATGACAACCATCTGGGGAAATCTGCCAACTTCCAGAAGCCCAGAATTGTCAAAGGGAAACCAGAGGCTCATTACTCCCTGGTTCACTATGCTGGAACTGTTGATTATAATATCAACAACTGGCTGGTGAAAAACAAGGATCCCCTGAATGAGACCGTTGTTGGGCTTTTCCAAAAATCAACCCTTAAGCTTTTGTCTGTTCTTTTTGCTGGTTATGCGGGAGCTGATTCAGGTATGTTGACACTCAATTACTGTACAATTGTTGTGACCTTTTTTGTCTGCTAAATTTGACAGAGTGATTTTAATTCTTTTATTTTCATTAGCTGATTCTGGTGGGAAGGGAAAAGGTGGCAAGAAGAAAGGCTCATCCTTCCAAACTGTATCAGCTTTGCACAGGGTAAATGACTGTTTTTTCCATTCACATTTTCAAGTAGTGGTTATGGGTTGAAGATCGAAGAAGTGTAATTATGCACACTTCATATCTAGGTGCAATACTACTGTAAAACAGCATAGATGAAAAAGTGTCTTAAGCTAATCAAGACAGAAAACCTCTTTGGGCTAATAATTTAGCAGTAGTAGTACAATAGTACTGTGTACTACATACTTTCCCAAGACCATGACACAATTAGTTTGAGTTCTGAAAACATAAATGTAATAATCTTTCAATTCACAATACAATCTTTTGAAAGTTATTGTGTCAAACATGATGAAAACACAAATATATTGAAAGTTACATATTAATAACCTTGCAGGAGAACCTGAACAAGCTGATGACCAACTTGAGGTCTACTCACCCTCACTTTGTACGCTGCATCATCCCCAATGAGACCAAGACTCCTGGGGCCATGGAGAACCCTCTGGTGATGCACCAGCTGCGCTGTAACGGTGTGCTGGAGGGCATCAGGATCTGCAGGAAGGGTTTCCCCAACAGGATCCTCTATGGAGATTTCAAACAGAGGTATTATTCAATTTGAAACTACCAGTGAAAACAAATGATACTCTTGTTGGCATTGCTGTGATGTTTTATAACATATTTTCACAACATGAAAAACTTTTTTTTTCTGTTTGAAGATATCGTATTTTGAACCCAAATGCCATTCCTGAGGGACAGTTCATCGACAATAAGAAGGCTGCCGAGAAACTGCTGGGCTCTCTGGATATTGACCACAACCAGTACAAACTGGGACACACCAAGGTCAGTACCATATAGACAACATGTATTTTGAATAACAGATATGTAATTACTGGCTGTATCTAATTTTGCCCCATAAAAGGTGTTCTTCAAAGCTGGACTGCTGGGTCTGCTCGAGGAGATGCGAGACGACCGACTAGCTCTAATCATCACTGGCATCCAAGCTCGGTCACGAGGTCTTCTGGCAAGAATTGAATTCCAGAAGATTGTTGAACGCAGGTAACTGCTCACAGCATGGCCAAACTCTGTTAGTCAAGTCAGGTCAGTTTCATTTTCATATATATCCCAATATCACTAATCAGATATTGCCTCAAGGGGCTTTACAATCTATACAACATACAACACCCTCATTCCCTCAGCCCACAACAAGGGAAAAAGTCCAAGAAAAACCTTTTAACCTTTCAAATTGAAGCCATGAACCATAACCTTTTGACAAAAGCAGTACCTTCAAAATATTCGGTCTTACATATACAAACCGAACAGTGTAATTGCCACTGAAATAAATATCAAAAACAGGAAAATAAGTCAGATGCGGGAATCAATTTACATTGTTTAGAAAAGGATATTATTTGCTATTTGTGTTTATGCTGGACAGCAGTATAAGAAAGGTGTGTATTTTACTTGAGCATGTGTACACTGCTCTCCTGACATTTTATTGTTAAATATTTAAAAAAGAAAAAAGAAATGGATTTTCCTTGCTGCAAATCATTTAAAAGACAATGATCTGTTACCCACAGGGATTCACTACTTGTGATCCAGTGGAACATTCGCGCCTTCATGGGGGTCAAGAATTGGCCCTGGATGAAGATGTACTTCAAGATTAAACCTCTGCTAAAATCAGCAGAGACTGAGAAGGAGATGGCCAACATGAAGGAAGAGTTTGGCAAACTAAAAGAGGCTTTCGCAAAATCTGAGGCCCGCAAGAAGGAACTTGAAGAGAAAATGGTCACTCTTCTCCAAGAGAAGAACGACCTGCAGCTCCAAGTTCAATCTGTATGTTTACAATCTGTCAGCATTATGAATAATATTAAAATCAAACCAACTCTGCCAATGACTAACATTGTGCCTTTTCAATAACAGGAGCAGGATAATCTGTGTGATGCTGAAGAACGATGCGAGGGGCTGATCAAGAGCAAGATTCAGCTGGAGGCGAAAATCAAAGAGGTCTCCGAGAGACTGGAGGATGAGGAGGAGATGAACGCTGAACTAACTGCTAAGAAGAGGAAGCTGGAGGATGAGTGCTCTGAGCTGAAGAAAGACATCGATGACTTGGAGTTAACTCTGGCTAAAGTGGAGAAAGAGAAGCACGCTACTGAGAACAAGGTACCACGAACTGTAATCACTGTGAAAGTACTCTGTGTTCCAAATAATGTAGTTGTCCTTGATAAAAATGTCTTCTGGCCATAGGTGAAGAACCTGGTCGAAGAGATGGCTGCTTTGGATGAAATCATTGCCAAGTTGACCAAGGAAAAGAAAGCCTTACAGGAAGCTCATCAGCAAACACTGGATGATCTGCAGAGTGAAGAAGACAAAGTCAACACTCTGACCAAGGCCAAGGCTAAACTGGAGCAGCAAGTGGATGATGTAAGAACTGACAAGAGCAGGTGAATTTGTATGTAACCTGACATATTGAATAAAAAATCATGTATTTCGGCCCACAGCTTGAAGGGTCTCTAGAGCAAGAGAAGAAAGTGCGTATGGACCTGGAGAGAGCAAAGCGGAAGCTCGAGGGAGACCTGAAGTTGGCTCTAGAGAGTGTCATGGACCTGGAAAATGACAAGCAGCAGCTCGAAGAGAGGCTGAAAAAGTAACATGAAAAGTGCATTTGTAAAAAACAAATAGATTGAAAACTTTATGTCGGCTGGTACATTTTATTTTGTTTTTTTATCCACAGGAAAGATTTTGAAATCAGCCAACTCAATGGCAAAATAGAGGATGAACAGGCAATGAGTGCCCAGCTCCAGAAAAAACTGAAGGAGCTGCAGGTAATAACGTAAATAGGATGAAGAAAGTTGGATATTTTTGTACGTATATGACATTATTAGACCACAATTAATCATAAGAGCAATACAATGCCATTGAAGAGTTTGCTTTCATTTAATTTCCTTTCATTTTGGTCTAGGCCCGCATTGAGGAGCTGGAGGAAGAGCTGGAGGCAGAGCGAGCTGCCCGAGCCAAGGTGGAGAAGCAGAGAGCAGACTTGGCCAGAGAGCTGGAGGAGATCAGCGAGAGGCTGGAGGAGGCTGGTGGAGCAACATCCGCCCAGGTTGAGATGAACAAGAAGAGGGAGGCTGAGTTCCAGAAACTCCGCAGAGACCTGGAAGAGGCCACTCTGCAGCACGAAGCCACCGCTGCCACACTCAGGAAGAAACAAGCCGACAGCGTGGCTGACCTGGGAGAGCAGATCGACAACCTGCAGAGAGTCAAGCAGAAACTGGAGAAGGAGAAGAGTGAGCTCAGACTGGAACTGGATGACGTGGTCTCCAATATGGAACATATCGTGAAGACGAAGGTAAAATACGTTTATGTATTCTATTGTTCTACTTACTGGTTGATAAACATATTTTATTAGTTCAGTTTGAAGTAGGTTATGCGCCATTGTCAATGTTTTTTTCCAGAATAATTTGGATAAAATGTGCAGAACTCTGGAAGACCAGATGAATGAATACAAAACAAAGGCAGAAGAGGGACAGCGTACCATCAATGACTTCTCCATGCAGAAAGCAAAGCTTCAAACTGAGAATGGTATGCATTTGACTGAAAGTGTTTGTTTGGGATATTATTCAGTGCTCATTTTATTCTTCTGTCAAAATTAGGGGAACTTACGAGGCGGCTTGAGGAAAAGGAATCCCTGGTGTCTCAACTGACCAGAGGAAAAATGTCCTACACTCAACAAATTGAAGACCTTAAAAGACAACTAGAGGAGGAAGTCAAGGTACCAACCAGATACCAGTGAGAACATGGTATAAATAGTCCAACATGAAGATGTACTAAGATATTCTTTCATTTCAGGCCAAGAACGCTTTAGCCCATGCAGTGCAGTCAGCTCGTCATGACTGTGACCTGCTCAGGGAGCAGTACGAGGAGGAGCAGGAGGCCAAGGCTGAACTGCAGCGTGGCATGTCCAAGGCCAACTCTGAGGTGGCTCAGTGGAGAACCAAGTACGAAACTGATGCCATCCAGAGGACCGAGGAACTGGAGGAGGCCAAGTCAGTAAAATGTATTTTCACCAAACAACTCTGTAAAGTTTAAAAGCAATTAACCCTTACTAACTCCTATCATAATGCAGAAAGAAGCTGGCCCAGCGTCTGCAGGACGCTGAGGAGGCTGTTGAAGCAGTGAATGCTAAATGTTCGTCTCTGGAGAAGACCAAACACAGGCTGCAGAATGAGATTGAAGATCTCATGGTGGATGTGGAGAGGTCTAATGCTGCTGCTGCTGCTCTGGACAAGAAGCAGAGGAACTTTGACAAGGTTGAATTTTAAATACATAAAGTACTTTTGCTCCTTTAGATGAAGAGTTAGAGTAAAACTGACCTTGAAGCAAACATATTTCAGGTTTTGGCAGAATGGAAACAGAAGTATGAAGAGTCTCAAACAGAGCTGGAGGGCTCTCAGAAGGAAGCCAGGTCTCTGAGCACCGAGCTCTTCAAACTGAAGAACTCCTATGAAGAATCTCTTGAACATCTGGAGACCATGAAGAGAGAGAACAAGAACCTGCAGGGTAACGGCAACACCAGATTTGACCTCTAGTGCAGAATTTGTTCAAGTGACCAAACTTAATTTTACATTTTGTTTCTCAGAGGAAATATCTGACCTCACTGAGCAAATTGGTGAGAGTGGAAAGAGTATTCATGAGCTTGAAAAGATTCGAAAACAGTTGGAACAAGAGAAGTCTGAGATACAAACAGCCCTGGAGGAAGCAGAGGTAGGGTGAATGTTTTAACGGTGGACCCATTCAACCTTACTCGCTAACGGCTAATAACTGGTCGTATCTTTCATTCTTTATTTCATGATAGGCCTCTCTGGAGCATGAGGAAGGAAAGATTCTCAGAGCCCAGCTCGAGTTCAACCAGATTAAGGCAGACATGGAGCGTAAAATAGCCGAGAAAGATGAAGAAATGGAGCAAGCCAAGAGAAACCAACAGCGAATTGTGGATACTCTTCAGAGCTCTCTGGAGGCTGAGACTCGCAGCAGGAATGAGGCTCTCCGTTTGAAGAAGAAGATGGAGGGAGACCTCAATGAGATGGAGATCCAGCTGAGCCAGGCCAACAGGCAGGCAGCTGAGGCCCAGAAACAACTTAAAGCTGTTCATGCTCATCTGAAGGTAAAAAATGGGATATACTTTTAATTTTGCTAGCATCACTGCTATGGCATCTTTGTAACTGGAGGGTCTGAACATCTTCCAGGATGCTCAGCTCCAGCTTGATGACTCTCTTCGAGCCAATGATGATCTGAAGGAAAACAATGCCATGGTTGAGAGACGCAACAACCTGCTTCAGGCCGAAGTGGAGGAACTCAGGGCTGCTCTGGAGCAAACTGAGAGAGCTCGCAAACTTGCTGAGCAAGAGCTGCTGGACGTTAGTGAAAGAGTGCAGCTACTGCACTCACAGGTGAGATACAGTCAATGTCTAATTCTTTTCCATTGTCAGTTTACTGAGGAATTCTATAATCATACTTTGCATTCAACCAGAACACAAGTCTGCTAAACCAAAAGAAGAAGCTGGAAGCTGATACAGCCCAGCTTCAGACAGAGGTAGAAGATGCGGTGCAGGAGTGCAGAAATGCTGAAGAGAAGGCCAAGAAGGCCATTACTGATGCTGCCATGATGGCAGAGGAGCTGAAGAAAGAGCAGGACACCAGCGCTCACCTGGAGCGTATGAAGAAGAACATGGAGCAAACCATCAAAGACCTGCAGCACCGTCTGGATGAAGCTGAACAGATCGCCTTGAAGGGAGGCAAGAAGCAGCTGCAGAAGCTCGAGGCCAGGGTGAGTGTCATTTAAATTTTATATTTTTATTTCAAATGAACAATCTAATGAAATCACTACATCACCAAATCTAACAATATCAAACATCTTACAAGCATACATAAAATATTAAATCTAAAAAAATGTTAAATCATTCCCTCAACAGATCAGAGAACTGGAAAATGAAGTAGAGGCTGAACAAAAAAAGTCCAGTGATTGTGTGAAGGGGATACGAAAATATGAGAGACGAATCAAAGAGTTGACCTATCAGGCAAGTTTCAATTCATATGCGAAATTGTGGAACACTGAGTTGTTCTGTTTAAAATGACAATTCCTTTGTTCTTTTTTTTTGTTTTTAGACAGAAGAGGATCGTAAGAATCTTGCCCGTCTGCAAGATCTGGTGGACAAGCTGCAGCTAAAAGTCAAATCCTACAAGAGAACTGCAGAGGAAGCTGTAAGTACTCATAGTATTTCATAGAAACTAACTCAAAAAAAAAAAAAAAAAAACAAAAAAAAAAACAAAAATGGTCCAAGCCACAGTACATGTGTGCTGGGTAACTGGGTAATATGGACAAAAATAACTTTAAGCTTCAATGAAATTACTTTATGACAGGATTTTAGAGTAGACTGACCTTTTGTTAAACTGCATTGGATTTGCAAAGTCCAGTACAAACATGCTATCATCATGTATTTTTTATTTCAATGAAAAGTAACTAAAAAAATAAAACAATTGGCAGAGATATATACATAAGCCCTGTTAGTGCAGCAGAAACACATCAGGCACTGATGAGGTTGTTTCTGTTCTACAGGAGGAACAGGCCAACAATAATCTGACCAAGTTCCGTAAGATTCAACATGAGCTTGATGAAGCTGAAGAGAGAGCCGACATCGCCGAGTCTCAGGTCAACAAGCTGCGTGCAAAGAGTCGTGATGTGGGGTCGAAGGTACGTTATCGACTGTCAGGTGTCTTCATCCTTTTTTGTGTTGGGCACATCACATGTACCCTTTTTGAGCCAAATGGTGACGGTAATTACAGCATTAATGCTGCTGCAATCTGACAATCAAGACTTTCAGCATGTATACAGTCAGATATATCCTGAAGTCAAATATATCAGTCATTGTCACTGTTATTTATTTTGGTAAGCTCTCTCAGGGCTGATGTGAGTGACAGCTGGCTTGACGGTATGTTACCGCAATACGATAATGTTTTAGCATGAAGCTTTAGCCGTGAAATCTACTTCTGCTTTTCCTCCAATGTGCGAAACCCAAAGTGTTTCCATACTTTACTCTCTGTGTAGTGTTTACAAAACTTTGGATTTAAAATATGAAGGTGCAGTCATATCCCCACGGACCCTTCGCCATTTTCTGCTGTCTGGCTTCGGCTTTGTTTTGGTTTTTGAACCAAATTCTGAAATCATGTTACATAGACTGCAATAATAAAAGCAGAAACTTCCTTGTACCTCTGCATAGACTCAAATGAAGCAATTACATTGTTTCTGGCTTTATAAAATCAATTTCGTGAAACAAAAATATTGTGCTACACGGGGGACTATGGAAATTTTTTTCCCAACCTTAATATGTAGGATAGTGAATCTACCACACTTAAAGGTAGTGATTGTGCCACTGCTTTACAAATTATAACAAATCTTATTGTCTTTTTTTCCTTATTTCAGAAAGGACACGATGAGGAGTGAAGCGAAGCTCATGGACTGAATTCTTGTTTCTGAGACACCTGATGTCTGAATAATGGTGTCTCCTTAAAGCATGTCTGTTGTTCAGTAGAATAAAATCAATCTGCATCTCATACTGTGCCCTGACTTTTGTTGTATAACTTCACCATATATTCGTAGCCTGGAGCACCATCTTAGGATACTGGTGACATTTAAGTTAACATGGAGTAGGCTAGTCAATGTCTGTAACAGGTGCACAGATACATTTAATTATGGTCATCATTATTAAATACATAAAATGCATTTCCTAATTTAAACTGCACCTATGCCACAATTATAATCTGTATGTAAAATATAGAACTGTAGCTACACACATCATTGCACAACAACTCCAACAAGCATTAATTGGTTGTAGATTTCATCAAGACAACTTTAGTATGGCTGAATTTTCAGTAGTTATATGTATTTTATAAAATGTTTTATGTTCAATAAGAGGACAAGACGTTCGATGTGGTCAGAAGTGTGCTCTGTTGCACTTGTAACCACAACCAACAGTGATGTAACGGTGTAGGTACACACCTTGGGTACAATTCAGCATCACTACAGCAGGTAAAAAGCTGAACCACGAGAGTCCTGCTGGACTAGAATCATCTTAACAAAGCATGGTTTCAGTGGATAATGGGCAGTGGACGAGTCTCCCCCGATTAGTTTTATGGATACAAACAGATTGTAGATCATAACTGCAGATCATAGTGAGAAGAATTAGAGGTTTAAATTAGGGCTGTCAATCAATTAAAATATAAAATCGCAAATTAATCACTCATATTTTTTAATCTGCTCAAATGTACCTTAAAGGAAGATTTGTCAAGTATTTAACACTCTTATCAACACGGGAGTGGACAAATATGCAGATTTATGCAAATATATGTATATATTTATTATTAAAAATGAATTAACAACACAAAACAATGACAAATATTGTCCAGAAACCCTCACAGGTACTGCAACAGGCAACAACAGCTGTCAGTGTGTCAGTGTGCTGACTTGACTATGACTTGTCCCAAACTGCATGTGATGATCATAAAGTGGACATGTCTATAAAGGGGAGACTGGTGGGTACCCAGAGAACCCATTTACACTCACATATCTGGAGGTCAGAGGTCAAGGGACCCCTCTCTGGTTGGTACCAATGGATTCATTAGGTTTTCTAGTTTCTATGATACTAGCAACTTCACTCTAGCTTTATAACTGAGCCAACTACAACCTAAAAATTGCGAGCTGTGTTACTGCGTTAAGGAAATTAGTGGCGTTAAAATGGATTTGCATGAACACATTATTGTGTTAACTTTGACAGCCCCAGTTTAAATGAGTCCATAACAAACAGCTATATAGGAACATCTATGTAATCTGACCGGTCATTATTATATCCAATAGTTACATTCACAGCATAATTCATGTCACCAAAACATGACCTCTTTATTGATCTGTCACAGATGACTGTCTGCTTATTTACTAACTATGATGTTACAGCATCATTACCATCAACAGATAATATTTGCAGTAGTAGCAGTTATTATAGGCTCACCTGTTATACTGAGGTACTCTTGCGGAGGGTGTCTCATTCAGAAGATGTGTGTTGTTTCACAATAAAAGCCTATGATATTTTAGAAAAGAAAAGCATGAAATGTTAAGAGAACTGTGACCAAAGGCACCTCTGCTCACTTTCAGGTAAGTATTATTTACAGATTAAGTGAAATTTCTACATATCAAGAAATTTATTCAAAAATATTTAAACGCATTACTATAAACATAAGAATATATTCAAGTGAGCTCTCTTAATATCTCATAACATTTGGCGCTGTAGCAGACATATTACAGAAGGAATGAATCACTACAGCGTCAAAGGTCATAATGGAAATGAAAGCTTTTGTCCATATTTTCCAAATCTTTCACAACATTATCAATCAAATTACACATATTGCAATAAGATTTAGAGAAAAATGTACTATTTAATGTGCATAAATTGCATATTGGGCATGTGTCACATCATTTCACATAATAATCAATACATAACTTTGCAAAAATCATTAAAATATAATGGAATTAAAAACCTACCCTGTTTTGCCCTGTTTGGCGGTTACGCGCAATGTTCAGTCATCAGCAGAAACACCTTTTAATCTATAGGAGTCTTCCAGATCTGAGCACAAACGCACTAACCAATAACTTCATTGTCTGAATGGAGAAGGGTAAGATGGGAGAAGGACACATGGAGGCAGGGTCCAATACTCAGCACCTCCTCAAGTGACCCTCAGTACATAACAAGCAATCTAACAATAGCAACATCTGAAACCCCAGTTGGCTCAGATTTCAAACTTAAGCGAGACAAGGTGCCTCACACCTTCCCTAGTGTGTACATGTGATTGTACAAGTCAGAGATACAAGGACTGTGGACAGCTGGGAATGAGACCTCTGACTGGGGGCTGAGTGCTCCACTAATGCCTGGAATACATAAGAGCTAAGTAAAGGTGTTCAGAATTATGGTATGAAGGGAAACTCATAATCTATGTCCTCTGTATGGAGGACGTTCAAGATAACTTCCTGTTTTTACCTCGGTAAGCGAGGTTCATGACAAGGTGTTGGTGTATCAGGGCCTGCCTGGTGTATGACATCCTTTGGAAGGCCATTGAGTTACGAATAATATGCCAACTCCATTTCAACAGTTATATATCGAAAATGTTTCTAGAAGTAAAGCAAAGACCATTATACACTCAAACTCTTCATTTAAGTTAAATTTATGTTTATCTGTTATCGGTTTTGAAAACAGAAACGGTCCATTTTTTGTTTTGTTTTTTACTGTGTATTTCTTTAAAAGAAAGGGGAGTTTTATAAATGCTGTTACCCTCTGTACATGTGAAGGGTTCATGTTCTATAGTAGTGAAAAACAGATGCTGCCGCTGTTGCTGCTATCGAACATGAGTTTCAGTCCAAATATGTGTCATTGTCATTGTAGTTATTGAACTAGGGATGTTAATAATCAACTATTAAACTCGCTGACATTACGCTACAGCGGGCACGAAGCCACCGGCAATGCTAGCAGCTGCTAACGTTGCACTAACACGTACACACTGTTTATCAGATGATCGCTATAGTTACCGTGGTGGAGACGTTTACCGGGAAAGTGGCTGCTAACGCTCCTGGACGGTGAACTAGAGACAGTGAACGCAGCTGGTAACTATGGCTACAACTCCTCCGCTCAAGACGGGAGCCTACTTCCTGTATCTAGCATCGCTGCCTCAGACTCTCTTAAGGTGGGCTGTTAAGGTGGAACAGCTTTTCTCCTTTAAGTGACAAGCCGCTCCTCTGAGATTTGCTCAGCTTTTTAATTAAGTATTAATATTTCTTTCAACAGTTTAATCAGTTCAAATTCTTAATGCTGGTTCACGGTTAATTATTAACATCTCTGGCAGGTGGTGGCAGAGGGGAGGACCAGGAGGAAGCTGGAGTCAGTTCTGAAGAACCCCTCCCACCCCCTCTATGACCAACTGGTCCAGATGAGGAGTACATTCAGCCAGAGACTGATCCCCCCTCGGCACACTACAAACCATCTGGGTCAGTCCTTTTTTTTGGTGGCCATCAGGCTCCATAACCAAGGTCTGACCCCCATGTGACTCTGTGATCATCTGCTCCGTATTTATTCCAAATGTATATAATTACACATAATTATATAATTACATATACATATGCTGTGCATATACAATACTCACCACCTGCTGCACTTTACTTATTACTGTTACTGTTACTTATTTATTTTTATTGTCAATTATCCTCATTGCACCTTATTTCACTCACTGCACCTTCTCTTTTACTTTTTACTGTACTGTATTTATCTGTACTGTTGTTGTTGATGCTGCAAAGACACCCGAATTTCCCTCCGGGGATTAATAAAGGTTCATCTTATCTTATCTTATCTCCACTGTAGAGTAAATGAATGTCTGTCTATCGCTTAATCACCTGTTGCTGCTTCCTCTCCATGAGAAGACGTCACTCCTCTGCCGTGCGTCACAAGCTGTCCACCAAATCATTAATGCTGTGAAGGCAGCCAGCAGGAATTTCACAGGTTATCTTGGGGCTCAAGGATACAACACCATGCCAGAAAGCAAGGACTCAACTGTAAAAGCAAGGGTAACAACCAATTTTAAACATGGTAATTTAATCCTTGGATCACAACTTGCCTAATTTGACTAGCCAACTCCATACAACTAACAAATGAAGTAATAAACATGTTTGCAAAATGATGTTTCTACAGGCTGTTTTTGAATTTCTTCAGAGTCAATCAAACTCAATAATAAAAGTTCTTGATACAGAAACCACAGAGGCAAACAGTACACAGTACTTGAAGCAAATGGTGACTGATCAACAAATATTGTTAACACCTTGTTCTTGCACCAAATATACAAACTGATTCAGGAGCACTGTCCCTTTTTGAGTTTGCTCTGGATAATAATAGCCAAAATAACTCATGTTAGAGTAGCATCCCTTTGACCTCTGACCTCCAGATATGTGAATGTAAATGGGTTCTCTGGGTCCCCACCAGTCCCCCTTTACAGACATGCCCACTTTATGATAATCACATGCAGTTTGGATCAAGTCATAGTCAAGTCAGCACACTGACAGCTGTTGTTGCCTGTTGGGCTGCGGTTTGCTATGGTATGATTTGAGCATATTTTTTTGAACGTTTTGCCTTCACTTTTGGGGATAGATATGATTAAACTAAGAGCATAAAATTGTTTATCTAGGCTGTTAATGATGCTACTTTTGCTCTCAAAGTGCACCACATTGATGCATTTAACTTTAAAATGTAGAGAGCAAAATGGTAAGGTGATTGTGCTGTATTTTTTCACATTGCAGAAAAACAAATTGCAAGATCAGTTTTTTCCAACATTGTGCAGCCCATTAGCAGGAAGATAGTAAAGTATAGAAGAGAAAGCAGTGCTCTGTTCATTTTAATGTGAAAATGCATTAGAAATATGTTGTGATTATCATTTTGGCCACAGAGGCGAACAATTTAGTAAGCGAGCAAGTGGGTAACATAAAGAAGGAAATGCAAATGGCATAATGACAGAGGAGAAAGATAAGGTCGGTGGGAATACCAACATTTTCCATCTTCCAATGTCAACAAACACGTCACAAGTCGTGACCTCTGATCTTTCAGAAACTTTCCATGTACGAGGTTGGGAATACGACATGAGGGGGGGCGTTCACTTGGGCCGAACTCGTAAATACAACTGCATTTGAAGGAACCAATGCATCATATGGTGTCTTCAAATGGGGTTGTGTTTACGAGAAGAGTCCATATGAACGCCCCCCTCATGTCGTATTCACAGCCTCGCAAGTAGAAAGTTTCTGAAAGCTCAGCGTTCACGACTTGTCATGTGTTTGTTGACGTTATGAGAAATGGTGGAGGCCAGGGAAGTTCATTTATTGGTGCATAAAAAGTTAATATATTGTTTTTCTTGGTAATCTTATAATAAGTCTGAGGAAAATGTTGATCTTCTCAGCAACCTCATCTTTCTCCTCTGTCATTATGCCTTTGCACAAAATTAAGTAAGTAAGTTAATTAAGTAGTTTAGTCAGGAAATTACTTAAATAAACATGAAACATCAGAGAAATGCCAAAACACACATAAGGGGGGCTTTAACCTCTACTATTGCCTCTCAAAAATATTTTTTAATCATTGTCCTTTTTCAGCATTTAAATAATATTTAAAAACGTGTTCAAATATCTATCCAGTATTTATGTTTAATGCCTATGTATTTAATTGCATCACTTTTTAGATTAAGACAGGTAAAATGCTATTAATGTTACACTGGACGTGGTACGTAGAGCCACACCTGGGACTTCCAGGTAAAGCAGGACAAGCTAGCTAGTTACTAGCTGCTAGCACTGACTAGCTAACGTTAGCTAACATTAGTTAGCTAACAGTTGCTTAAAGTTAATGTGGACCAATCACAAGATGAATTGCTCACGTTCAAAACGTTGTCTACGGACTTTGCTATATTACAATGTCATATGTGCGTCTGAAACACACGCAGGTGGTTGTCGCTGAGTATTTAAGGGCATTTATTGGTGAATAACGATAGAAAAGACAGCTAACGTTAATGTACGTTAGCTGTCTGTTTCCATGTTCGGACAGCTAACATTCTACTGAACTTCCACTTTAACTACTAATAGAAATGATCATGTAATGTTTTCAGTTAATTCAATGGTGTGAAACTAAAGTCTGCCTTCTTACCTTTCTATCCAAATATCGTTTGAATCATTTATGCCAGCTCTGTCTTTAATCGAGTCGGCAAAAGGACGCTAGACGCCGGTGGGTTAGGCGTGCGACAGGTACAAAGTCGTGTCGTCCATTTTAACGTCAGTTCTATTCAACACATCCGGGACCGTATTTCCGTCCTTCACAATAAGATATCACGCTTGAACACTTCCAAATTATGCAATAAAAGCTCCTTAATTTCCACTCTGAGTGTATAGCATCAACTGCTGGATGTTTTATCAGCCCTCTGAAACCAACAATAGACCTGTTTTAGTCTTTTTTAGGGGGTCCAGGGGGTCTTTAGAGGGAGATAGCAGCTCAACAGTCACACAGAAGTGGTGAACATCATCTGAAAGCTGGGAACCACTGTGTCAAGTTCTTCTAGAAATAAACATTAATTAATCAATTAGTTAATTAATGAATTATTCAAAATGAATTGTAAACATACAAGTGTTTAGAACATCACGATAGACGTATATGATGGTCATTACAATGCTCTATTATGTCTCATAAGTTGTTGCAGCAATTTTTGGGTTGATACAAGATTTGGTGCTAACTTTAACTTTTTTTGCAACTAAAATGATCAATAATCCCTCCAAAATACCACATTAAAATAGAAAGATCTTGAGGAACACCATAGAAAAAGCCATGCTGGGATTTGGGATCAAAAACTTTTGACATTTGCAAGAATTGCATTTTTAGCGACTGGATGGTGAGCACTTCTGTTGTGTAAATGGCTCAGAAACCCCCTTATTGTCAATCTAGCTAGTAAAGCCATCCATCCTCTGAATGCTCCAGGTCTCTAGTTTGTCACTGCAAAGTTTAATGAGGCTGTGATTATCCTAGAGGTCACCACAGGTCATTTTATACAGTGAGGTCAAGTTTCAAAAACCAATCTCACTACAGTGAAATGGCTCCTATGGAGACTAACATCATCCCGCATTAATACAGTTCATTTGATCCACATGTCTCAGCTTTACATTGATACCCAGTTTATGTAATTCCAAATGGTTTAGGGACCCCAGTATGCAGAAATATTCAAATACACAAATTTTAGAATAAGGTCAAGTAACACATGGGGTCCCTAAACTGCATGAAAAAGTTTTTGCTCAAAACTGCCTGTGATTATCATAAAGTGGGCGTGTCTGTAAAGGGGACACTGGTGGGTACCCATAGAACCCATTTATATTCACATATCTTGAGGTCAGAGGTCAAGTGACTCCTTTGGCCATGCCAGTTTTTTTTTTTTTTTTTGACAACTTTGGAGTGTCATTAATATACCTGATAGGCTGCAATTGGTTCCTTGCTTCTTTAGTTTTATATACAAGCTGTAGCTTCACTCTAGCCCTAAAATTGAACCTACTAGCCTCTGAAAGACAGTTAAGTCAGTCACATCTGTGTGGGTTTGCTGATTATAGTCTACGACTGGTTAAACAGTTACAATAAAGATGAATAAATGGCACTACATCAATAAACACATATAATGTAAATGAACGTAGAAGAAATGACACCACTGTGACACTGCCTGGTCTTTTGCTCATCTTTTTATTTCATGATTAATATTCACACCACTGGTTAACAATGAATCACAATGAACATCTCTTTCATACCAAATATTCAGAATTGAAGGGGGGAGATGAGCTCTATCTAACAGGACAGATACCTCTAACAACCAGCAGTTTGTTGTCCTCTGCATGCTCTTGCTATGGTGTTGTGCCCTACAGAATAACACAGCACACACTACAGTGGATCCA
Organism: Pterois miles; assembly: GCA_947000775.1. Classification (NCBI taxonomy): domain Eukaryota; kingdom Metazoa; phylum Chordata; class Actinopteri; order Perciformes; family Scorpaenidae; genus Pterois; species Pterois miles. The sequence continues at coordinate 4,573,261 of CAMQGK010000485.1, read as the reverse complement.
CTCCACAGCACTGAAAAGTAGACTCTTTTGCCTGTTTCCTCTTGATTTGTAATCAGGGATTTTGAACATGTAGCTAATACCCCCAACCAAAGTACAATGGGTAAGATTAAAGAAATAATAAGAATCTGATAAATAAACCCTGTCGGTACCGAGTTCTAGTTTTGTGCTCTCCTTGATAAACAGACTGTTGGAATATTGGTTTTACTGCAATACCATCTGGTATCTGCTGTATATGTGGTAAAGGACCAGCCCAGTTGTACAGCAGTTTGTCAAACTGTCACAAAATTTTGATGTATTGATTGTGTACATAGATATTTATTTCCCTTGTTTTCTGTGATGGTCACCACAGAATAAATTCATATGAAATCCACGCCATTGTGAACCAGGACGTATAAAGACTTTCACCCAGGAGACCGGTGTTTGCGTGTGTATGAAACCGCAAGTAAAAAGTACGTCGTTTTTGTCATGTAATTTCTGTAATTAAGCGACAACTTTTCCACAGCTGTTTTAACCCAAATCGCGATCTTTTCATAAAGCTAGCTATGTTGATTTTGTTACAACACTTCCAAAGTTATTTTAACCCAAACTGCGAACTATTCCTAAATCTAACTAAGAAGTTTTGTCACGTAACTTCCGTACTTGAGTTACGCCACCTCTGCAGTTATTTTACCCCAGATCACAATTTTTTTCTAAAGCTAACCAAGCGGCACTCTCAGTTATTTCAAGCGAAATCCTGATCTTTTCCTAAAGCTAAGTAACTGTCGTCATATAACATACGTATTTAAGTTAGTTAAGTTAGTGCACATTGAGTGTCATGATTTAAAAAAAGGGAAATTTGTGTCTATGTACACAAATCACATAGATTAAATTTGGTGACCATTTCACAAACTGGTGTGAGACCGCTGAAAGGACACAAGCAGAGAAGAAAGCTTCTTTTCAGTGCGGTGATGCTGACAAGCCTCTGTAGGTGGGACACACAGCTAAGGGCTCCAGGTGCATATCTACCAACACTCCCTTTCATTCTTGAAAGCCATTTTCCCAGTTACTTTTCAGGCAATTAGTCGTCTCTCAGAAGTACAGTTCAAGTTCAAACTTGCTGTGTTTGAGCTCACTGACTGAGTTTTATTCATTGTGCAAATTTGTCCAAAATGTCCTTTTATTTTCAGACTTTATCAACATTGAGTAGATAGTTTGGTCTCTCTTAATTCAGTCCTGTGTTGGTAGGTATGTCAAGGTGTCTATATAGGAGCGGCAGTCTAATACACAACATTATATTCTACCACATGCCAAAAGACTAAGCCTGATTAGTCTAATGGGGGTGGGGGGGTCGGGAGGGGGGGTCGGTCGGCGAGAGAAAGGGCTGACCAGTGTGCGTCAGGTGTTACATGTACAGTAGTGCATAAGTGGAAAAGTGGAAAACAATCGCATTTCCTTCTGTTTTAACAAACTAACCAACCAATTCTGAAGTATTGTTGTGTTTCCAGGTTTTCTGTCTCTTTTTTTACGCCGCATATCGGACTATACCAAACACGACACACACTGCCGCCCTTCCTGCCCGTCAATTTGAATCCGGTAAATCGTGTATCCATATGTGATCTATCTTCCAAAAACAGAACAGAGACAAACCTCGAACATGTATTCATAATCTTGCACCTTTAATACATTTGAAAAACATTCTTGAAACTTCAGCAGCCCTTTTCTTGGTGGGAAAAAAAGGCAGACTCTGAAAAAAGAAAAAGCACACTTTTCCTTTCTTATGCTTTCAATCTTATAATAATAATAATTCCATTATTAACTTTAACGGTACCGGGTTCATGAACGCGAAATCCGTCAACATCCACAACACCCTGTTAAGAAGTACGATTTTTTTTTTCTTTTTTTGTTTTATTTTTATTTATTTGAGTTACTTCTGGAGTGATAAAAACATGGTGGAAACTATATACAAGGGACAGTGTGAGATACTAGTGGAAAGGTGGTGTTCAAGCGCTATAACTGGGGAATCAAACAGCTGTGAATGGACAGCAGAGTGAAGCTGGTTATTACCTTCTGCCCAAGCTGCAAAGTCACATACCAGCTGCTACTGAGTACTAAAAGTATAAATCGAGTCCTAAACCTAATGATATCCTCTATGATTATATTAAACCTTAACTTTAAGGGATAAGGTAGCCTTACTGGTCTTCTTTCCAAACATCTGAAGGGTAGTCTAAGACCATAATTACCTTTGTCGGACAGCCTGATCCATACTAGACTTTTGATATCGATATAAATTTGATAATAAATGTACTGATTCTGCTAATATTCAGTTCTGTATCTTTTTGGGCCCAATGGCATCATGTGACAGACACAGAAACTGTAATACTGCCTTTTGGCCATGATGAAAATTGGCATCAATGACCAGCTCTCTTCCTGGGGGTAATCACTTTATTAGCGCAGTGCAGAGCGCCGGAAATTAGCTAACCAGTGGGGGACTCAGCCGGACCGGATACGTAAATGAAGCTCGGGTTACAACACACACAGAGAGAGTAAGTTCATTCTCTGCTCAGGCAGACATTACTCCTTTGTATCTTTACATAGCCAATAGTTGTTTGCTGCTATATTAATACTCAATTTCAAATATAGCATCTTTAGCATACTGTATGCTAAGTGAGATTCATTCATGACAAAATGTTCTGCCAGAGGTCGCTCTGATGCTAGTCCTCTCAAAACATGTAAGGATCCTAAGAGTTCAGTATGCTCCTTTAAAGTGCCCACTTGGGAAAGGTGCTTTTGTAACTTGGTCAGAACATAATAACCAGTGAATATTGACAGGAACAACATGAGGGCAGACTGGAGAGTTGAGTGTTAAACCATCATGACCAATAACACAACACCGATGACCAAAGTTCCACTAAAATCCACGAAGCTGACCAAGATAAAGGGGTACCGATGTGCCATTCAAGATACACGACATCAGGTCATCAGGTCATCCGGTCATATGGTAACATACTCTTACACTGAGCTTCCAGCACACATTAAGACTACAACTTCCTCCGTTATCTGCTCAAACCACTGTCTACGCCTACTGTATCAAAGTGCTTTCATCCATTTGTTCTTCCATTCCCAAAGAAAGATTCACATTATCGCTTTCACACACGAGCCACATGTCATGTTTTACTTTAGGCAACTCATGGGCATGATTTGGAGGGAACAGGACGATTTTAAATATGCCTGCTTTTAGTTGCCTAGTCTTTATTGTTGACTATGTGATCACTTGCTCTTTGATTATCATAACTTTATCTAACTACCAAGACTGTTATGCTCCCAAAAGCAAACACGTACAGTACACAGCTGACAATGTTTTACCAATATACAGTAAAGCAACTTTTATATCACTTGAGTGCATCAAGAAATGAACGAGACTGTGTTCAAAGTGCACAAGACTTTTGAGTTTCAAGGGGAACTGTACATAATTAATATGACTTTGATAAGTGCGCTATCCAGAATGTAGAGTGGCCGTCAATGAGAACAGTATATCTAACTGGACTGAATCGTCTCTAATGGTGATGTAAGGTTTGTCAGTCAGCCTTGTTAAGTCTCGGAGCCAGACTATCAGTGTTCTAGAGGCTAAGCAGCGCTCTCTACAGGATGGATGCAGTAGTAACACTTCACACATCTGACAACTACGGCAACAACCCCACAAAACACGTCACCAAGTCCTTCCAAGTTTTAGCGGAGACCATCCCAGCCTTTAATGTGCAATGCATAGAGTAACAGTAAGTAGACAGGGCCCTCTACAGTCAGAAAAGCTGCTTCGACTCATTTTATCTGGTGTGACACACAACAATGCTTTTGGTCTGTAAATCAACGTCACATCACAGTGTTGTTTAAATAGAATCCAAAACGCATTGCACTGAATTTAGGTGATTTCCTAAAACAACACAAACAGGCTGAAAACACTCCACGCTGGATAATTTAAGAAGATTAACAAATGTGGAAACTATATATAACTTTAACTTTAAGCAAATTTGTCATCTACCACTGATTTAGATTTTCTTCGTAACTGAGTGCACTATGACCATTTTAATGAAAACATCTCTTAAGATTTGGATCTGTATTTTACAAGTACACATTTGTCCACTAGAAAAACAACCTCAAACGCCACTGATGGTCCCAGCTACAGTATTTGCAGGCCGTTCTTAGTTCTGCCTCGCTGACATACTGCTGCATTCATGGCATTTTGGAGCTGGGCAGTTCCTGCTGTCCAGTGTGATTCATAATTATTATTTTTATAACAAGAATTTTCATGTTTTTTTGTATATCCAGCTATACAAAACAAAGAACAAGAAAATATCCAATAAAAATGTAAAAAAAAGACTATTTACTTCCATCTATTTACACTACAGATGTGTAAAATCTAAATCTAAAAGAGAAACCTAAAAACTTAATTATCTGCTAGTATAAAAGCAAAGAGATAGATCCTGCCGCCATTTTGGACTGAAAATGCTCATTATATTTCCAGTTTTTTATTGGTTCGACATAGACCATTTTGACTGAGACATTAAATATGTCAACAGAATAAAAATAATTTTGTTTCACTTTTGTACGGTATCTCATAAGCGGACGTTTTACCGCTGTCCGGTAGTCGCTCTCAGTTCAAAATGGCGGAGGCGTAGCTCTGCTGCTGGGCGCTAATGTTGCAATGGAACATTTGACTTTCACCTCTTGGCGATATACTTTCTTTGCCTCAAGTAGCTCAGTAGTAGCTCTTAGTACTAGAGAGTCTCAAGTAAATATTACAAAAAAATTGTAAATAAATTGCCAACTTCAGACTTGCCATGAATGTAACATTATTCCCTTTAACCGACACATCTTCCTGCAAGTGGACTATCGGTAACACCTCATTTTAAAGGTAAATATTGGGGTAATTTGGCAGTAATTCCAAAGAAACTTCAAATAGGTTACTTGCTAATTATCACCTCATTAAATGAATGAAGTGAAACTTGCAGACCTGTATAATGAAGCGTTACCGGACTCTCTTAACCACCTGTTCACTTCTGTGGTCGCTCTCTGTCGTGTGTGTGCACCACACGTTACAGGAGGCGTTCCCGACTAAGATCACTGTATTGCTGTCAGAGAGTTGGAGTGAAACACAGGAAATAGACGAGAAGGGGGCGGGGTGAGGTGAGCCTATGATGAAAATGTCAGACGATGACTATGATAGGAACAACACACTGACACAGCTCATCATTGTTGTAACGATATCAGCATAGACCACCAAAATACAATAAAAGAGTTGGTTTCATTAACAGAGAAATGCTTCTATGAACAGCATACTGTTTTTATTTCAGGGTATGTGTATTTGTATGTGTGTGTGTGTGTGTGTGTGTGTGTGTGTGTGCATGCACATCAGCATGCATGTGTGTGCTTTCCTGTGTATATCTGTGCTTATGTGTGAGTATGTTTGCGTGTGAGGAAAGTTAGCAGGTCTCACAGAGAGGTTTCTAAGACGTACCGGCTAGCGGGAGGACTTAAAGGAGGGGCGTGGCTCTGTCGCCCCACCGCCCTCTCCACTGGGGTGAACCACATGACCAGGAAGTACCACATGCGCGAGAGAAAGAAGGTGCTGTCTCTAATAGCCACATGTGAACTGTAAATGCTAGACACAGCTCAGGGTGACAGCTGGGGTCACTCACAGGAGAGTCTATGGGTGTATGACTGGGACCGAAGGGTACATGGGGGGGGGGTTCTGGGATCAGGCGGTGTGGGAACCACAAAGTTCTAGTGCAGGAGAACAGGGTTGCATGTGCTGTGACAGATAATAGCTTTACTGAGAAGACCGAAGGGTTTAGTGCCCCCACGTTTTATTGTTTTCAGTATGTGAGCTTATTTAGAGATGAAGGTTTGTAACTCTGAATGCAAAGTGGCCTTTTGCTTAAGGTGCTTCTTTTGTCATTTTTTAAATACTTTTAGCAAACAAAACTGAATGGAGCTGAAACATCCAACGTAGTTTGTGAACTTGTGCTATGATCATGTGACCAGGACTGATTTAAAATCAAAGTGTTCAGCTTCATGAGCATGATGTGAACAGTTAAGTAACATTAAAGTGGACATATCATACTCATTTTCAGGTTCATTTTGGGTTTTTACTAGAACATGTTTACATGCTTTAAAATAATAAAAAAAACACTGTCATACCTGTGTTCACCCTCTGTCTGAAACTTTAGCGCCTGTCTCTTTAAGACAAAAAAAGACCTGTGTACACTCTGATGTATTAACAAATACTCAAAATATTGTATTGCAGGAAGTCTAGTGACCAATTTATGGAAGCTAATGGGGATACAGATAAGAATAAAGAAAACTGTGTTGTAGTGAATGAAGGTCCTGTCACACCAGTAAAGTGGCGAAATTCATCTGCATCAAATTATATGGATTTAGCAGCTTGCGAATTAGCGCATCAAAGTTCAGAAACTTGAACTTGCGTTAGTGAAATCCTGATCACGGCATTGTAATAATTTCATTTTGCTGTAAAATCTCACCATTTAAAGTGCTGCCGTGACCGGGTCTTCACCCAGCAGCTCGTGACATGGTGGTTGACACTGTCCACAATAAGAGAAGTGCTACATACAGTATAATTCATGATGCTTGACTAAAAGGTGCAGCAGGTAGTAGTTTAACTCCAAGTTTAAACACGTCCTAAAGGGTTAAATACTCCTGTTCAAGATTGCTCCTTCAGCCTGAATTTGTACTCACTCATTCAAGATTAAATACTGTGATCTTAACTGATTTGGCTTTGACATCAAACACCTGTGTTCAGTGCCAAATCCTTTTTGAGCCGAGGCTACCCAGAGAAGCCACAGAGCTCCCCATCACTTTACACCAACCCTTCTTGTGATTATCATGCACTAAATCACATCATTAAATGATGTTCTGTAGTAAAAGTCGTCTGATTTGTTATAAATTTCTGTAATGTGCTGTCAGTAAATCTTTTTTTTTTCTTGAAATATAACACAGCTTCAACTTCTGAGCTGATTTTCCACACTGATTTTTCAAACTCCATCTTTAGATCCATTTCCATTCTTTGGACCGTTGGATCGCTAAGTCCCGCCCCTTAAATGCAGACTGGCCAATCATAGCATTGCATCAGCCAGCTTCAACCATTGTCTGACAACTCTCCAACTTCATTTTCAGGCTGTTTTTGTGAATTTTGTGAGCTACTCATGGTTAAAAGTTAAAAGTTCTGCCCTGGACACATGTAATAGTAATACTAGTTACCCGAATGGTTAAATGTCGTGTAATAGTAATACTAGTTACCCGAATGGTTACATGTCGTGTAATAGTAATACTCGTTACCCGTCTTGGTTAAACGTTATGTAGTAGTGATACTAGTTAACCGGCATAGTTTAACATTGTCTTAGAGTGACACTAGTTACTCGTCATGGTCAAATGTGTAATAGTTAAACTAATTACCTGTTATCGTAATATGTTATGTAACAGTGATACTAGTTACTCGTCATGGTTAAACGTTGTGTAGTAGTGATACTAGTTACCCATCGTCGTTAAATGTTATATAGTGGTGATACTAGTTACTTGTCAGAGTCAAATGTTATGTAATAGTGATACTAGTTACTCGTCATGGTTAAATATTGTGCACATCATCAACTAGCGTTAGCACTATGCTATGCTAGCTACTGAAGGTATACTGAATGTATACACTTGGTGCTTTTGCTTTGTAATGACTGTAACAGTGAATAAAAACATATCTGACTTTACAAGATCAGTGTCCTTAATTTCACTGTCTTCTGTCTCGTTCACCAGGTGATGCTGGTTGACTTTTACATTTTAGCTTCTAGCTTTACCTTTTTGACCTGTTTTCCCTGCTGAATCAGTTTGACGTTCTGATATACAGTATCATCCAAACGTTTCTGTAGGCTTCTCTCTAGAATCACTTTCTCCCAAAGTTATATGATATCTGTGCAGGGAGTGCAGTCGGTGACAGTGTGGGCTCTGTGGTAGCTCTGACGGCTTGACGGAGTAGCGGCGGGGGGCGGGGCCTGTCTTCTGCACCAATCTCTGCTTATAGTAAGCATCATGATATTAATAGCCCAGAGATAAAGAAGCATTATTGTAATAAATGTAGGTGAGACAAACTGGTGCAACGATACCAAGAGATGGGAGATAATTGTTAACTATCATGTAACATGTAACATGCAGCATGTAGATACTGTAGGTTTGGAAATAATTACTGGTGGGGGGGCTGGATGTGTTGCTGACTGGTAGCAGTGGTCTGGGGTAAAGTGGACTTGGACTAGAAATGGAGGTGGGGCAAATAGTAGCGTTAGCATAGGTCTGCTAACACAGATCAAAGTGGTTTTAAATTGTGAAGGCCTGTAGGAGGCACCACAGAATAGATTTAAAGATGTTCTGAGGCAGGGTGTTAAAACAGTATTAGACTGATAGGTGGGAATACTCTAAATATAAAACTGGCTATGCTCAGTGTACTTCAATACAGCAATGACTACATTAGTGGGCTTATTGCAATGGTGTTGTTAAATTTGGGGTTTGGAGGTTGAAGTCCTCTAGATCAGTGCTCGTCAGTTGAGAAGCTGGTGGAACCCTGCACACAGAAACACAGACAAACAGCAAGTGCTCTTCTCTGTGGTAGGCAGGGCCAAAGGTCAACCGTTGAGAGGTCAAAGGTCAGGGTTGGTAGCAGGAAGCCGGCAGGCGGACCCCAGAGAAACACTGAGAGGCGATCGGTCAGTTCGGTGCTGCGGTGGGCGAGATGAAGGGCGGGGCCAAAGGGAAGTGACTGCGCCGTGGTAGGTTGGTTGGTCGGTTGATTGGCAGGTCGGCGAGCGCCATGCTTGTCCCGCCAAAATCTACAGGTCACTGGGACTCAATCTGTCGAGGAGGAGAGACTGGATTAAGAAATGAGGAAGGAACCCCATAAAAAAAGAGATAGAAATGGCAAGAAATGTGATAATGAGACAGGGGTGAGTTTCCAGAGTTTTGGTCTTACCAGCCAGATGGCAGGCTGTTTCTGTCTGCGCAGGTTCACATGAATCATGGGACAAATTATAAAACATTCCTGTTTTTTTTATTACATTAACACTACAGCCATCCATCAATTAGATCGAGGTTGGCAAGCACATCGGGTGGCAGAAGTCTGTTGTCCCTCTGAAGTCTGGGAGTCTGGAGGCCAGCTGCACTGTCAGGGATGAACATATCCACTAAGACTGGCTAATCTTTAGTCTGTAGGTCTCTTCATGATTTCATTTAATTGAATTGTATCCGCTATTTTTACCACCCCACTCCATCAGACACAGCAGAGAGCAGAGAACACGCACGTATGCCTGCAAGCACAATATCTATTTATTGTGAACTGTCTCTGTAATTGAGTGTTTGCTAAACCCCAGAGCCGAGATTGTCCAATCATAGCTTAGAAACCGATGCACTAGCAATGAATGACAGCAATGTAACTACTAAGATTTGGTATATTGTCAAACAAAGTCAGTTTTGATAAATTTTAGGTAAAATAAATTTAAGGTAAATATTGGGGTAATTTGGCAGTAACTCCAGAGAAATTTCAAATAGGTTACTTGCTAAGTATCACCTAATTACGTAAGTAAGAAATGGAAACTGTGAGTTTGTTTGCTCTGACATAACCTGCATGCCCAGCTAACTAGCTTACTACCTACAGTAGTAACTTAGCATTATTTCCAAATTATCCAACTATATCATTATGGGATTACAGGTTACATTAGAAAACTATCTGTTTAGGACTAGAGCATCCACTACCTAGCAGCCAAGATTAAGTATATCAGGGTTTTGAGAAACAGATTTCTGTCGTGCTCAGCCAAGCTTGCATCGCAATCAACCGCAAAACTCAACGGTCCGTCCTCATCCTTAAATCATCTTCTGTTGTAAAAGTGAAGCTTGCTGTTTGAAAATGCATGCAGTAAAGCATCTATCTAATCACCAATGAGCACTTTCATGCTTTTGAAACTGATAGTGTGTGTTTACACCCACTTGTCTCAGTGATGCGTTTGTCTATGCTATGCTCCCTCAGTCCGTCTCCCCCAAAAGGAGCAGGTGTGGGCTCCTTCACCCCGTTCTCCTTAGCAACACCTCCTGGTGCTGTTGCCTTAGCAACACCTGCTGGTCCTGTTGTCGGAGCGCCACTTGGGGGTGAAGGTGTCTTCTCCTCTGCTTTCTCCTCCTGTAGCCAAATATAGATGCACAAGGGCAGAAACACACACACACACACACACACACACACACACACACACACACACACACAAACACACACACGCACACAAAATACACACAATGAACACCAAGGGTTTTTTATAGTGTGCTATCTCATCTCATACTACAACACCATCTTGTGGTGTTGGCCGGTAAAAGCACAATGAGTCAGCTGAACCAGAGAAGTTAACTGATAAAATGAAGGACTGTGTTAAAGTTGGACCTTGTGTCCGTTGGTATGTCCATTGCCTGGCCCCATGTTGTCCATGGATCCAATCTTTGACTTAGTTTTTAAGTTCTGCTTATGGGACTCAATCTTCACGTCACCTCCACCTGAGGTATAAAAAAAGAAGGTTAGCATACTAGATTTTACCCCTCTGAGACCCACAATAGGGGGGTACAGGGGGTCTTTAGGGGGAGATAGCAGGACAACAGCAGATGTCACATAGCAGCGGTGTACATCATCTGAAGATTAATTATAGATGCAGCTCAGCACTGTGAGTCAAGTTCTTCTAGTCATAAATCAGAAATAAACATGAATGAATGAATTATTCAAAATAAACTAGTGAAAGTCTATAAGGGCTTAGAACAATATGACAGAAGTATATGATGACCAACCTCATGCTCTATTATGTCTCATAAGTTGGGTTGATACCATTTGTTACACAAGTCTGCTGCAAAATGTAACTTTTTTTTTGCCACTCGAGACTTGATGAAAATTATCAATAATCACTCCAAAATACCACATTAAGACACCAAGACCTCGATGAACACCACAGAAAAAGCCATGCTGTGATTTGGTATCAAAAACTTTTTGACATGCAGTATGTGGGTAGCCATAGATCCTATTTTCATTCACATATCTTGAGGTCAGCGGTCAAGGAACCCCTTTGAAAAAGGCCATGCCAGTTTTTCGTTGCGTTATTTAGCTTCCTTCCTGACATGGTAGCATGCCACAGTTGGTACCGATGGATTCCTTAGCTTGTCTATTTTCATACCATATTGATATAGCAGATATAGCTTCACTCTAGCCCTAAAAGTGAACCTATTAGAACCTCAGTATTATCAGTCTGGCTCTTACAGGTCTCTGGGTTAAATGAAATGATAAAGTAGTGGAGAATAAAAGTCTTTAGTCCGACCTGGCTTATGTTTGATGTTGTCCTTTGAGCCACATTTGGACGTCACCTTGCTCACATCAACCTTCTTATTCAGGATCTGCACCTGGGGAAGAGGAAAGATCATAATGTAGCGTCTTTAGGCTAACTCAGAAAGACGCCACATCCAGTATAATGCAGTTATACTTCAGCGCTCTGTCCACTTCATCCATTATTATGCACCATAGAGAGGATGACGTTCTGTACAATACAGTGGTGTATGTGGAGGAATGGATACAACACAACCAATGCTGAACTACCTACAGTACCCATGCTTCATTCCCCACTTCTACTTCTTTTATCGTTTTGCTTTGTGAGGCAGGTAAATGATGCTCCATGTTTGCATATAAATTAGGACATGCTATAACTGCAGGATGGGAGAAGGCAGTTATTAGATCATTGTCACATCATGAGAGCGCATTCAGTATCACGGGCAGTAATGGGACGGCAGCTGGCACTGATATCTGTCTGACAGTTTGTGATAAGATCAATCATATGAACATATTAGATGACAGACAGGACAAACTATTATAATTTTATTTGCAACCAAACCAAGGTTGGTTCTGATTGGCCATCCCCCATTAGAGGCTGCTTGACAGGTTAAAATATTAATGCCCGATTTTATAATGCAAACACAAATACTTGAAATCGTCACTTCTAATTTAAATATTCATGGTGTCATTTTAGACTGAAGTAGACACACCCATGAGTAAAGCAGGGGTATTAAGCGGAGGCAGAGGAACCCGATTTTTTCGTAGATTACCTATCTCAAGCTCGACTGTCAGGATCTTGTGACTGTTTGAGCAAATATGAGAAAAGGTTATTTATATAAAAGTTACTAAGTGCAGAAGAACAGAACAGTTGCTAATATCGTGATTATGTGTGATTGGTCCAGCCCAGAGCTTTAATCGATGCCACTACTTGGACTCAAGCCATTTCCAGTATACCTTTTGCATTCTGTTTAAGTGATGTGAGACAGCAAAGTGGTGATTGTGAGGGCAGCCCAGAGATGGAAATATGATAGTGCAGCAGGTGTTTGGAGCAGATGGGAGCAACATCTGGAAGGGTGGGCAGAGGGACCCCTGGTCAATTCACCCTGAGTGAAATCGATCCAGAATGCAAACAGAGGGACCCATAAATGCACTGATTACAGTGTATTCGTTGTGAGTTACTTTGAAAATGATGTTTCTGGGAAAATACAGCCCAATCAGAATTATAAGCATCCAGCCATGGTGAAACAACTTTACCTCCTAATTACTAATCAGATCTTTTTGGGGATAAAAAGGAGATTTTCAACTGATCAGAATTTTTAGCAAGACAGCCTGAATGAGGGTAAATTAGCCTGAAATGTGATGTGCATCCACCCCAACCAGAGTCTCCCTCCAGCTCCAGCAGTACTTACTTTGCCACCTCCAGGGACATGTTTGATATTGTCCTTGGAGCCACAGCGAGACGTGACATGGCTGAAGTCCAGCTTTTTGTGCACTATCTGAACCTAAAGACAGGCAGGCAAACACACAGACAAGCAGGAAAGTGAGGAGGTAGAAGGGAAAAGAAAGACAGAAAGAAAGAAAGAAAAAGAAAGAAAGAAGGGTATGACAGGCAGACAGAGAAGAGCAGCAGAGAAGAGCAGATCAGCTGGCAGCTTCAGTTAACAGGAAACAGGGTAGCCGAGGTTCTGCCATTCAAATCCAGTGAGTGCTCCTACACATGAGTTCAGTGATTAGCTGCATTAAATGACAGCTTTGTCAGCACACAGCACTGTCAAAATGGTGTTGGGACATTATGCCACAAAATCATTGTGGTTCAAAAAGATCGGACAAATTCTTGAAGGAATTTTTTTTTTTAATTTTTTGAATTCTTACATAAATTAATGTTGAATTAACGAAAGCTGGAGGTTACTGACTGAATAACAATAGACCCCTTTTCTGTTAGTAAACATGACGATGTATTTTGCAAGCGGAGCATTAAGTGGAGGCAGAAAAATTCATTGAACACGCTAATTAATGCTGGCTAGCAAGTTTGTTGGCTTATTTTTTTTTTTCTTTTACTGAAGAAAATATGAATTTCCCTCAATATATGTGCTGTCACTCACTCTTCAAGATCCTGGGTGTGAGTTGATAAAGTTGACATTAACCAATGGGACCAGATTAGCCGAGCCGTGCGCCGCTGGCAGACTACTTTGGTAGGTGTAGACAGCCGACTATCGTTAGTAATGGTGCCTTCAAATGGGGTTGTGTTTACCGTGTTTACGAGTTGGGCCCTTATGAACGCCCCCCTCATGTCGTATTCACGACCTCGTAAGTAGAAAGTTTCTGAAAGATCAGAGTTCATGACTTGTGGCATGTTTGTTGACGTTGTGAGAAATGAGGGAGTCCATGGAAGTTCATTTATCCTAACCCTAACCCTAATAAGTCAATATTGTACAATATATTAGAATTTTAGTCATATATTGCTTTTCTTGGTAATTTTATAATGTCTGAGGAAAATGTTGATATTCTCAACAACCTCATCTTTCCCCTCTGTTATTATGCCTTTATATTATATAGACCGCAGCCAATGGCTCATGGCTGCAATTAGCAGAAGGCTAAATATTAGTAACATTTACTCTCCATCTCGTTTTGCTAATATTCGCCTTGAATCACAGTTTGTCATCTCAGATGTTTGTGAGATCCCAGTTCTGGCACCCAGCAACACAGCAGGATGTCAGTTTACATGTGTGACTTTAGCCCGCTGCTAGTGTTATCCTCCAGTCTTTCCTTTGTTTTGCCTCTAGCCAACACTGCGACATCATCATCACGTCGCACAAAAAGGGTCTGTAGAGCGCTTCTATAAACGGCATTAACAAAAAACTGATCAAGCACAGGACAAACACTGGAAGGGGAGACAGAGCACATGCAACAGAATATTACACACAACAGTCAGTGGTTTTGTGTTCAGACATGCCGTTCTGAGCAGAGGGAAACTGCCAGCGACTAATACAGGAGTGTGGAAGACAAAAGGTTTTCCGTTTAAGTAGTGGATCATTCAACATAAAACCTGATTGTTGTTTTGCCCTGGTCAACCCAAATATTAAGTGATACCTAAAATAAACTTCAGACGCATCTCTTTGAAATTTTAACTTTCAGCTTTGTCTAAAAGCACGGTAAATAATTTCGTAGCAACGGTCATATCACAAAGACACTAAAACATGTCAGAAAACCCAGGAAACATTTAAACTAGGGTTGTCAATCGATTAAAATATTTAATTGTGATTAATGATATGATTGTCTGTAGTTCATTGCGATTAATAACATATTAATCCCACATTATTTATCCGTTCATAATGTACCTTGAGGGGAGATTTGCCAGGTATTTCATAATCATATCACCATTGGAGCGGACAAATATACTGCTTTATGCAAATGTGTGTATATATTTGTAATTGTAAATCAGTTAACAACACAAAACAATGACAAATATTGTCCAGAAACCCTCAAAGGTTCTGCATTTAGCATAAAATATGCTCAAATCATAAACTATATGCTCAAACTGACAGCTGTCAGTGTGTCAGTGTGCTGACTTGACTATGACTTGATCCAAACAGCATGATTGCATGATTATCATAAAGTGGGCATGTCTGTAAAGGGGAGACTGGTGGGGACCCAGAGAACCCATTTACATTCACACATCTGGAGGTCAGAGGTCAAGGGACCCCTTTCCAAATGGCCATACCAGTTTTTCCCTCATAAAAATGTATCACAAGTTTGGAGCGTTATTTAACCTATTTCGCAATAACGATAATTTTGGGGGAGTGGATTTGGAGGGAGGCCAGAAGGGACGGACTATCAGTGTTGCCGACTTTGTGACTTTCTCTCTAGATTTAGCAACTTTTGGAGCTGGTGCTGCTAGCTACTTTCTATAGAAAAGAGTTTGCAACACCAGGCTGGTTTTTAGGTTGGATAAAATTAAAAATCGAGCATACTCTTGCTAGTTTCTCAACATTACCCACCCTAGCTTTAAGCCAAAACATGATGTTTTTTCTAACCTTATCCAAGTACAGTTTTGTTGCTTTCACAACATTAGCTATGCACGAACCTTCAAGCGTCAAGCTACTATGCAAAAAGCGTCACTAAAATGATGCTGGGGGCTTCTGCCCAAGCTGCAAAATATGATGAGTAGGGATGAAATCACGTTGATATTCAAGTCCACATCTCAATCACTGCTATAAGGCAAGTGTCTCTGAAGTCATGTTTTGGTAGGTGCATGCTTGCAGCTCACCAGTTTTATTGCAGAGACCTGGCGTTAGGCAGACTAACAAGGTTTAATAATTATATGCTAAAATAGCATATAATGGTTAAAATAGGGCCCTCAGGCTTGAGATGCGGCTGCTCTTCATCAACGGTGGAAAACCAAAACTAACAGAAGACACTGCGTCTGATCAGACACAAATCTCACGATTGTGACTTATTACCTACACAAATATAGCTGATGCCATGTTTCAGGGAGTTTTTAAGATATTTCAAATTAGTTATCTGTTTATCAGCAGACAAAGGAATAAAGCTTATCAATTAACTTTGTATTATTTTCCTGGAAATGTATTAAATAAATTACCAGCTACTGGGAAATAGCGGAACATAATTATTATATTATGTTTATAATAAAGTTATTTTTGATAAATATTGAAGTAAATATTGAGGTAATTTGGCAGCGGTTACTTGTTAATTATCACCTAATTAGCATGAAATTTGCAGCCCTGTAAAATTAAGTGTTACCAAAGTTTGGATTGGATTCAGTCCCTACAACCATTTTCAGAACATATGGTGAAAAGGTAAAAAGTTAAAACAAGAGGAGCAACTCTATGCAATCATCCTTAATCTCACTTTTGAGCTAATGCTACTCATTTACCACCACTCAGCATAATGCACCATGAAAGGTCTCTCTTCTCCCAAATGGCTATTTCAGCTGCTGGTTTTCTCAGGAACTTGATGTATTGCTTTAATCATGCAAGCTCACATTGATGCACATGTCCATTGTTTGTGTTGTTCAGCCACTACAGAATCAGAGGGACCCCACATCCCCCTTCCCCCTCCTCTCATACGCGACATAACTCCTTCCCGTCATGTTGTGATATCAGTTTCATTGCCTCTGTGGTTGTATTATAAAAAACCCTGCAGCAGACTTGAGACGGCGTCTTCCATTCCCTCCGTCTCTGTTTTCTTTCTCCGGGATGAACACGGCATGATGACGCAGGTGGCACCAGCTAAGGATGACTCACTGAGCAGTTGGCACGCACACACACACACACACACACACACACACACACACACACACACACACACACACACACACACACACACACACACACACACACACACACACCCTGTAGCTGCTACGTTGGGGTTCATCATGACTCCTCAATTTCGGTGAGGAATGTTGCTAATGCAACAAATCGGACACCACAGGAGGCTGAAAATGTTTCCCCATAATACAAGTGAAGAAAAATAAGTCCTGCAGCTGTGTGCACACCGTCTGCAACCATCGATGTGCCATCCTAGCAAGGACCTCTAATGTGGGTGCAGTGGACAAATCTGCAACTAGCACACGAGACGGGAACAAAACCAGGAAAAGACGTTCTTTTGCTGTTTATTTGTTAATGATATTTAGTGCATTACGTGTGCTTGCTCCCTTGTTCTACTTGTCTTCAAAACAGGCCAGCTTCCTTTGTTATTGTTGTGTTTTGGAGGGGAGAATAAAGTGCTTGGCTTCATGGAGGCACAGACCAATAAACCACTGAGTCACACAGCCAGTGAGACTGTGAACCACAGTGATTCAAACTTGTAAGACGCCAGGAGTGACCTAACTGTGGGGGTTTGCAGCGGCGTCTGCAAGAGCAGGTAGACAGGTACAATAGGCATGTAGCGGCCACTTGTGTGTTATACAGTGACATCACCCAGAGTATTCATTATTTGCACTAAAGTCAGTGTTCATTGATTACTGTAGTCATGCCAAGGAGAACATCGGACCATATTTAACATAGTGTTGGCCCCAGTATGTCAGACTGCAGGGCTGCATGTCTGACACTGTGGTAAGCAGCACCAGGGCTCCACTGGGTCCTGTCATCATTTCTGTTCAACCTCTACAACTCGGATTCCAGATACAACCCTAAGATCTGCAAAACTGGGATCTTTTGTTTACCTCTTAGTCAGGTCACCTAATTATAATGAAATAAAAATGACAGACTCCAGATAATCCTGGGAAATAATCATAATGAAATGAGTGTGGATTGATATTTACTATGTCCTACATGTAGGAATAAACAGCAAGGGTGTGTCCTGGGTTGATGGTGTATGTGGTGAATGCAGAGAGAAGGTGGGAGGATGCACTTCTGTGTGAAGTGTGAGGTGTAGATGGTAGGGACTCACTCTGGCCTTGGCGGCAGGGGTGGAGGGGTCGGATGCCTTGTTGTTCGGGGTGGAAACCTGGGGAGACAAGCACCCCCTAGTCAATACAACCTCCAACCAACCACATGCCACAACACAAAGGGGTGGAACAGCGGGTGGAGGGCTGGGCACATGGGAACCGATGGGTTAGCAGCTGGACCAGTCAGATGAGCGTATGGGTCATTATAACCGATCAAAAGGGAAGCATATGATTATGTGACGAATAGAAGTATGGATCAAAAAGGAGCAAACTGAACCAAGCTTTATAATCAAATTCACTTGGCAAATGTGTGGCGCATGAAACATTTCTAATAATCTATAGTAGCAACACCAGTAAGATGTAAGACATAGTTATGGCCAATCAAATGGGAGGATAAAGTAAGTTATATGTTTGTAGAGCTGCCAATCAGCTGTACTGTATCAGATGGTTATCAGCAAATGGCAGTGAACTGATGGAGCACTTTACAAAGCATGACAATGAATTACAGCAGATTAGCAGCAATAAAATACAGTTTGCCAGTTTGTGACAAGAACTGATCAAATATCAGCACATGGAAGTGTAAGAAAAATAAGACAACCAGAAAACAACAGAGAAAATGTCATATTTCGCTATAGTTCAGACAAACAAAGCAGTCAAGTTCCTAAATGCTGAGGATGGACAGGTTGTTAGACCAATATGAGCTCCTGCTGAATGGAAAACTTTAAAATACATACACAAACCAATAGTAACGATCGAGTATCACTGTAGACTGAACGAATCGGTGCCACTTGCTGTGATCATGGGTGGATTATGAGACAATGGGCCCCTGGGGACAGACATGCAAAAGGACCGACTACCTCTCCTACATATTTTACTTTACAGCCTCTTTTTGTTGTTGCACTGCATGTTTTTGTAGTTATTACTCATCTCTTTGTGGTTTTTTTTGTAGTCATTTTGCATCTCCTCATAGTTGTTTTGCCCCTCTCTGTAGTTGTTTTGTGTCCCTTTGTGGTCATTTTGTTTTTCATTATAGTCATTTTGCACCTCTCTGTAGTTGATTTGTGTCACTTTGTAGTTGTTTTTGTCCCTTTGTAGCAAAATTGTGTCTTTTTGTAGTTGTTTTGCATTTCTTTGTAGTTGTTTTCTGTCTCTTTGGGGCAATTTTGTGTCTCTTTGTAGTCTTTATGCATCTCTCCGAGGCTTTCTGTCTCTTTGCAGTCATTGGGTGACTGTAGTTGTTTTATGTCATAATTGTTTTGCAACTCTTTGTTGTTGTTTTGTTTCTCTTTGTGGTCATTTTGTGTCTCTTTGTAATCATGTTTGCATCTATTTGTAGTTATTTTCTGTCTATGTAGTCGTTTTGCATCTATTTGTAGTTGTTTTATGTGTCTTTGTGCTCATTTTGTATTCTTTTGAAGTTAAGTTAAGTTTGTAATTGGTTTGGTCCTTCTGTGTCTATTGTTTGTCTCTGTAGTTGTTTTGTGTCTCTAAGTAGTTGCATTGTGTCTCTTTGTAGTCATTTTGAGTCTCTTTGTAGTCATTTTGAGTCTCTTTGTAGTCATTTTGAGTCTCTTTGTGGTTGTTTTGCACCTTTTCATAGTCCTAGTGGGCCTCTTTGTGTTTCTTTGGTTGGTACATGTCTGCTTCAGTGACATTTTGTAGGTGGAGGCAGGGGTCCCTGGGCCTGTGCCCAGTAGGCCAGTTCAGTAATCTATCCATGGTTATGATGTGTTTCTGTGAGTAAAGTGGCTTCACTCTGACAGACTGACAAAAAGAATAGGAGCACATGTTTGAAAGGGAAGGGATGACTACACAGCAGGAAGAAATCTGCTCCTGCAAGACACAGCACATTTGCCTCAAAACCGAATAGTGCCCAAAAATTACAGTTTGATGCTGACAATCACAGACGCTGCAACATTCCCCTGTTGACTACGGGAAAATATGAGGTTATGAGGCCAATTTCACAGAGCCATTTGGAGAAGCAACTACAGCTCCTTCTCTGCATTGATCTTACTTTGATTGGACCATGTGATCATGTCTAAATGATACAGGCTGAAGAAGTGAGGAATCACTGTGAATGTGAAACTGAGTGTTGCTAAAAAAGGAGAATGCAGGCAGTTTCCTGATAGTGAAAGTGATAGTGTCTTTTTCTGGGTATGATAAATCTTGGTTTGCAAAGCCTGTCTACCCAGCCAGCTACTGTTACATACTGCACATATACAGTATTTAGTGCTATATGCCCACTGAGGATGGATAATGGATTACGGATACAGTATGTTACAGAAAGATATTAAAGAACAATTAAATGCACCTCTTTTAGAGCACAGAAAGGTGTATTTTCCTTCTGCGCCTCTAACAAACATTTACATCAACATATCACTAGCCCCATAGCATAATTGCCTAAGTCATATTTTAAGGTTGTCAGAGAAAAATAAAAAACACTTTTTGGCAAACATATGATTTTTTTTTTATTTAAACAGGTCTAATTGCAAAATATGACTTAGGTAATTATGCTGTGAGGCTAACAATATGAAAGCAGAATAGATTGAAATGAAGCAATTTTAGACTCAAAGGTGGATATGACTTATACAGAACACAAATTATTTCCGAATATGTTAAGAGAAAAAAAATATGAAGAAAAACAAACATCTACAAAAGCAAAAAAAGGATAATGCACACAAGGAAAAAATAGAAATAGTGCCTTGCGGACATATGCCTCTGCCAACCAGTCAAGTTAACATCCATGTCTGTCCAAAATGTCATCACTTCATCATTTTATCCTGATAGACATGTGTGTGAAATTGTCATAATTAGCAAATTAATTCTTTAGCTATGGCCAGAAACATGTTTTGTGAGGTCACAGTGACCTTTGACCAATAAAATCGAATCACTTCATCCTTGAGTTCAAATGGACATTTGTGCCGAATTCGAAGAAATTCCCTCCAGGTGTTCCTGAGATATGCCTCCAGCCACGGCTGCTGTTGGCGTGCAGGCATAAAACCGTAAAACATATTACATCTCGCAATTGACCTCACTACAAACAATAATTTGAGCATTGTTGTTAGCATGGTATGTCTTCCTCTCTCTATCCAGTTCAATCTCATCCCCTACTACTATATATGCCTAATCACCACAACACGCTGCCTTTTAAAGCACAGAAGAAAGTATGAGTGCTGCAAATGTGACTGAATCCAGTGTATTCAGCGAACTCTGAGACAGAGCATGCAGTGATCTTCTGTTGGTGTTAGTTATCAGCCCTACGAACATTATTACACCTTGTTGAGGATCTAAGGACCACATTCACAATGCATCTAATCTAAATCTACTCCCACATCAGCCCTGCATCAAGACCAACAATGATTTCCTTCAGAAATAAAAAAACAGCACTTTATTCTCAGAAGACTAGCAGGATTGTCTAATGGGAGATCAGGACTACATCCACTCTTAGCTGGCAACATCTGTAAACAGGTTTTTCTCTTCAGTTCCCGTCTACACTCAAGTTGAGATTCAACACAGTGCAAACTTTTAGAGGACCACTTGATTCATATTTATTCTAACAGCAAGTCTGGCCCCAGTGTAGAGGAAGCCCTCAGAGTAAAACATGTTATTATGATGCATCGCACATAGCAGCTATTTGAATTACAAACCAGCCAGTGCCGAATCATTTGCTGATTCAAGAGAATCATTCTGCAGCATTTCTGGAAACTTGACAGGTACATAACCGATGTGAATTATTCATAGACCTTTCTCATACTGTCTGCTTTGTCCTACCTTTCCTCCACCGGGCTGGTACTTGATGTTGTCAATGGATCCGATCTTGGAGCGGACGTTCTTCAGGTCAGGTGTCGGAGCGTTGATGGGTCGGGGGGTTCGAGGAGCACGGGGAACCGCCGGCTTCTTCTCCATCGGGGTCTGCTTGGGCACGGGGGGTTTAGTGATGACACGGCGGCGGTGAGAGGCTTCGCCGTTAGTGGAGGCAGCAGGAGTAGCGGTGGAGGCCGGGCGAGGACGGGCTACAGGGTTACAAGAAGTGCATTTGTTACGTAAGTGACGTAAGATAACATGATGTAATTTAAGTATGTTACATACGCGACATAAGTATGTTTCCTAAGTTAAGCATGTTATGTATGTGATGTAAGATAAGTGTAAATTAAGTTTGTTACATATGTGTCGTAAGTTAAGTATGTTACATGCATCATGTAATTTAAGTATGTTACGTACAGTATGTAAGTTAAGTATGTTAACTAAGTTAAGTATGTTAACTAAGTTAAGTATGTTACACACGTGACGTAAGTTGAGCGTAAATAAAGTACGTTATGCATGTGGCGTAAGTATGTTACATACGTGATGTAAGTTCTGTATGTTACCCAAGTTAAGTATGTCATCTACGTAAGTCCAGTATGTTACATATGTGAAATAAGTTACGTATGTGATGTAAATTAAGTATGTTACGTAAGTTAACTTATGTACGTAAGTAAAAATAAGTCATGTTTCACACAGGACACAAACAGCAGACATTTAGAATTTCATGAGAAAAATACTGAAGCAATCAGTTATTGAACTTTTTATACTCGACTGTCCGACTTTACTCTTAGTTTGTTACCTGTGGTCTTGGGTTTCTTGGCCTCTCCTGTCTTGTTCTCAGTCTTGTCATTCTTGTTTGCTGTAAGCAGGAAACATAGCACACAACCTTAAAAACACTGGAGTGATACACGACACTGGTAGCCTTTACCACATACCTCCACACTCATGTCACACTGTAGTTTATCTATAAGTCAGCATGCATAGCAGCAGTAGTAGCTCCCATGCAGCTACACTAGTGCTGTTTGGACCAGTACCACGGTTGACCACATGGGGGAAAACTTCTGCTTTGCAGCCTGAAATACAGTGCGAACATTCTTTGACGCCATATGTTTGACATGACTGTAAACAAAGTGGTTAATGGCTCGCCCTCTTCTTACAAATAAAATAAAGTCTATTATGAAGCAGCATGTATTTCACTGCTGTGCCACTGCTTTTGTAAACTTTGAAAACAAATTAATGGAACATGTTAAAAATATTATCGTAAGTTCAATGACACAAATATTATCAACAACCAGTAGGTGCGCCTGACAGTCAGGGGGTTTCTTAGTAGTTTCAAAAACAGAAGCGCTCACCATCTAACCGCCGAAAAATGCAATTCTCGCAGAAATCTCCAAGTTTTTGATACCAAATCACAGCATGGCTTTTTCTGTGGTGTTCCTCAAGGTCTTGGTGTTTTAATGTGGTATTTTGGAGGGATTATTGATCATTTTTATCATTTCTTGAGTGGTAAAAAATGGTTAAATTTAGCATCCAATCTATGTAACAACTGGTATCAACCCAAAAATTGCTGCAACAACTTATGAGATGGAATGATCATCATATACTTCTATTATAATGTTCTGAGCTCTTAATAATTTTACAGTTTATTTCAATTAATTAATTAATGCATCTCTCCTCACAGCAAGAGGGTCGCAGGTTCGCATCCGGCTTGGGGTTTGAATGTTCTCCCCGTGTTAGCGTGGGTTTTCTCCGGGTTCTCCGGTTTCCTCCCACAGTCCAAAGACATGAAGGTTAACTGATGACTCTGAATAGCCCGTAGGTGTGAATGTGAGCGTGAATGGTTGTCTGTCTCTATGTGCTCTGCGACAGACTGGTGACCTGTCCAGGGTGAACCCCGCCTTCGCCCAATGCCAGCTGGGACTGGCTCCAACCCCCCTGCGACCCCTAACAGGATTAGTGTTTCCAGATAGATGGATTAATGCATCTCAAAGTCATCTTCAGGTTCCCAACTTTCAGATGATGTACACCATTTCTATATGACATCCACTATTTACCTGCTATTTCCCCCTAAAGACCCCCTGTACCCCCCTAAAAAAGAGCTCTATGTGGGTCTCAGAGGATTAATTGCAAACATTCCAGTAGCGAACATTAGCTTGCAAGTAGCCTCATTTGGGACAGTGGTAGCATTTTCGTCTTGTAAATTTCCACCAGGAGCAGGATGAGTCTAGTTGTAGTCTTGTAAACAGTGATCCTGCAAGATCCCCGTCTTTACAAAATATTAGACTGTGACTAAAAACTCTGACGTAAGACAGTGTCTTTAGATGTCAGTCTCCTAGTGTAGGCAAGTGCTGGTGATTGATCAACAGGAGACTGAAGGGCTTCCGGTGCCTTGAAGACAGTGTGGCTTGCAGTCTGAGCTGAAAAGTGAGTCATTTCACTGTTCATGGAGGTGTGCAGCATGTTCATCATGATGAAGTTGAGGTAACGCTGCCTTCATGCGGCAGCAGCGTTATGGGATCTGACTAAACTGCTGCCACCGGGGGCAACAGCCACACAAGTAATGAGTTCACTCACGCAGCTAAAATGAAATATGCACCTTGCAGTACATAACACCCATCGCTGTGAACTGGGTGAATGAATCATATTCTCTGAGGGCGCCGAGTTGAGGTGCACAAAATGCAGAACGCCTGTTTGACTAACATATCTCTGACTGAGTCATAGCTTCCTCTCTCGGTGAGGTGAGATACTGTTTGTGATGATAAAAATACCAGTCTGGTGTCTTCAAAAGCCAGCTCTTGAATTCGATAAAGTGTAACATATGCTAGCATTTCAGTTAGCCTGTTGCCTGGAGCGGTGACAGTTTACATTCTGAGTCATTCCCCAGCTACTGTGGAGACTTCAGCTCTTGTTGTAGCGGTCATGTTACAACACAATGAACTAGCCAAAGCAGAGATGCCGTCTGTGACAACAGCATTCATAGCACACACGCAGACATTGTAGATATAATAGAGATGATGTTACTGCACAGGTTGTATACGCACCAGCAGTTTTGCTTGCAGGGCTCGCAGAGGAGCCGTTCTTATTGGCTGTCGCATGGGGTGTGGGCGTGGCCTTTGGCACAGGTGGGCGTTTCTCATTTTCTGGAGTCTGGAAATCACAACAGAGGACAGATGAGCTGTGGGTGAACAGTTTGAGAGTTTATCTGTATGTCTGAGTGTACTGTGGCCGCTGTGTGCACGAAGGTGACGCTATCCTGGTTTCAGGTGTTATGAGAGGTTAATTGTGCAACCATAAGAACCAAAGACAGAAAAGAAGGTGAAGACAGACTGGTGACAAACAGGGCCGGCTTAAGGCATAGGCCATACAGGCGGTTGCCTAGGGCGCCACCTTCTGGACAGCCTCTCGAAACAATAGAATAATATAAAATGCCCTTGAGTGCCCTTCCTCATAATCTGCACTGAGGAAACAAATGAACAAATAAATAAATAAACAAAGAAATACACTTTTCACCCCTGTAATTCTCACTGTTCTGTTTTTCATCCGCCCGGCTGCCCCAAACTGTAGTGAAACTACACAAGTACTACCATACTTCAAAACACAAACCACATGACCATTCACATACACTGGGCATACGTGTGCCATGGACAAAACATCAGTGACACCTGTAACTTGTTATCCTTGTTGAAATTAACCACTGGTTCACCTGAGAGGTTCACGTGATGATAGGCGTGACGAACCAGGGAAGGACATATCATGATTTATAAGACCCAATCAGGTAGCTTACCACAGCGTCTGCATCATTGTTTTAAAAAGTATTAATGTTTGTCTGTACAGACTAAAATGCAACCCTGGAGTTTTAAAACTAAAACAAGGTCAGCGGCGTTTTCAAACATCTTCGTTTTAGGGGCTTAAAATGCTGTAGTGTGGATGCTGGGCATAAACATAAAAGTTCAGAAGTTCAATAATCAATTTTAAAGTGAAAACGTTATGTGGCCTGAGAAACATAAAAACAATCCCAACCTATCTAAATGACAAAATAATTGAGATTACTGGAGGAATATTGAGGTTATTGGTGATCACAGACAGCGTATTTTAACAGACTACCTTGTCATCCAGAAGAACATCATTAAGACAACAATTATTACTGAATTCAGACTGTTAACATTTTATTAAATCATGGGCGATCTAACAGGATGTAAATATATTCTGTGACTCCCTGCAGAGAGTGTTGAGGCTGCTGGAAACTGTCCATCTAGACTGCACCTTATTTTAATAAAACAACAACATATTTAAAAGTAAAATACCAGTTGACGAGACGAAAATAAAAACACCACCAGAAATGCATGCTGGAAAACACCAAGTCCTCGCTATTCAGCTGCCAAAATATCCTCAGCAAATAAGAGCAGTTCAGGACTGAACTAAATGTGACTTTGAATTGTGATGATTGAAGTCCACAAGAACACGAGTACAGACGCAGACTGAGGCCAGACGCCACTGAAATGGATCATGTTACATTCATCCAGTTGGAACAGAGGAAACATATCCAACCATGTGGATTATACTCACCTTGGCGGCCTTGGTGGAGCCAGTCGCTGTTGGCGGCCGCTTGGCAGCGGTGGGTGTGGTCGCCTTAGGTACAGGGCTTTTTTTATTGGCGGTGGTGGGGGAGGGGCGTTTGGCCGAGGTGGCCTCGCCATTGGTGGTGAGGGTGGATGGGCGGGATTTGGCTGAGTTTGGTTTAGCTGAACCCACGTCAGGCTGGTGATAATGGAGTTAAAAGAAGCCACAATACAGTAAAAAAAAAAAGAGGGAGAGAGGGAAAGAAAGAAAAAGGAGGACAGATAGAGATAGAGAAGGAACAAGCAGAGATGAAATCACTGATTGCAATGGCAGCGTGACATGGCAGACAGCCAGCAACCTTATGACAACCATAAAATAAAATCCAAAATTAAATTAGCAATTTAAAGCCACTTTTGAGAGCTCATGAGTAGTAAATTATAAAATTATAAACCTCAAATCTGATGAAATGAGCAGCAGTCCAAGAGCAGCACATGATATGGAAATCAGGTCTCAGACTATCGGAGAATCAGCAACCACACAAGACACATCCACAGAGCTGAATGATGTACTAAAGACACAGGAAGTCCAGCATCTGTGCACCTTCACTAAACAGGTGGTGCAGGCTTGGTGAGTGGCATCGAGTCAACCAGCAGGTGCTGGTGAACTCCTGTAGCGGGCAACCTAACTGCAAACATGCTCGCGTCAGTCCGTCCAAACAGCTTGTTTTAGCTAGAAAGGATCCGTCTGTGCAGATATGACATCACGTTCTTGTTGTGATCGGAGCGTGGGCAGGGTACCACAGGGAAGACTTTTATTAATGTATGTTGATTTTTCACTTATTTTTAACTGGTTGAAACAGTCTCAGTTTAATACTGATGCCTCTGTATGGCCGACATAAGTAAAGAAGATGATCAGCCAGATGATTGACTATAGTTAAAACTCCTTCGGCTCAAACTTCAGCGGGACCTCCAGCAGCGACCAGCCCACCACAGACAGATCTACCGTCCTGGCACTCGGAGCTTTGGTGGGAGGTGGAGAGCTCCTCGCAGCGGCTCCTCCTCCAGCCAGGAGCAGAGCTTCACCTCACTGCTACGCCGGTCCCAGCTGGGACTCAATGCTGACACCACGCTGCTGGAGGCCCAGGAAGTACTGCTGGGCCCGCTGGAGGGAAGGGAGGCCCGGGAGAACCAGGACCAGGCCTGCGTGGGGTAGACTGTCAGACCCTGACCCAAAATGAGAGGTTTTCTAAAAGGAAGAAACACTCCCCCTTTCTCTTTTAACTTGATTCATGACTTCATTACATTACTAGTATCAATTACACACTGCATTCAAATTAACATATAAACATGCAGGATTACTCAACGTGTGCAAGAACACAAACGCAAGAGTTTTGCAAAAGACAGATCCTTTCTAGTCATAACCCAATAAGCTTCTGTCTATTGTCTCGGTCCTGCTGTTTCCTCCCCCGAGCATTTGGTCTGACGACTGTACATCTTTGTTATTAAATAACCAGTTATTGAAGAGCAGAAAAAAGCTCCTCCAGCTGGCTCTGACAGTTAGCAAGCTCATTAGCTTGATCACTAATGGAAAAATAGGTTCATATACAGTTTATATATATAGTTTATTCAGACTCCTGTCTCATAACAGACAAAGTAGAGCTGCAACGATTAGTCAATGAATCGATTACTCAATCTACAGAAAAGTAAGCATTTTGATAGTTGATTAATCATTTTTTCGAATCCATTAATTTGCTGTTATTCTGTTCTGAACAGGTAATTTGATGACTTCACGTTGGGTTGCAGAAACCAGCATTTTCAACCGGTTTTCCAGCATTTTATGGACCAATCACGAAAACAATCTGCAGCTGATTCCATAATGAAAATAATGGTTAGTTACAGCCCTGAACAAAAGTGGATGGTGCAACTCAACTAGAAGTTGATGTCTGTAATGTCTGCTGTCAGCCACAGCATCCGTGTGTGTGTGTTAGTGTGCGAACAGGAAGCAGGGGTTTGCGTGTCTTGCTCAAGGACACTTTAACACTCCGGCTGTAGCAGAGGTAAAAGCTGTGACCTTGGCTGACGGGGCTGCTTCTGTACCCACTCTGAGTGTGTGAATCTGTATGCAGGAAATGTGTGTGGACAGCAGTGGGCCTATTCAGCGGGTGACCCACCTTGGTCTTGCTGTCAGGGCTCGGCAGGGTCTTGCCACTGTTGCCTGTTGGAGACTTGGCTGTCCCTTTCCCTCCCTTCTCCTCCTTCTTCTCGGCCGGCTTCTTCTCCTCCTCTTTCTTCTCGTCTTTGTTGGTCTTCTCCGGCTTGTCGACCTTCTCTGCCTTCTCGTTAGCCTTGTTGTTTTTCTCTGCGTTCATCTTCTCCATCTTGTCCTCATCTTTGAGGATCTTCTCAGACTTCTGGTTCTGGTCTGGACTGGTGTCCTTCTTCTGCTGCTCTTCTTTCTCTTTCTTATCAAAGGTGTCAGACTTGTCCGTCTTGCTGGACATGATGTCTGTCTTCTCCTGCTTGTCCTTGTTGTCAGATTTCACTGTGAGAGACAGAATGTCATGGTCAGCATCCAATTTACCAAAAATGTGCTGGGGAAAGAAATATAACTTCAAACAAATGTCTTCACCATTTATCAACAGTTTTGACTGAATCAATGAACACAGTTCTACAGTATATGTGTTTTACTGTTCACAAGTACAACTCATTTTGGAAGGCAACGGAGGATTTTGTATAATCAGCAAAAACGAATGGATGGCCAATTTGTTTTGGTTATCAAATCTTTTAGATCATGTGGTATGAGTCAAGCACATGTTTACCATTTCTATTAATAACAATTGCTTTTGTAAGTGCAAAATAAGTTACTTCAAGCAAACAGGCCATGACAAAAAAAAGCTTTATTAACAAGTCAGAGGAGCCCTCTATAAAAACTAGGAGATTCACTAATATTCAAAAAGTAGGATGAATATTACCCTACAGGCATGTTTGGAGTAATGACACATTTGACTTTTTTCTAATCTGCAATGTGATGTTTAAGGTCAACGTAATCTCACAGAAACATGTAATGACCACGACCCCTCTAACCCACGTAATAGGTTAAAATTACATGCTGCAACCATGTAAAACAATTAGGCAACAAAATTACTTAGTTAGGTTTATGCAACAAAAATACTGAGCTAGGTTTAGGCAACAAACTACTTGGTTAGATTTAGGCAACAGAATTACTTAGTTAGGTTTATGTAACAAATCTACTTGGTTACGTTTATGCAGCAAATGTACTTGGTTGGGTTTAGGCATCAAAACTACTTGGTTGGGTTTATGCAACAGAATTACTTAGTTAGGTTTAGGTAACAAAACTACTTAGGTTTATGTAACAAAAATGCTTGGTTGGGTTTATGCAAAAAAACTACTTGGTGAGGTTTAGGTAACAAATCTACTTGGTTTGGTTTATGCAGCAGAATTACTTAGGTTTAGGTGACAAAACTAAGTTATTCTGCTGCATAAACCGAACCAAGTAACGACAAATAATGCAACAAAATACTGGGCTAGGTTTAGGTAGCAAAACGACTTAAGTTTATGCAACGAAAATACTTGGTTGGGTTTAGACAACAAGGCAACAAAATAAATACGGTTTATGCAATAAAACTACCTGGTCAGGTTTAGGCAACAGAATTACTTGGTTAGGGTTAGGCAAGAAAAGATCATAACTTCTTAAATTGGTCATTTCAGGTATTTCTGTGAGATCAGGTAGTTTAAGGTTCAGAAAGATGTGTGCATGGTTAAAAGAAACCAGCTTTGTATGTTGGTAGGAGACGGGATGCTAACAGCTTTACTGACCCATCCATCCATCCTGACCTTCTGTATGAGAGGGTTTATTTTGTCATTACAACAACGTTACACTACTTCTGTCTTATCTTCTGACCGACAACCTCATCATTTGCATGGCCACAAAAGGTAGACAAAGGCTGTTATACAGCAGGTATTTGAACAGATGTTGTCTGTTGACTGTCTGAATTCTTTACATGCTAAAAGTGCTTCTGCAATCAGCACATTACAACTGAACATTTGATGAAGGCACAAACTACAGTTAGGCACCTACACGTTTGATAATAATGTTTCACTGACAAAATCTATTACATCAAATAAACATTGCTAATTGCAACTGCATTTTAGATATTTGAATGTCTGTATGGGTGATTTTATGTAGGACACGCCAGCAGATGATTCTGGGTCTGGCTGGTAAACAGGCCAAGCCTAGTTACTCCACTGCTCTACATTGTACCCACAGTGATGATGCTGTATCTTTAAAATCCACATCAGTGATGTTATATCTAACCCCGACAGAGGAGCTGAACAGGCTATTCATGCCTTTTTATGTCTTATGTCTTATTTCAAGACAACTTAGGTCAACTAGGAAGATTTACAATTTGTTAATCACACAATGTCCTTAGACTCCCAACAACAGTGCTGCAGGATATCTTTGTGCACATTCTTATGATATGAACCATTAACTATAGCCTAATATACAGACTGATGTGCCATCTTGTTTCACGTCATCACTCAGTCTGGCTTTGTGATCACGTTAGCCGGTTTCTGTATGTAGGACGTTGTTATTTAGTCCTAGCCAATCAGTAATAACTGACATCCCCGCTGACCCATCCCGTGGGGCATCAGAGGACACCATCCCCTTCCAGTCTAGACAGAAGCGGCAGTGGTTGCAGTTATTTTTAATGTTTTTCACAATAGTGTGTCTTTTCCACACTTCTTGAGGGTTTTGTGTGATTTTCTCTGTTGTCACTTGTCTTGCTGTGGCACAGAAAGATGGCGTACCTATTTCTAATCCTGCCTATGATGAGAACAACACCAGAGCGGCTTGAATAGCTTCAGAAATATCGAGATGTGTCCGTTAATTCAGGAAGGCTGAAGGATGACTTGGCCTTTGAGTGACTTTTCTTTCATTCCGAGGAAGGCTGGGATTTTTTTTTCAATGATATGGCCTTCTGACATTTAAAGGTGCAATGTGTAAGATCTGGGGCTGCATTTTCACCTCCACTACTGGCTCCATACAATCTAAATGTACAGTCATCAATTATGGCACGGCATAAGGGGTAAAAGGGTGTAGCGGTCATTTAGAATCCATAATGTTCCACAGTTACCATAATGCAATTCCTGAGACTCTTTCTGCCCGTCTTAGTCTTCCAAACCCCCCACCCCAACTTCATATACAGGCTTTCTGTTACAAATATGCAACCCCCCCATCCTAATCCAGCATAACTTTGATGACATAAAGCTCATCCAGAGCAACTGAAGACATTATACAACTGTCTTCAGTCGTCGTCATGATGAGCAACCTGGACTTTATGAGAAAGCAAGTTTAAGATGTTATCTGTATTCCCATGTTATGTACAGTTAATTATCAGTAACACTTCATTTTACAGGTCCACAAATTTCATGGTAATTTGGTGATAATTACCAAGTAACCTATCTGACATTTCTTTGCAAAATTACCCCAACAGTTACCTAAAAATTCATTGAAAGTTACTTTATTATAAACATGATCTAATAATGATATGCTAAAATAGCATATAATGGTTAAAATAGGGCCCTTAAGCTTGAGAGGCGGCTGCTCTTCATCGGATCAAACGTCATCAAACTAATAGACCAAACCAAAACTAATAGAAGACACTTCTGATCAGACACAAATCTCACTATTGTGACTAATTGTCTACACAAATGTAACCTGGTAGCTAATGTGATCATTTTCAAAGACATTTCAAAGAAGTTATTTACTAATAAATTAAATGTATTATTATATTATTAACTGTATTAAATAAGTGATCAGCTATTGGGAAATAGCAGAATATATTGTCAATAAATTTTGAGGTAAATATTGGGGTAATTCAGCAGTAATTACAACAAAATTTCAAACAGGTTACCTGCCAATTGTATTACCAGAGTTTCCATTATGTTCAGTTCTACTTTATTTAACTTATGAATTGCAAGTGAGAATTAAAGTACACGTCCTTGGAGTTCAGTGTTTAGTGTTGTTCATCTGTGCACCAGGATTATGAAATCATCATCCAGGGACATTTATCCTCCTCTGAGGAAACACTAGGTCAAACCAATGTTGCCAACAGCTGACTCGTGGGATGAGCATGGTATGAGAGAGAATAAAATGAAAGCGATAGGGAGGTATGACAGGGAAACGTGAGCAGAAGGAGTTGGAGAGGTTGAAGGGGTTGAGGACCGACGGCCGGCGGGGCTGAGGGACGACGGACAGAAAGAGACAAGGGCTCTTTGTTGCCACCAATACGTGGCTTACATAACAGTGACACTGGTCGGGCCTATGTGCCCTCGTGTCCCCTCATTTCCCTCAGCGCTGACGTTTGCTGTGTGATAACTGCAGTCTCCTCTGAAACGACGGCAATTTGCTGCCGGTGACATGGAGCGTCTCTCTAGAACGACGGCTGCCATCAAACAAGATGCATTTTGTTGTGTTACTTTAAAATGCAAACGAGCTGGAGCCCAAGTGACAAACAGGCTGTGAACGGATCATGTGTGGTTACGGAAAAAGCTAAAGTGTGTTCGGCATAGTTGCTAACCTTCAGACCTCAGAAAAATTTGAGTTTCAGAGACTTTGTTTCCTGCTTTCTGGTGACTTTTAAAGAATGAAAATAGATAAATAAATAATAAGTGCATTGCAACAAATGCATTAATCACAGTATCTGCTGGTTTCAACGAGGCAAAGTTAAGACTTAAGATCCATTTCACGTCCATTTAAGACCACTGCAAAAGCAATTTAAGACCTACTTCACGTCCATACTGGCAAGAAAGTACTAAGGATCTGAGAGAAAACTGGAGCATCACCATCATCATTGCTGCTATTTGACTGATGCTTCGTTACTGAGAGTAAAGTCCAGATCAGCTCAGCTTTTAGTGGAGGTGAAACTCCAAACGCTGTCTGGAGGTCGATGGGGATTAATGCTCTAGATCCTGACGTGGAACAATGCTGGCTGATTGAAGCCGTTTGCTTTTTTTTGTACAACTGCTTTATAATTTTCTGACATGCATGCGACTCCAAAGACATCACGCCCAATGTCCCAAGTTTCAGAGTTTTCTTGCGGAGGGTGCAGTGGGCTTCAAATACATTTCCATACACCGGCTTCAACCACGCACTAAATTCAATGGTCTCAAACCGGAGGTAACTGAACTTGCATTCACCTATTTTTTTTAGCGCTCTGACCTTAAGTTTGACAAAAGCAACGTCAGCGATGTTACTCAGCTTTTCACTTTCGGCGAGGTTTCTCCACTAATGAGCACCGCTCCCCTTGACTGCACGAGACACGAGTGTGCTCTGAGAAATTGAGAATGGCTATAACGGCTAAAATAACGTTAATGAATTTTTAAGACATTTCGTAATATTTTAAGACATTTTGAGGCCTTAAATTCAGATTTTGGATTTTAGATTTTTGGGGACTTTTTAAAACCCAGCAGGAACCCTGTTAATTTTACTTTCAATTCTCAGGAAAGAAAACTGAATAATTCGCACCTCTGGCATGAACTTGTGTGAATCTCTGGCATAAACATTCATCAGTTTTCATTTGCCCTGTTTGAGCATTTCTTTCTCCCTTTCTCTCTCCTTCTCTCACTCACTGAAGGTCCTTTCAGACACAACGTGATACTGGCACCACTGTGCTCTGAACCCTGTTATTTCCAATGGCTCGCACTGCGCCACGAAGGCTTTTCTCCGGCCGCTGCGTGGTGTAATGTGAACCCAGCTCAAACTGCTGTGTAGCGAGCAGTCGCAAGCAGCTCTCTTCCCAACAACATTAGGCGTAGATATATTGTAAAAGAAAAAGTGTGAAAATTGGTCATAAATATTGGAGAGTTGTGATCCCGGGAGGAAAACATGGAAAAGTCTCCCGGGAAAATCATGAGGGCTGGCAAGTCTGGTGTTCAGAGCCACTCTCATTTGGAGTTTGGTTATCCTCCTGCATTCCTGTTCTCACTATTGGTCTAACAAGATTGAGTTTATCATCCAGAATGGAGTCAACTTCTGCCTTTGCGATGTCACGCTGATGTTAATGTAAACTCATCGCTGCAGCTGCTTCACTAGGCCTCTCAGTAACACCTACTTTGCTTCATGAATTTTAATGGCCTTGATTGTTCTGGTCTGATTTGGGTGTCTGATGGAGAAAATACGCATCAATATTATTCATTTCACTTCCAGGAAGGTCTATAGTGTATACAGTGCTGCTCATTGCAGCTGTAGTTCTTTGCCTTTTACAAAGAAAACTAAGGCGACTCTGTTCTTCCTGCCACAGATAATGGAAATCCAGGCATTAAAGACAGTACCACTGATTTAATACTGCCGCCCTTTAACATTTTTGGACTCATGATTGACAATTAAAAAAAAAAAAAAAAAGGTCAAAATCAGCCCAGCAGAATCAGAGGTATCGTCAGACAGACATATGCTGAACTTCTGTCTGGAGCTTTCAACCACATCGCATTAGGTACGTTTACATGGGCCCTCATTATTCCACTAATAATCAGAGTAATAGCCCAGTCTGGTTTCATCATCATTATAATCAACAAGGTCATGTTCTTTATAGGCCTGTCAGTCGATTAACATGTTAAATGATGATTGATCGCAAATTGATCACACAGTTTTTATCTGTTACAAATGTACCTTAAAGGGAGATTTATAAGATAAGATATTCCTTTATTAGTCCCACAGTGGGGAAATTTACAACTCACGACCTTCCTTTATCAAGTATTTAATACTCTTATCAACATGGGAGTGGACAAATATGCTGAAGCGTTGCAACATAATCACAACATACCACGCCCTGTCATGATCTAATGCTTAAAGATGCTGTGCTCATCAAAAAAGTCAACATATACAGTATGGGCTTTAATAGTCTAATAGATTATTATTGTAGCTTCAACACAAGCTGGTGGCTTATATATTTTATCACAGTATTAGGCTTGTCGCAGTAGTCGGTGTTACTCGGCCGCCCCTACCGTCGTTTCACTGTTTTTACAGAAATACAACCCATGTAGTTGATTTTGGTGTATCAGCAGCATGTTATCAATACATAGTCAGACGACGGACACTACAAACTGACAGTGAATGCATCTGCTCCATATGGAGTCTCAGCTCAGAGCAGCAGGTGTCAAATTTCACACACAGGATGAGAGAGAGTTGACAGACCGAGAGATGGTGGAGGATTTGGTGTCAAAATGAAAAGCAAAGGTGTCTGTTCGACAGTATTTCAGATTTAAACCCAACGCTATAATGGAAGCATAACGTTAATGAGGCAATCACTGCGAGGACGACGGAGCGTTCACAGTCGGTGTGCATAGTGCCCGGCTGCCAAAGTCGGACCGGAGAGGCCAGCCACACCGCCACCCGACGATAAACATCACAGCAAGCACACTACACGTGTTGACCGTCATCTTTTGTTGTAAAACAACACTGTTAACACTGGTGTTGTCGCAAGCTTATTAAGCGGTAGGAAAATTTCCTCATCGTCACATCCCTACATGGTATCATTCCACCCTGCAACACCAGCAATATGACTCACTCAACATGGCTGTGAACACAGAGGATCTATCTAATACCACGCTACAATACACAGCTGCTGGCAACCAGCTGTGAGTGTGTGTGTGTGTGTGTGTGTGTGTGTGTGTGTGTTTGTGTGACAGAGAAAGAAAACGGGAGAGAGAGTTGACTGCCACATAAATCAGAGCATGACTAACATACACAGACATGGAGCTGGTGCAAGGATATTTTACTGCAGGCGGCCATCTCAACACACACACACACACACACACACACACACACACACACACACACACACACACACACACACACACACACACACACACACACACACAGAGTTGTGTACTTCTAACTTTGTGAGGACCCTTATTGAAATAATGCATTCCCTAGCCCCTTACCCTAACCTTAACCATCACAACTAAATGCCTGACCCCAACCCCATCCCTTACCCTAACCCTAAACTAAGCCTAATTCTAACCTGGACCTTAAAATCAAATTTCAACCCTCAAAAAGGCCTTTGAAGGTCAGTCTGAAGGTGAGGACAGGCCAAAATGTCCTCACTTTCCAAAAACGTCCTCACTTTGATGGTTTTAAACTCAAATTGGTCCTCACAATGATAGCTGTACACACACACACACACACACACTTCTCCCTTTTCGTCTCACACACACACACAGACCCAGTTTGAGTATTGACCACTACAGCTCCTGTTTGCTAGCACAACAGCTATCACGCTATCACACTGACAAACAGGCCAATCAATAAACAGTCTGATAGATAGACTCACAGTGATTTTATGCTCAGTGACACTACTAGTGTTTGACAGACAAAATCTTTGTAAAGTCCTCTTTATGCTGTAATACTGACTGTTGTTTTTATTGCATATCAAATTGTTTCTCATTATTCATTCATTATTTACTGCTGTGTTGTTGCTGTTTTGCAAAAAGAGAAGTGAAGCCAATGTTGAAGAGCCTAAAACTGTCATTCTTTCTGACAGCCAGCAGGGGGCGACTCCTCTGGTTGCAAAAAGAAGTCTGGTTATATAGAAGTCTGTGAGAAAATGATCCTACTTCTCACTTGACTTATTACCTCAGTAAACATTGTAAACATGAGTTTATGGTCTCAATCGCTAGTTTTAAGTCTTCTTCAATACGTCATGATGTCCATTTAGTGAATTATGTCCCCATTTAGAGTCAGATAGACCATAAAGCAGGAGATGCTTTAGGGAGTGGCTACCTTGTGATTGACAGGTCGTTACCATGGCATTTTCCGGTCAAGGTGTTGACTGTGTTTTTGTACTACAACTTTAAACCTTTCAAGTGTTTCAGTTCAAACTTAATTGTAACATTGTGGTTGCTGAAAAAGTTCTTATTCAGCATTCAGTTGTACTTTGCTCCACCTTCTTGTGTCACTTCTGGTTGCAAAAAACTAAGATGGCGAAGGCCAGAAACCAAGATGGCGACAGCCACAAACCAAGATCGCGACAGCCACAAACCATGATTGTGACAGCTAGAAACCAAAGTAAACAAAAAACACGGCAGAAACCAAGATGCCGATGGCCAGAAACCAAGATGCTGACAGCCAAAATGCCAAACTCAAGGACCGTAGTCCACAAACCAATGGCTGACATCACAGTGATGACATACACTTCTTATATAGTCTGTGTATGGTGTTTTTACTGAAATTGTACGGTTATCCAGTCACATGGAAGTGTTTAACCTTAAAGCAGAACAGGACTTGTGAATCTTCTGTAAGTCACTAATAATGTAATAGTGGAGCTCCTCAGACTGCTGGATTCTGTGTGTCTCTTCATCCATGTGGTCACGCTCTAACTGATTTTTGCATTGCTTGAATTTGGCAGCTATGAGGCCAATTTTATACATCCCACTGTTGTTCCTGCTGAAGGCTCAATGAGCTAAACTGACTTCAAACGCTATCAACTTAAGATGCACATTTGCTTGAACCAAGATGACGACGGCAAAAATCTAACTCAGGCCTCAGAACGGCAGTCCACAAACCAGTGACTGAAGTCACGGTGACTAAATCCATTCCTTATATATGGTGCAAACACATTAGATCTACAATAATGATTAAGCTGTATTTGTAGAGAGCTGTTCTTTGTTGTTAGAGGTGCAGTCCACCATTGTGTATGTAATCCAGTGTAACTGTATCTGTCTTGCAGTTATAGCCTCACTGTTTACTGTCCTCTCACTTTTCAAACTGGGAGAACACAGGGTGGCCTTTATTGTACAGGAAAAGGCAAGGCAATTGTCACCGTGGTTACCACAATTGTTCATTAAAAATGGCAAAACACAGCATAGTCCTTTTCAGCATTTTCAGGCAAAGAAATTGTCAGGAGCAGCCACAGTGATCTGTGGACTGCGTTACATCAGATTGGACCATAGACTGAATAGAAGTGGACGTAGTCACTGTGAGGTCACCCACTGGTTTGTGGACTGCGGTTCTGAAGCCTCGAGTTGGGCATTTTGGCCATTACCACCTTGTTTTTTGCAACCAGAAGTGACACGAGAGGGTGGAGGAAAGTACAACCGAACCCTGAGGAAGACATTCTTAGTTTAAAGCCTAACATTAGCTTGTTACTTCTGCCGACTGCATTCACACTTCAAAACTTCAAGCATCATAAGTGTGTGTTTGCCAGAGTGGGCCTTGGAAACTGCGATGAGCCCAGTGCATTCTGGTTGTTGTAGGTTTTCTACCTTTTGAGTATAAAGGAATACCATAGCCCCTTTTCTCTGTTTTCTCTGGTCATGAAGCACCAATTTCAAAAGTATTAGTGCCTTTCTACTGCACAGATAAAGCAGTTTTATGAAAAGTGGTGTAATACATCTTTAGTCCACACTTGCTGTTATCAAACATGGCTATCACCAAATCAAGCAGGAGTGAAGTCTGGAGGATTATAACTTAAAATGTCAGCTGTAACATTCTGAAATGAATGCAAAACCTCATAAAGAACTGTTAGTTAGTTTGGGGGTAATATGGCAATAATTCAGGCAGGGGTATTCTGCACCAATCCCGACCAACCTTACAGGCTTTCAGAGGCTGTAGCAGGTCCACTTTTAGAGTGAAAATACTGAAAACCTAAGGAATCCATCAGTACCCACCATTTCATACTAGTTTGTTGCTAAGGAGGCAAAATAACGCTCCAAACTTGTGCTAAATTGTGCTGAGGAAAAACTGGCATGACCATTTTCAAAGGGGTCCCTTGACCTCTGACCTTAAGATATGTGAATGTAAATGGGTTCTCTGGGTACCCACCAGTCTCCCCTTTACAGATATGCCCACTTTATGATAATCACATACAGTTTGGGGCAAAAACCATGCAGTTTTGTGCAGTACAAATGTGTCATTTTTGCCCATTCTTAAAAATTAAATACTGTGTTTGGATATTTCTGCATACTGGGATCCCTTAACAGTCTAGGATTTACATAAATTGGGTGTCACTGTAAAGCTGATACTATTGTGGATTAAATGAGTCCAACTGTCACCATATTTTACAACCACAAGCTAGAGACCTAGGGCACGGATGACTTTCCTAGCTAGATTGACAATAAGGGGGTTTCTTAGCAGTTTCCAGATCAAAAGTGCTGACTTTCTTTTCACATAAAAATGCAGTTCTTGCAGAAATCTACAAATGTCAAAAGTGGCTTTTTCTTGGTGTCTTAATGTGATATTTTGGAGGGATTTCAGATCTTTTTTCAATTCTAAAGTGATAAATCATGGTTAAATTCAGCACCTAATCTGTGTAACAAATGATATTAACCTAATAATCGCTGCAACAACTTATGAGACATAATAGAGCATGGCGATGTCCATCATAATGTTCTTAGCCCCTACACACTCACAATTGATTTCGATTAATTAATTCCTGTTTAAATCTGATTTATGACTAGAACAATTTCTAGTCTCTTCAGGTTCCCAGCTTTCAGATGATCAACACCACTTCTACGTGACATCTACTGTTGATGAAGACCCCTAAAAAGAGATAAAAATTGCTCTATTGTTGGTCACAGAGGTTTGAAACTGAGACACTGCACCCGTTGACCTTCCCTCCTGATCAACCACAAATTCACAAGCTACGAGCTGAAAGTTCATGTTGAAAATGCAGAGTTTTTCTGTGTTTGGTGATGTGTCCCTCTGGATTTGCTGTTCTGTATAGCAACAAGCCCACAGAGACAAGATAACAGGAAGGACAGTGGATCACTGATTCCATAAAGGGTGTTAAATGAGGACTGCAGGTACCTGAGCCCATCTGTTTCATGACTTGGTTTTATTAGCAGTTTTACTGTTAACTCAAGCTTCAAGACTCACACTTGCCTATTACCACCACCACCACCACCACCACCACCACCACCCTTACAGCTGTGTACTTCTTCATGCATATATGCATATTGTTGTGCAGCTGTGGTCTATTTCTATCTATTTGTGCTAAATGAACACGCTGTCTACTGTCAGTATGTCTGTGGGGGCGTGTGACTTTAAAATCTGTAAGATTCACGTCAGTGAAGGCAACTCACCTACGCACACGTACCCAAGTGCGCGTGCGCACACACGTAACGCTAGAAATAGCTGCTCTATATTTGAATGAGTACAGTCAGAGTAAATGTCTAATCAATGTTCTAGCTTTTCTCTGTCGACTGCCGTCTGAAAAACTGAACACATGGCTGGATGGATGGATGTATCATTACATAGGCAGAGAAACATATAGTACATATTGGATAGGAATGAATAGAAGATATCACAATGAGGGGAACGTTTTCTCTCTCATTAACTTTGTATATGGAGCCACATAAAAGACATCTGTAATCCAAACCAGCATCATTTTGAGTTCTCAGCCTTCTGCCAGCTCCCTTCACACACTTCCCCTCATACTTCTTTTTCTGTTAAACTGCTATCAACCTCAATTTGTGAAAATGGCCTTTGCATTTGTCCCAGAATGCATCACAGTTTCGTTTTAAAAGAATGCAATAAGATACGTGGATGTGATAATATGTGTGTGACATTCGTAAAACGAAATGAACTGATGAAACCAGGCAAAACCCATTTTCTCGTATTGATTTACCTCATTTAAACCCCCATTAGAGGAGGAGATGACGATTACCATAGGTTTAGAGCCTTTGAGATAATAGAGACAAAGAAGGCAGCAGCGACATCTTGACCACTAATGCATGTCCTATCTGGTCACATCCTATATATTTCGGGCCTAAAATACAGTGTAAAAGGAAATGATTCTTCTTCTTCTTGTTTCCTAAGTTTCCCTCATTCTGTATACTTGCTCTGAATCAACCAATCACACAGCCAGCGTGGTATTTAATTCAAGTATTTAATACTCTGATCAACATGGGAGTGGACAAAATATGCTGCTTAATGCAAATGTATGTATATATTTATTATTAGAAATCAATTAACACAAAATGACCAAATGACAAATATTGTCCAGAAACTCTCACAGGTACTGCATTTAGCATAAAAAATATGCTCAAATCCAAACATGGCAATTGTCAGTGTCAGTGTGCTGACTTGACTATAATTTGCCCCAAACTGCATGTGCTGATCATAAAGTGGGCATGTCTGTAAAGGGGAGACTGGTGGGGACCCAGAGAACCCATTTACATTCACATATCTGGAGGTCAGAGGTCAACACACCCTTTTGAAAATGGCATACCAGTTTTTCCCGGCTAGTTCAGTCGGTAGAGCATGAGACTCTTAATCTCAGGGTCGTGGGTTCGAGCCCCACGTTGGGTGTCAAGATTTTGGGGCGGCAGTAGCTCATTCTGTAGGGAGTTGGCTTGGGAACTGGAGGGTCACCGGTTCAAGTCCCACCATGGACCAAGAACTGAGTGTGAACTGGTAGCTGGAGAGGTGCCAGTTTACCTCTTGGGCACTGCCGAGGTGCCCCTGAGCAAGGCACCAAACCCCCAACTGCTCGGGGCGCTTGTCAGGAGCAGCCCCATCACTCTGACATCTCTCCATTGTTGCATGTTTGTGCATGTGTGTGTTTCGGGTCTGCATGTACCGTGTATAAGTTAACAACAGAGTGAAAAAAATTGAATTTCCCCTCGTGGGACTAATAAAGGAATATCTTCTTCTTCTTCTTCTTCTTTCTTTGCCAAAATTTAGCCTAAGTTTGGGGCGTTATTTAGCCTCCTTCACAAAAATACCACTAAGTTGTGAGGGAAACATTTATTCTTTGATTTTTGACAATGACTGACCTTATCTCTGACTACATACATGCTGAAAATCAGAAATTCTCACTGTTTTAATTTAGATATTTTCCCCAGAAGTCCCCAGAAGTGAAGGATTCAACTTTTTCATATGGTCTAGTATCAAAAACGTTAACAAAAATTGCTATAAATCGTAATATTTAACTGCAATACTTGTAGAATCGCAATACTTAAAAATCACAATACATATTGGATTGCCACCCAAGTATCATGACAGTATTGAATCAGCAGATAGGTGAATCATCCCAGCCCTAGTAAAGCTCCATGTCTTGACATGCCCAACACCCATACACGTCACCCAGTGGATTTGCTACTGTGGTTGAAAAACTACACAGACTACACATTATAAATGAAACTTTTTTTTTGCAGCAAGGCTCTGTTTTGTATGATTCCCTGTAAGTGGAAGCTAGTAAAAGTCAGAGCAGCGAGAATCAATGCAAGTCTGCCCAAGAAAAACAGGCTGGATATCCACAGGTGGATAATGGTGGTGGGCAGCAGTGGAAATGGCCTCTATCAGGACTGAAAGGAGGCACATAAAGACTTTTCAGTGCCACTTGCACCAAGCCACAGCATGTTGCATGCGTAGTGCATGTACTTTCCACCAAAGTGGCAACCAGCAGTGTGGCAGCCTCC
Source organism: Pterois miles (assembly GCA_947000775.1). Lineage (NCBI taxonomy): Eukaryota > Metazoa > Chordata > Actinopteri > Perciformes > Scorpaenidae > Pterois > Pterois miles. Next base: position 4,530,675 of record CAMQGK010000485.1, on the reverse strand, counting down.
TATTGACATTCCTAAAATACACCACTTTTCAGACATGGCAAGTGTTGGAATGGAAAAGATGGCAAAGTCAACAACCTAGCCAAATGCAACTGAGCTGCAATGCCATGGATGTGCTGCAGTGAAATGTAGCGGCAGGAAGGACAAAGAAAGAACTGCAGGCACTCGGGAGCTTAGCAGCATCATCATGACGTTCACAAGCTCCATAACCCCGTATGAAGATGAAGACGGAGCAACAGAAAAGCTGGAACAGCCCTCATGGTCCAACCTGTTGGAGCTGTGACATTCCTGTGTTATCGTACGCGTATGAATTACCAAAATACAAATCACTACTTTAAGTTCTTCCATTTGATCCGGCTGCAAGCAAGTGGCTGGAACTTAAAGGGCCAGAGTGTAGGACCGATCTAGCATTATACACAGTTCCTTCAAAGCTTGATTTGCAGTTGCCAGTAAAGGGGTTACGGTCTATAGAGCCTACACACATAGCTCGGCTGCGCTGTGGCTGATGTATTCCTCAATAATACTCATCAGGGCTAGATACCATTTATAGAGACCAGAGTCCCACAAGTTCCTGATGCTGGAGGAGACTGTTGATAGTAAAGACAACATCAAGCAAGCTTACGCAAAATCTAGATCCTCCCCTTTTCAGTTGCACACATTTAGCAGCCATTTTGGCTGCCATTCATGATTTCATGGAAGTCTCCTAATCAATAATAGCGTGACAAGGGAAATCTTGGTGTTGTTTTGTTTAGTTTTGCTCGAACCAGTCAGCAGCGAGAGACATCTATGCTGGAAGCTGTGGTAGCGGTTGCTATGAGCAGTTAGCTAAATGCTGTTTTCATGTTGACAGAAGAAAAATGTCAATGTTAGGGGTTGTTTACATTCTGCATTTTCAACTTTCTTCACTCTTTCCGTCCAATGATGTCACAAGATCCGGTTGAAATGTTGGCCGAATTGACACAGATATCGAGCCGTAAAGCTACTGTGAGGGAGGCGGTTTTACGGTGATGGATCCAGTTATCTTTTTTGTTGTTGTTTAGTGTAGTCAGTGAGGCTTAATGCTAAAATATCATGGTTTCACCATCATCATCATTGCAGCATGTAGGTTTTGGCTGCTTGGTAATGGTGGCCACAACAGGAGCGCAACCTCCCAAGCACCGTGGATAAAAGGATAAAAACAGCACAGCTGGCGTTTTCATGTTTTAAGACGCAACATGACAGACAAAGACACAACATGCACAAGGAGAAACTCTTACCCGTTGTGTTGGGTTTACTGTCTTGGGTGCTGTTAATGGATGTTCCTGCAGGGAGTGGAACAGGAAGTAAAAAATTGGTCTCAGAGCTCCCATGATGCCTTTTAGGAGGTGGGGATGATGGCAATACAGCAGACGTCATTAACGGGGATGACATCATTGTCACCATTGCAGCTGTAGCTTCTGTGCTGTCCGTGACTGTGAGCGAGCGTCTGACAGCAACATGTGGGTAGGGTGCCCTCGGTGGGCATGCTGTTCCCATCAGCGCAAAATTTGGTACATTGGGTATCATCACTGGCGAGCCCCCCATAGTGGTGGGGTAGGTTCCAGCCATTACCATGGGAACAGACAGGTGTGAACAATCAGACATTGCCCGTCTCACTGCAGTCCGCTGTGGCAGTTCACTACTTTGGCTGGCTTTAGTCTCTCTGCTTACAGTAGCACATGATTCCGCTCTCCCATCCTCGATACAACTTAAATCTTGTGACAGGCCAGGAATTGCGACGCCAGGTGGAGTACATGACCCTGTTCTTCCTTTTTCGGTATGGCTTAAGTTTTCTCTTTCCGCCCTACTCTGCATTACAACACCAGTGTTGGCTGAGGGTGGATGGAGGTCTGTTCTAGGCACATCTTTACTTCCTGTTCGGTCAGCAGCAGGAGGAGCAGAACCAGCAGGTTGCACATTAACACTTTGCTTTTCTAAAGATGGCTTAAATGTTTCATTAGTTAGAAATGCAGCTGAATCTTCTTTCAGATTTCTGAGTATGGCTCCAGATGTAGAGGACGTAACAGATTTCTTCTCATCCTTTTTATTTCCAGGACTTGATGTGGTACTTCCAATGAAGCAAGGGTCCAATGTGTTTCTCTCCCCTAGCCCTGAGGCCTGTTTCAGAGGAGGAAGCAAACCTTGGGCAGCCATTTGAGATCCCTGGACGTAAAATCCATCTTTGCTACCTGTATAGTTTTGTTGCAGATTATTGTGTCCAAAGTTTGATGTGGGTTTACGGTCTGGAGCAGAATTTGGGAAGGCTCTCCCAGGTGAGACAGAAGGGGAAGGTAATGAAGAGGAAGGGGATGAGTGGGAAGACAGGGGGCTGCTAGGGCTTTGTCCTGCACTTCCTAATGACCCCCCTATCCCTCCCACCCAAAGTCCGTCCTCCCTTGGCCTCCCCCCTCTGGACCCCTCATCCTCTATCTTCAGCGCTGGCATCTGGATGCTCTGCGTTCCTGACGCTTCGGCCACCATCCCAGACAGCGTCCCCTCGGCCCTGCCTCGCCCTAATTTTGCCTCATCTTCTGTCAAAGTTATTTTGGACCCCCCCTGTGTTGCAGCGGCAACCTGCCCCCCCGGTGCCATCTGACCTTGGTATTGCCAGTCATTGCGCCGGTCTGAGGCCAGGCTGGAGGGTGACAGTGGAGAGGAGGCCAGAACTGCAGGGACGCTGGCACCCGAGAGGGTAACGGGAGGTTTGTGTTGCTGTTGCTGCTGCTGCTGCTGCTGCTGCTGCTGTTGATGCCCACTGGAAGGTTGTCCGTACCCGCTGCTACCACTAATAATGCCAGGCTGCTGCCAGGTCGAGCCAGACAGGAAGGACATTTTCCTGCTCTGTTGTCAGGTCTTGTTGTCTTGTTCTTTTTCTGGCTAGGTCTCTTGTCAGTCTCTTCTTTTCTCTCTTATTTACTCCTCCTTTGTCTTTTTTGTCCTTCTTTCTCTCTTCAGTTTTTCCTGCTGTCTCCTGTCCCCAGGAAGTGTCGTTTTACTCTTGTCCAGGAGGCAGAAATGTCCTCAGTATCCAAAGTGTTATGAGCTTGCAAAGCAGATGAAGCAATGCATCCTTTCTTTTTTAGGGTGATGCCTCGGAGTTGTGTGTGTAACTGTGCTGATGTGTTTGAAGTGCATGTGTGTGCATGTGTTTACAGGCAAGGCAAAAAGAGTGTGTGAGAGTGATAGTGTGTGTGTGTGTGTGTCTGGTCGTCTCGGCTTCTCTCTGAACACTGCACGGATCAGCTGTGGGGCTAAATTGCACCTTGCTCTCTCTCTCTCTCTCTCTCTCTCTCTCTCTCTCTCTATCTCTGTTTTCTTTCTCTCTCTCTCTCTGACATCACACAGTCACATGACAGCCAGGAATATTCCCTCATTCGCCAGCGCAAAATTTCAGCATCTCGCCCCTAGCGACAAACATGCACAGGCACACACACATGAAGACGCATGATCGTGCACACACACACACACACACACATATAGCAGCAAACATGCACACAAACAGATCAATGGCTGTCACAGTTACTCAGCCGCCATATGACAGCCACTGTTCACATGTTGATGCAGAGTGAGAGACGCAAGGAGAGATTACTGAAGACTGTAATCATCCCGAATAGACTGATTACACTTTGTCTCCTTCTTATATCAGCCAATGACTGGCCGCAGAAGAAAAGGGGGAAAAAAGTATAGTTCGAGGCTATAATTTACCACATTGACGTCATGAGATGATTCTGTGCCCGTATGCAACAACTGTGTGCCCTGAACCTTGTGCTCTCATCTTGATTAATTTGGCCTTCACTGAAATTATTTGACACTGAGTGTTTCACATTTTCACTTAGCAAAGGTGCTATTTTCACCCGCTTACTGTAATTATCTTCATTGACTGAGCTGATTAAATTGATTGGTTTAATTAAATAATGGTATGTTTAATTTGACAAATCTGTAACTTTTCAAAGTTTCAGAGCTGCTATAAACCGACAGTGGGCAGAATATTTTTGGCATCATTGGGAAAAAATTCAATCATAATCTTTCAGCATATTGTAATTCAAGTGTTCTGAGAGAAAACTAGACTTCCTCCTCATGGCTCTGTTTTCAGGTTTTAAATAATCTAGTGATTGGAGACTTTGTCCAATCACAGGTCATTTCAGAGAGCGTCTCTTCGACCAACTGCCTGCGGAAGTGAAGGCGGGCATCAGCCGAGAGACTGACATGTCCTTTACGACTCATGGTTCATAAGTTCACGACAAGCCTGCATCACCGACGTCAGAGTAGACTAAATGTAATGTCCATAAAAATTAATGCATTTTTCATTATTTTATATATTTTCTAAGGACCAAACACAGAGGTTTATTACAAAGCATGTTTGACAGAGCCAGCTTTCTTTGCATTAGCTGGCTTAACAAAACCTAAAGTGTCCATCAGAGATAACAGGGGAGTTATCAGCTGTCTTTGTTTAATGCATTTTCTTGATTATTTTAATGAGCTGTCTTTATCGCTTAAAGAATGGTACAGATTGGTTTTCTTGCTGCGGAGTATCTAATTCAGCAACTGGGTTTGAGTAATGACACAGTAGAAATTTCTCATTTCTATGTAATAGACCAAAACGGTTTGCTCCAATGACACAGTATGTAGATTTATTAGTATTGTTTTAGGTACTCAGGTATAATTGTAACCATGGGGAACAATCTTTTTGCCTTATTAACTGCTGCTTTTATTATTTAGCTGTAAAATGCTGGGTCACAAACTTTCTCAATACCACTTGGTACTGGGTTATTTTGGTCAACACCTTAAAAGGTATTGAGTACTGATACCCAACCCTAGCCACAAACATCTTTTCTGCACATACTGGATAAAAGAGGGAGGCGAGTTCTTTACGATATTTAGTGCAGATTAACACTGACTGCTGACTGTGTAAGCTCTTGAACAGAGGAAAGCATCTTGCATCAGGGATTTCTTCATCTTTTGGTGAAAAACTTGGGATGAGGTGAAGCTTAGCCTGCTGAAAAGCTGCAGAGGTTTGCAATAAAAGGTGATGACAAAGAATAAAGACAACTATTGGGTTAAATCTGAGCTGTAATTTACTATATGCAAGAACTTATATTGACTTTTCAAAACCAAATCTCTACTAAACTAAACTAAACAGCCCAATATTTTCTGCATGTGTTAGTGTGTACTTGCTCAGTTCCTGGTGTGATATCACACAGCAGACAGAGAGGTGAATCATGTTAGGATGATTGCCACATAGCGACATGTGGCAGCTATAAAATCTGTCTTGTAATTATAAGTTTGTTATGTGGGTTTTCACAGCAACTCAAGGCAGCTAAGACATCGGTTAGAAAAAATGCAAACAGGCTCATTGTGCATCTTTTTGAACGGTTTTGAACTGGGGGGGTTGATAATCAACTTGAATGGCTTTCAGCTGGCTGGCTGGATGAAACGATTATATTTAGTTTTAGTTCATTTTGTTTTGTTGGGTGCAACACAAAATCTCCTGCAGCTGCAGACCATTAGCGTATTAGCTAACTGTACACATGTGGTACAATGTTAGCCAAGATTATTTTATATATTTTCTAAGGACCAAACACAGAGGTTTATTACAAAGCATGTTTGACAGAGCCAGCTTTCTTTGCATTAGCTGGCTTAACAAAACCTAAAGTGTCCATCAGAGATAACAGGGGAGTTATCAGCTGTCTTTGTTTATTTCCTTCATAAGGCTCTGTGCTCCTATAAGGGGATGTTTGGTGCATCATTTGACTCTTTTACCACACAAAATGGACCGATCGTGCCTCTGAAGAATATAATATATGGCCATCAATCAATTAAAATATTGAATCACGATTAATAGCATGATTGTTGATGATTAATTGTCACTAATTGCTAATGAATCGCACATTTATCCCGTTCAATATATACTTTACTGGTAGATTTGTCCAGCATTTAATAACCTGTTTTATCAACATGGGAGTGGGTGAATATGCTTCCTTTACACAAATGTATGTATATATTTATTATTGGAAATCAATTACCAACACCAAACAATGAACACCAAACAAACAAAACCATGGTTTGGGTTCGGGTCGGGCTTGGACAGAAACTATGCGGGTTTATGTAAGTCATAGCTCTTCTCTGGCCTGCTACTAACTGTGTGCTTTGTTACACATGGTCTATGATGGTATGAGGAGTCATGTGTTGCGCTTCATTAGGTTTGATTGCTCTGAATGGCTGTATGATGGTCATAATGGCTGTATAATGGTGCCCCTATGGTAACGATGCCCCTATAACACCACTAATTAAATTGGGACAAAGTCCAAACGCTTCCCTCAGCCACCTCACTCGGTATACAGAACATGACTGTAGGAAGCCGTGGTGAGCTGATTTCTACCTCCTCCGTCCTAAAAGAAGTGGAGCCTTCAAGAATGGTGCAATATCCCACTCCACCCCTGTCAGGATTTGTACTACAGCTTTGCAGAGAGGATTAAAACCTTTCTCACGGCCTCTCCTATCTCCACGTTTTTTGCGGAGCACTGACTTTCTGGACTCGGAGCTAACTATTACACGACATCTACTCATTCACAGCTACATTCAAGGCATTTAGTCGATGCTGTTTTCCAGAGGGACCTGATGAGGTTCTGTGCAGCGCTCATTTCATCAACTGCATGTTCGAAGCAGAGAGCATAAATTGGCTTCAAGATGTGCAGCCATCTGGAATCCAGTATTCTGTCTTGACAGAACTGATGAAACTTCTGGTTGCTTAAAGCACTGAGTGACCTTTCCCAGAGGTCATGTTTAAAGGGGATAATGCTCTCACACAATGCATAAAATAAAGGCTGCAAAAACTCTACCTGAACTCATCTTTCAGTCCCTGTCTCAAAAATATATATGGTCTGTATTTTGGATCAATGTTTGGAATAAAACCGAAAAAAAGAAAATGTGGAATTCATTTGAAAACTAAAAGTTTTAGACAAATCATAGAGAAGTGAAAAGTTTGACTTATAGATGAAACATCTGCATTTCATTTCCAATTACACCTGAAACTATCTGATCATTTTACTCTGTCTTTACAAACAAAAAGACAATAAGTGGACACTCTAGAATAAGTATGGTAGTATTCTGTGTTGGGCTGTCAAAGCAAATTTGTTTTAACGCCATTAATTTCCTTAACGCATTACCGAAACTTGCAGTCGTAGCAGACAAAGTTTTAAAGCTACAGTGAAGATACTGGCATCATATGAATCTAGAAAGTCATACTAGCTTGTTGCCAAGGAGGCTAAATAATGCTCCACACTTCTGCTACATTTTGGTGAGAAAAATCTGGCATGGCCATTTTCAAAAGGGTTCCTTGACCTCTAACCTCCAGATATGTGAATGTAAATGGGTTCTGTGGGTCCCCACCAGTCTCCCCTTTACAGACATGCCCACTTTCTGATAATTAAATGCAGTTTGGGGCAAGTCATAGTCAAGTCAGCACACATTTTTATGCTAAATGCAGTACCTGTGAGGGTTTCTGGACAATATCTGTTATTGTTTTGTGTTAATTGATTTCCAATAAGAAATATATACATACATTTGCATAAAGCAGTATATATGCCTCCTCGCATGTTGATACATGTCGAGTATTAAATAACTGACAAAACTCCCTTTAGTGAACATTTTGAACAGATAAAAAAAAAACGTGATTAAATATTTTAATTGACTGACAGCTCTAGTTTCAACCTATCAATGCATCAAAATGCACTGCCAACTAAAATCTTGACCCAAGATTGGGATCACGGAGCCATCACATTGTTTAAAGTGATGATATAACAGAAAGTGTTCAGTGCTCTCAGAAGGAAAAAAGAGCCAAACGGCGGTCGGACGACAGCTAATACATGTGTAGACAGTGGTAAACATCTAGAGCAACCTGAGCACTTCTGGGAATCAGCTGTCAGTGAGCCAGCTTAGGTCTCGACCTGCCTCTGAAACACTATTTCAACCAAACGATGAAGAATACTGACATCTACAGCATTTGAGGTTCTTCACTGCATTTGACAGCTGACTATCTCCCACCGACCCAAGTTCACCCCCAAAACACCCGAGGCCTGTGCCAAAATAACAAGAGCAGCTTGTCAAGCATGACTGAAAGTGAATGAGTGTTATTACATAATCCTCCATAAACAATATGTCTACTGTAACCACAGAGGGAGAGGCAGCCAGAGAGTGTTGCTAAGTGTCAATAGGCTCGGTAAGGGTGGGCATTATGCAAGAAATGCTTCTGTTGAAGTTTGGCTCAGGCTCGTAATAACAATCAAACAGGTTCTCAGGTCAAAGCAGAAAAATCTGTAGATTTGACAAGCTGAGCTTCTGGAGTCGAGACAAGAGGAACCGACCGCCATGTCACAAACTGTAATCACTTTCAAGTGATAACAGTCAAATCAAACAGAAAAAAATCCAGCCGGAGAAGCTACCAATTTGTAATATGTTCATTAGGTCTTTGTTGACCTGTCATGTCTGAAAACCTGAGCGTGACCTTTAGCTGATACTCTCTGATACGGCGATGGAAATGTTTGCAAATCCTGCCAGTTTATTCTGGCAAAAGTTGAATCGAAGGCAACTGGACTTAGATTTGTCTCTGAAGACGTTTCGCCCCTTATCCAAGTGGCTTCATCAGTTCGAACGCTGCAGTCTGACTAGTCTTCAGAGACAAATCTAAGTCCAGTTGCCTTCGATTCAACTTTTGCCAGAATGAATATGACCTGGATGAATGAGAACCTTCACAGAAATCCTGCCAGTGTAGCACCAAGGATTGGTTTGGGTCAGGTTTTGCATTTTGCTCGTTTAATAACCTGAATGTGGTTTTAATCTTGTTGAGGAGGTCGTGTTACTACCTGGCTGAGTCAGCTGTGGGCTACAACTTGAGCCCCATATTTTATTTTCTGTTAAATCAGCACCATTCAAAGTATGCAAAATTAGCTAAAAGCAGTTTGATTTTGCAGTGCAGAAAGTGGAGGTGCCACATCACTGAGGTAAACTACAGTAACTAACATCATTGTTCTTTAGCTGTCAACAAATCCCACAAAAAGACCCAAACCAACAATGTATCTACTAACAAGAATAGTAAATATAGACAAATAAAGCAACCGCTGCCATTATTGTGGTGGCACGATGTAGTGACTCTACTGCCTGACAACCGCGCTGACTGCTTACTTTCAGCCGAATGCGTCCGTGGTTGCTCGTTGTAACTTAGGTAAATGGTTTGTGTAAATAATAAACACAGATGAGTATCTATTTAAAATGGATTAAAGTCAAATTGACGTCTTTTACGAGGACACATCAACTGTCACACGCAACCATCATTAGGTTACTCTAACGTTCTAGTTTACAAGTGTGTGCTATCTTAGCTCATGTTACGTGTTTCACCATAATGTTACACTAGCATTGCTGAGAACTACTCCTAAAGTTTGTCATCTTTTTGTATTCGTATTTATGATCAAACATGCAAATAGATGATAACAGCCTCCTGAACCTACAGGTAGGTGTAGCAGGCCCCTTCTAACCCATATCAATGGGGCTGATAACTGCCGATAATATTCGTTTGGCTGATAACATTCAAAGCAGGTGCATCCACCGCCTTGCTGCCCCAAATACTCTCTAGAAGACCAAACGTGGATAAATCCACACATGAAAATAGTCCCCAACTAATGTACTATTTCCTCCAGTAGGAACCAATGAGCTTGGGTCTTAGGTGTGCCATCATTGAGAGATGGTTTAACATGATTTTTTCTGTCCTACCACTGAATTTGAATAAAAACTGGAGAATAGCACCAGCATTATTCACCGGTTTTAACAAATAAATCACAGCTACCGGTAACAACCCGGTGCACACATCGCAGAGAAACAGAGATGTTAGAAAATACCTATTTCTGTATTAAACATATTCACATGTCTCCTTCTCTACAGCAGTTTGGTGTTGTAGCTGCACATTTGTCTGATTTGAGTTCTGTCACTGTTTTCATTTGTGCTCCAACACGATTTCACTGTTATTGCTTTGATCTCATTGCATTTCTTTATCTTACTTTTTATAGTTGAGCTATTTTGTCATATTACACACAATAGTAATATGTAAAATTGACTTTAGATAAGACATTTTTTCCAACATTGGCTTTATACACACCAGTAGAACGGTAGCCTGCATACTTGATTCCCTTGCTCCAGCTTTTTCCTGTCCTTTTTTTAGACACAGTAGTACTTCTTTTCATTACTATGCTAATTGAAGAAGGCTGTATTTTGCCTCTGAGAGGGCTGCTGTAGCTTTAAATAGTCTGGTGCGAATCATATCTGAAAACTTTAATGATTATAAATGTGAGGTTGTTAAATATGGCTCCCCAAGTGAAACTGTAAACATCTCTAAAACTTAAACTTTGGCAACCTGGCAACTAACAAGCTCAACCACAGAGACACTCTGTGGGATACAAACAGAGGAAGACAAATGAAGTTCAAAGGTAGGAGAATAACAATAACAAGTCATATTTTTATAAAGAGCAGCAGATGGGTCAAAATGAATCTGATACTCTTGGGGCTTTCTGCTCAGGCAACAATCACAGAGGTCGCAGCTAGTCCTCTGTTTGAAGGTCAGAGACTGTTGAACATCAGCTGATGATGGAGGAAACAGAGACAGAGGGGGGATGCTACAGCTGGTTGCCCATGGCGCTGGGCAGAGAGAGTGGGAAGGGTTGGGGGGGTTGGAGGTGTGGGGAGGAAGAGAAGGAGGGTGGAGGATCTTGTCAGAGCGTTTCTATTTTTACTCTTCGACCTCACTGACTGTCACACCCAGTCCACCCCTTCCCTATCCCTCCATCTCTCACTCGCAGAGTCTCTTTGTTTCCACGGTAACCACCTCCCATGTCTCCCTGACAACGCACCCACCCCCCAATCTCCAATGCAGTGATTATTACGGTGCCGCAGCGACACGGGGAGTCTGGGCACGCGAGGGGGAAGACGTGACGTGGATGGTGGAGACATAAAGGGCAGAGAGATGGAGGATGGAGGGAGTAGAAAACGAGAGGGGTGGAGGAACAAAAGGAAAGGGCAAAGAGGGGAAGAAGCTGAGAGATGTGGGAAGGTGGACGGAGGAAGACAGGAATCTGGGAAAAGATGAGATATGGTGAATGGCAACAGGTGGAGGAAGAGAGGAAAGGGGAAAAAATAAGGTGGAAGTACAGAAAGGAAAGAGTCAATCAACCAGAGTGGGAGTGGATAGAGAAGAGAGATTGGGGTGAAAGGAGGGAGAAAAAGAGGACAAAATAATGAAAAAAAACTCTCAACTAGCCCACTTTTTACTTCCACCACTTTTATCTGGTCTGTCTGTCTCTCTGTGGTCTGAATTGGTTAAAACAGCCCAAATACAATCGTGTGCTGACCTAATGTTGCTAAAATCAAGAAAACAGCAACCATAATAATTTTCTTCTTCTGGTTTCGACATTTCAATTTAGGTTAATGAGTCAGATTTGGCAGGAAAGCAGGAAGAAGAAGTTTCAGGCATTATGGCAAAAGCAAATGGGGAAAAAATCACTATAAATATACAGTAAAGACGACCGAGAGCTTAAAGGAATGGTGCAGATGAACCCAGCATGCACAGACATCCTGCAGGGAGAAGCTCATAGATCCATCACATGCAGGGAAATTAAATGAGCCTTCATGACGAACGAGCAGTCTGATATCTAAGGAGAGAATAATGTGATGAGAGACTGATCTCCTACACTCCAGATGTCAAGCACCTTGAAAGAACAAATCATTGTCATTATTTGTTCAACCTGTCGGTTAAAACTCAGTTTGAGTTGAGCATCAATAAAACATGTTTGTTGATCTCTACAGAGGGCTGTAAAACGCTGCACAGAGCACTACTTTATCATAACATCTGTGTTTGCTGATTGTCTTCTGGGTTTGATTTTTTTTTTAACATTTTAGCTTGAGAATCCACTGCTGTTCAGCAGATGTCGCTCACATTTCCAAACTTCTCAGAGCATTTGAACACACTATATAAAGGATGCATTTATACAGAGGCTGTACTTCATCATCAATAATCTTATCAAAGCTTCTGTACCTTATCATTGTGTTGCAATTCTTTAAGATTATTGAACTGAACCGAATGGAAACCAATGCCTGTCCATAGTTAATCATGATTAATTGCAAATTAATCACATATTTTTAATCTGTTCAAAATGGACTTAAAGGGAGATTTGTCAAGTATTTAATACTCTTATCAACATGGGAGTGGACAAATATACTGCTTTATGCAAATGTATGTACATATTAATTGTTGGAAATCAATTAAAAACATAAAACAATGACAAATATTATCCAGAAACCCTCACAGGTAATGACTTTAGCATAAAAGATATGCTCAAATCATAACACTGCAGCCCAACAGGCAACAACAGCTCTGTTTGACACACAATTGTGATACAATTTCTAAATTACGTCAAACCTAATTTTGCATTTCCAGATAGAAATGCCTCTGTACTTATTAGCAAACATATACTGAATTACAAAAAAAAAATCAAATATTGTATATCTACAATTAGCTATTATTGGCCAATATGTCGGCTTGTCTGATTTACTGGTCGAGCTCTATAGTCTACTCAGTAGGAGATTTGTTAATAGAGAATATTATAGATACATGTGATCTGATGATTCAGCACCACGGACAGCTCCATGGATTTATCAATACACAGCACAGTTGGGCTGCTGATATTTCAGAGCCATGGTCGGGGCCATAGATTCTAACTTACTGATATTTCAGAGCCATAGGTCGGGGCCATAGATTCTAACTTACTGATATTTCAGAGCCATGGTCGGGGCCATAGATTCTAACTTACTGATATTTCAGAGCCATGGTCGGGGCCATAGATTCTAACTTACTGATATTTCAGAGCCATGGTCGGGGCCATAGATTCTAACTTACTGATATTTCAGAGCCATGGTCGGGGCCATAGATTCTAACTTACTGATATTTCAGAGCCATAGTCGGGGCCATAGATTCTAACTTACTGATATTTCAGAGCCATGGTCGGGGCCATAGATTCTAACTTACTGATATTTCAAACCTTGGTCGGGGCCATAGATTCTAACTTACTGATATTTCAGAGCCATGGTCGGGGCCATAGATTCTAACTTAACAACAACAAGCCGATAATATTCGTTTGGCTCATAACATTCAAAGCAGGTGCATCCACCGCCCTGCTGCCCCAAATACTCTCTAGAAGACCAAATGTGGATAAAGCCACATATGAAAATAGTCCCCAACTAATGTACTATTTCCTCCAGTAGGAACCAATGAGCTTGGGTCTTAGGTGTGCCATAGGGAAGCTGGAAATCATTGAGAGATGGTCTAACATGTTTTCTTTCTGTCCTATCATGGAATTTGTTGACAATAAAAACTGGAGAATAGCACCAGCATTATTCAGCAGTTTCAACAAATAAATCACAGCTACCCAAACAACTCGGTGCACACACTGCAGAGAAACAGAGATGTTAGAAAATACCTATTTCTGTATTAAACATATTCACACGTCTCCTCCTCTACAGCATATACAGAGTGGAGAAAATTCATAATCCAGGAGCCAGTCTGTTCAGTTATATTGCTGTTCAGTTATTTTTCTTGGCCACCAGGAGCCGTTTGACTGTAATGAACTCCAGCTGCAGTAGTTTGCGGTCAGAGCTGCAGTTCTCCCAGCAGACACCTGATGGAGCCAACAAGCAAGGCAGCGACTCAACAAACCCCCAGTTGCTTTTCAACTACGGTAACACACACTGCAACATGATTATCTGTCTGCAATGTTAGACAGCCAACCACAACACACGTCTGTCCCCAGACGGGTATCTCAATTTATAGCATTCACTTTGATTCAATCACATCGGCTCGTTCTCAAGGACAAAACCAGGTCACTGCATCTTCTGTGTGTGTGTTTGGACTCCAGATTTCACTCGCCTGCAAAAGATGGTTACAGGAATGATTTCTCTGTCTCACATGCACAGTTTCTCCGTCCGAAAGATGCAGCAGGACCGTCGGACAGTCTGCACACACTGAGGCTTGCACATAGACACAGGGACGACAGCCCATTTATCCATTTTGACGGCCATACGCACGCCGGCCTGGTAAAAAATGAGCATGTCCTTGCCTTATGTAAGGGTGAAATAGTCCCAGACATCAATATTGTATGTGAGAGAAGAAGGGAGATATGAAGGCAGAACGCAGGTTTATAAATAGACACAAAAGAAATAGTGACTGAGCAGCAGCTGTCTACAAAACCTCAAACCAAGGAAGCAGTCAGCTGTCAGTAACTCTATTAGAGCCCACCCACTGATTCCCACTTTCACTGGACAACAACAGCACTATACCTGCACTGTTTGGGCCAAATTCAAAAATACCTGTGGCATTTGTGCTAAGAGGAGACAAAATATGCTAATTATATGATTCAGGTAGAAAACTTTGAGAAGCACAGTTGTTGGAGCCAAATTTGCTGATAATAGAAATATTTTTGTTTCGTTTGTTAAAGTTAATATATGACTTGTTGCTATGAAAAGTGTGTTTTTCTGTTATTTAAGTGCTTATTTGTTAATTAATGCCAGCTGGTTGGAGTGAGAGGATGGGGCATGTTAACACCTCCGCCCTTCGATAGACAGGTGACTGTATTGATATTTCCTTTAACGGTCAACTTATTAGTAACATAAATTTCCACCTTGTGATTGTATGTCTCTGCCAACCAGTCAAGTTACAGTTTACATCCATGTCTATCCAAATTGTCATCACTTCATCATTTTATCTAATTAATTTGCATGAAAATTAGCAGATGAATTCTTTAGTTATGGCCAAAAACATGTTTTGTGAGGTCAAAGTGACCTTGACATTGAACCACCAAATTCAAACCAGCTCATCCTTGATTTATGCCAGTAATGTAATGACATTCCCTCCAGGCGTTCCTGAGATATTGTGTAAATGAGAATGGGATGGACTAAGTAGTTATGCGGGCGCTGTACCAGACCACTGCAGTGAAGAAGGAGCTGAGCACAGCTCTCGATTATCTATCTACAGTACGTTCCAATCCTCACCTATGGTTATGAGATTTGGGTAGTGACATCGTGAATGCAAGCGGCTGAAATGAGTTTCCTTCGTAGGGTGGCTGGGCTCAGCCTTAGATAGGGCGAGGAGCTCAGACATTTGGAGGGAGCTCCGGCGCCCGCTGAGGTGGTTCGGGCATCTGATCAGGATGCCTCCTGGATGCTTCCCTTTGAAGCTCTGGCACGGCCAACTGGTAGGAGGCCCTGGGGTAGACCCAGACCACGATGAAGGGATTATATATCTCGTCTGGCCTGGGAACGCTTCAGGGTCCCCCAGCTGGAAAACGTTGCTGGGGAGAGGGACGTGTGGAATTCCCTGCAAAGCCTGCTGCTCTTGCAACCCGGCCTCGGATAAGTGGAAGAAAATGGATGGATGGATGGATGGATGGATGGATAGAACTAGAAAGAACCACAAACTTAGTGATTACTACTTTATGAGCTAGTGAATATTAACAGCTCAATTTGACCAGAACCTCAGTTTGAAAAACTGTAACTCTGTTGCAGAAGCACCAGGTCTCAGTCAAGTCCAGCACTGAGGGAAGACCAGCTAGAGAGCAACATATTCAGAGATAGATAGATAGATAGATAGATAGATAGATAGATAGGTAGATAGGTAGATAGGTAGATACTTTATTCATCCCCTCGGTGGTGCTGTCCTCTGCAGCAGAGGCCTTTCAACAACCACAAAGACACACAGACTTAAAGCTATGAGGTGAATGAAGAGCCACAGAGACTATCTAAAGATTTACTGTCATTTCTGCTCACTGAGACAGATGAGATAGAAGCCTCGCTGTGGCAGTTAAAAGTGCATTTTCCACTGGAGGATACAGCAGTGCTCATTAGTTGCGTATAAAATGCCTCTCATATGCCTGAACTGAAAATCAACAAAACACCTTTCAATGTGGTGTGAACTATAACATCATTATTTTCCAAGTAATGCCATCTGGTAGACACTGGAGGGCATGTCATGTTAAAAAGAGCTCAGAAACATAATGATACTGATTTATGCATAATTTCATTTATTAGCTGCTTTCCCTGGATGGAGAGTGATAGTGCTACAATGCTAATGCCTTGACCTCTCAAACAGACCCTAACAGACCAACAGATGCATCAAATAGATGTTTTTTTTGACTCAAAGCAGCAAAAGCACAGATGTAAATAAACAATAACAATAATGTCTCCATTCGATTAACTGTCCCAGTAAGTTAGCATACACAACACCAGGGGCCAGCTGCGTAAACCTTTAATGTTTAACATTTAAGATTAGATTTAGGTTGTTCAGGTTAGATTAGTCTAATTAAGCCTGTCTGTTGCACAAATATTAACACTGACTGACTTAATTTGAGGTAGAAAAGTTAACCTCTCCCCCTAGCTAAGTCTGAGGAGAGAGCTTTGAGCTTTTTGCTATTTCAACTGTTTATCCTCGGGTGACCAAACCAAGACCCTTCAGTGTATTTCACATTTATGCTCGTGCACCTGTAAGTTTATGAGTAAATTCACAATCCGATAGCACCATGAATTGTGCATCACCTGCCGCCGCTATCTGCCCCGTCTCAAGGTCATTGCGTTAATAACATTACAGCACACAACACAGCTGCTGTTTTGCATCTGTCAGCAATTTGCCCTTTTTTTGCGTGTGATTGCGATTATCCATGTGACAAAGTATAAATGTTGCTTTTGCACCAAGAACACAGCAGGCAGAACAATTACAGGGAGAAAAAGAAAAATGAAATGTTCAGGCGGCGAGCCACAGGTCCTCGCCCATGAGGTGCAGAGTACTGATCTTTCTGCGGCTACATGCTGACATCTAGTGCTCTAGAGCGCAACTCCCTCATGCTGATTTTAGCGCATTGTCCCAAATGGCCTTTGCTCCAAGGTGTTTTGGACAAGTCTAGGTCATTTTTCTAATGCATGCACATTTCTCCTACCGAGAGAGGTTAAAAATAAACATAAGCCTTATAGTTAGGACCAAAAGAAGATATTCTGTAACATGGTGTTTATGTTATGCTATGTTGAATACTCAATACTCAGTGTATTTCTATATTAAAGAAACATTAGACCGTGCCAAATACTCTCTCTGACTTGGTCTTTTAAAACAAAAGCCTTGCATGTGCCTGTTCCTAGTGCATTTCAGTCTATTCTTTATATGCAAATCCTTCTCTGCCGTATTTGTTAAAACCACACAAGAATGTGCTAATCAACAAAACACCACTGTACTATCACCGTGGGGTCAGCGGTGCCCCCCAAAAAGTTCCATGTGAGAGTAAAACATGCAAAGTGGAAAAAGAGAAACTTGTCTTACCTGTTGTTCATGGTCACATGATAGGTAGCGTTGTGAAACAGACAAAAAAGGACAGGGGGGAGAAAGAAAAAGGAAATGTTCAGCCAGTTCAGAATTCACTGCATTACATACATCAACTCCAACAATGCCTCAGTGTTCGACTTTCTAATACAAAACTCGAATCATGAATTTGCTTCAAAACTCCAGTTTGAATATCTGGAAGTTACAGGACGTTATAAAGACTGCAGGACATTTTAGTGGTGCTGCTATGTCAGAATAAAAGCCTACGGTGTCTGAATTTGGAGCACAGAGTCAGATTTAATGAACTGATCAAGAGCAGAACAGTGCAAAGTATCTGGTCAGGTTTTACTAGTGAGAAAAGGCTGAGCAGAAGCAAAGAGAGCATCACACTGGTAAATCAAGCTTCATTCAGCAGACTGTGGGGGCATCGCCAGAGACAGCGTCAGGGTCCAAATCCAGCATTATCAGGAGGAAGAAGCATTAGACTGAGGTCATGTCAGGGTTTACCCCAGACAACAAGAGGTCAGGCAGGCCAAAACGGCAGACTGCTGCTTCCTACATGGTTGTCCAGAGTCTGCTGTCCTGTCTGCTGTGATAACAACTGGGGAAACCCTGATATTTGAATTTTACTTTTCATTTAGGATAACATGTCCGACAGGCAGGTTGTAATCTGGACTACGCTTTGATCAGGAACAAGAACGCACATTTTAAATACTGTAACTCTCTGAGTTTGAAGGTTTATTCTCAACCACTCAGTGGCCACTATATTAGGTACATCAGTACAATCTAACACAATCCAATACAGCTGTTCTGTAGTTAGTGATGATGTTGTAATGCATTATAGTCAGAGATGTTTCTAATATTCTCATGTAAATAGAGTGGACAAACAATTAAAAAAAACATCTCAAGATAATGTAGTTCAGTGCAACAACACTTTTAACTATGACTTCATTAATAAACACGTAATTTAATTCATACAATTACGACAATGTCAGCAAAACTAATCATCATAATGTATTGAACTGCAAAAAAATATACAAGTTTGCCTAATAAAGTGGCCACTAGGGGAAATAGTTTGTAAAAAAAAATATCCAGTCGCTTAATTTTACAGGTCCATAAATTTCGTGGCACTTACTTACTATTGTTTTATATCTGTTACAAACATTATTTAATAATTATATTCCATTACTTCTCAATAGCTGGCCATTAATTTAATATCTTTCCATGAAAAGACTGCAAAATTAATTGATCTGCATTATTTCCATGTCTGCTGATAAACAGATAATAATTAGCTGATAACTCTATTGAAATGTATTTAAAAACTCCCTGAATCATGACGTCAGCTACCAGATTACATCTGCGTAGACAATAATTTGATCAGAAGTGTCTTCTGTTAGTTTTGGTTTTCCACCTCCGATGAAGAGCAGCTGCTTTTCAAGCCTAAGGGCCCTATTTTAACCATTATAAGCTATGTTGGAATGTAATTATTAAATAATGTTTATAATAAAGTAATTTCTGATCAATTTTCAGTTAAATATTGGGGTAATTTGGCAGTAATTCCCAAAAATTTCAAATATGTTACTTGCTAATAATCACGTGATTACCATGACCTTTGTAGACCTGTAAAATGAAATGTTACGTAGTGGTTCATATTTAGGATTAACACATATGAATTTTGAAAATGGGCACAGTTCCCCTTTAAGCACTCACATGACAGCTGATCTGGTCTTTAGTGGGTGGCATGTGTCAGATTTCCTGCCTACATCTGAACGTTCTACCATCTTTTACAATTACAAATACATTATAAACAGTTATAGAAACACAAAATATAGACATAATACATCCAATAGGCGTCAAGAAAAACTGGATATTTGCAGGTTGTGCCTTACAGTCTATACCAGGTTTTAGATTATTGGTTATGTCTACTTTTAACATCTATTACACTAATTTTGCTCAGTGCAGTTGATAACAACTAAAACATTTTCTAAATTTATTTATAAAGCTAAAAGGCGTCAGCAAACTAGCTTTGCCATGCAATGGCCGAGGTCATGTGTGTGTTTCTGCACACAGGAGAGGAGATAGTGGGAGGTTACACAGGCAGCTGACAATCAGATGAAACGGTAGACAGTGGAGCAAGCAGAGCAAGATAGCAGAGCTATCAGAGGCAACTGTTATGATCACGGTAGCAGATACACAGAGGCAGGCAGAGGGAAATCAAATCAGACAACTTATCAGTTATCATCTTAACAGTTTTGAGAATATATGGCCTGACCAGCACAGTACATGTGTGTCCCATACTCATGCCAACAATTAGGAGGAGTCATATATCTGGACACATGTTTCTCTGGTACATTTTTTCAACAAAACCATATTTCATAGGGATTTTTTATGTCGAGAAAGAGCAGATTTGTATGTAGATCATATCTACAATAGATTACATACATGCTCATAATTATACATAGATTAAATACAATTTAACATCTTAAAAAACAGATTAGCTGCTCTGCATTTATGTGTCGGGCCCTGGTTATTACAAATACATAGTGGAAAAGATTAAGTACCAAGCAGGCCTGGTGCTCAATCCACAGACAAGGAGCCATGCATACAGGAAGACAAGTAGTAGCTACTTCCTGCTAGCCTAGCCTACAATGATTTTGTTCAAATTTGCCCCATGTTATTCATAATCTTCCCTGTAGTTCACCAACCTTCCAGTGGGGGGAGCTGTGGCGGCGAGGACTCCTGGTGCTCTGAGTGTGCAGGGAGAGATGGAGGGGCTGCAGGGGTGATGGGTGGAGGGGGAGTGGCTGTTGCTGAGCTAAAGGGCGTGGCTACATTTTTGATGGGAGTGTCTGATAGAGGTGTGGGAGTGGCTTCATTCTTACAGGGCGAAGCTGAGGAACTAAGGGGCGTGGCTGTGGTGGTCATGGATGCAGTAGCTGCAGCTGTACTGGGTGAGGCTGCAGAGGACATGAGTGCAGCTGAGGGGACGAAAGGCTTGGCATCGGCATTGAGGGCTGATCCGACCACAGTTGTTGGAGGCCGGTTGTCTGCGGCAGCTAACGGCGATGGGTTGGTGGACAAAGCAGTAGTAGGGGGAAGGCCTGGAGTGCTCTTGGAGGGGTTGAAAACAGAAGTGGCTTGTGAAGCAGGGATGCCGATTTCTGTTGGGGTGGACTTTGTCAGGGCAGCAGTGGCAAGGGAGGGGGTGTTGGTGATAGGGGTGGTGGTCTGTGAGTCAGGAGTGGAGCCTGGAGGGGTCTGGAGGACTGAATCCAGGAAAGAGAACGTCTGGGAGACTGGGCTCAGATTGTCCCCTGTCATCAGTGCCAGACTACCACTGACATCCCCAGCTACACTACTCGTGTTGGCAACACTTGCCACTGTGCTAATGTTTGGTTCAGGTTTGTTGGCCAAAACTTTCTCTTCATTCGCCTTTTGACCATCTTTAGCAGACAAAGGGAACTCGTCTACACACATCGGCTCATAAGAGCGTGGAGATGAATCTGTTACAAGGCTAGCATGGGAACGGTTGATGAAGCTTGTGGGTATTTGTGCAGGGGCAGAGGGCAAAACGGGGCTGGGGTTGGACTCTGGAGCTTTGGAGTCAGAGGGGCCAGAGTCGGCAGTTGCAGCCCAGGTAGGAGCGACTGTTGTCGGTGTGGGAGAGACGGGCTGCTGGGGCACTCCCCACTCCTCTGGAAGTCTTGCCCGACTCTTTGTCTTCTTGCCTTTCACTCTACCCCCTCCTCCACTCTCTCTGATCTCCCACTCCCAGTTCTCCTCCTCGTCCTCGTCCTCCTCCGCCTCTGGTCCGCCCCTGTCCTGCATCCCATGCTTGTCTGATTGGCCGATGTTATTCTCCTGACCGTCCAAGAAGTCGTAGACCTGGTCATGGCCCTTCCTCTTCTTCTTCCGCCGTCTCTGCTGTTGCTTGCCAGCCTCGCCCCCCGGCCCCACTCTCTCAGGGCTGAGGGGTTCGGAGGCGGAGGAAGTGGGACTGCTGTCGTCCATTGAGCCGCTGGGAGAGAGGACGGGAGCTGCCGGGTGGGGGGGAGGGTTTTATAAG
Source organism: Pterois miles (assembly GCA_947000775.1). Lineage (NCBI taxonomy): Eukaryota > Metazoa > Chordata > Actinopteri > Perciformes > Scorpaenidae > Pterois > Pterois miles. Next base: position 4,509,199 of record CAMQGK010000485.1, on the reverse strand, counting down.
AGGAGGAACCAATCACATACTGTGTCAGAGAATCACCTGCCAAAAAGCCATCAGATTGTGGTTACCACAGGTGGTTTTCACTACTTCATCTCAAAACTGTTGATTTTTTCATGGCAGTAAATGGATGCAATGACTGGTCTCATCAAAAGTGTGAGGTCCATACCAGCTGAAGTGATATTTTGAAGGAGGGAAGTTTGTAGGATTAACAGTAACTGAAGCTGGGTTATTGGTTTCTGTTGGGATAGGCTACCGCAGATTAGCTGTTCCTTCCTACACAGTCGGCTATGATGTTGTTGAATGTGACTCACGAGCATGCCTGCTTAACGCTCATTTGAAGAGAGTTTGCACAAGAGATAGCTTTGAATGCACCAGTAAACCCAATTATTTATTTTAATTAGCTTAGCTTAGCGCCTTAACTGTTTTCATGCAGGATATGAAGACTTCCACAGGTCCGGTTTTGACGATTACAAAACCCGTCAGCTGCAGCTACGTCAGCTCGCTTTCAAAAACAAAGGAAAAACAAGAACATTATGTGGGTAGAGCTGAAGGCGTGTCAAGAAGTTGTTTAAATATGTGTTTTGTAAAATTACACATGTACAACATTTTTATTCTTGTGATTATGACTTACGTACAATAACTTTCTCCAAGACACAAAAATCTGAAGCGTCTGGTGCAACAGATTAACGTTTTGAATCTGGCAACGCTGTCCAAAGTCTTGACTGATATATCATTATATTGCTGATCCTCAAGGATGAAGCAAATAGTCGTGTGGAGGTCTTCTTGTGCACATAATATTCAAGAAAGGTCAAAGTGTCTTCCCCGGGTGCTTCCACCCACAGTAACCACAGTCTAATTGCTTTTAGGCTCCTTTTGGCACAACCTACTGAACATTTTCATAAATCATGATGTATGTGATGGCACCTGCTTTTATAAATATATTCAACCTGTAATTTACTCACCTGTCACAGACTTTATAGCTTATAACAAAGGCTACATTGAACTGAATGTGCATCATCAGTGTGTATAAAGACAAGACAGATATTTACTGGTGCTGTTTTACAGCAACATACTGTAATGCCTCTCATCTCTGCCAACGTGAAACTGGTTGGAATTAACTGCTAATTTCCATTTCATGTAAAACACTCCAATTTGCCAATATTTTATGGTAACTTTGTAGGACCAAACCTCACTGTGACTGGAGGTCTACAGTATATCTACATTTTACATCTTTAGAAGAGGCTTTACACAGGTTTAAGGTCCTTGCTTTTGGGCATTACGGGATCATTCTACTGTATATTTATCCCAATGAATACAAATGAAATGAGAGAAAATAAAAGTTGAAGATCCATTGGCTGGTCATATAATATTATGATCATTTCTTAATTCTGTAAATTCTAAATGGAGTCTGGAATGGACTGTTTTTTAAGATTGTTTCAAACAATTAATATATTGTGTGATTCTCTCTGTGGAAAAATATGTCTGATTCACCTCTTTTAACATCATCATCATCATCATCATCATCATCATCATCATCATCATCATCGACCCAGGGGTCAGAGCTGGTCTTGTGTAGGGAGCAGACACACACAGCAGAGCAAAACAAACACTGAGCTCTGAGGCAACTTAACAAGCTAAATGAATCAAGCACACCAGCATGCATGATTAAAATAAATGCATGCATGTCTGAGGAATCCTGGTAACAAATGGATCATTGTCCCACATGCCGAAACACTAAAATGATCCAAAAAATGACACACTGAACATATGAGATGTATTACAAAACCACACCACAATGACGAGCTGTGCACATGCAGCTCGTGCTGAAATGATCCCTGTATTTGTCTGATGCCACTATCTTCTCTTGTTTGTGAATGAAGTCATCACAGTTGGGCAGGGTTTTCCCTCTGAAGAGATATTTCTCAGTTATTTCTGACACGCACTTCTTCAGCTCAGAGAGAATGAGAGAGAAGGATGAACAGATAGATAGAAACAGACTGATGGGAAGGGATGGACCGTATAAATTAATGTCTGGCCTATACACCCCTCTCTGTCTGCTCATCATGTCCTCATCCTGTCTAAATTATTATTACTCTATCTCAGTTTTCATCCTCCTCCCATCTCCTCAATCTGTCTTACATCACTAGATATTAATATGGATCTGGAAAAAGGTGCATTCCCCTCTAAATCTGGATCTGTATTTCTAAATTGATTGAAGAAGCTATTTTCTCCCTTTGGCCTCCACTGCTCGGCCAGCTATAAACAGCTCGAGGAAGTGACGAGGTCGAGGCATTATCATCTATATTTTATGTGATATGGTATTTAATGGGAGTACGTCTTAATCTGGAGTCTGGCTAACTGCCAGGGGAAACATTAATGTCGGCGTGCCGGCTGCATCAAACACATCGCCTGTGCAGAAGTGCTGTGCAAGTGTTAATTTGAAATTTTGTGCAAAGGGGTTTCTGTTTTGATTCCCACTAGCACCTACACAGACAGGAGCAGGTGTGTAGAGGACTTTAGGCCCTATTTTAACCATCTCTAGACCATGTTGCATGTGCATTCAGGGCGCAAAGTTAGTCGTAACGATAAGTAGTATTACAAGACAGGACGGGCCGGGGCTAGCTGGTTAGCGTGCTCATTTCAGCTGATATCTCTGCACACAATACATGGACTTCTTTGATATAGTGTCACCACTGTATCCTCATCACCGTCTGTTGTTTTATACTAAAATTCTGGTCACATCTCATACATTACACCTTTAAAGGATCTATCAGCAGAAATGGAATATAATATGCATAACTGTTTTCATTAGTGTACAATCACCTGAAACTATGAATCACTGTGTTTTCATTAGCTTAGAATCAGATCCCTTCATATCTACACAGGATCTACATGGAGTCCGCCATGTTGCTCCGCCATGTCCCTACAGTAGCCCAGAAAGGAAAACGAGCACTGGCTCTCGAGAGTTTTTCATGTTTTTACGTCACTTGAAGGCGACTATAGTTTGCTGTCTGACTTCCATTGCTCTTAAAATAGTGTTATTATGGTAAGAAAGGCCTCTGAGAGAAGCGAACTGTGTTACCACGGTTTGGCACTGCCGTCTTGGAAAGGGAGGAGTGAGCAGAGGGGTACTTAGCTGGTTGTAATCTGCAACCACACCACTAGAGGCTGGCAAATCCTACACACTGTCCCTTATATATATCGTTTAATATCCCCATTAATGGTGTCAGAAGACTTCACATGTGATTGCTCATATGATGCAAAAGTAACTACGGCAGTAACAAAGGCTGTGCTTTACTATTGATATCCTTCTTGGCATAATGACCATTTCTCATTACTTTTGGACCTTGTGCAGTTTAAAGCACAAAAACAACTTTCCATGTTGGTCTACTCATACGCTCTGCGCTGTACCAATAAAGGCAGATTTCTGTGGTAACAGGTTGAAGGTCTTTGATTGGCACATTTACAGAATGTCTGCAGGTATTTTGTGCGATGGAGCGGTTAGCTAAGCACAGCACTTGGAAATAGCAGCATGTGGTTGCATCGCTGCCTTATCTCCGCTGAAAATTGAATAGGTAGTAGTTAGTTAGCTTTATGGTCAAACAAATTTCCTCTCTAGAGTCATTAGTTACTCTGTTCACCTCATGTAGCGCTGCCCATTGCTTCCGGTTCGAAGGCAACTGTGTTAGTTCCTCAGTGCTATTAAGCAGCTGCACTGCTGCGATCAGAAATGGCCTGAAACTATGCATGAGCACATTTGTGTCTCATGGTTTGAAAGGAGTTGTCCCTGCAGGCAACAACTATGCTAAAACCAAAGCATGTGTTTTCACTGTCTCGCTAGCTAGCAGCTAGTGTGGAGTTTGCATGCTCTCCCCATGTTAGCGTGGGTTTTCTCCAGGTTCTCCAGTTTCCTCCCACAGTCCAAAGACATGCAGGTTAAGTTAATGATGATAATGATGACTTTAAATTGCCCATAGGTGTGAATGTGAGTGTGAATGGTTGTCTGTCTCTATGTGCCCTGTGATGGACTGGCGACCTGTCCAGGGTGAACCCTGCTGCTCCTCTCTAAACCGAAGTGAAAACACAACATGACGCAATGCGGAAGCTCCCTATTTCAGGCAAAGAATGAGGTGAACAGCATTGGATAAGACGATCCGTCCTCAGTTCATCCCTGCTAAAAGTCTGTTGAAATTTCCTGTACTGAACGAGGATAGTAACTGTTACATAACGACCAGCCTGTACTGGGCTATCTTTAGTACATCAACAAAACAGAAGGGAGGTCAAAAATAAAGCCCTGGATAAGAGCTTGCTAAATGATTAATAAGTTCTGCACTATTGAAACTCAGATGCTGAGTCATTTTAAAAGTTCAGTCAAGGGTTAAAATCTATATTTCTTGCCCATTTCTCCCACCTGAAGCTTTTATGCTGAGAGGACTGACATGTAAAATGATGTTCAGATGATGAAATGACTATTTGCAGCACAGCATGCACATCTCTAGTACAGAACGTTGCTTTTGGGCACAATTACACAGGAAGACTTTAAACGGCGTGCTGTGCTGCTTTGTCATTGTCGTTAAAGCCTCCTGTGGGTTTGTGTTTTTGTTGCTCGGCAACCACAACTTCACTTAATATTCTGCTGTTATTCACTCGAGCAGCTATTGATTATTATAAACATTAATAATTCATAATAAAAGGCTACTGGACATTTCATGGGGAGTTTTTGCTCATCAGACTGCAGTAACTACTGAAGACATAAAACTACAGGTTGTCCTGTGTTTATTATTGTCCCTGCATAAGTCCCATCTGTCTGTTGATCCAGTTTGTCAGTAGACAAAGAGAATAGCAAAGTGCACGTTGACGTCAAAGAAGAGCTACAGTGGGAACAACTGGAAAAGGCTGCCCTCTGCTGCTGAAAACATGGTCTGCTGCTCTGCTACAGAGTCCCACAGAATGCCACCTGCCTGCAATAATCAGCATAACGATTGAGATTTTATTAAGTTAAAATTAAAGGAACAATATGTAGGACATCAGCTAGCGTTTAAAATGGCCTATGGCGGTACTAATTCAAAGTGCTGGAGCCGTGGCCATAGGTGCAGTTTGAATTTAAGGTTGGGGGTTCACAAAAACATTAAACCAGAGAGAGAGAGAGGTCTAATGTATTGGGATGTGTGTAGCCCACATACTACAAGTGTAGGTGATAAAATCAGTTTGATTGCGTTGTTTTCTGTTGGGGTGTCAGACGCCCTGACGCCTCGTTTTCTGTAAATATCACAATATAAAACTTTTTTTGACATTTTCTGTTTAAAACCCATCTTTTAAGGGGTCTCTAGTCTGATCTTGAGCAACCAGCAGGTACGTGGTTTGTTTACATCGTGTAACAGAATTGCATATTTAACAGAGAGTATCTGATGTTATTAGTCTATAAGTAAATAAAAAGACCACAAATCTATTTCTTATTCTGTCTAGACACATAAAGGTCGATATTATTCATCATTACAAATTATTAGTTCTGCATTATTATAAAAAAAAATATAAGATTCTAGTGAGCTCCCTGAACCAACACAAACTGCGCATATTTTCACAATTTGAGGGTTACCTTCTAGACATAACCATGTTCGCCTCTGGTCAGATAGGGGTGTAAGAAAATATAGAAAATTTTGAATATCTCGATATTGTGTCTTCCTATACTCTGTTGATTTTCATTATCACAGTTTTGATCTTCAATTAATAGTTAACATGCAACTCATTAATGCAGTTAATGCTCTATTTTATCTGCAAATGAAATGATGTTGGATGTTACAGGGACTGTGATAAATGCAGATCTCACTGTTCTGATTGCATTAAAAAGTACATTTTTACTCGATTTTATGCATATGGTGATGTGTTCTTTACACTGACCGTTTTCTTATCATTTATAAAAATCACAATATATCGCCTTGTTTACAGCATCGCAATATACTGAATTGTAACCCATGTATCACGATATGTAACGTATTGCCAAAGTCTTGCCAATACACAGCCCTATGGCCAGCAGGAGACAGAACCACTTCACTGGCTGTGTGTCTCAAATAACTGGCGGCCTTGATAACCAGCTGCACACGGACCACCAGATGTGACGAGGTTTTTCAGGTCTGGTAGAATCTAACGTTATGTTATCTCTGTTGATCCAGTTGGTTTGCTTGCTTCCGTGCCTGCAGAAGGCTGCGTTTGTGGGCCAATATATTTCATATGTGGCAACGGGGTGTCGCAATGAGCAGTAGACGGGATCACAACGGCCAAAACAAAAACGTTGCAGACCGGAATGGAAATTTCAAAGGAGAACATGCTGGCTGCAGCATTGTTGTTTCCTTAATCTCTGATGACATATGATGGCAATTTTATCATTTATTACAGTAAATATATTAAATATTAGTCCTTTAAGATATGACCAGGATTTAGATTTTTCAATTTTGGCCAGGGCTCTAGCTCCAACCATTTTCACAACTGTGTGACAAATCCAACTCTCCCTAACACACCTAAACAACACTATATACGCCGCAAGCTCCTCCTCTCTCCTCATTCTCCTGACTCCACCCTCCCCTGCTGCCACGATACCACATGCAACCAACCCCCTTTCTGATACCTGTAGAGTGATCCATGGAGTGGATTCCCGGGCCACCAGAAGAAAACAGATCACTGGTTTTTAACGGACTGCTTCCGCTGGTGTTACTGGTGCTTTTGTTATCCACACCAAACAGGCCCGAACTCTTCTGGGTGTCCATAGCCGAGTCCATCCCAGTCTGGCCCAGAGTGGCGCTCATACCGGTCTGGAACGGTGGCAGGCTAGACCCCACGGTCCCTCCCATCCCGGACTGAGAAAAGCCTGATGGAGAGACAGAACACAGAGATACATCACCACCAGATAACTATGGAAACTGTACATACTGCTGCTGAATACACTATATACTGTACATACTGCTTGCTGCTTCTCTTTTACTTTATGTAATATACGTATATACTGTAAGGAAGCTGTAATAACAGTAGTGAGACCAAGTAACAGCATTATTAACCATGTCACACTAACTTGTTGCAAAGGAGGTTAGAAATCCTCCAAAGCTTCTCCAAATTTTTCACTGCCACTTTCAAAGGGGTCCCTTGACCTCTGACCTCCAGATATGTGAATGAAAATGACTTCTCTGGGTGCCCACGAGTCTCACCTTTACAGACATTTTGAAAATGTGTGATTAATTTGCAATTACTCACGATTAAATAAATATTTTAATTGATTGACGGCCCTATTTTTTTTTTTGTCTGGGGTTATACACTTCCTTTGCAATAGACTTGCTAGAAAGCAGTAAGTACTATTAAAAGGCCAATTTGTATGCAGCACTTAGTAGTGCCTAAACATCCAACAGTACTGGACGACTACAAAGCATCAGTTTCAAAAGTTAATGCTTTTACTGTTTGCCCTTCAGGTTGATTTTCGCACATTATCTCTCACACATAATCACATACTATCACAAAATGATCACAATACGGTTTAGCAGCTTCACTTGTATGTCACTAGACAGTGTCTTTATAAGCACATAAATACAATAAAATAGCTAAAAATCATATAAAATAAAAGCCAGATTGTTTAACCTCTTCTTTTTTCTAAATGAATTCACACAAATTTCAGCCAAGTGACTTCATAGTTTTTCACATTAAGTCTTGTCAGATGCAAACAGAGAGGAGGGACCGCATGGCGTCCTTCAAAGTTTGTAATCAGATGTAAAAATGACAGGAGGTGAAAAAGCAAAGTGGACCTAGAAATGAGTCAGGCATGCTGTTGTCCTTTGTCTTGTTCAGGTTCCATTGATCTGTCCTCCCACCCATCATAGGACCTGGAGGACAGAGAGACAGACAGACAGATAGAAAGAGAGAGAGAGAAAGGAAAGAGTGACCAAGGAACCAAGGGAAGGGAAAGTGAAGGATAGAGAGAGAGAGAGAGTCAAAATGATTGGGAGGAGAGGAAAAAAAGAGATGAATGATCAGGAGAGATGAGCAGCAGAATAAATCGAATCAGCAGAGGATAAAAAATAAATGTCAATGTTTGACTTAGGACACACATATTTTGTTCATAACATATATTGATATAATATAGTAGATGGAAACAATGAACCACATGAAGAACGTGACTTATTGTCGTGGGCTAGTAGCCACGTAAAAAGAGACCACTTAGCTAGTCTTGCAAGAATGCAATGTCAGTATAAAAGGATTCGCTAGGTCCTGATGACCACTGAAAGCTGCACCCAGTCGCAACTTCTGTTACTTTCAATCTGACCAACAGGAGGAACTACAGCTCCCATGAGCCTCTGCGACAGCAAAAACTACTCAAAATTCAGTGCAAAACTTCTTCTATACTAAAGTGGCAAAATCGTGTGATAAATGACGAGCACTTCCTCCACCCTCACCAGACAGGTAGTCAGAGCTGAAGGCAGGTTGTCCCGGTGGGTCTTGGCGTCCCCCTGATGACATCACTGATGACATCATCCCCGCACCTAAAGGAGACAAAAAACATTATCAGCATCATCACCTGTCAAACAAACAGAAACATCACAGACTCATTATTCTGTCAAGATTTCACTGCACAAATTACACCATACATTTCCAGGTATGACGCATAGTAAAAGTTGAAACCCGGACCGAGGACTGCAGGATGCAGGATTTCTTTGAAAATACTCCACGCAGTGAGACAGACTGAAAACAGCACCTGGATCCGTCACTCTGCTCCGTCAGCCGTTTAACCATCACACAGGTCCGCTTCCCAAAACCAGCCTCTCCAGCCTGTTGGTGTGTGTTTTGAGCAGCTCTTTTGACAGTGAGGGAAGCAGACACAATACGTCGCTGAAGGGACTGTCACCATGGTTACGCAAGGAGAGGACGACAGCATCTGTAGCTCCCTAGGCAACACCTGCTGACGGCGGATGGGTCTTAAAGGATCGATGTATGTATGCCAAACATATATACTGTATGTTTGATATTGCTGTTAAAGGTAGGGGTAGCAGTAGGAGGAGGGGAGTTAAGTGCTGCAGTATAATGAAAGAAAACAAAAGGATGATATAATCCATTGACTAAAGTAAAGATTTGCTTGGCTGGCTCCATTAAATCCCATTAAGCAGCACAGATATATAAAGCTATTATCATAACAACAAAAGTATATTATCATCTAAATAATACAAATATTTACTGCAAGTCCACTTACTTCATACATTATCTGATCAAATAAGATAAGATGAACCTTCATTAATCCCCAGAGGGAATGTTTATGTCAGAAGTGGGATTCGAACCCACGCCTCCAGGGGAGACTGCGACCTGAACGCAGCGCCTTAGACCGCTCGGCCATCCTGACATCTTCAGCTAAAAGTCATTGAACATGTCAACAAAAACTGAACAGTACGAGCTTTACAAATGTGCTTTTCAATAAATAAAAGCTTCTGTTATGGATTTCATGAGACTGAGCCATAGTGGTACTTTCATTCTGTGTACCCCTGTACCATCAGTGGTTGAAGAAGCATTAACTTAAATGAAATGAGGAATAATCCGGCTATCACTGACGGATATCACTGTTTGTTGTGTGTACATGGATGTATAAAGAGAACTGGATACAGCGTTGGAGGCTCCCGTTCATTCCTACGAAAGTTGCTCTGTGGCTCATGAAGCCAAAACGGTTCGACTGCCGAGTGATAAAGTACCCGGATCATCTGGTGATCTTTGGCATCATTTGGGCCCATAGAGCAGGCACAGTAGCGTTGTCTTTAACCCTGCTACTGGGAAGCTGATTCACCTAAAAAACAAATAACCGCTGATTTACAGATGTCTCTTTTACAATGTAAGTCTATGGGAAAAAGTCATACCAAAAAGCAGTATTTTGGACAGCCTTACTAGCTTTAAATAACACTTAAGCACATACTGTACCTCAGGATAATTTTGAATTCATTCATTTTTGGATGGCTGCCACAAATCGCATTAGAAAAGCTGAAGACTGTGAAATGTAGTAGAAAGCTTAGTAAAAACTCTGGCTGAACATTTTACTGTTGCACTGGGGATGTAAATGCTGGTACTAATATCACAGCTGTCAGATAATGGCAGTGGAGTGAGTACTTCACTGAGTACTGAGTTTGCAATGTAGTGGAGAAGAAGCACAAAGTGGAAACAATCAAAGTACAACTGCCTCAAACACTTAAATAAATGTAAACGTACAAGCATTAACCTCCTGATTCCAATGACTATAAAAGTTTATTGATAAGTATCCTTATAAATTACTGTTATCTCCATCTAATAACTCATTCTGATGAAGATTAGCCTGCTGCTGCTACATAGCTAATACAGTATGTATCTGTCCATGGTCCTGAAACACCAGGGAACGATAAACAGAAAAAACTACTGTCCAGCCCCGTCTCCTAAAAATGACATTCCCATACAACTAAACTGCATTAACAATGACATTGTCTCCCAGATTACAGTCACAGACTTAAAGATGTGGTTAACGTTGTGAATTGAACCAAAAATACTTGGTAAAGTTTAGTAAAAGACTGTGTTTACTGTTAACATCAAATGGAATGACAATTAATAATGTTTACTAATTATTGTTATTATTATTATTATTATTATTATTATTATTATTATTTTATCATTAGGTTGTGTAATATGAAATTATTTGCTTATAAATTCAATACTGTATCGTAGCTTTTAGCACGATTACATTCTGATTATTAAACTATTTATTAACAGTTTATTGTTGCACACGTAACAACATTTTAGTATGTTTCCTTCGTATGGTGTCCTGGTTGAGAGTCCTGTGTTTGTTTGGACCCGCCCATCCACCCAACCTCTTCCCTGCAATTAGAAACATATTTGTGATAAGTCAAAAACAAACATAGCCTGAGAGAGAATATGTTTCCCTCGAAACCTAATTGACCATGCAGTTTCATAGCATGGGAACGTCATTTTTAGGAGGCCAGGCAGGACTCTAAACTAACCTCCTTCGCCATCCTCCTGGAACCATCCCGAAATACAACCTAAGTCATCCTGATATGAATGCAGACCGTCCTGAATTTAAAATCTTTGTTTAACTACATTATAATTAGTTAATCATTCAAATCATCCTAAAGTTAAGTCAGTAAATGGTTAATTATTAACATCCGACATCATGTCAAGGATATTTAATAATAACGGTGCACTACACTAAAAGCGCTGCCATTTTTAGCGCCGTTCAGTCTAATGTAACAGATACTTTTCGTCGTCACAATTTCTTCCTGAAATGAATTTTGATTTGATTTCGATTTTTTTTTGGGCCTGGGACATCAGGACGTCCTTGAGCTCAAAACCTGCCAAGCTAGACTGAGACTCAAGGAACATCACTGTTCGCTGTATACCTGAAAAGTTGTGGTTTACGCTCAAGCTGTTATTTTCCACTGAATGTATTCAGAGGGAATGAGGACACACACTGTTGGTGCTGGGCCAATATTAGTGTAATGGTGGATGTCATGAATAATTAACAAGCGCTCATTAACTGTGAGTTTAGGTGCAGTGTGATTGAGTGTTTCGTTACGGCTGTATCCATTCTGGGCTCTATAAAAGGTAAGACATCCGTGGACTGCAGAATTTACATCCAGCTGAAACCAAACACACACACTCGTTTTCCTCCTCGTCGATCATTCTTCAGCTGCCAGTCTCTCTTCCTGAGTCACGTCTGTTTTCTCTCATCATTGTCATTCAGCATCTCGTTGTGTTCCTCGTTTTGCATTCTCTACGTTTTGCATGCAAGATGTTACAGAATCTAAAAAAAAAAAAAAACTTAATAGAGCATTTAAGTTTCAGTCCATTATTTTTTTTAACGGTGCCACAATCAGTTTTAACTGTGGCTGTCAATGCTCAGTTTTAAAGTTAGAGTGAAGCTGCTTTCATATAAAACTAGAAAACCCCAACCATACTAGTATACTAGCTTGTCATGAATGAATTTGAATGAAATAACACCCACTCCCATGTTGATAAGTGTATTAAATACTAGACAAATCTCCCTTTATCCCTCTGAGACCCACAATAGACCCGTTTTTGTCTTTTTTAAGGGGGTACAGGATGTCTTTAGGGGGATATATCACATCAGCAGATGTCACATAGAAGTGGTGTACATCATCTGAAACCTGCAAACCTGACGATTAATTTGCAGCAGTACGGCAGCTGCAGTATATGATCAAAACAGACAACTGAGTCAACAGTTCACCGTCTGAGAGTTACTGTTGCAGCCACGGTGCTGCGTTCACTGTCTTCAGTTCACCATCAGGAGAGTTACTGTAGCAGCCACGGTGCTGCGTTCACTGTCTTCAGTTCACCATCAGGAGAGTTACTGTAGCAGCCACGGTGCTGCGTTCACCGTCTTCAGTTCACCATCAGGAGAGTTACTGTAGCAGCCACGGTGCTGCGTTCACTGTCTTCAGTTCACCATCAGGAGAGTTACTGTAGCAGCCACGGTGCTGCGTTCACTGTCCTCAGTTCACCATCAGGAGAGTTACAGTAGCAGCCACGGTGCTGCGTTCACTGTCTTCAGTTCACCATCAGGAGAGTTACTGTAGCAGCCACGGTGCTGCGTTCACTGTCTTCAGTTCACCATCAGGAGAGTTACTGTAGCAGCCACGGTGCTGCGTTCACTGTCTTCAGTTCACCATCAGGAGAGTTACAGTAGCAGCCACGGTGCTGCGTTCACTGTCTTCAGTTCACCATCAGGAGAGTTACTGTTGCAGCCACGGTGCTGCGTTCACTGTCTTCAGTTCACCAACAGGAGAGTTACTGTTGCAGCCACGGTGCTGCGTTCACTGTCTTCAGAAGAAGAAGATATTCCTTTATTAGTCCCACAGTGAGGAAATTCAGTTTTACACTCTGTTGTTCACACAGTACATATACATGCGTTAATGGAGAGATGTCAGAATGAGGGGGCTGCTCCTGACAACGCCCAGAGCAGTTGGGGGTTCGGTGCCTTGCTCATGTCATATTGTGGACATGCAGCCACTTTCCCAGTAAAAGTCGTCACCAGATTTAGTTCAGTTTAGCAGTTTGTCAGCTGTGCATCTTCCTGTATTAATGATAGCGATTGTCTGACAATCACTTGTCTGACAATGCTGCTAGCATTGCCGGTGGTGTTGTAGCTGTAACGTAGCTGTAGCAGACAGTGTGTGTACAGTTTATTTTCGGTGAATAAATGCTACGAGGCTACAAGCTACAACTCCTCAGCTGGAAGTCCAGAGCCAACTTTCTGTATTTGAGCCGGCTCTCTCTTAAGGTGGACCAGCTTTTCTAATTTAAGTGAGCCACTCCTCTGCATTTTTCTGAGCTTTTTAATTAATCAATAATATTTCTTTTAACCCTTTAACTGATAGTGTTAATCGATTAAAATAGGTGATGTTAGTTGCAGATGCTGTGCATGTAAAAGTTTCTTTTAGCCTTTTACTTTTTGCTCTTGTTCTCCTCTCTCGCAGACATCCCCATAAACACACACACATACACACACACACACACACACACACACACACACACACACACACACACACACACACACACACACACACACACACACACAGTCGGAGCCCAGACAGTCCTCTGAGGACAGCAGCCAGTATCGAGCCTCAAGGTCAAACCCCTTCTTTTTTTCAAACATTATCTTTGTGGCATTTCTGCATCAGTGGACTGGAAGCTCTTTCAAACCCACTGCCAGGAGACACAAGTCAAAATATACAAGTGGGGAACCACCACAAAAATAGCTTTTACTGCGTAGTTTGATGGGCTCGCCACTGTGCATGACAGGGGCTGGCTGCACTTCCACGTTGTTCGGTAGTGTTTGGTAAAGATGCCAAGTTGACCTTCCGTTTTAGCTCATCTTGTTAAATCATCTTCAGTTGTTATAGAAAAGGAGGAAAATAGATAAAAAAACATGAGCCTTGAGACATGTGTGTGTGTGCTTTACAGAGGGTGAAGACAGAGTTCACCTGAAAAGGTTGTTTTCACTGGTGCAAGGTGTCACTAACCCGACACACCCGATGGTTTGTTACACAGAACCATCTGACAAGCCGTCGTTGGAAACCGTTTGCTCTATTTGAAGGTAGGCACTTTCAGAAAGTACTTGGCAGGTGATTGGATGAACCATCTGTCAATCAAACACTCAGCTGAAGCCAGGGAGAAGAAAAGCCTCCAGTGCCGCTCTTTCCTCTTCTTTCAATGAAGAAATGGGTTTTATTTCTATAAAAGAATCAATCAACGGGAACTGATGCTCTAGATCCCGACGTGGAACAATGCTGGCTGATTGCAGCCGTTTGCTGTTTTTTTTTTTTTTTTACAACTGCTTTATGATTTTCTGACTTAGCATGCGACTCCAAAGACATGATGCCCAAAGAGTTTTCTTGCGGAGGGCGCAGCAGGATTCAAATACGTTTCCAGGCACCAGCTTCAATCACACACTAAATTCCTGTTCCCTAACCAGAGATAACTGAACTTGCATTTATTTACCCGGTTTTAGTGCTCTGACCTGTCGGTGACGTTACTCAGCTTTTCACTTACTGCATGCGACATGGGTGTGCTCTGATAAAGGGAGCACAGCTATTCCCTTTTGGTTGTGTTTTATAGTTTTGTTACAGCATCCTCAAAAAAACAAAACATTTCAAAGCAAGATAATGCATTTCTTTTAATATGACGGTAATATTAATTAATTTTTAAGACCTGCCAAAATTGGATTTAAGACATTTCGCAAGATTATAAGACATTTTGAGGCTTTAAATTCAGGTTATTTGGTTTTAGACCTTTCACAGGAACCCTATACGTTATCAAGCCTAAGCCTCCTGACTGGTCCTGACACAAACGCATTATTTGAAGCCTGACAAGATGGATTTTCGTGGGATCAGGTGATATTGTGAGAATCCAGCTGCTGCGCAAGGTAAGCATATCAGTGCCATGTCAGTCAAGTACAAACGCAAAATATCTGAGTGGATGCTATTCTCCACTTAGCTCGTAACACCGTCTTTGACAATAAAGCATGTCCTCTGAGAGAAACGTGTCTTTCCACAGGCCAAGCTAGTGTCTGCTGTAATGTGTCTTCTCATGGTGGGCCTCTGAGTCATTAATCACTAGTTTAAGGTGGTACTTCATCTCAGCTTCAATCTACTGTTACTGCTCGGGTCATTTCCTGTAACGCTGTCCTAGTTGTGCCTGTGGGACATTTCTCATATACACACTCAGCGGAGGGGAAACCTGACGAGACGTACGGAAACACTGAGGATCTATACTGTTGAGGAGGTTAATGAGACAATGAAGAGCGAGGCGGCAATTGCTTTGACAGGAATACATCGCTGACCAAAAAGCTAATTAAACACACATCAATATGCAACTCTGTTGCATGGGTGACATTTATGGAAATTAGGGTTGTGAAAGTTAGTAACTCCTTAATGCAAAATCGTTTTCTCAAAACTAATTTCTTTAACACTTTTAGCAATCCAGCTTACAGAGGGAGCAGCAGGTTTGGTGCCAACCAGGTCATACTAGCTAGTCGCGAGAGGTTAAATAATGCTCCGAGCTTCTGCAAACCTTTGGTGACGAAAAACTGACATGACCTTTCTCAAAGGGGTCCCTTGACCTCTGACCTCTAGATATGTGAATGTAAATGGGTTCTCTGGGTTCCCACCAGTCTCCCCTTTACAGACATGCCCCTTTATGATAGTCCCAGTCAGTTTGGATCAAGTCATAATCAAGTCAGCACTCTGACACACTGACAGCTGTTGTTGCCTGTTGGACTGCAGTTTGCCATGTTCTGATTGGAGCAGATTTTTTAATGTTAAATACAGTGCCTGTGAGGGTTTCTGGACAATTATTATCATTGTTTTGTGTTGTTAATTGATTTCCAATAATAAATACTGTATAAATATACATTTGCATAAAGCAGCACATTTGCAAACTCCCATGTTGATAAGAGTATTAAATACTTCAATCATGCAATTAATTGTGATAAAATATTCTAACTGATTGACAATCCTAAAGGAAATTCAATACTAACTTGTTGGCGTGTCCCTTTAAGGGTGCTGACAGCCTCTAACTCATACACTTCTTCTTAGAGGTCAGAGTGCATGGCTGTCTGCTGTGCAGGTCCTCTGAAGTGGTTTGGGGTTTGCTGAAGTGCACTTTGTGATGATGGACTGTACACTGCTGGGGTACCAAGGCTGAAACTAGATACACTTCAGCTCACAGCAAGAGAACAGACGTCAGCCTGTGGGCAACCCTGCTGCCTCTATATTTAGATAAACATCTTATGGGTCAGTTACAGATGGACAACAAGGTCAGTATGAAATTTTACTTTTCACATCAGTATTCTGGGTGCATGATTTATAATTATCTCCACCAGATGTAAGCCTTTGGGGAGATCATGTGTTCGGTCATATGTGCGTGTGTCTGTCTGTCCGCAGCGAATCTCTCATAACAATGGGCCCATCGGCGTAATATTTTTCATGCTTATTTAAGACTGTGTGCTCAAGTACCTCTCATGGTTGCGGTGATTCACACTTTTGAAAAACCTATATCATTGACTGCTGACTCCTCACTCCACTTGACCGGCCGGTAGAGGCCACAAGTGATCGACTGCTTCGATGCCAAAAAGCCAAAATCAAGCTGGACCTAGTCTGTCACACGGCATATTTTGTTCTTTGTCTTGGTTAAAAAACTGACATCCACAGAAAAGTCTGGTCTCCTTTAGAACTGGAGCATCTGCAGATTAATTCATCTTAATACAGTAACTCTGACAGTGAACTGGGGACAGTGAACGCAGCACCGTGGGTGCTACAGTAAATCTGACAGTGGACTGGGGACAGTGAACGCAGCACCGTGGCTGCTACAGTAACTCTGACAGTGAACTGGGGACAGTGAATGCAGCACCGTGGCTGCTACAGTAACTCTCCTGACGGTAAACAGGGGAAAGTGAACGCAGCACCGTGGCTGCTACAGTAACTCTGACAGTGAACTGGGGATAGTGAATGCAGCACCGTGGCAGCTACAGTAACTCTCCTGAACTGTTGACTCAGTTGTCTGTTGTGCTCATATACTGCAGCTGGCGCATCGTTGCATGCGACACACTAATCTTGTCAGTTAACAGTTAATAAATGATTAACGAGGTTAGCATGTAGCATCCCTAATTACAACCAAGATCTTCTTCATTTCCCAAACAGCACTTCCTGGGAACGAAGCAATCAGCCATCGAACAGGCACACGCCCAGAACGACCACACCGGCTGACAACATGCAAGCAGCAACACCGGGAGACAAGCAGCGGCCACACCCCAAACTGGCCCTGCGCTAGTTAAACTACTTTGACAGTGAAAATATATCATACTGATTAGAAGACAGGAGGGATAAGGGATGAGGGGAGGTGGGAAGAGAAAAACAGGCGGTGCAGGAGGATGGAAGATAAGTTGGATATATTACAGTTTAGAATAAATGATGGATGGTAGGATATACAGAATGTGAGCACCCATTACTAGAAATGAAGTCAGTGATGCAGAACAAAATAATGATCTAATAAAGTTAGAGAGCTGTATGGCATCAGAGCTGCAGAGCATGTGTAAATGAAGGCAAAATAAAGAGAAACAGAGAGGCAGAGGAAAAGGTAAATTATTCTCTCCTCTGGGTGCAGATATTGCTGTGGTCCAACAGCACACTCCAGATGCTCTGTAGTAATGGTGCAGTCCCATGGCCATTGAATACATGATGCAAATCCTGTTACTGCGACTGGCAGACTGTGGAAGTGGTGGTACATCTAAGGATACTGCTTTTCCTCTCGGCTCAAACCCAAGCCAGGTTTCCATCCTTACGTGGTGCACATTTTAACCAAATTATCAGAAAAATCTGCAAGAGAAAGAGCAAATGTATGCATGTTTCCTGGATTTTATTTTCCAGGAGGACTGTACTGGGCTGACGTTGTCACTGTGTCGACCTCAAACCTTTCAAACCAACCTTTTGTGCTGTTCATAGACATTAAAGGGTTACTACGCCCTCAAACTCTGCTGAGCCCTCTCTCTGAGCATATTAAAAATGCAACAGGGAGCAACATATTTTACAACTTGGTTCTTATTTTTGTAGTTTTTGCCATCATTCTTGTCAGTAATATTTACATGATCACTATAAATAAGTCTGACAGACACGAACATTGAGGATACCACAAATTTAGTAGTCCATACCAATACCAGTAGTTCCACTATTCTTGATACCGATTTGATACCACGGTAAAAATCCAAAGTGAAACAGTGAATCCCATGCGCTTCAACATCCACTCCTTTATTACCATCTGCATTCAGATGTTATTTTTAAATTCCCTCTTTTATCTATTTTATATTGCTGTGAAAACATCTCATTCAACAACTGGATGTATTCAAGCTTCTACAAAAACTACATTTTACAAGATTATATTTGCAGCTAGAATGAATGAGTTTGATGTGAAAATATGCCGACTCATCAGTTGTGACCCCCTCGTCCCTCTAATCGCAGAAAGAAGGAGGCTAGGTCCCATGTCATCAACGCCTCATCAGTTAAACACTGCACATGTACTATACCCACTGGTCTTCATGTTACGGCTCATCAGAATACTTTAAAAAAATCCTGAATCCGGATCATGATCCGCATTGCCACAAAAATGTAATGGATTGGTCATTGCGCCACACCCCACCTCTCACCTTCAAATCCAGTAATCCTGCTAACAGACAAATGTACCAATGCCAGTGAAAACATAATATCCTTGGCAATAAACATCATGATAACGTTATAATTTACCTTCCTAAAAGCTCATTTTTACTGAATAGAGCCTGGACATGTCGAGAGTGAGTTTACTGCATCTAAAATATTTGTTCTATTGTTGGTAAAACACAAGCAGTCAGTCAATTAAACAGGTTCATTAAAAAAAAACAACAACAACAAAAAAATATTTGGACCTGAAAATGAAGGTGAAATTGGGAAGCGTTATCACTCAGTTTGCTGTAAATGACCACCTCAGTTTACAGACGACTTCCTGTTTCAACTACAACCTGCTGCTTGTGTGCAATGAGCATAGACTGCACAAAAGAAGTGGACGTAGTGTTCCTCGTGTTCGGCTTTTTGGTTTTTGGCCATGATCATCTTGGTTTTTTGGAACCAGAAATGACACACGAGGATTTGAGGAGTCTATTTGACTCTAAATGGGACCATAATCTCCTAAATGAACATCATGCTGTGTAGAAGAAGACTTGAAACTAGTGATTGAGACCATAAACTTTACAGCAGTAAATCAACGTAACAAATCAAATGTGAAGTAGGCTTATTTTCAGACATTCAGAGGAGTCGCCCCCTGCTGGCTGTTAGAAACAGTACAGGTTTACAGCACTTCAGCATCAGCTTCACTTCTCAGATCTGGAGGTCGCTGCCTGGCAGTGAAGCATTATTATTTGTTTTACCTCTAAATAAAATTATTTAGATAATCTGTCTGAACTGTTGGCTTGGTTACATCTTGTCTGACTGTGTTACAGTGATGCGACATGTTCACACATCTCAGCCATCTCACTGTATTCTTTGATTTCTTGAATCCTAAACTATTACATTATGACTGATACTACGAGTCATAAAGTCTGTCTCGTCAGTCAGTCAGTCAGTCAGTCAGTCAGTCAGTCTGTCTGTCAGTCAGTCTGTCAGTCAGTCTGTCAGTCTGTCAGTGTTGTACTCAAGAAGTGCTGCAAAAGCTTCAGTTACATCACATTCACTTCAACATCTCTGCTGAACTCAGCACAAACACACACACACCTTGGCTGTCACTACCAATAATTAGGACGTGTGTGTGTGTGTGTGTGTGTGTGTGTGTGTGTGTGTGTGTGTGTGTGTGTGTGTGTGTGTGTGTGTGTGTGTGTGTGTGTGTGTGTGTGGATGACCTCACCAGAGCTGCATGTGTGGAGCTGCTGCTATTGATGCTTCACTGTACTGCAGTCACATGTGACTGCAGTGTCTTGTACAGTAAAACACACACACACACACACACACACACACACACACACACACACACACACACACACACACACACACAAATGCAGACCCATGCACAAAGGAAATGCCAAAACCAATACATCAGATACACACTGAGATACACACTGCAGAGTGAGTGTGTTTTAGAAACATACTAGGGATGTTTATAATTAACCGTTTAACTGATAACAACATTAAATGGTTTATACAGTTCAAAGAAATATTAAAAATTAATTAAAAAGCCAAACACATAACAACCACTTGTCAGTTTAAGGAGAAAAGCTGGTCCATCTTAACAGAGTCTGAGCCCGAGTTACAGATACAGGAAGTTGGCTCTGGACTTCCAGCTGAGGAGTTGTAGCTTGTAGCCTCGTAGCATTTATTCACCAACAAATAAGCTGTACACACACTGTCTGCTGCAGCTACGTTCACAGATATAACACCACCAACAAACACACACTGACCACCACACACACACACACACACCGTCTGTTGGACACTCGCTGAAGACCACAAAGTATCACTACACCAGGCAGACACACAGCTGACAACCTGCTAAACTAAATTAATGATGTGGTGGTGGTGGACTTTTACTGGCGTTCTCCTGGCGGTTTAACTGGAGACAGCGAACGCAGCACCGCAGCTGCTAACGATCCTGACGGTGAACAGGAGACCGTGAACGCAGCACCATGGCTGCTACAGTAACTCTCCTGACGGTGAACTGGCGACAGTGAACGCAGCACCGTGGCTGCTACAGTAACTCTCCTGACGGTGAACTGGCGACAGTGAACGCAGCACCGTGGCTGCTACAGTAACCCTCCTCACGGTGAACTGGAGACAGTGAACGCAGCATCGTGGCTGCTACAGTAACCCTCCTGACGGTGAACTGGAGACAGTGAAGGCAGCATCGTGGCTGCTACAGTAACCCTCCTGACGGTGAACTGGAGACAGTGAAGGCAGCATCGTGGCTGCTACAGTAACTCTCCTGACGGTGAACTGGAGACAGTGAACGCAGCATCGCGGCTGCTACAGTAACTCTCCTGACGGTGAACTGGAGACAGTGAACGCAGCATCGCGGCTGCTACAGTAACTCTCCTGACGGTGAACTGGAGACAGTGAACGCAGCATCGCGGCTGCTACAGTAACTCTCCTGACGGTGAACTGGAGACAGTGAACGCAGCATCGCGGCTGCTACAGTAACTCTCCTGACGGTGAACTGGAGACAGTGAACGCAGCATCGTGGCTGCTACAGTAACTCTCCTGACGGTGAACTGGAGACAGTGAACTCAGCATCGTCGCTGCTACAGTAACTCTCCTGACGGTGAACTGGAGACAGTGAACGCAGCATTGTGGCTGCTACAGTAACTCTCCTGATGGTGAACTGTTGACTCAGTTGTCTGTGTTCATATACTGCAGCCAGTGCACTGCAACATGAGACACTAATCTTGTCGGTTAACAGTTAATAATCGGTTAACGAGGGTCGGTTACCGGTTAAAATTTTTCGTTTTCAAAATTAGTATCTCTTCTTTGAAGTGCTGGTTTTTCTTTTTTGCTTGGATGTGCATAAGTAGATGGGTTAGAGAAAGAAAGAGAAAGAAATACTGGGAGGATCGCTGGTCCTGCTTTTTGATTTAGAATCAAAACCGAGACACCCGTAGGCGCTATAAGTGACTAAATACTTCAATTTAAAAAGGTAAATAAATGAGAGGATATGACATGTATAGCGCTTTGCACAAAAGAGAAATCAAATGTTAAAGTTTGTGCATGAAGCACATTTGGAGGGATAGTGGCGCCATGTTCAAATCCGATCAAACCAGAATCATTTTTGTGCTTTTTCAGTTCAGTCGCAACCATGACAGTTTTGTTACTACTAGTATCATTTGTCAACTCCAGGGTTGACAGATCTGTATGTTTCATCTCAAAATTCGACTTAACCGGGTTTAACCCACAGGAAAAGACACCGCTGGATTCTTGTCAAAGAGCCATATTGTAGTGCAGCACAAAATGAGCTGAAGGAAGACAAAACGAGGCTGAATAAACCGTTTGCCCTCGCTGACATTGAGGACAGATGAGCTTTTGGTTTCCCATTCAGTTCACATAGCAGGAGTCAGGTTTATTACAGCACCTTCATCACAGCAGAGGTCTCAAATGACTTCACAGCTTCCACATTATTAACACTGAAATGAGAGGAAAAGCTTTCCACTACAGAAAGATAAAGAGCAAGAGGTCAGAAAATAAAATAAAATAAGAGTGTGAGGGACAGATGAAGAGGAAAAGCAGAGATAAAGCTGTTAAAATAAGGGACACTGAGAGAAGGGGAGATGCTCCGTTGTCTCAGACAGCAGATCTCATTGATCGGTAGTGGTTCTGACACATACTCTGACCATCAAACCAGATATGCCAATATGTCAGTCTAGCGCTTTATAATGTCAGAAATACTTTATATTAATTCATAACATTTTCCCCTACATTCATATCATATTGTTGTTGATTGTAACGCATGATTGTTGTCGTGTCACATTATTCCCACTTCCCTGAACATTCACTGTAGAGGTGTAAGGATTCATCTACCACATCGATTTATACGCAGATGATCCAACTACATCCATAGATACTCTGCAAGTTGTCCTTCATGGGGGACGTATATCCATCTAAAATTGATTTGCAAGGTAAATAATCTAATATATCGATATTAAGAATTTGCACACTGTATTTAAACAAGAAAAAGGCAAGAAACTTTATTAAATCAATTTTCACAGCAATATAAAATACATATCAGAGAGAAAATTATGATCTGTTTAACTTCAAAGGGGTCCCTTGACCTCTGACCTCCAGATATGTGAATGTAAATGGGTTCTCTGGGTCCTCACCAGTCTCCCCTTTACAGACATGCCCACTTTATGATAGTCCCAGTCAGTTTGGATCAAGTCATAGTCAAGTCAGCATATTTTTTATGCTACATTCAGTACCTGTGAGGGTTTATGGACAATATTTTTCATTGTTTTGTGCTGTTAATTTATCTCCAACAATAAATGTATATAACAAGAAACATGGGGGTCTGCAGCTCTCTCACTTCAATAGTAGCTGAAATAGTTGACTCCAAATTTTTGTGACCGATGGGAGACCACCCACCCACTTTTGGGCTCATGGATAGAAATTTAACACGTGTCTACAATTTATATGGCAGAAAATACATAAACAATACCAACTTTTCCTTTATCAACATTTGGAAGGAAACACACCCTCTGGGATAAGTTTTTTATTTTTTCTTTTGTGTTATAGCATATTATGTTAAGGTAACATACTCAATCGTATTAGGATAAATTGTAAAAACTAGAGGGGAGGTTTTACGCAATAATAATAATAATTATTAAGCACAATAATTCTCTCTGTATAAATACATTGTGTACTTTTGCTCCTTGAGATACTAAGTTTAGTTGAATTATATATTAATAAAACAATAGATAAAGCAGCCTGCACAGAAAAAAAAAGAAAGTGAGCCCAGAACTGGTCGCTGAGGGGCATATTGGTCACTGGGTTATTATGTTATAATGTGGGTCTATGAATGTAATGCACATTTGACTGAGGATCTGTGATATGAAAACATCTGAGAAACCTTGTGGTAAAACATCTGCTGTCAGCACACAGTGTCTTCCTCATTCCCCTATACAGGAACACCCATATGGCACATAGAGACGGTGGCCTACAGGCCGGCTGTAAATAGTCACCAGTATTTTAAACAGTCACACAAACACACATGCACACACACAGCCAGAGGACGTGTGCCTGCTCTGGGTGGTCGTGATCATACCAGCTGTGCACGGGCACGTCAACGTCTATGTGAGGTGATACGACAGGCTGACGGTTTATCATAAAGGATTAAAAAAAAAACATGCACGCTACTCTGTCCGATGTGCCATCTGTGTTTAGCATCATAAATATCAGACCAGCCAACGAGTTCTTCAGAATCTATGTCGCATCAGTGTATGCCATCACATTAGCATGATGAATCTGGATATGGACATGACGCATCCTGTTTTATTAAGATATCAAGGGCCATGTGAGATAAACTGATCTAAAAATGCCATATTAATGTGGCATAATACCTCAGAAACACACCTTGATCATTATAGGGACACTGCACCACATCTATCCGCTACTGTTCGACAACACTCAGTGCATGACAACAGACAGATTTAGGAAGGACAGTATACTGTATCAATCCTGCATCATCTTCCAACTTACAGTATATCACAAAATACTTAAAAAGTACTAGAAATTAGGGCTGTCAATCGATTAAAATATTTAATCTTTATTAATCACATGATTGTCCATAGTTAATCAGGATTAATCGACCTTAAAGGGAGATTTGTCAAGTATTTAATACTCTTATCAACATGGGAGTGGACAAATATGCCACCTTATGCAAATATATGTGACAGATATTGTCCAGAAACCCTCACAGGTTCTGCATTTAACATAAAACATATGCTCAAATCATAACATGGCAAACTGTAGCCCAACAGGCAACAACAGCTGTCAGTGTGTCAGTGTGCTGACTTGATTATGACTTGATCCAGACTGACTGGGATTATCATAAAGTGGGCATGTCTGTAAAGGGGAGACTGGTGGGGACCCAGAGAACCCATTTACATTCACACATCTGGAGGTCAGAGGTTAAGGGACCCCTTTGAAAAGGGCTCAGCCCGCTACAACTTAAAAATTACAAGTTGCGTTAATCCGTTAAAGAAATTAGTGGCATTAAAACAGATTTGTGTTAATGCACTTTTATCATGTTAGCTGGCAACTGCAACTAGTCATGATACCAAAATTCTGACTTCTATAAGATACCCTGCTTAAATATCATGACACTGATGCTGAAATCAGGAAAAGTAATGGAATAATAGATGACAGAACATATAAATGTTATTTTATTAATTAAAAATCTAAAAATATATTCATTAAAAATATGAAATGGTGTGCAGTAATCTGATGTCCCCTGTACTCTAAAAATCTGTGTGCTGATTTTTCTAACTTCCATTTATGTCCATCGCTCACTTTATGCACCTCTGGGACGTGACTGGGCAAAAAGTTGAATGAATGAATGAATGAATGAATAATAGTATGCATATTATATCAATATTTACAAATATTTGTAATTTTTGTACAGCACTTTGTAGGCAGAGGCCGGTTGTCACTTTCAGTCCAAAATGGCGGAAGAGAGTCAGGATATCTCAGCCTCTGTAGCTCCGAACATCTCCGAACATGCCCATCTACAAGAGCCCATGATTAGAGTTGTTGCCAAACTCCCTGCAGCCCTGGACCGTCAAAAACTGACAGCGAGACAGGTTAACATGCAACTCACTGGCCCACACTGTCTGACCTAGCGCTGGCTGGCTGCTAATTGTGTGTGGTGATGGTAATGATGCTAATACAGCACTGTCTCCAGGCTGACACAGCGCAATGACAGGAAAAGAGAAAGAGAAAGACAGAGAGGAACAGTGGAATGGAGACTGAAAGACAGAGAAAGCAACAAAATAAATAAAAAGGCAAAAAGGGAAAAAGAAATACAGATATAGTGCATCAAGGTGAAGCCTAAAATACATGAAAAAAGGCAGGAAAAATACAAAGAACGAGTCTGAGAGATAACGACAAACAAAGACAGTCAGCTGAACTAAGTCTAGACAGGGTTGGCCGAAGTGTCGAGCCAATTACACTTCATCTCTGAAACACACACACACTCCCACTGATACGTAGAGTAAAATCTGAGGAGGTTTTAGCATCTGTAGGAGAAGTCATGATCATTATTGGGCTGATGTTGAATATAACAAATACTGTAATCATGTGATCTCTTAATTCAAAACATCTGAATTTAGCCAAAGGCGTTTCAGTATGCAGCACCTTACACTGTTTAAAAAACAACATTAATTATTGACACATTGTGTCTCTGTAAGAAAAAAAAACCCTTATTAAAGCAGCATATGTTCATTTACCATCAATAAATTATCACTGCATTATTGTTAACAATGATCAGTGAGAAAGGACCGTTCTCTGATAGTCTCAGAGAAGATATAAATAGTTTTTTATCAGGTTAATATAAAAAAATCATGGTTATAAAGAGTGCTAATTTCCACTTACAAGAATCACAATTTTAACGTTAAGATACACTTCATACGACCCTCGTTAACCGATTATTAGCATCTAGCTGCTAGCTGCTAGCATTGCCGGTGGCTTCGTAGTCACTGTAGTGTAATTTCAGCGAGTTTCCAACAGATGCATTCACTGTCTCCAGTTCATCGTCAGAAGAGCTACTGCAGCAGCCACAGTGCTGCGTTCACTGTCTCCAGTTCATCGTCAGAAGAGCTACTGCAGCAGCCACAGTGCTGCGTTCACTGTCTCCAGTCGCCCGTCCAGGAGCGTTAGCAGCCACGGTGCTGCGTTCACTGTCTCCAGTCACCCGTCCAGGAACGTCAGCAGCCACGGTGCTGCGTTCACTGTCTCTAGTCACCCGTCCAGGAGCGTTAGCAGCCACCGTGCTGCGTTCACTGTCTCCAGTCACCTGTCCAGGAGTGTTAGCAGCCACGGCGCAGCGTTCACTGTCTCCAGTCACCCGTCCAGGAGTGTTAGCAGCCACGGTGCAGCGTTCACTGTCTCCAGTCACCCGTCCAGGAGCGTTGGCAGCCACGGTGCTGCGTTCACTGTCTCCAGTCACCCGTCCAGGAGCGTTGGCAGCCACGGTGCTGCGTTCACTGTCTCCAGTCACCCGTCCAGGAGCGTTAGCAGCCACGGTGCTGCGTTCACTGTCTCCAGTCACCCGTCCAGGAACGTCAGCAGCCACCGTGCTGCGTTCACTGTCTCCAGTCACCCGTCCAGGAGTGTTAGCAGCCATGGTGCAGCGTTCACTGTCTCCAGTCACCCGTCCAGGAGTGTTAGCAGCCACGGTGCAGCGTTCACTGTCTCCAGTCACCCGTCCAGGAGCGTTAGCAGCCACGGTGCTGCGTTCACTGTCTCCAGTCACCCGTCCAGGAGCGTTAGCAGCCACGGTGCTGCGTTCACTGTCTCCAGTCACCCGTCCAGGAGCGTTAGCAGCCACGGTGCTGCGTTCACTGTCTCCAGTCACCCGTCCAGGAGTGTTAGCAGCCATGGTGCTGTGTGTAGTATCGTGGACATGCAGCCACTTTCACAGTAAAAGTCTCCACCACACATTTAGTTTAGTTTAGCAGGTTGTCAGCTGTGTGTCTGTCCGGATTAACGATAGCGATTGTCTGACAAACAGTTTGTGTGTTTGTGCTACGTTAGCAGCTGCTAGCGTTGCCGGTGGCTTTGTACCCGCTGTAGCGTAACTTCAGCAAGTTTCCGACAGACAGTGTGTGGTGGTGGTGGTGAGTGTGTGTTTGTTGGTAGCGTTATAGCTGTGAACGTAGCTGTAGCAGACAGTGTGTGTACAGTTTATTTGTCGGTGAATAAATGCTACGAGGCTACAAGCTACAACTCCTCAGCTGGAAGTCCAGAGCCAACTTCCTGTATCTGCGCCGGCTCTCTCTAAAGGTGGACCAGCTTTTCTTAAAGTGACGAGCCACTCCTCTGCGTTTTTCTCAGCTTTTAATTCATTATTAATATTTCTTTTAACCTTTTAAGAGGCTAAAATGCTCAATGTCGGCTGTCGGTTAAACGGTTAATTATTGACATCCCTAAGCTGTAGGTGATAATTGATCGACAGCTATAAAGTGGTGAATATAAACTGTCTCCAGTTAACTGTGGCTGTAGCTAATTACGGTTCATTTCACAAGTTGGTCAAAGTATAATCTCTAAGTATAAAAGAGGCAATGGGACAAGAATTTGGTACAGAAAGTGTTCTGGTTTCAGTTTGTAGTCCGAGTAGTATCGATCACATTTGAGCAGGCTTTGTCTGAATGCAAGTACTCAGTACAGCTGGGACGGTTCACCTGTCTCCCAGTTCTATACTATCATGATACTTGGGTCCCACAAAACGATAAAAATTCAGATGCTACATCAGGGAGACGCCACAGTAACTGTGTTGTGAAGAGAGATTAGAGTCAATCTCACCGGACTCCGTCCATTTCACATTACAGAGACATTCGGTAAAATAATATTTTAACACATGCTCTTTGATGGATTATGTGTTTGCCGAATTACAGGAGATGCTTGAACTGATTCAGAAAACATGGTGAATCTAAAGTTAGCGCTACATCTGATCGGTAATTAGAGCTGCGCTGTTATTTTCCTTGATTTTTTAAGGGAGTTCTGCTGATACAGACACCAGCTCAGAGCAGGACTGCGTAGCCGGTGAACGGTTCACGACCTGCTTCAGTTTTCTTTTCACCTTCAGTTGTTGACTCCATCCATCCACCGTACGATCACAATCCTGATGACGTCCTCTACACACATGGCTATTAAAATACTGCCATTCTTACAGTAACAGTACTAATAAAACTGGGTATTGTACCATTTTTAACAGCAGAGTATTGTGATATCTTTCTAGTATCGGCATACCGTGCAACACTAGTTGATGTACTCCCAACAGAATAAAAACTAGATCAAACCTCCTTCTAGATATGAATCCACGTCTGTGTGTCTACAGGGCTTTTGTGTTTGCTCTATTTAACTCTCCAGCCTTATTCTCCATCCTATACTCCCCTTTCCATAAATCCTCCAGTATGCTCTCATCTCCATTCTCTCTTAACCTTCCCTTCGTTCTTGCAAGGTAAGAATATTTACACAGAGCTCATCCTATCTCTCTGCAATGTGATTGTAGAGGTTTAAAAATAGGTTTCTTAACTGCAACCACTATGAAATACTTAAAGTGATAACAGCTTCAGACGGTTTCCCTAACAACTACTGGAATTATCTGCCTCGTTTCCAGGACTTTGTTATTTAAATAGTCCAAACATGTAGCTCTATGTGCTGGGGGGCTTGTGCTGAACCAGCGGAGACAGAGGAAGTAGGGCTCATTAAATGAGCTGCGTGGGCTATCTTACTGTAGCTACTGATATCATGAACCTCATCACAGTTAAACAGACCATTAACTGAAGCATTTCAGTTCACCACTGAGATCATCAGCGTCCGATCTATCACAAACATATTTACCTACAGCGTCTGACAGAGACCTGATGAGACACAGTACAAATACTGAAAAGTTGCTGTGTTTCTGACATATATTTTGTATATATCAAGAGGTAAATGAACACAGGGATGCTATTAAAACTGGGAAAATGTATTTTTCATTTCATGACTGGCATGGAAGCTATAAACAGAAAGTGGTTAATTGGCTTAATGAACACACACTGAAGTGAAATGTCTGTTTCAGCCAGTTGAAACTGGAGACTAATTTCACCCAGACGATAAATTCAAGTCCAGTGATGTCAAAATATCTGCAGCGACATATCGCGGTAGCAGAGGGAGCTGAAGCCGATCCCAGCTGATACTGGGCGAAAGCGGGGTTCACCCTGGACAGGTCGGCAGTCCATCGCAGAGCTGACACTTGGAGACAGAGATCATTCACACACATTCACACCAACGGACAATTCAGAGTCATCAATTAAGCTGCATGTCGTTGGATTGTGGGAGGAAACTGGAGAGGGGAGAACATGCAAACTCCACACAGAAAGCCCCCGAGCTGGATTCAAACCTGCGACCCTCTTCCACTGAACCACTGAACCACCAACTGGATCAGCATCCCATTAGAGAAAGCATCTCTCCCTCGTCACTTTTTACATAAGATCTCACGGCGACTTAAGATAAGATAAGATAAGATGAACCTTTATTAATCCCCGGAGGGAAATTCAGGACTTACCACTCTTGGTGTCCTTTCCGTCCAGTAAGGGCCGGTAGTCGCTCTTGGAGACCGTCTCTCCCACCTTGTCATCATAGCTCTCTTTCTCCAGCGAGGCCACAAAGTCTCTCTTCAACAGGGCCTCCGCAGGGGCCCCACCCGGGACCCCACCTCCACCCAGAGCATCTCGCAGGCTCAGGTCCATAGTCCTGTTGCTGGAGAGACAAAGGACAGATGTGATGACAGTCATTATCCTTTGCTGACTGCTTTAAGTTCTCCTTTACCCACCACCCCACCTCACAGTCACATTGCCCGTGTGTCATAAATAACACTGTAGCTTCCTCCTTCCAGTGACCATCACATTTCTTACTAGTCTGTGACTGAGCCTGTAGATTCAGGTGAGACGTGGTGAGACAGATCTCAGATGCTTCCCGATGATAAAAATCATCCAAGAACAGAACCTGGACTACGGACGAAAAGCCTTTTTCTCTCAGGAAGGTTCCTAACGTGGTGAAATGACCCAGAAGTATCTCAGCAGCAGTCATGATAAGAGCTGTTTGAATCCTCGAAATGTGAGTAAAGGAGCTTCAGTGCTTCCTTTATTATCTCCTTTATCAGACGATACACTGGAGCATCCTTCACCAAAGGAGAAGAGATATTAATGTCCCACAATCCCACCATTCTGCTGTTCATGAAAACAAACAATATGCTTATCTTGCATATTATTATCATACAGTCATAACTGGGATTCATGTTGATAAATATGAGAGGACAGTGACAACCATTTCATTACACTTTATTTCGGTTTTATTTATTTCTAAGTAAAAAACAAAACAAGAACAATATAATGAACAGTACACATAGCAAACAAATAATCTACATAAATAAATGTTACGTCCACAAAGAAGGAGGAAGAAAAATACATTTAATGGTTCTACTCCTTCACCATAACTCCAAACATAACTCTGTATTTATCATATCAACTCTGTCGGAGCCTGTAGGTTATTCTTTTTCTTATTTCAAGTCCAACCTTGATAATGAAGTGATATTTTTCACCAGTTGTCCACGTTAGGTCAGATAATCCTTTTCTTCTATAGAAGCCATTTCCTTCCTCTGTATCTCTGCTTTCACTGCTCTACACATCTCCTCTCTCTTAATTCAGTTTAGTGCGGTTCTTCTCAAACTTTTTCTGGTCACTGGTTTAGTGGGACATGCTTGCATGTGGAATAACTTTCTAAGATCAGTTCATGTTAGCAATCAGAGTCAAACCCAGACCTGGGCATTATACAGCCCACGGGTCGGATCCGGCCCTCGTGATGGTTCTGCCCGGCCTGGGAGGTCTCCTCCAGCGGCACGTCTATAATAAGTCATGGACTGCTAAGTATTTTTCCGCGGAGGTTGGCGGTAAAGCTGTGAGCTTAGTTTGCAACAGAGGTGTGGCTGTATTCAATGAATACAACTTGAGCCGCCACTTTGAGGAAAAACATGCAGAAAAATCCAGAAACCTGTCTGGAGATGAAAAGGAGAGGACAGCCGAGGGACTGCTGGCTAAGATACTAAAGCAGAGAGGACTTTTTACAAAGCTGCATGTAACAAAAGACGGAAATGTAAGTGTTAATGTTAAGTTAAATGTTAAGTTTTGTTAATGGAAACATTACTACCCAAAACAGTCAGTCCTGTACGGTTCAAAGACTCCTGTATATAATGTCATTTTCTCTATATTCTGTTTGGAGTGATTTTCAGTATAATAAATGATGAAAAATAAGTGCTCAGTACATTTTCTACAGTAATAAAATAGAGGTTATGTCTGACAGGATGTGTTTGGCCCCCGGCAACAATCTGAGTTTCTCATGTGGCCCCTCAGGAAAAATAACTGCCCACGCCAGGTCAAAGCGATAAAAACACTTGAGATAAATAACATTAAACAGACATTAGATTCATCATGGATAGAATTTTTAAGCTGTAAAGGCAGCTGTACTCGATAAAGAGAAAATAAAAGTGTGTATGATCTACTTTCTTGACTAAAGTTACTAAGATACGACTGGAAACATGATGATTGTGTTGTGCTTTCCTTTCTCTACTATCTTGGCATCTTCCTGATCCTGCAGCAGCTGTTTAACATCAGTCAGGTACGTCTCCTGATGGTCAGTACAAAGCTGAATAAACAATAGCCTCTGAATAAGTAATGCAATGAAGTGAACAGAAATCCATTAAGTATCCTGAACACTGTGTTTGTTTGTTTTTTCCTACAATAATACCCATGACCTTTTCATATACAGTAAATACAGAAAAATGACGTCTCATTCTATAACAATCCATCAAAACATTTGGTTTCATAACCAGGAAGTGCCTACTGAGGGAGCGAATGCAATAAAACTGCTGCTTCTCTGGAGCGTTTGGCGCTGGGCAACAGGATGGTAAAGTGTCCTCACGTATTGACTCGCCGCTGCCCGCAGTGTCAGGCGTCAAGATGCCACCAGTGTGTGGACTGACACAGAAAACAATGGCTGCCAGTGTTCTGGTCATACACTGCAAGTGTGTGTTGCCATCAAAGGTTGTTTCTGCTGATAAAGCTGGAGAGAAACATAAAGGACTCTCCTTTATGTTTCTGTCCAGTTTACATCCATATCTGCCCAAAATGTCATCACTTCACTTCATCCTCTAAGACATTAGTGTGAAACTGTTGGAAATGCATATAAATGCAAGCATATGAATTCTTGACTTGTGGCCAAAAAAAGGGTTTCAGTTCATCCTTGAATCCAAGGGGGTGTTTTGGGTTGTCGGACCAACAACCCAAAAACATAACGCCTCTGGTCATGGCCGCTGCATAAGAACTCATTATGTCTAACTAAGGGATTATGCCCGACGAGGTATTTGTAAAAAAAATAAGACCATCAACACTAATTTATATTTTCACAGTTCACAGTCAGAAGAGTTACTGAGGCAGCCACAATGCTGCATTCACTGTCTCCAGTTCACCATCAGAGATCTACTGTAGCAGCCACCGTGCTGCGTTCACTGTCTCCAGTTCACATCAGGAGAGCTGCTCAATCTGTAGCCCCCCCAGCCACAGTGCTGCATTCACTGTCTCCAGTTCACGTCAGGAGAGCTACTGTAGCAGCTACTGTAGCAGCCACCGTGCTGCGTTCACTGTCTCCAGGTCACCATCAGAGAGCTACTGTAGCAGCCACCGTGCTGCGTTCACCGTCTCCAGGTCACCATCAGAGAGCTACTGTAGCAGCTACTGTAGCAGCCACCGTGCTGCGTTCACCGTCTCCAGGTCACCATCAGAGAGCTACTGTAGCAGCTACTGTAGCAGCCACCGTGCTGCGTTCACTGTCTCCAGGTCACCATCAGAGAGCTACTGTACCAGCTACTGTAGCAGCCACCGTGCTGCGTTCACCGTCTCCAGGTCACCATCAGAGAGCTACTGTAGCAGCTACTGTAGCAGCCACCGTGCTGCGTTCACCGTCTCCAGGTCACCATCAGAGAGCTACTGTACCAGCTACTGTAGCAGCCACCGTGCTGCGTTCACCGTCTCCAGGTCACCATCAGAGAGCTACTGTAGCAGCCACTTTCCCAGTAAAAGTCTCCACGGCACATTTAGTTGAGTTTAGCAGGTTGTCAGATAGCAATTGTCTGAGCGATTGTCTGCATTTAGTGTTTCCAAAATGAAAATAAACAGAGGAGGAACTGGGTAGCTAAGCCACAAAAACTTAATAAAAACTTTGTTTATATATTTCAAAATAAACAGAAAGCCCAAACTTCCTAAATATGGAGTTTGGATTGGATTCACATTAAAGGTGACAAATATAAACAGCCCAAAGCTGAGACAGCATGACCCCTGAACAAACTGTCCTGTTTCTGTTTGTCCCTCCACCCATCCACCCTCCCAGCAAACAAGCTGCCATTGTCTTACCACTGTACCACACACACTTTCTCTGTACTTCTATCTTTGTGAGGACACGCACTGAAATAATGCATTCCCTAGCCCCTTACCATCACCTGAACCAGCACAACTAAATGCCTCACACCAACCCTTACCCTAACCTAAGCCTAATCTGAACCTCAACCTTAAAACCAAGACTGAATCCTCAAAACAGGCCTTTGAAGAAGTGAGGACTGGTCAAAATGTCCTCAGTCTCCAAGATGAATCAGTACTAGTCAACTATTAAAGGGGACATGAAGAACTCCCGTTTTCAGTGTTTGGGTGTCTGGAGTGGCTACGAACCAAACGTGATTCAGCTCTGACTCCCTTTCCTATGTCACATGCAGGCTCATCAGAAGATATCAGAACTTTTAATCTGATTAAGCAAAAGTGCATCATATTTTTCTCACAAGCCAATCAGAGCAGACAGGGCTTCAGGAGGCGGTCCTAAAGAGACAGGCACTAAACCATCGTATCATATTCACTCTCCTGTAAAGATAAAACCTTTGTACACCATCTGCGAGTGACTTTGATTTTCATCTGAACATTATTTGCATTATTTTATAATAAACCAAATCATTAAATTTCATAACATGGGAACTTATAAACAGTAATGACAGTAACCAGCCTTATTAATAATACGTATGGCTCGTTTTTGAGTCAAAACGATTGAATTTAAGTCGTTGACCAATTTGTTGCTGCATTAAAAAGGTTAATCAGCAAAGAGTTGCTGGTGAATGATTAATTACTATAATAATAAAGAACAATTAAATGCATTTATATCTATGTATTTATTGGTCACATTTTGTTTTCTAAAGTTAGGAAAGCAACATTTAAGTCGGGCCTGACGTTGCCTTCCACATACAAGAACGATCCCAGTCACGTCCATACAGCGAGGCATACAGCTTATTCACTGAACATCGGTATCGGACACCCAGAGCCGGGGTATCGGTATCGGGACTGAAAAATCCGATCGTGCATCCCGACAGTAAACCGAATATCTTTGAGTTGTGGTGAAAACACGACAGACCAAACAACTAATCGATTAAGAATTAAGAACATTATTAACAGATTGATCGATTGCAGCTCTACTCTCTAACTCTACTGCAGGTCTAGAACTCTAACTAGTCCTCACACACCGTGTGGCCAGTATGAGGACATACAGTAGAGTGCCAGCAGGCCTTGAGTGGAACTGTAGGCCATTGTTTCAGAGGAAGGACTCGGTCCAACAGACACCTCACACAACATTTGGGTTTCTACGTCAGTAACAGTCTGGTTCTCTGTTTTCACTCGTCGTTTCTCTCTATTACTCTACTATAACTGTCTGATGTCTCTCTACAACACATGTAAGTACAAATTACAGTTACTGAAAAGCTTTTCAGCACCCATCTCGTCTTCTAATCACACAGCACTCTCCAATTCCATCACTAAGGTACAAAAACGAACCAATCCCAAATAGAGGCTTCCTACACTCTGTTACCCTCTTAGCAAATTATTCTGCAATATTTATCGCTCCATTGGAGAGGTTTCATAAGCCAGACTATTCAGTGGCCTGGAGCTGGCGTTCTTTGTTTTCTCTCACTCATTCGGCCTCTCATTACTCTCAATAAGCACTGGACCTCTGTATGACCTGAGAGCTTTTGGACGTATAAAACCGTGTATAAAATTATTATGTGTATGAGTTGGTTGCAGGGACAAACCCACAGAAAATCATCGCTAGGGATGTTGATAATGAACCGTTTAACTAATAACCGACATCAAGCATTTTAACTGATTAACGCTATCAGTTAAAAGAGCAGCTCGTCACTGGAGAAAAGCTGGTCCACCTTTAGAGAGAGCCGGCGCAGATACAGGAAGTTGGCTCTGGACTTCCAGCTGAGGAGTTGTAGCTTGTAGCCTCGTAGCATTTATTCACCGACAAATAAACTGTACACACACTGTCTGCTGCAGCTACATTCACAGCTGTAATGCCACCAATAAACCCACGCTGACCACCGCCACACACACGGTCTGTCGGAAACTCACTGAAGTTACACTACAGTGGGCACAAAACCACCGGCAACACTAGCAGCTAGTAGCTAGCAGCTGTTGCTAATGTTAAGCAACGAGATGTCTGTCAATCATGTGTTTTGACCGATGCTCGCTTGTAGTGCGAGCACAACCACGAGCAACAGGACGCTGACTGTCCTGATTTTACGTCCACAGGTGTCGCTGTTACACAATGTCTGATTCTTGCCCTGAGTCCCTTTAATACACCTTTACAGCAGATATGACTGAGTCACTGAGGCAAACCAGCTTTTAACAGCATATCTGCGATCTGTGGATTTGTAAATTGGTGGATACTCTCACATGGAACCGAACTGCGGTAAACTTTGACATGATGAGTGTATAATATGAATGTCACACACAAGCATTATGATAAAGCTGTGAGTGTGTGTGTGTGTGTGAGAGAAAGAGAGAGAGATGATGATGATGATGACGATGTTGAGGGTTGTTTGGTGCAGACAGCTGTTGCACTCTGAGGGATTAAAAACCATCTCTGTACCCACAATCCCCTGCTCCAGCATCCGCCACCTCTCCCTCTCTGAACCCAGCCTTCTGCTACATAATCATCTCATCCTCCAAAACACTGACAGCTCTCACGCAAGCACACACACACACACACACACACACACACACACACACACACACACACACACACACACACACACACACACACAAGGCAGGAAATCAAACACATGACTGTTCCATGAAAATACAGGACAGATTTGGTGGATGATATTTTAGCGTGTGAACATCACCTAAATTAAGCTCCGTCACCAGCCGGTCACTGTCACAGGTAGCAGGAAGGTTTTGTTTTTACTTTGTCCAAAACTGACCGAATTTCCCTTTTTTTCCTAAAAAAAAATGTTTAGACATATTATCATGTCCTTTATGCCTGGATTAATGATAGCGATTGTCTGACAAACAGTGTGTGTGAAATGACAAAAAACATTATCTATCCATTATAGATAATGGATAGATAATGTCTTTGGACAGTGGGAGGAAGCCAGAGAACCTGGATTTGAACCAGCAACCTTCTTGCTGTGAGGCAACAGTGCTAACCACCGTGCCCACCGACAGAAACAACAGTTTCAAGCAAAACGCTGACTAAGGCGTCATAACATTTTTGTTTGTCGCTAGCTATTTTGAGGATTGTATTGTGCAGATTCTTGTCCAGCTTCGTATAAACATGGTAAATGAATGAACCAACAGCCTCGTGTGGCCTGACGAACAGCGAAGCACATCACTGCTTTAGCAGCACTTTCAGTTTCTCAGCAGCTCTGAACTCGCTGAAGGGCAGCGAGCTGCCAACACTGCAGCTTTCAGCGTCGTTGTCCGGCCTGTTGGACGGTTCACACACAGCCGAGATGGACAGAAACACACCGAGAGAGAGAGTGGGTGGGTTGGAGAGAATAACAGGGTGCGTTTGTGCTCCTGTCATCCAAAAATAAATGCCATCAAGAGGAAGAGAATCACTCCACATTTGATTTGGGAACTTGGTGTGGATGGCACATAAAATCTATTTAAATAGCAGCCAGGGCATTAAATCAACAAGCAGCCATTAGCTCTCTGCATCATCTCCAGATCACTTACTGTACATCAGACTGATGTATTTGTATCCAGAGCTTGTCGGCCTAAAAAAGAAAGTTTAACTCCACGCCACTTCAGCATACCTCTGTAGCGTGATTTAGCCTCCTTCGTGACAAGCTAGCATGACATGGTTGGTACCAGTGGATTCTGGTTTCTAGGATGCCAGTATCTTCACTCACAAAACTGAGCTACCTCAGAAAGATCCGGGTTAACTTTGGCAGCCCTAATTTTCAGTGAAAATAGCTCCGATAAACCTGCTCGCTACACAGCAGAGGGACGCCATGATTGGTCAGCTTTTTGAAGGTGGGGAAAGAGCCAGGTTTGAACTCTGTAGCTCTTTTCGTAACTACTTCTGTTATGTGAACAATAAAGAGCAATATGTCATCACATTTACTCTAATGGCTTCACTTCTAAATGATCTCTAAATAATAAAATCCTCCTAATCAATGTGCAAAGTTGTCTAGCGCAGCCAAGATTATGGGAACTGTTCCTCTTACCTACACTCAGATCAATGTCCATTTAATCTGTGCAGTTGCTTCCAAAAATGACAAACTGCTCCTTTCAGGGTCAATGTGCTTGACGTCTACGCCGGCGAGGCCAGCAGACACTGAGGACAAATGAGTAGCCTGATTTAGTTTGGAGCTAACAGCTGAAAGGTGTGAGGGAGTCCATTAGCAAGCTCAGAAATGTCGACTCATCTCAGTCGAACCTGTTTGAACCAAGGCTGCAGGCCTGCTGGACAAGCTGCTTTTCTCCTTTTCTTGTCTTTTTAAAATAAAGACGCGCCGCCGGAGGATGGAGGCCGTTAATATAAACGGTGACTGAAGACAAAGGGACAATCCACCCTCAGAGCTCTAACACAGACTTGTGGCAACTGAAGTGTTAACAAAATCCTGTCATGGCTGCTCAGCCAGTCGCCATGGTGACTCAGCAGCTCCTCGCTGTCTCCTCCTTGATGGGCACAAACTCCGACACAAACACACACGCACACACACACACACACACACACACACACACACACACACACATGCACACACATGCACAGTGTGTCTGTGATGAGCAGTTTAGATTACTGCTGACAACACACTGTGTCGACCTATTGGCACACACATACATGCGCACACACACTTCCACATGGCGTCGGTACATGAGAGGAAGGTGCAGACAGTCGGCTTCTTCAACAGACCGATGACTGACTGCGCAGATCTGTCAAACGTGGCTCTGTGCTGCGTTTTCAAAGTGAGAGACGATCAAGGAAAGGAGATGAGATGGACCAAACAGTGGAGGGAAAATGAGAAGTACTTCCTCTGACTGTCTTTCCCCATACCGCTTCTATTACCTAAACTCAATGTAGGCTATTCGCTGATTTTACATCAATCCCTTTGTCACAAATTTAAAACAGGACTTCTGGGTTGGCGGCTTGGCCACGTGCAAAGGTTCAGAGGTTACGCTGTAGCTGACGTGCTCCTCCCAATGTCGGTGGAGATTGTTGAGAGCGACAACAACGGCAAGAAAGATGCTAAATGCAAGATTTGGAGCATTTCTATTGCCTCTGCACGGCTCTCAACATGGCGACGGCTGATCCAAAAAAGCCTCATCAAAGGACATATGTTGCTAAGAAGTGAAAGTTAATTGTTCGTCCCATTGCAACATCAGCAGCAGAGCTACGCCTCCACCATTCTGGGCTGAAAGCGACTACCAGATAACCATAGTTTCTATTTACCTTGCATATTCAGATTAATTACACAACCAGCACATAAATTATGATGTATTAGCATGGGCTAAATTAAGATAAGGCTTTGTTGATCCCCTGGGGGGAAATTCACAAGCTACCCAGCAGATAAAATATATAAAGTCTTTAAAATTAGCTCCACTTTAACCAGCTACAACATTAAAGCGATAATGCATCTATGACTATAATCCAATAATATAATGAACGTTATTGTGAAATTTGCATAATGAGTACTTTCACTAGTTGCCAATATCAGATGTGAGTTATATGTACTTGTGCTGAAATCTTGAATGCAGAACTTTTACTTGTAGCAGAGTGCTCGTACAATGTGGTACTGCTACTGTAACTGAAGTAAAAGCTCTGAGTACTTCTTCTTCTACTACTTTACATACAGTATACTGTATATCCACATATATTTACACCAAAACCAACACAAAGGCACATCCTACACTGTCTCTCCCGCTTCTAAACCCCGAAAAAACAAAAAGTCTAGCGAGGTTTATTTATACAAAGGAGAGTGTGATAATAGAGACAACATGAACAAAGGACACAGGAAAGGATGCAAAAAGAAGCAGCTAAAGGCTGAATGTGTCCTTTGGAAAGGAAACATACCAAGTCAGTGTCCTTTGCTCAATTATTGAAAGAGCCACACACATTAAGTTTTTCAGATATTTATCTTGTGTGACTCTCGTGGTGCAGTGGTTAGCACTGTCGCCTCACATCAAGAGGGTCGCAGGTTCAAATCCGGCCCTTCTGTGTGCATGTTCTCCCCGTGTTAGCGTGGGTTTTCTCCGGGATCTCCGGCTTCATCCCGCAGTCCAAAGACATGCAGGTTAACTGATGACTCTAAGTTGCCTGTAGGTGTGAATGTGAGTGTGAATGGTTGTGTCTTTGTGCTGATGTACTGATGTCCAGGGTGAACCTAACCGCCCAATGCCAGCCGGGATCGGCTTCAGCCCCCCCGCAACCCTTAACAAGACAAGCGGTTGCAGATGGATAGATGGGACTTGAAACTAAGTTAGAACTGGTTCAACCAATTTCAACCAATTTTCCAGTACTGGTGCCGTGCATCCCCAGCTCCCTAGTGCATGTATCCATGCAACATACAATAAAATCTTACTTATAAACTATAATTAAAATTACCATGAATTTCAACTTCTATTTCACCATCACATTTTGTGTTTTATTTATAGCCTACAACAATGTCTGTACCTACAAAGTGTGCCGTTGTTTCTTTGACAGCTCCTAATCTCTCATGTTTTCTCAGATATTGATGGGATGACAGTATAGACTGACTATAGCAATATGTGACACCACTCTATCCAAACCACATTTAAACCCAGAATCCCAGAGTTAAAGCACACAGCACACTCTGACCGTACATACAACAGCTGAATTGAAATTTGGACAAACATGGTGAATCCACATTATACTTGAGAAGGTAACAAGATGAGCTGTGACTTGTTATTCTACTCTGAACCCTGAGCTTAAATGATGTGCATAGGGTCTATGTTTGAATGAACCACAGGCAGTCGATGGAAGGGGACATTTTGTACTTATCCTTCCCTCACTCGACCGTCTGATGGCAGATCTGATCTGAATCT
This sequence comes from Pterois miles, assembly GCA_947000775.1. Lineage (NCBI taxonomy): Eukaryota > Metazoa > Chordata > Actinopteri > Perciformes > Scorpaenidae > Pterois > Pterois miles. The sequence continues at coordinate 4,468,485 of CAMQGK010000485.1, read as the reverse complement.
GCTCTTCGCAGGACAGAAAAGACCTTTGCTTGTTTCAGATCCCAGACACACTGATGGAGGCTCGCTTGGAAGAGGATGAAGACAAAAGACACACGGCCGTCCCATCCACCCCGGCTCTACTGTACCGTATGATGTCAGGTCTGATCTGAATCTCAGCCTCTGCCCTCAGCGGGAGAGAACGACCTTTGTTGTTTCCTCTGAACTCGCTGTTTTGATCCGTTCACTGCATCTCTAAGGCGCAGTCAGCGTCACGATGGTACAGCGCTGTATTTGTTTGTTGCTTCTGAAAAGACCATGCATATCAGTAATAAATGCTATTTTACTTACAGTTACTCCTCCCAATCATGCAAGGGTTATAGAAAGCCAGAACCTTCTGTTTCAGGAGCAAGAAAACCTCATTCAAAATCACATTTACATTTGTAATAATTCAAATTATCAACCAATAACTGGGGCAGACACACACAAACAGACACACACACACACACACACACACACACACACACACACACACACACACACACACATATATATCATACAGGAACTTTGCAAAAAGTCAAGGCTGAAATAATTTAACACCAACTGTAATGGCAGAGAGAGCTAGAGAGAAAGGTCTTCAAATTAAGTTTTACTATATGAGACATTACGTCATTTATTTTGTCATGTTTAGGTATGTAGATCTTTTAAAAGACATTTATGTTGAAATAAATACAACGTAGGAAATAAGACAAGAGAACAAAATGTTGATTGACAATGACAAATCAGTTCTGGTAGCGTATACTGGTAGACTGGTAGATGATGTGTATACAACCTATGACGAAGGGTCACAAGGAACATTCCTTTGTTTTCAGGGATACCTCGACAGTCCGTAAAAACATGCAATCGCAAGATAGGTATCAATGTTTTCGTTCGAGTGTCCAGAGTACGGCCAAAAAGACTGCAACCAAGTCAGACAAATATAAAAGCTAAACAAAAAACTTAGTTTAAACCATTTTCTAGCCTCTTTTCAGCAAGTTATGGTGGCAATTATAGTTACTTACAGTGAGTTTCTGGCCCAGCCAACATCAGCGACTCAAGTTCAAAGTGTCCTTCTTGGTTATGTGCCTATTTAAAGCCCCAACCTGTGGTGTATGGCACCACTCACTGAAAAACGGCCTGCTGTTCCCAAAAACAGCTTTGTTGTTTGGACTGAGTCACTGAAGAGGTTCCCGGTAATGCCAGCGTCCACCTCGCCAAGCAACACTGGTGTGTTAGTGAGTGGACTTTGTGAGAGGCCTTTCATTTCCACAAAGGTGATTCACTTTTAACCAGGCAAGATCACCGTAGTAACCACAACTGAGGCAGGAGCGTGTTCAAGCTGTATAACACACCTCCTCGCCAGTCAGAAGTCACCATTCACCCCAAGAGCTCCGTTGACGGATACGTTTAGGAGGGAGAACACTACGCTATACACAGAATCCGTTATTAGCTGATAAAATGATGCCTGTTTGCAGGATGATGCCCCTCCATGCATCCATAGCGTGAAGCTACATTATGAACAACAGATCCATGTTGAAATCGGCAGGAGAGCTAGTTAACATTAGCTGTTAGCAGACGGTGGGCAGCACAGTCCACACATGGGAGACGTTTTCAGTACTTTCTGCCAGAACGGGTTTATGTTAACCAAAACCATGATCTTTTCCTACACCTCACCAAGTAGGTTTGATTCCTAAACCTGCTAGAAAGGACTTTCTGTCTGAAAGGCACCTAACAGCAAACGTTAACAGAGGTTCCACTGGTTTACATTATGGTGCATTCATCTCTGCTCAGTAAAAATGAGTTTTAGACCAAGGTAAATCATAACACTATCATGATGCATTCAAAGGTTATCTTGTAAAATGTAGTTTTTGGCGATAAACATGAATAAAATTGTTTGAAAGAGAAGTTTTCTCAGCAGTAGAAAGAAGTGCAGAAGAAAGAAGAAAGAAGAAAGAAGAAGAAGCAGAAGAAAGAAGAAGTGGGGGCGGCAGTAGCTCAGTCCGTAAGGACTTGGGTTAGGATGTGGAGGACCCGGGTTCAAATCCCCCATGGACCAAGACCATGGGGTTGCTGGAGAATTGCCAGTTTACCTCTTGGGCACTGCCGAGGTGCCCCTGAGCAAGGCACCGAACCCCCAACTGCTCTGGGCGCTTGTCAGGAGCAGCCCCCTCACTCTGACATCTCTCCATTGACATGTATATGTACTGTGTGAACAACAGAGTGTAAAACTGAATTTCCCCACTGTGGGACTAATAAAGGAATATCTTTCTTTCTTTCTTTCAGATAAGAGAGGAGAATATGATTTGTTTAACCAGAGTTGGTGATTGATAAAACAATGGACAGACTTAACAGCTTTGATGGGTTTTATTTTGTTTTTGTCGAGTTTGAATGAAGTGTGTTTTACAATGATCAGGAGGGCAAAATTACTGTTTCTGTCAATGAAGTCTTGTGGCTTTAAGGTTAGCACATTAATTGCATGTTTTGTACGTTAATCAATTAGAATAATAAAATAGGCCTATATTTTCCTGTTTGGTTGTTGGGCAAGTAAAGCATCTCACCTACTTGCCCAAAGGGCAACTGGCTGAAAAAGCTTAATGTCAGGCCCTGGTTTACAGTGTTTGAATGCTTCTTTCCTTTTGCTTTCAGCGGTGATTTATTCTATCAGACAATAAATTTCAGGCCCTTAAATCCCACTGTGGCAATAAAAATGTCTTCAAACAGATAGCTCATAGCTTACATAATCCTCTGAGGTCATCAATAATTAATACAAATTACTACTGCACATCAAGTCCAACGAAAGTCTTGCAACAAATTGCACCGATGTTCTCGTCAGCACAGCGTGAGGCAAACTTCACAATGTTTACAGACAATATTGCATCAATAAAAAGTAGTCCCACTATGTCTTCATTACCAGGCTCGGGCCAGTCTGTTACCTTGGCATTGATCTGCAGTTTTCCTCTCATTATCTTTTCCATCCTTAGCAACAACACTGTTACTCTCCAACATGCAATAACATTGAAATTGTCACCATATGAGCATCACAATACAGTAAGTGTCGTCCCACATTACCATTTCTAATACATCTAGAAATATCTATTTACATTTGTATTGGAACAGATAATGGACCCAGTAGTAGAACAATAAAGGGTTCTTCAAGTTAAAAGGCACTTATGCTCCATGTCTGAGTAACACTTAAATCTCTGTTGTGTAAGATATCAAAAATGCATACACATATGGCCCAGCAATAGTCAATTGAAGCTTTAAAACTGCATTAATTGATTTTTTTAGCCACTTGAGGGCAGCACGCTGAAAACATAACAATACCTGACAAATGTTCCCATCCAGCATACACAGAGCAACATTAGCATTTATTTAAAGTAGTGTTTCTGGTGACCTGATGAATTCAAGTTCAATATTCACTGAAATGTCTTGGTCTTTAGCTGCTGAATGCTCCTCTGCTGTGCAGGTAATGCACAGCGGGTTAATTAGAGCTTTCCGTTGAAAATGGCTGCCTGCTGCAGCTTGAAATAAAGTTAAAGAGCTGTGAGATGGGACAGTAAAGTTGCAGGGAGGAAAAAAATAAATTCAAACAGTAGAGAGAGAAACACTTTACACTCCACACTTGAAATACAAACCCCGTCTCCTTCACCGACCTCTGTGGGTGTGACTTGCCGTATCATCACTATACATATCTATACAACCAATGTATTTAGGGTTAAATTGTTCACTAGAGCACACATTTGTTAACAAAGTTCTTCATAGATCCAGCCTCCTACTTTTAATCTGAAAGTACATCAGATTTCATTTTTTTAAATGTAGGCTACAAATGCATTTTTTTACAAAGCAAAATACTTCCAAAGTCAATGAGCAATTAAATAATTGTCATGTCAGTAATAACCAAAATAATCATGATCAGGATTTTTGCCATAATCAGGCAGCTCTAGTCTAGGTGCTGCCTTCATGCCATTCATGTCAAATTTTCCAAAACTGAACACAGCGTTTTAATGATCCCTGTTACCACCACACACCTTAACTTAACTGAACAGCCTTAATTCAAACTGTGCCAGTCATTACAACGTATTTCTGTTGAAACTGGGAATTTGTGTGTCCAACAAAGGCAGTACATTGGCATTGTGTCCATGTTGCTGCCCGCCACGTAATTTAAGCACATTACTTGCCACCACTACATAATGCGCTGTTGAGGTTGTGGTCATTTCACATATTTTTTGTGAGGCAAGTCTGATCAGATCACATCCCAACTGCACTGACTACGCCTGGCTGACTTGTTGACTTACTGAATGACTGGAGAACCTGGAGAGTCCTGTAAAAGAAGCTGATTATAACCGACATTGTTATGTTGTAAAATCACTTGTACAGTAAATGTTGGACCAGATGGATGATTGGTTGTGACCCTGAATGGCTGACTGCCCTGGCAAGTGGACTGAAAATGTTGAGTATACCTGGTTGGATGGACCACTAACATGACTTCCTGCCTGCTTGGCTGGTAATCTGAGAGGGATTGCTTGTAATCCCACCAATCTCTCAAGCAGAAATCATGGCATCATTATCACAACAGCCATGCATTAGAACATCTCTGATAATCCATCTAGCTTCCTGCTCGTAGTCTTTTTTTCCATTTTATCATACTATCTATGGCTCAAACATTCAGCGATACCAAAGGAGCTGCCATGCAGGATCCATGGTTACCTCCCAGTCCCTCCAAATTTGTATTCCACTGTAATTAGGACATTGCAATCTGATTTCCCAAACCCATTAGCTGATAAGTGATTAGCTTCTGGTACTGAAAATGTCATAGGTTATGGGGTTATGGATGTTCCAGTGATGTTCAGTACATTGGCCACTTTACAACATGTCAGATCTTGATCTCAAAACTAGGATCTCCACTTCTTTCTCTTATTTTTTCTCCATACAGCTCTACCCTCTTACAGTCTTGAAGAAGCTAGCAGCGGGACACTGACGGAGAGTCAGCGCGTAATGCGCCGAGACAGCAGCCTCCAAACTGAGGCTTGCGTGCGCCATCGACACGATGTGTGAAAACAGGACACGTGGGCTCATCGTGACGGAGTGGGGGAAGCCTCCGAGCGTGATGAATGAAACGAGTCAACCTGACTCATGGGAAGGACATTCTGTGTCATGAGGATGCATTTTAGGCTTTTGTGTGTCATTTGTACGCCACGCAACAAAACTACAGTAACGTCCTGTTAGGTTGAGGCAATAAAACCACTAACTTAAATTTAGGCAACAAAATTACATAGTTAGACTTTGGAAAAACGTCATGTTTGGCTTAATGTAAATACATAAACTAAGTAACATATGTACAGAAATAATGTAATTAAAGTATGAAAAACACATCACAAACGTCAATAAACGTCACTAATGTAACTTACAAGACACAACACTGGTCTGAAACACTGGTCTCCTGTTCAAAAGTCCCACCCGTCCACCCGACTTCCCCCCTACGAGGATTTCTGTGGGCTATAATTAGAAACATATTGGTGATACGTCAGTAACAAACATAATGCGTGAGAAAATACGATTACGTTATGAAATGTAATCGACGATGCAGTTTCATTGTATGGGAACAGAATTTGTCAGGAAACCAGCCTGTACATCTAAACCATGACTTAATATTTGTTTTACAATCAGACTGAACGCACCTTCACGAGCTTAACGCACAACTGGGTGTCATCACATCTCTAGCCCCATTATAATAAAAACAGTCTACCTTGCGTTACTCATTCTAATATTGTTATAAAATATTATTTCCCTTAAAAAACATCTTGTTGTGTTGGTGATAAAGGAAATGAAGCCTTTTCTCATTCTGCCTGCATTGTGAGCCTCTCTGCATATTTCAACCTGCTTTTATTTTTCTTTCTTTCTCTCCGTGGCTGTCTCTTTCTGAGAAGCCTGTCAATCACTGATCCCTCACATTGATATTTCCCATAAATTGTATGCTGTTAGAGAAGGACTGCTGCTGAGCAAGGATGGTGGATAGACCAGGAGGGGTGTACCAACTAGTCCACAGTTAACACAGCAGGACGTCATTAGTTTTATTCATTACGGGGTGACTGTTATACGTGTTCACTGATGATTAAAGCTTAACAGGATCTTGGATTAAATACAGTGTGAAGTATGGGTGACACCTCAAATAAACACACAAACAATGACTGACCTCTTTAACCCTGCGGGGGCCACCAGCAGATCCATCAAGACCAAGCACTGTCCCTTAACGCACAGACAATGATTTCAAATTCCTATCTAGACCAAAACTTTCCAAAGATACCAAACATGTCAGGCTAAAATGACTCCAGAGTCTCCGTTCACCGTGGAGGTACGCCAGTTCTGATGATATCTTGATGTGATCAAATGTCTTTGGTGAGAAACTTGAATAAATCACCTGTTTAACTTCATAATAAAAATCAATATGCAAATGGTAATAAAAGAGTGGATGTTGAAGTATTTGGGATTTATTGTTTCACTTTTTTTTTTTACCGTGGTATGGGGAATTGTGGCACTAAATTTCTGGTATTGTGACATCCTTACTCTGTTAAGCACGTATGCATGTACGAAAAACAAAGTTTTCTTCAAGAATTCAAGTAACAATCAATAAAAATCGAAAGGGCTGGGACGAGTCGCTCATCTAGAGTGGGAGAGCTCGAGTACTGATTCGATCTGTATTGCGATTTTAAGTATTGCGATCAATATTAAGATTTATTGCCATTTTTGTTAATGTTTTTCAAACTAAACCATGAGAAAAAGTTGAATCCTACACTTCTAGGGACTTTTACTTTGGAAAATATCTAAATTAATACAGTACAAATGTTTGATTTTCAGCATGTATGTCGGCAGAGATGCCAAATATATACGTTGTCACACGTTATTTATTTTTTTCCAGCAACCCCAAAATTAATGAATAAATAAATTTCCCTCACAAAGTAGTAATATTTTCTTTTTAATGCTCTACAGTTGTAGCGTCGGTCCATTTGACCACAGATATGAGAGCGACGGCCGGCTTGATGCACATTACCACAATAAGATAACATTTCCTGTCCACGACAGAGTTAGCATGCCGCTTTAGCCGTGATGTCTGTGAAAGCCAAAGTGTTTCCATCCTTTACTGGATGTGTAGTGTTTACCACGCTGGATTTAACATGTGAGGATGCAGGTCGGATCCACGCCGACCCTCCGCCGTTTTCTGCTCTTTCGTCTCAGCTCGCTGCGGTTTATTTTGGTGAAGGAATGAATATGATGTTGCATCGCTCAGACTACAACAATAAAAGTGTTAACTTCCTTTTACCTCCACACAGATTCAAATGAAGCAAATATAGCAACTCTGGCATTAAAAATATCAATTTAAAAAAACAAAAATGGTGATATGACCCCCCCCCCTGTAGTAATCAATGTACAAATGGGTCATTTTAAGGGTGAAGTACTCCTTTAAGGGGAAACTTAAGATGTTCCTGCCACAGTGAGAACAGTATTCCTACAGCACGTCTGTTCATGTGGTAGCCCATTTATTATTGATGCATTTATTATATCCTCAAACACCGCACACTGAATTTCACGTTTAAATAGACTGAAGACCAAAATGAGAAACAGCCAGAGACGAGGAAGACATGCGCATCGATGGAACAATGTGTACTAATCCACAAAGAGACAGAGGATGCAGTGTGTGTGTCTGTATGAGTGTGTAGCATGGGGGGGGGGGGGGTATTATTGTATAACGACAAGCTTAGTCCCTATAGAGCATCACAGACTTCCTTAAACTGGACTATAGGCTCTGTAACATCACAAAAAAGGCCTTTATATAAGAAGGCCGGGAGCTGCACCTGCTGCCTGGGAGAAAACTACACTCCTGAAGTAAATATAGACAAATATCAGTAAAAATCATAATCTATAGGTTTCTGTAGTCCCATATGGGACTATTAAGGTTAAAGAGGCAAAGTGTAAAATAGCATTAGATGCAATGAGGCCACTCATTAATGCTGACTGGGGAGTACTATGAGGGATGATAGTACAGGAGCTGGATTACTATAGCCTGGTGGTTTTTCAGCAGGAGGGGTGCACCATCCCGACTGCGGCACCACCATAACAAAGAGACACGAATCCACGGACCCCTGCATGAGAGACAGTCTCCCACCCACCCACTTCACACGCCCACCAGCCTCTACTACCATTGTGATGGGAAACACCGCGCACCACAATGTCAAATCGCCCGTGCGCCACGCACAGCATCGCCACGAGCTAAATATAGGCCCATATCCATGCCACTGCAGCGCGAGACCTAAATCACGCTATAAATATGAGATGAACTTCATCATTCAACCAGTAAGGATGGCGCAGCGCGAGGGATACGGCAGGCTTATCGACGACAGCCACGCCACGACGCGCCGTGAATCGGACAGAAATGGTAAAATAATCCACTCACCGTTTCGATGTGTCCCGTTTCTGTCACAGAGCGCGCGTGTGTGTGTGTGACAGTCGGAGTGTGTGAAGGTGAAAATCTCCACCTTTCGCTGCTTGCAGAGCAGACTGGTGCCAGGGCTCAGCGATAAGCCCCGCCCCTTTCCCCCAACCAGCCAATCAGAAAGCCCGGAGCAAAAAAAGAGCCTTTTCATCTGAATCTGCATCGAGGCTGCTGCTGCTGCCTTCAGGGGCCGCCGTAAACATGACGCTTTCACTTGGTTTGTTTATGTAAACCTGAATCTTAAGTAGGCATCGTTCGGCCTTTCAGCATATTGTGATTCAAGTGTTTTGAGATAAAACTAGACTTCTGCAGCTCCTCATAGCTCTGTTTTCAGGATTTTAAAAATCTAGCCTGTGATGGGAGACTTTGGCCAATCATAGGTCATTTGGGCAATTACTTCTCCTGGGGGGCCACATAAGAAACCCAGATTGTTGCCCAACAAATACTGTCAGACGTAACCTCTATTTTATCACTACAGAAAACATACTGGGCACTCAATTTTTAGCATTTATCATACTTAAAATCAAACAGCATATTATTAAGAAAATTATTACATGCAGGAGTCTTTGAATCCTACAGGACTGACTGTTTTGGGTAGTAAAGTTTTAGCTTCGTAAGTAAAATTGTGTGGTTTGTGTGAGATCTCTTGTATAATGCCCAGGTCCGCTATAGAGCGTTCCCATTGGCTGCGCTGGGGGGCGTGGCCCAGGAAGAGCTCCTATCGTTGATCCCAACGTGGTAGTAGTGGCCAACGGTGGTACTGCAACTTCCGTGTTCATCACGTGACATCATTGGGCCCAAAAAGACTTTTTCCCATAGACGTACATTGAGAAAGAGATGTCTTTAACTGTAATTTGAACTAACTCTTCAGTACGAACAATCTAATAGCTTTTATTTAAATCCTTAGGTTCCTAGCTGGATGCAGAGTTATTTCCTATGTCCTATGCGTACTAGAGCCCAGTAAGACCTGGGGTGGATCTATAGCATAAGTCTACCCACTGACTTCATGCACTATTGAGTAACTTTGATGTGTTGGGGCTTTAAAACCTGGTAATGTGTTAACATATTAGCACTTTGGGTTCCCTCTTCTGGAAGTCAGTGGGTTTTTTAAAAGGGTTTTTAAGTTGATGCCTGAATTAAGTTCTGTGGTTAACACAAGCTTAAGCGATTTAATGTTTTGTTCTATGATATGTCAGTAAATATCCCTCTCGTGAATTTTGAAGCTTTTAGTTATTTTGGACGTTGTGCATACTTGCACTCATGTGACCGTGGTATAGTTTTTGATTGCATTCACACTTCAAACATCATAAAAGTGGTGTGCATTTGTGGAAATTATCTTGCTGAACAAATGTGCAAGTTTGGCACAGGGCTTATTTTCTACAATGATCCAAACCCGAATGGAAAAAATCCCATTGGCTTTTTGTTGAGGGGAACCCATGCAAATCTTAACTACCAGATTGGCCTCCAAAAATACATCATCCCTGGAGTACTCTATTGATATACAAATGATCACAGGGGGTTGAAGTATTCCTTTAAGCAGCTGCAGCAGCGGTAGTGTAATGGTTGTGCAAAAAGCTACATGAAGTGAAAAGGCCTGAGCTTAGTTAAGAATAGAAAATAATACGAGGCCTGAACTAATATGTTATTCACACTGTGACTTCAGGGTTCTACCACCAAATTAAGACGTGACTACTTCACAAAAAGCAAGCTAAAATGTTTCCGAAGGATTTGTTACCTTGCTCCGAGCTGTTGTTGATGCAGTAACATCTGGAACGTTTTTATGGGGGTAGCTCCTTCTGTTGTGCTGCACGTTGTGGACCAATCAGCAGTGAGGAGTATTGGCATTTCTCTTGACGATAGTCATTTATCCAGGATAACTACAATATATAATCAAAGACATGACTGGAATTAGTCAATTTTTGCAACTGGAATGCCTGATCGAATACTACACAAAAATAAGCAAGTGGAAATTTGGTTTGCATGTGTTGGCTGGATCGTACAATCAATTTACAAAATTGCAGACAGAAAAGCAGAAGACACAAACAAGCTTGACATTCTCTGGATGCATTTTTATTAACTCATAGAGGCATGCCTCATTTGTAGACAAAAAAAAAAAAAGTCTCTTGGGGCCATGCTGTAAACCCAACAGGAAGTCAGACATTTTTAATTATGTGTGATATTTGTCGGATATTTTTGCCTATTTCCAGGATCTGTTCTTTAACAAACTCCTCCTAGAGATTTCACACGATCAACTTGTTGGTCAGTACAATCTAAAGACCTTTTTGATGAAATATACAGCAAGCTGTTGTAACTCAGCTGTGCTTGGTCAATCTGCCCCAAATAGGGATTTAATAATTAACTGTTTAACTGATAATCATCATTAAGCATTTTAACCGATTAATGCAATTGGTTAAAAGGTTAAAAAAAATATTAATAATTAATTAAAAAGCTGAGAAAAACACAGAGGAGTGGCTCGTTACTTTCATTAGAAAAGCTGGTCCACCTTAAGAGAGAGCCGGCGCAGATACAGGAAGTTGGCTCTGGACTTCCAGCTGAGGAGTTGTAGCTTGTAGCCTCGTAGCATTTATTCACCGACAGATAAACTGAACACACACTGTCTGCTACAGCTACGTTCACAGCTGTAACGCCACCAACAAACCCACACTCACCGCCGCCACACACACACGGTCTGTCGGAAATTTGCTGAAGTTACACTACGAAGCTGGCGGCAACACTAACAGCTGCTAATGTAGCACAAACACACACACACACACACACACACACACACACACACACACACACAATATACACTGTTTGTCAGACGATCACTATCGTTAATCCGGGCAGACACACAGCAGACAACCTGCTAAACTAAACTAAATGTGTGGTGATGGTGAACTGTTGACTCAGTTGTCTGTTGTGCTCATATACTGCAGCTGGTGCACCGCTGGATGTGAGGCACAAATTGTGTAGGTTAACGGTTAATAATCGGTTAACGAGGGTCGATTATCGGTTAAGAACATTTTTCAAAATTAGCATCTCTTTTCCCTAATTTGACATGCTTGATAACAGCACAGGCCTGAGGACATTCACATGTCGGCCATGTGTGGCAAAGATTCACTTTTCATGAAATTTTTGTTGTGTGGTCTACTCTTAAGATACAGCAGCATAGTGCACGTTGCATGTGTGTTTGTCAGCATCACATGGTGGACACAGAAAGTCATACACAATTTATAATAGGTCAGTTCCTGTGGCATGCGTCATACACAGGAAATAACGTTTATCTCATGTGTGCAGTGCCTGCTGGTCACTGAAATCTACAAGTGTGTCAACCGGCGTCCTGCCAGCATCCCCGATGTGCGGGAAGGTACGAGGGCCCGTTCATCACTGATTGCAGCTTTAATTAATGTAAAAAATGCAGACGGAAAAGCACAAGACTCAAACAAGCTTGAGATTGGACATTATAGTATTGAAGCGTATTGAAGGAACAAACTCAATCACAGTCCGGCTGGTTAGTTGACTGACTGACTGTATGACTGGATGATGGAGCTAGCTAGCCAGATGACTGGCTGTGGGTAAGGCAGAGGTTTCTATAGGATTATCTGGGATTATGGCTCCCTTTTGATTTGGTGGGTTTGTTTGTAATCTCTCAAACATCACATACTGTCTACAGTACACAGGCACAAAGTCACAGAAAGCAAACGCATCAAAAAGACAAATGTCTATATACAGAGCATTCGTCTTCTCCGTGCAGCAGCTGATTGTAGTTCTTTTTTATCCTAAAAGTCAATCCCCACAGTACTGACTAACAATCTTTGATCAGTGGTGACAACATTCACCTTAACAACAGCTCTCATACTCTTACTCTTTATGAATCTAGCGGTACCACCCTCAGTCTGACAGCTCTCATGTGACCTGTGGTCCGACCTTAAATTAAATTTAGGCTGAATCAAAACCTCAAAGAGTTTAGTGTCAATGAGCAAAATAAAAATTTTTACCAAGTGGTCAGTTCGGTCAAACAAAACAAGAGGGATAGACGGGAAAGCATCAAAACAACAAACAGGCCAGCATAGAACAAGATGGTGGTGCCTTCAAATGGAGCTTGTGTTCACAATATGGGAAGTTGCAAACATGACGTGCGTTGCGTTCAAGAAGTCGTGGAGAACAAAACTGCTAAGCAATGGCAATATTAACCTTAATATAATTTGATCCATCTATCCATACATCATCAACCGCTTATCCCGTTAGGGGGCGCGGGGGGCTGGAGCCGATCCCAGCTGGCATCGGGCAAAGGCGGGGTTCAGCCTGGACAGGTTGCCAGTCGATCGCAGGGCACATAGAGACAGACAACATATAGACAGACAACCATTCACGCTCACATCCACACCTACGGGCAATTTAGAGTCATGTAATTTGATATATACTGTAAATATAACTTTAATATTAACATATCTAGAGGTGAACAATTTAGCAAACTGAGTTTCACTTCTTAGCAATATACATTGTTTGGCTGAGGTGAGCTGCAGAGTTGGTGATAATTCTTTGTGTGACCTTACTGCATTAGTAATCATCCATTGTTGATAGAAAAATATTGATTTGTGCAGTTTTCATACTGTAATTCAGTAAAGAGGAGAATAGTTCCTGTAATAAAGTGCAGATTGTTGTTTTTGACTTCATCAGGTCTGCTTTGATGAAGTTATAATAAATCTCAGGTGATTCAACAGAAACTCAGATCTACCCTCTGGGCTGGTGAAAGTGAAGCTAGGCCGGTTGTAAACTGCATTTTCATTCACCTCAGCTGTTTTCTACACCGAGCTCTGTCTCATTTCTCTTTCCAGACGTCTGCAGCAGGAGCAGCCGTCGCTGACTCAAACCAGAGGGCGTGGCAGCGAGTCCGTCATCATCTTCATCAGGTTCATGCAGAGGAGGATTCAGACGGTTTCTCTTCATTCACAAACTGCGTCACCGCCTGCCCTCTCCTCCATTTATCCTCCCATCATCCCATCTTCTGTTCCCTCCCTTTTTCTCCTGGTCTGACAGAGTGTTATGTAATATCCTGCCTGCATCGTCTCTCTCTCCCTCCCTCTCTCTCTCTCTCTCTATCATCAGCATCTTTGTTCCTGTCTTACCCAAACTCAGTCTGATACAGCATCTATCTTCTCTCCTCTTATCATTCCTCTTATCACAGTATGTCTCTCCAGAGATCCTCCCTCTTCTCTTTCTTTTAAAAAGTGGAAGAAATGGTTAATGTTCTCAAGTGGTGTCACCTGAACCAGCGTCAGCTCCATGAGTCGCTCCTATGATGCCTTTAAATGACACTCGTGAGCTTGTGTTTACATGGGAAGTTGTGTGCATGATATATTTGTGCTTATACTGTCAGCGTCTAGAAGCCACAGAGGCTAACAATTTAGCAATCTAGCAAGCAGGTAACATAATGCAGGAAGTTGAAAGGCATAATGACAAAGATGAGGCCATTGAGAAGATAAACATTTTCCCTAGAACTATTGTAAAGAAGAAAAGCAATATTCTATATAATAGTACTTCTATTACATATTATAGTGCATATTATATCTTATTTTGCACCAAAAAAAATTAACTTCCATGGCTGATATGGACTCTTGTCATGAACACGGTAAACATAACCTCATTTGAATATCTGGCCAAACTGTGGGCAGCCGAGTTGCATTGTGGGTAATGCAGAATGTATAAAATGAAGAAAGAAGATCTAATATTTCTGATTCAGTTTTTATCCTTTTAAAGAATGTCCTTCTTGAGTCCAACAGTTTTATAGAAGAGCAGTACTAAATCAGTATTTTTCCAAGAGACAGTTATTACTTTCAACCAAGACGAGTGTTTGTGTCCCAAAGTGTATATAAAGTAATTTGAAGTTGCGTTTGTGACCTGTTTTTTGCACTTATGTTACTTTTACATACATTTTTTAACTTAGTTTGCATACATATTTTTAGCTCAACCATTAGGATATTTTTTCTAAACCTAAATAAATGGTTTTGCTGCCTAAACAATGTAATCATGTTTATTATCTACTTTTTTCTACTTTTCCTATTTGCTGTTTTTCATATTTTCATATTGTGTTTTATGTTATTGGATTGGGTCAAATATGGCAGATAGGAACGGTGTTTGGTGTTTTGTCACTGTTTTGTGCTGTTAATTGATTTCCAATAATAAATATATACATACATTTGCATAGAACAGCATATTTGTCCACTGCCATGTTGATAAGAGAATTAAATCCTTGAAAAATCTCCCTTTAAGGTACATTTTAAACAGATAAAAAAGGATGATTAATTTTTGATTAATCATGATAAACTATAGACAATCATGTGATTAATTGTGATTAAATATTTCAATCAATTGACAGCCCTAATATTTACATGTCCAGCAATTACAGAAGATGGAAGAAGAAGCCAGATCTTTCACTTAAGTACCAACAGCACAATGTAGAAACACTCCATTACAAGTAAAAGTCCTGCGTTTAAAATCATACTTCAGTGAAAGTACACAAGTATTATCAGCTGTCAGTGTAGTTATGATGAGCTCCACTTCTGCATGTGAGTGTTGTGCAGGATTTAGGCCACATTTAGGCCACAGTTGTTGGAGATGAACCCATTCTTTTTCAGTCTGGACCAATCCAGAAACTCTTTAACCATCTGATGACCTAAATAAGGAGTGAACCCCTGCCGAGCTGAGGCTTAGCTGACGGATTGACACACTGATACGCTGGATATGTCATGTTAACACTGGTTAACCACTCACACACACACACACACACACACACACACACACACACACACCCCCCCCCCCCCCCCCCCCCTCACACAATGGGTATACTGTATGTAGCAAGCAGAAGCAAACACACATGATTACACATCGCTATCAATCACTAACCAAAATCACATGTAAATATTATTAATGTTGTTTTGCTGACACAGCATTAACAGCTATTAACGATGTAGTTTTTTTTGTGACTGGCAGCACTGAAGGATATGGGGGCAGGGAGGGAAACCACTGGGAAAGAGGAGATTTGGAAGAGAGAGTTTTATGGTTGAAGGGGGATTTGGGGCGAGGCTGCACAGGGGGTGTCTGGGTTAGAGGGGTAGGGGGTTGGGGAAATGAAGATAGCAAGGCATGGGTGAGGAAGGGTGAGGCCGGCAGTGGGAAGGATGCTGTGGTGATGGAGGGTGGAGTTAGAGGAATGTAGGAGTAATGCTGTCGGTCTTAACCCTTAGACATCATTAGGGATGTTTTCAGCTTTTTATTTTTTCAATCATTTTGGCTGAGCTAAAGTATGTGGCAAAAATGTTTTGTGTTTTGGCAGTTCAACCTCAGCTCCTATAATAGGTCTGTAATAAACTGTGTAGCCTAAATACACTCAGACCCGTAAGTAACAATGATTAAAATATTTAATCATGAATAATCATGGACAATCATGCTATCAATTAATTGCACATTTTTTATCTGTTCAAAATGTATCTTAAAAGTATTCAGTACTTTGATCAACATGGCAGTGGGCGAATATGCTGCTTTATGCAAATGTATGTGTATATTTATTATTGGAAATCAATTAACAACGCAAAACAATGACAGATATTGTCCAGAAACCCTCACAGGTACTGCACTGACTATGACTTGCTTGCCCCAAACTGACTGTGATTATCATAAAGTGGGCATGTCGGTAAAGGGGAGACTGGCGGGTACCCAGAGGACCCATTTACATTCACACATCTGGAGGTCAGAGGTCAACGGACCCCTGGGAAAAACACCATGCCTGTTTTTCCTCTACAAAATTTGGTGTAACTTTGGGGCATTATTTAGCATCCTTCCTCCGTGACAAGCTGGTATGACATAGTATCGCATCATTAGGTTTTCTAGTTTCATATGATACGAGTATCTTCACTCTAGCTTTAAAACTGAGCCTGTTACAGCCTCTGACAGATTGATTGCGTTAATGTGTTGAATGAATTAGAAGAAGAAGAAGAAGAAGAAGAAGAAGAAGAAGAAGAAGAAGATCAACCTTTATTAGTCCCACTAGGGGAAATTCAATTTTTACACTCTGTTGTAACTTATACACAGTACATGCAGGACTCATAAACATGCATCAATGGAGAGAGGGCAGAGAGAGGGGGCTGCTCCTGACAAGCGCCCCGAGCAGTTGGGGTTTTGGTGCCTGGCTCAGGGGCACCTCGGCAGTGCCCAAGAGGTAAACTGGCACCTCTCCAGCTACCAGTTCACACTCAGTTCTTGACCCATGTCGGGACTTGAACTGGTGACCTTCCGGCTCCCAAGCCAACTCCCTACAGACTGAGCTACTGCCGCCACCCATTAGTGGTGTTTCAATGAATTTTCAATAATGCCTTATTATCGTTTTAATTTTGACAGTCCTAATTCTATTATATCAGGCTTTCAATCTCAAGCCCTGGCTTTAAAATTATAGTTTTTACTGTTTTCCACCAGATTTTCTCATGTTTCCCCTTCAGGTCAAATCCATGCTCTTCTCCTGGTGTCCACTAGGGGCATTACTGCTGTATTATCGAGCTCTGCAGTATCTGATGCAATAAGATAAGATAAGATAAGATAAGATAAGATAAGATAAGATAAGATAAGATAAGGTGAACCTTTATTAATCCCCAGAGGGAAATTCAGGTGTCATAGCAGCAGCAACAACAGTACAGATGAATACAATGAGTAAAAAGTAAAAGAGAAAGGTGCAATGAAGGAAAAGAAGGTGCAATAACGGAAATTGCCAATAAAATAAATAAGTAAAACAGTAATAAGTAAAGTGCAAAAAATTCTCGCATTTAGTGTACAGAAAATATTTAAATTTTTATGTATTGTATTTATGTATAAAAAACAGAAAATCAATGAAAATTTAGCGGTTATGATCAGGACTGATGTTGGTTAAAAGATTTAACTCAGTGAATGTGGAAAATAATTAAGGAAAAGGGCATTTTTGTCCTCTAAGTAACAAGTGAGAGTTTTTTGCGCTAAAATAAAAATGCATCTAAATCAGTGTTGTAGCTAATTGTTGACATAGACCAGACTGTATTTCCAGTGATGAGTACCCCACTAGTTCTGATAGCACAGATCAAACAGTAAAATGTGGTTCCTGCTCCTGTAAAAACAAAAACAAGGCCGTGTACAAGCCAGCCTCCTGGATCCTAAAGGGGCAGACATGACATGGACGTACAGCACCATCCAGAGGCCAAAAGATTTGTTGCAACGTTCAATCAGCAACCTCTCTGCATAATATAATGTGAAGACATTAAAAGGTTATAACTTGTACAAAAGTGGACTACAAGATGTATCAGTATCAGGAAGCAACACAAAGTCTTTACCACTTAACAAAGTAACTGACAACACTAAGTACTAGTACCTGCACCATATGTACCTCAACCAATACAAAATCAAAGTAGATTAGTTGAATATTCAGACTATGAGATTAACTGATAGATTGTATTATCCAAGTATAAATACTAAGAATGACTCTGCAGAAGCTACTCAGTACTCAGATCATTTACTTAACTTACTTTACCTTTTTTATTCTTACTTTGTTGTAATTTTTGAGCAATCTCTGCCACAATTTCTTATATTACATAAAAGTATAAGTACAACAATATAAAAATACTCAACTATAAGTAAAAGTCCTGCATTAAGATTCTTACTCAAGTTAAAGGAGTAAAATATACAACATTCAGAGCATATTAGTATTGGTGCCTTCAGATATGGTTGTGTTTACGGTTTTGGTGAACGCCCCCCTCATGTCGTATTAATAACCTCATAAGTAGAAAGTTTCTGAAAGATCAGAGTTCACGACTTGTGACGTGTTTGTTGACGTTGTGAGAAATGGTGGAGCCCATGGAAGTTCATTTATCGGTGCATAATAAGTCAATATTCACAGTATACTGTAATTTTAGTTATATATTGTTTTCTTGGTAATTTTATAATATGTCTGAGGAAAATATTGATATTCTCCTCTGTCACTGTGTCTTTGCATTTCCTGCATTTTGTTACCCACTAGCTAGCTTGCTAAATTGTTAGGCTCTGTGGCTTCTAGACTCGGACAGTAATGTTAATACTACTTAGCAGCGGTGTTCTTCAAGACTTGTACGCCGCTCATATCATGTACATGACCTCCCATCTCGTAAACACAGTAAACAAGACCCCATTTGAAGACACCATATGATTCAGAATCTGGGCCAGGATTGCCTCCTTATGGCTCTGAACATGGGGATGGCTGAGCCAGTGTGCTAACACCACCAACAGTCTCCTGCAGTGTTAACCCCTGCAGTGTTAACTGAGGGAGAACCAGGTGCTGGGCCTCGCTGTGGGCTGGGGCGGCGTTATCAGCAGTCTGAGCGCAAGGCAGAGCGGCGGCCACGAGCCAGCCAGCAGGACAGGCTCACTGGGACTCACATGCACGTGCAACCGGACCGCCTACCAAAACAAATCATCTAGAAGCTCAGATTCCAACACACACAGAGTGACTTCACTCTCTGCCCAGGTTGACATTACTCCACTATATATTCATATAGACAATAGTTGTTTGATGCTATATTAATGCTCTGTATATTGACTTGAACACCTCAGAAATGCCCCCTGTGAGTAATATTGTTATGCATCAATGTGGAAGCAGCCTTTTACTGTTGTAGCTGCTTGAGGTGGGCTACAGTTATGTGGTTTAGTCCAGTGGTTCCCACTTCAAGGCTTGGGCCCAAGTCCCCAGGAAGAGCGCCTTTGATCCCAATGTTAATAGTGGTCAAACTGTGGTATGACAACTTCACTGTCCATCACGTGATGTCATTGGGCTCAAAAAAGATTTTTTCCCATAGACTTACATTGAGAAAGAGACGTCTGTAACTCAGTGGATCTTTTTTTTTTAGGTAATCCAACTCCGCAGTACGAACACTCTAATAGTCCTTATTTAAATCATTAGGTGCTAAACTTAAGCTGAATCCAGAGTTATTTCATTCCTCTCTTTATGTCTATGGAGACCAAGACCACGATGACAGCGCAAGCCGTGACACTGGCATCCTGTGACCGAGTCATGTGACAGAACGGGCCCTACTGTGCACATCGGACATGTGCTTTAGGGCCCAATAAGACCCGGAAGACCCCAGAAGATCTGCTTACTTCTCCAAACGCAAGTTGAGCTATTTTGGCTTCATGCAACTTTCATAGGATGAAAATGAGCAGTCAGACAATAAATCTGAGGGGTTGTCAGATGATTATTGGAGTAGAAAAGGAAGTTCTTCTACACAAATTGATATCATTTTTTTTGCTATTATTTGTGAAATATTGCCTCATTTGACCTCTCTGGGTCTAAAACAGTTATACTGTTTGAAAAGACATCTGAACGTTGACAAATACACACTGCATTTTATGTAAGGGGTCACATGCCCTTGCATGTCCTGTATACTTACCACATGCTGTTTTCGGTCCAATTTTGACTGAAAGGTCTACTTACCTCTGAGATTTTATGAATATAGAAGCATAAAGTAGCAGAAAATAGAAACAACCCAGTAAAGTTCAAAGATTGAAATCAAGAGTAGAGTATTTGAGTAGTTGTACTTCGCTGTTTTTCAAAACAGCCCAGGGCCAGAATGTTCCTCTTAATGATTTGTTAGAGATTACCTTTTCAGTTTATCTCAAAGCCTGGCTGCATAATAATGGGACCACATACACATCTTACATCACTGCTCTGTCTTGTTTAGATGCATTCACTCAAATATAACAAGCTGCTGACATAAACAATGCACATATAGAGAATGGGCTCCATTAACGACCTCTGTTTGTTATTGTTCTTCATTTATACATTCATATATAGCCTATAAATGGCAGACATTTTTCTTAATGCCTTTGGAGGCTGTTGGCGAACACACAGGACTCCCTAACTTCCCTCGCAGCCTCTTACTCTCTCTGTCATCATTCCATTCATTCTGGTTTCCTCTTCCACTTCCATATTTGTGTGAGTAAGCCTCTGGGTGATGCATGCTTCATTGTTGTTGCTCTTTGCTTTTCAGCACCTTTCTACTCTTTACAGGACTTTATGTAAGCAGAGAGAGCAAATGGACCCAAAAAACACACACAGACAGACAGACATGAGTGTGACAAATGTAAAATTTCCTCTTGGATAGGACGTGGAGGTGTATGAGAGAGTGTGCGTGACATTTTCTGACCAACGAAACGCAACACAGAGAAAGACATTACCGTCGGCTTCAAAGAGACTTCTTGACTTAAAGTAAGAAAAACAACGACATGGGAAATGATGCTTTTGTTTTTTTGCATGGGAAGTTTGATAAAGAAAACGTTGTTATCACTTCATTTTACAGGTCCGCAAGTTCATAGTGATTTGGTGATAATTAGCAAGTAACCTATTTAAAATTTCTTTGCAATTACTGCCAGATTGCCCCAATATTTACCTCTAAATTTATCAAAAATACTTGACTCTGGACTTTTATCATTACTTTATATCTATTATAAACATGATTTAATAATTATTATTCTGCTATTTCCCAAAAACTGGTAATTTTCTGCTGATAAATGGATGATAATAAGCAAATAACTTATTTGAAAGGTCTTAAAAAAACTCCCTGAATCATGACATTAGCATTGTGCAGACAATAAGTCACAATGGTGAGATTTGTGTCTGATCAGATGTGTCTTTTATTAGTTTTGGCAGCTGCTTCTCAAGCCTAAGGGCCATATTTTAACCATTATATACTACTTCAGCCTATAATTATTAAATCATGTTTATGAATTTTTATAAATGTTGAGGTAAATATTGGGGTAATTTGGCAGTAATTTTAAAGAAATTTCAAGCAGGTTACTTGCTAATTATCACCTAATTACCATGAAATTTGCAGCCCTGTAAAATGAAGTGTTAATACAACTTTAAGCCTCTTACACAAATTATAACAGAATGTATGTGTATGTGTATCGGTGTATGGACACAATTGTTTATGAACCTCAAAATCACATGATAAGCATCTTAAAAACACACAATATGTGTACACAATACAGGTGATTACCCCAGAATCCTGTGTGTTTGCAATACTATTTAATAGTAATAATTTAATACAAATTTGTCTTGACGCCACTAATTTCTTGAATGCATCGCTCAGTTTTAAAGCTACAGTGATACTCGTATCATATGAAACTATAAAATACTAGCTTGTTGGGAGGGAGGCGAAATGAGGCTCCAAACTTTGACCTCTGACCTCAAGATATGTGAATGAAAATGCCCATTTTATGATAATCACATGCAGTTTGGGGCGAATCATAGTCAAGTCAGCACACTGACACACTGACAGCTGTTGGGCTGCAGTTTGTCATGATATAATATGAGCATATTTTTTTTATGCTAAATGCAGTCCTGTGAGAGTTTCTGGACACTATTTGTCATTATTTTGTTTTGTTAATTGATTTCAAATAATAAATATATACATACATTTTCATAAAACAGCATATTTGTCCACTCCCATGATGATAAGAGTATTAAATCCTTGACAGATCTCCCTTTAAGGTACATTTAATGTTGATGATTAATCACATATTAATTGCATATATTTTAAACAAAACTATGCAATTAATATGTAATTAATCACGATTACATGTTAATCAGTTGACAACCCTAATTATCTTATCAAGTGACTGGCTTGTCTGACAGCCTCTCTCTCTTTTGTCAGTTTCGGGGCTCCATACAGACGACCCTGACATCAAACTGTAAAATGACCATATACAACTACTTTCCTTACGTACTATATTTCTTGTGAAAAATCATTTTGTTTCTTAGATGTATTGACATTAGGCAGTGTATTTAAGTCTGTTACTCTCTGCAGCTGTAGGATACATTATGTGGAGAGTTTCCATCATCTACCGCGGGCACATGGAGGATGTTGGTGTGTCTCAGCACTTTCAGCAAAACTGAACAGCAGGAAAATCACCAAATCCTTGATGTGCTCCTTTAATCTTCACTGTTGAACCATTTCCATTGTAATAAGTAAATACAGTCAGATGTAAAACACAGGAAATAGCATTAGTTCCTGTGGCTGCACTATACTAATAGATCTCATCTTACACATGTGTACACACACACACACACACACACACACACACACATACAGACTGTGGTGATCCAGTGCAGATCACCTTTCAGCAGCGCTGTCTCTAAGCAAGTGTGTGTGTGTGTGTGTGTGTGTGTGTGTGTGTGTGTGTGTGTGTGTGTGTGTGTGTGTGTGTGTGTGTGTTTTGTTTTAACCATGTCATGAGGACATTAACCTGTTAACATAGTCACATTATGGGGACTTGGACTATGGGGACAATGCACATCCCCATAACGTAAACCATTGTATTTTAGGGTGAAGACTTGGCTTAGGGTTAGGATAAATCTCCAGGAAATGAATGTAAGTCAATGTAATGTCCTCAAAAGTCATGAAAACACAACTGTGTGTGTGTGTGTGTGTGTGTGTGTGTGTGTGTATGTGTGATCACACAGACGTATTGCATGTCTGGATCAGACAGTGTAATGTTAGGAGTTGGTTTGCATTGGCCAACAATGTGAATAAATTGCGGAGAGGTCCCATTCCTTCAGAGAATCGTCTTCCACTCCAGACAGACAGGGCCTCACATACTTCCTCTGAGTGTGTGTGTGTGTGTGTGTGTGTGTGTGTGTGTGTGTGTGTGTCCAACTTGGTCTAACACCTCCAGACAGAGACAGGATATTGATGTCAACCTCATTTTTAAGGGGGTAAATTGACAGCATTGATTTGAACTGTTTTTGTTTGAGTCAGTCGTTTGTGACAGTTTACAATGTAATTCTCAAAAGTAATATTGACCATCTAAAGCTGGACATACACTGTATGACTTTATAAATGTTGTGTGCTTCCTACTCCTACTGTATGAGTAGACTGTCGACGTAAAGCCAAAGCTCACAATCTATGAGCTCACGCCTTACGGGTAAAATAAAAAAAAAAAAACACGGCTGTCAGCTCTTGCGAACAGTTCTGGCTGTCAGTTGTCAATAAAGATTGGTTTGAAAGCACCAAAGCAGGTAGCGTTGGTTTGCTAGTGGAAGTCTATATGGGTCACAATGCTAATAAGGCAGAAACATGCTGCCTTGACCATCTGAGCCATCCTGTCTGCTGAAACTTGGATTTGCTGTGGTGAGGAAGATGTGGACAGTATGGCTTATCCATTTTGCAGAGAGAACTGGAGGCAAGCTAGCTATATTTTTTTTTTTTAACTATAGCTAGTGTATCTACATTGTTATCGTGATAGCTATGCTCTGAGTGCTGTAAAAAGGAGAAAAAAAGGTGCTGATGTTGGGGAATCAGCTCGTGGATCTGCGTCAGCTGTCCGATGGCTGGTCAGGAGGAGATAATCGGTTCTTGGTCTCCTCCTGTACACTCCATGCCAAACGACACCCGATGAAGATGAAGTTCTGTCCAACTCTAAAATGAGCCGTGCTGCTCAAAATTCTGGCCAGAAACAAGATAAAATCATAGAGTGTAAGCTCACCTATAAAACAATGCCAGCAGTCCATTGCTGGCAAATGTAGTATGAGAAGATCCAAGATCATACACATTAAAATCCTAATAGTAAGGACTGCAAGGATCAGAAGGCCCAAGAATGCTCTTCTTAACAGGCAACAGACACGTACAGATGCAGCCACTTGGCTGATCTGTGGCAGACTTGGGTAAAAAGGAAATTCCGTATTTTTTATTTCGTAACACCACAAATCCGGCATTTGTGGAAACCAGTTGCAATGGTTTATCTTTCCACTGGGTGGAGCAGTTGAAGCGGTTTACTGCCTCTAAAATCATGTCTTATCATATTTGATATGCATGAGAGTGTATGAGGTGGCTGCTTCTTTATAATTGCTGGTTATACTTTGTAACTACCATTTCCAAAGATAAAGAAGCCTTTTGTTATCAATAAATGTCTGTCTTACTGCTCTATCATTGGTTAATGTAGCCCAGTAGAAGACCACAAATATGAAAAAAAGTCTGGGGGTGTGGAGTTAGAAAGAAGTGAATTTACTAGAGTCCTCGTCTCGCTGCCATAGGTTGGTCACTACCTGCATAATACATACAAATTTCTCACCAAACTGTTGCATTATGGATATTGTAGGCACCAGGTGACAAGGAAGAAGGATGCATAAGGCATCAGGTTAAATAATGCTCCAAATTCTGGTGAGGAAAAACTGGCATGGCCATTTTCAAAGGTGTCCTGAACCTCTGACCTCCAGATATGTGAGTGTAAATGGGTTCTCTGGGTCCCCACCAGTCTCCCCTTTACAGACATGCCCGCTTTATGATAGTCCCAGTCAGTTTGGATCAAGTCATAGTCAAGTCAGCACTCTGACACACTGACAGCTGTTGTTGCCTGTTGGGCTGCAGTTTGTCATGTTATGATTTGATTATTTTTTATGCTAAATGCAGAACCTGTGAGGTTTCTGGACAATATCTGTCATTGTTTTGTGTTGTTAAATGATTTACAATAATAAATACATACCCACATTAGCATAAAGCAGCATATTCGCCCACTCCTATGTTGATAAGAGTTTTAAGGGTTAAGCGTAGGGGTTAGGGGTTACATTTACAAACAGATATTAAATATGTGATTAATTGTGACTATGGACAATTGTGATTAACTGAGATATTTTAATCAATTGACAGCATTAGTCTTTATCCAAAACCAATGGACAGTTTGAAAAAGCGTTATATGTCAAAATCTTGGCATAATAGCGGATTCAAATCGTAATAAAAAAAAAAAAAACATGTTCCATTTCGGCAAATCCAACTGTCAGATTGGAGTCTGAGCAAAGAAAGCCATCAACGATGTTGGTTAAACTGTGGACACACGGTGAGATGCTTGTCGATAGACATAGTAAGAGAGACAAGCTTCACGCTGCTCAGCCAGAACCGACTGGCCCATTGTTTGTGTACCACCCAGCCAACCGACCGGACGTTTACCTCCATTACCTCGCTATGTTTACCTCCACAGGCGGCCCAGAATAACCTGTCACTCAGCAGACACTATTCACCCATTTCCTCCAATAGCGTGACTCTGCTGTACGAGGGGGCGGGAACTGGATTAAAACAGGATAGAATGAGGAAAACAAGATGTGACAGAGAGGAGGGTTTCACAAAAGCCAGGAAACACAAAGACATGTCAGAGAGAACAGGAGGGAGAGATGGAGGGAGAGATTAAAGGAGGAGAGCCGAAATAAGTAAAGTGAAGTGGTACATGGGGTTAAAAAGAGAAGGGAACGAGACGAAGGAAGAGAGGAAGAATGAGACGAGAGGAGGAAGGAAACTGGATTAACAAAGGAAAGAAAGAAGGTGTGATAAAGTTGTGCAGTACAGATGGTGTAATGAAGAAAATAAAACAGAAAAAAAAGTATGAAGACAGCCAAAAATATTCCTACTTCAGCTTTGAAGTCCACTTTTAGATCCAAAGTGGTGTGTTGTGATTGTGATATGATGTGATAAACAGTGGTGGCTTCCTGTGAGCCAGCAGACGAAGTGATGAAAGTTTTCTAATAACAGAAAGCTTTTGGTTTTTAACAGTGTTTGTCAGCAGACTGACAGACACAGCTTTAATCTTTGATTCCCAGCATCCAGACCCAAGGACAAACTGTAGAATATTACATTCACTCAGTAACAAATTGTTTTTATGTCACCAACGCCGCCAAGAAGCAAGTCACAAATATCATAAGTCCTCTGGGAAAATGGCCTTTTCTTATAGAGTCCCTTTCCTCTGGAATAACCTCCCTAAAAACATCAGACAGTCTGATTCTGTGGCGGTTTTTAAAACCAAACTCAAAACCCATCTTTTTGCTCTAACTTTCAACTAGTTTAGCTGATGGGTTGGTCTCAGTCTCAATGTGTACTTTTAACCTAGTGGTCCTGCCAATGAGAACATTATTATTTTTAGGCTACTGCCTCTCAATAACCCTCTGTTGTTTATGGCCCACAAGCACTGCTGTAACGTAACAGAAGTGTGGAAAACACATCACAATCACCAAGAAACACGTCACAAATATAACAGGTCTCCTGGTTGCAAGTCCTGTATTTGTTGGACCCATTCATTCGCCTCCCCTCCCGCTCACCATCAGCAGTCTTTCTCACTTTTTATTCTACGTCACTAGTGCTGAGCAAAGCATTACATATATTTATGCAGGTACGTTTACACTGCAGTCGGTACAGACTACATGACGAGAACTGACACGGCAAAAGCACCAAAGGTGTTGTTACTGCATGCAAAATAACACTGAGACTACTATGTCAGTTATATGTCATTTGTTGAGACCGGGCTGGTCTATTGGTCCACCGCTTTTTGTGTATCATTTGTACACCACACAACAAACCACTGTAATATTTCCTGTTAGGTTTAGGCAACAAAACCACATAGGTTTAGGAAATATGGCATGTTAGGCTTGAAATAAGAACATAAACTAAGCGAAATCTGCACAGATGCAAAGTAACAGAAGTACAGAAAACATGTCAGAAATGTAACCGGCCCTCCTGATTACAAGTCCTGAGTTTGTTGGACCTATCCATTTACCTCCCCTCCCTCACCATAAATGCTCTCTCACTTTTTATTCTACGTCACTAGCTCTGAGCATCGCATATTAACACGGATGCGTTTACATTGCAGTCAGTACAAACTATGTGACATACAAATGAGACCGCCATTCTAATCACATGTTAAATGTCTTTGCCTTTTTGTGCAACCAGGAAACCCATCTCTGTCTTGGTTTTCGTTTTGGGCAGGGGGTATCTTATCTTATCTTAAATAGTCAGAAGAAATCTATTAGAAAATTACAGTATACCGTGTGCTTATTTTACATGAACTATAACAAACCTATTCCATTAAAGGTAGGGTTTTGTTTTCCAATGTCAAATCTCTATTTAATTATGTGACGAGATATACAAGATATATGTGTACTTATATGTGTGTACTTACATGTGTGCACTGGAGACCATCGTCCTTACGCCACTGAGCTGTAGACACCAAAAGACAAAGTAGTATTGTCAGATTGCTAAATTTAGGTACTTCTTATGCTTACTTAATTGATTCTTCAAAGATTGATATATTATAGAGTATGTGTGCCTGCAAAAGCACAGGGAATGCTTTCCACGTACTATGATAGAGTCTTTAAGGTTAACTGTATGTCTCTGGATATGCAGGAAGACTCAGTATTGCATGTTAACATACTGAATAAGTTTGAGCTTTTGATGGCGTATTTGAAGTACACTATGTTTTTAACACAAGAGTGACGACCTGGGAAGTATCTTGATGGGTTTCAGATATGCTGGCCCACATACACAGACATTTAGAGGAAGTTTTAGTTTTAGTTCTCAGGTTCATTGTCCTGTCTCTGCTTGTGCCAGTAGAGGAATACAGAAATGGGATGAAAGTGGTCTGTCAACACCAACATGAGGCTTTCAGCGAGTTTGGAGTCTGATTTTTAGCTGTGTTAGCCAACCAACTGACAGACTGAGCTTTGAAGCTGTGGCTTCAGCACTCAGCACCGCAGTCAGGCCTCAAGACGCACCGGAAAGAGTTGAGAAAAGCTCTGTTGCTTGAGTTTTCTTGCACAAAAGAATGCTTTTAACAAAACGACGCCTTGAAACATAAGAAAGAAGAAAATTCACATGTAAAACTGATTTTGCTGTCATGTATTATTAGAATCTGCATTGACATGTGAGTCAGTGATTAACATGGAAAAATGAAGTGAGGTATCAAATTATGGACAAATCCTGAGGCATTACTGTTGGAGTACATGAACAATAGAGAGTTGAGTAACAGCAGATTGTTTTCAACCACAAACACTCTTAAGTGCAACCAGCCTGGTCGCTTTAGGGGCCTTATATGACAGCCGGTGTAGTTTCAGAGCGACACAGTTGTCATTTTCGCATCCAGCACCCACGTTGTGTATGTAGTAAATGCACTTGCTCCCATCGGTGTGTCCATCGGTGTGATGAGGTGTGGTCAAGTGCTTTTGAGGCAGCAGAAAGCGATTGTACCATTGGCCAACAAAAACCTGATTCAAAGTCCGACGCAGTATTTTCCTATTTAATGGGCGCATTATTCAGATGATGCATCTACTTATGTAGATGCATGCATGCAGGTTCACAACATGCGTACACTCGATGAAACAGATGGACACACTGAACTGCAGACTGCACAGCGTGTTTACTGCTGTGACCACCAGTGGCCCTCGTCTCATGTCATGTTTCTTTTACTAGCGAATCTTCGCAGGTCTTTAGACCTGGAAACGTACACAACAGTGGGCTGACGGAACCGTTGATTTCCTTGAAAAGTAGTTCCAGGGACTAAAAGTCCTGGGAAGTTTTGGTGGAAACCCGGCTTAGCCTAGTATTGCCTCTGTCTCACAGTTTCAGTGTGAAATGTATATTACCCTGTAGTGCTTGCAGGTCCAATTACTTATGACGATATTGTATAAACAGTGAAATCTCAGTCTTTAAAGCTTCACCAGACAAATGACAGCACCATCCATAATTCATGATGACATCAAAGAGACTGGCCATTTGTGCAATGAAACCACTGAAATCCAGAGGCTTCAACTGACCACAGTCATCTCAGTAGAGCACTAGCACGCTAGCTAGCCTCTGAGGAGAAAATGCTGTTTCCTTTGGAGCCGTGAGGGAGATTTGAAAAACCCACTGACTGAAACAGAGCCGGTGACTTTAAACTGTAGATAATGAACGTGATAATATCTCTAAATTTTGATTTTCACAGGTGTAAGAGCACAAACAGACATATTTAACACAGCAGAAGATGACTGAGCATGCTTTAATCGTTAAACTTCACATGTTACTCGCCAACCTTCAGACCTAAAAAATAGGGAGGATTTCAAAACCAAAGCAGGGGGTCTGGGGGTCAAAATTTTAGTTTCACTTTGTTTCCGCAATTCTGGTGACTCTTACATGAAAATAACAAAATTGTAAGTACACTGCAGCAGCATTTTTATGTGTAACAGGCTTACTTTTAAGATTACATTTAATTCCCAGGAAAAAAAACCTAAGTAAGCCCCTGCTTGAGTATTTCTTTCTCTTAGTATTTGGTACGGTGCTCTGAAACCTTTTATTTCCAACGGCAAGTGCTGCGCCACAGTGGCTTTTTGCTGTGTCGAGCAAAGCCCAGCTTAGGGCGCTGCACACTGTTGCAAGCATCTCTTCACCGGGAAACAACAGTTGGTGTAGCTCTGTTGTCGTCCTGGTGGAAACGTATGTTGTCATGCCCCCTCATCATCTTCTTCAACCTACTGCTGATTGGTTCATTTCTACTAAACAGTCAAGTCTGTCCTACTGACTGTAGTATGTAGGGTCAAAGAGCAACTGTCGCCTTTACCCTCCTCTTCTTCCTCTTCCTCCTTCACTCTTTTCATCCATCTGCTCTGTACCACTTGACAGCATCAGAGAGTCAATTATACAAATCAACAGCAGAGCAGCAGTTGTTGCAAGAAAGGAGGATGTAAAAAGAGAAGTGGAAGAATTAAAAAGCAGGTGGACAGATCACCAGAAGCCCCTTTTCAACATAATCTCACGATAGTTTGTGAAATGGTCATGAAATTTAATGTTTGATTTGTGTACATACACACGGCGCTCAGAATGACTCTCAACGTTGTATTTTTAGTTTTTAGTGTGTTTTCCTACAAAATTCCAACAACACATGATGCCAATTTCTGCTCCTGACTTTTCAAAATAAAACTATTTAGCTAAGTTTCGGAAAATATAAAAATATACCATAAAAATATAACATAAAATTTACTTTGTACAGTACCTGATTTTACTGATATTCATTTAGATGACTGACATAATTTCATGCATGGTGTAATCATATATATTTTAGCCATTAAAGTAATTAGTTTTGTGTTGATGGGGAACTACATAACACTGTGTGGATTAGCTGTAGTAGAGTTTCCTTGTCCACCTGTTGTGTTGGTGTTTATAGGAACAGTGTGTAACATTTCAGGGGATCTATTAACAGAAATATAATATTCATAATTATATTATGAATATTATTATTATTTTCATTAGTGTATAATCACATATACCTGAGAATGATTGTGTTTTGTATGTGACCAGGTGGACACTACTGCGCCTGCTCCATGGGCTCAATGGATGCGTAAGATGGCCAGAAGATCCGGGTACTTTTCCACTCGGAAGTCGAGCCATTTTGGCTTCATGCGCCACCGAGCAACTCTCACAGTAATGAACGGGGCCCTGCCTCCAGCATCCAGTTCTCTTAATATATCTATGGCTTACGCAGGGACGCTGATCGCTCGTGCTGCTGGACATTCGTAGAACTCACAAACAAATAAGAAAATAACTTTTTGTAAGATATCAGACGACCCTCTGTATGAGAATATGTTGCTGAATGACAAAAAGCCATCACTTTAACAAGTATAGTTGATGAAACCAGCAAAGTTGATTATTTCATGTGTTAATAACAGCTACAGAGATGAAAACACAAAGGGAATACTTCCACACTGATGCCAGACTCATGAAAACGCTGTGTGGACTGGTGTTCAGAAAACACATGCAAACACACACTTCCACCTTAATGACCTCACTAAGTTCGTTTGGGACCACAGGCCGACGGTCACTATAGCGTATCACTTAATATCAGTCCCAATAAAACTCAGCTACACTAAATCCCTCCAGGTCCAGAAACGGCTCCCTGAGGCCCAGGAAACATCAGCTTCCCTTGATGATGTAATTTCCCTCTCTGTCAGAGTAGACCGCCATCCAGCCTAACGTTGTGTCGCCGGGTAGAATACAAGTCATCTGTCATTGGCCCGTGATGCTAATGAAATCCAGATGTTGCACTCCTTTGGTTCCACCCGGCCCCGCCCCCTTATCCTTTGTTGTCATGGCAGTACAGTACCCAGAATCCCGCTGTTTGTTTTGGTTGTCCTGGTGATGGGGTCCTGTAGCTGCAGATGAAAGAGAAGCTGGAGATGGTGGCGAGAACAGAGACCGACAAACAAGCTCACATGCATGCACTGATTACAGAAGCAGCCCACTCTGAGTACAAAAGTAAAATGTGCTAATTTCTTATGATTCATGTGAAACAGAGACTTGGTCTCCCAAACTTTGCATTGCATTGAATCTGGTTGAACCCTGTCATGTTATATCGCGAGGCCCTCCGATGTCCAGTCAGTTGAGAGAGGGGCTGGGATTGACCTCTCGCTCAGGAAATGACTGTTTATATCCCTCTTGGCTGCATCGTGACAGAAGGAGGGAAGGAGGGAATGTGCAAGGACGAGGATAAAGACACAATGAAGTGTGTAACGAGTCACATAATATTTACAACCTCTGAAATGCTGCTCTTAACCAAAGTTTTGCTGCCGTAACACAAGATATGCCCCAGTTTGTGTTTGTCATCCATTACTAAAATGAAGGTTATTCAAGTGTCATATTAGTATACTAGATCGCCGTGAGATCCGGGTACTTTTCCACACGAAAATTGAGCAATTTAGGCTTCACGCGCCACAGAGCAACTTTCATAGGAATGTACAAGGCCCCATGTCCAACGTTGGATCCAGTTCTCTTCATACATCCATGGGTGGCACCCCCACGTTGGGCCAACATGACGCCCAGAAGCGTCCCGAGTAAAGCAAAGTAATAAAAAAAGATCTCTGCAGAAACAGACACCACCACACACTTTGGGATCATAAGACATGATTGAGATGGATCAATTTTGTATCAGTCTACACATTTTTTTATTTTAGGAAATTCTTGCATATATAATATGCAAATTCTTGCATATTAAACCTAATGACTTAGGTTGCTCGGGGCGCTTGTCGGGAGCAGCCCCCTCACTCTGACATCTCTCCATTAATGCATGTATGTGTGTTTCAGGTCTGCATGTACCATGTATGAGTTTAACAGAGTGTAAATTGAATTTCCCCATTGTGGGACTAATAAAGGTAGATCTTCTTCTCTTCTTCTTCTTCTTGAAAATTGCTGTATGTACAATCTAGACTTTTGAATCCAAGGGTCAGTACAGTATCTACAACTACTGTGCCATGTGATCTGCTCTAGTGCTGGAAAATCATTTTTAAGATCATCGTCAAGAAAAAAAAATTTACATGGGAATTTTACAAAAACTGCCACCTGGTAAGACACCATGCACATGCTGACATACACACACTGCCCTCCCTAATTGTAACCGTCTGTGTAGTTTCCAGTGTACTGAGTGAAAGGACCACCATCTTCCAGACATGTCGTTCCATCCATACCTGTCACAACTAAACGCTTCCTGCCAGGGTCAGGAAACCAACGGAAACATGGCAGCTGGTAAGGAAAGTGGTCTCCCTCTCTCTCTCACACCGTGCACAAACACTGCACACACAGTCACATCCAATCTCTCACCAATGACTCCCCCTGACATCAAGCTAAGTAATCTCAGATGCACTTGCACGAACACGGAGTCACGCACGGCGACACACCCGTGCGGTGACACTTCCACGCAGCGAGATAAGCACGCCATGTCGTGGCCAAAGCAAAAGCAACTGCTGCTTTGAAGCAAAAACAACTGTGTGTTTGTGGGATGCTGGGATGTTTTTGACTGAGGAGGGAAACCAAGCCCACTGACAAACACTGCCACTGCTCACAAACCCTGATGTCACGATGATAAACTTCCCACTGTGCAGCTCAAAAGGTAGAGGAGGGCACTGACCTTTTGTTACTGGATAATAGTTGATCTGATTTTTACAGCAGCGTTGCTCTTTAGATAGAAGACTGCATCAATATTTGAGTATTTCCTCACCTTCCTAGTTTTGTTCTGCATAATTAAACACTAAACACAAGCTTAAATGAACAATTATAGATTCATCTATAATCTCATAACAACTACTATAAATTCCTACTAACCTCATTCCTTCCTGTTGCGTATGGAGGACGGAACCTGCCAAATTAAAAAATAAATGAATAAATAAATAAATGACTCAATAAATAAATAAATATATCATTAAATGTAGCAAAAATAATATTAAAAATAAATGTAACTATTAATTAATTGATAAAATGTGACAAATTGATATTTCAGATTTTTTTTTATCTTTGTATTAATTCCCTTATTATTTTCTTTTCTGTATAATTTTCCCTTTTGTTTATTTATTTAATTATTATGTATTTTTTAAAAATAAATTACTTACATTCATTTATTTATGTATTTATTTATGTATGCATTTATGTTATTTAAATGCATGTATTCATTTATGTATTTTTGCATTTATTTATTTACTTTCAGGCAGGTGCAGGTTGAATAACAACAAATTAATCCTCCTTGTGACTGACTGTTTGACCAGTACTTACACTAACGGCTAAATCAGCAGCAGGTGTCTGCAGAGTGCGTGTTGTCTGGAGCTCTAAGACCTTCGTTACTCATGGACGTTTCTACGGCAGCCACATATTGTCCTTAATCTTATGTAATTGTGTCACATGAGGTAAAATGCTTTCATGTTAACTGGCCTGGATATCTGGCAGATTCATGAATTTAGCTACCTGTCCAACATATCCGTATACAGCAATTTATGATATCTTACAAAAAGTTATTACTCAGTTTTCTTACAAATGTCCAGCAACACGCGACACAGCAGTCGTGTCCAAGACAGGTTTATACACCAGAGCGAACACTGACTGGTCTAAACCAAAGCATCCTCTCAACATGAAGTCTTGGTGCCATGAGGTTAAACACCCAGAGAGCTAATTCCCCCAAACAACCCCCCTCCACCGTCCTC
This sequence comes from Pterois miles, assembly GCA_947000775.1. Taxonomy (NCBI): domain Eukaryota; kingdom Metazoa; phylum Chordata; class Actinopteri; order Perciformes; family Scorpaenidae; genus Pterois; species Pterois miles. The sequence continues at coordinate 4,434,184 of CAMQGK010000485.1, read as the reverse complement.
TCTTTTCATGAATCTGCAGATGCTGTCCTAAATCCTCCTACCCTGTGAGGAGGGCTGGATTAGTGGCCTAGCAGTGAAGTGGAGGTTAATTGGGAAGGACTTCATTTCCGGTCTTTAAACTTAAAACGGTTGGCTTCCTGGTGGTACAAGGAAACACCTTTTTGCCGCTCTTTTTAATGTTTCAATAAAATAACATACTTCTTGCTCTCCCAGGTGTACGCCTGTGGTTTGTCCGGTTCACGGCTAATCTTTTATACAACTGGACACATCAACCTGGTATTTTTTTGTGCTCATTTATGGCTGTATGCACAAAGATCTCTGATTCACACTTTTTGAAAAACCTATTTTATTGACTGTCACTGACTCTTCTTAGCCGGGCTGTAGGAGCTGCAAGTGATCAACAACTACTTCATTTGCAAAAGTCATTTCAGTCGGATATTTAAACAAGCCTTACTTAGTCTGTTGCACGTCACATTTTGGCCTTTGTCATGCCTCAAAAACTGACATCCACTGAAAAGTTTGGTCTCAGGTTGAACTGGAGCATCCACAGATTATTTCCATACCTGATATGTTACGATCCACTAAAGTTAGACACAATTACAAATAAATAAATCCCTGTTTTTGTGATCTTTGCCACCATCTTGACTGTAACCTGAACTGAATGCACTTTTCTAGTTTGCATGTGTTTTTACTCCTAAACAGAAAAATGTTAATTACATAAATAAATGTAAGGTACAAACTCAACAATGTCAATTTAGTATGTTACACAACAGCAATTCAGCACTGGCTAGATTCATTAAAATGGCTCCATTTGCTGTTGTCATCACCTACAGTCAGGCTGATCAGTGCAAAAGTCAGTGACCCCACCAACCAGATGACACTTTCATAAACCTGAACCAGCAGACTCAGACCAGCAGACCAGCAGACCACTGAAAGGCAACACAGTCAAATCTGACAGCACAGTCAATACAAAAAATTATATATATACCTTTAAAGATTTGAAAGTTGTTAGATACATGCTGTATAATCCAGACTTTGAAATCCAAGGGTCAGTACAGTATCTACAGCTACTGTGCAATGTGATCTACTCCAGTGCTGGAAAGTCATTTATAAATGTACAGAAATGGAAATTGTCTAAATTGAGCCTGCACCTGATTTGACAGTTATCAGGCCATTAAATAGGTGTTATCAATCGCTATAAGCACCACTATGTTGTAAAAATGAAAGTGAAACTTAAAAGTGAATTTACTAAATTTCCCCACTGTGGGACTAATAAAGGAATATCTTCTTTTTCTAAAAGCAATGTTGAAAAATGGGATGAAATGTCACATTTTGAACACAAACAAAAAGGTTTTTAAGGTTTAGGCAATAAAACAACATACTACTATGCAACAAAATTACAACTCCTTTAGGTTTAAGTAATAAAAAATATGTTTAGGCAACAAAACTACAACTTCTGTAAGTTTAGGCAAAATACCCAGGGGTATTTTAGGCAGTTTAGGCAAAGTTTAGTTTAGGCAGTTTAGGCAGTTTAGGCAGTTTTCCTTAGTTAAGGGAAAAATGTTGTCTTTTTGCTTAAAATGATCACAAGGACAACTAAACATTATTTGTTTCACACAGGATGTGTGTTTTGTGCTATAGCACCTGACCTCCACTTCTGCTCCTACCATTATTACTATGGCCACTAGAGGTCACGGTGTTATTTTATACCATCCATCCATCGTCAACCGCTTATCCCTTATAGGGGTCGCGGGGGGCTGGAGCCAATCCCAGCTGGCATTGGGCGAAGGCGGGATACACCCTGGACAGGTTGCCAGTCCATCACAGGGCACATAGAGACAGACAACATATAGATAGACAACCATTCACACTCACATCCATCCAATTTAGAGTGATCAATTAACCTAAATTGCATGTTTTTGGACTGTGGGAGGAAGCCGGAGTACCCGGAGAAAACCCACGCTTACACAGAGAGAACATGCAAACTCCACACAGAAGAGTCCCAAGCCGGAATCGAACCTGCGACCCTCTTGCTGTGAGGCGACAGCGCTAACCACTACACCACCGTGCAGCCCTTATTTTATGCCATCTTTTGAGTAATCTACCATGTGAATAGAAGATTAAACCTACTAGTTGCTGTAGTAGGCCCCTATTGACCCACATTGATGAGGCTTATAGTGACTGATAAAGCCATTAAAGCCTGACAACAGTCTAATTGGCTGACATCCCAGACTTTCTTTTGTCAAGACAAAAACAAAGATTTCACTGTATCTTGATTTTTCTGCATACTTACAGATGACTGAAGAATGTCTGGTTTCCATTTCAATCCTCCCACAAAATAAAAAGCACATTTTGTAAGCTTATAACACACAAAGTGGTGTAGACAGATTATAACGCTCCCGGTGGAGAGTTTCAAAGATTTGACATCCCAGAAACTATTAACTATTGTAGGTGTTTCATTTGATGATATTAATAACTACATAATGCTAATTCAAAAGAAGAGGCAGATCAGTCTTGAGGCTTGATTTAGAAATTACGTCTTTTCAGTTTTCAGATTAGTTTTAATAGTCTGCTTTACTCTTCTGTGTTAGAGGTTTCTTACGAATCCATGCCATTAAAGTAGATCCTAGACCCTAGACGGCTGGGGGACCGAGGTATTGGGTTGCAGACATATATGCAGATAAGACCCAAAGGGGTTCTTGACCCAGCCTCTTGCCTCGCCATTCACAAAGTGCCCTCTGAGAATGTTTTCATTCGTGCCTTTTTGACCCCAGTCTTTGGTTAGCCATCACCTTCACTTAAAGTCTGACAAGGTAATCATGGAGGAGGAGGAGGTACCCTGCAGAATCAAGAGCACTGTCTCGGTTTAAAGGCACTAAAAGACCCTAAAATGCTAAAATGCTGAAAATACAGCGTAAGTGTTCAGTGTTACATACCAGAAAGCAGAATGTCGCCCTCACGTTATTTAATGCATCAAATTGTGTTGCACTAAGTCACTCTGACCAGGTTTGAAGAATCAACACATTTTGCTGTTTTTTTTTTTTTTTTTTTTTTTTTTTTTTTTTTGCTGTGTTGTTGAGCTGCCCTGAGAGTGCTGCTGTCTGACGGTGTGGATGTTTAAATAAACACAATTCAGTCCCCAAACTCGACCTATGCTGTGTTTATAATGTCCCTGATGGCAAGAGAGGAAAAGATGGGAAATACTGATAAAGTCAGACCGGGCTAAGTGACTCTAAATGCCTCTCACAGGAAAAGATCTCTGAATGTCCATGATTTTCTTAAAGCACTACAGTCTTACTGGATTGGATAATTAAAAAACTCAAATCCAGTTCAGTAGTTTCTTTATATCTGCTGACTGAATTCTAATGCATGGGTCTATATTGATAAGGAAAAGAGTTTGGCTTGTTTCTATTGCTTTAATCAGCCTGAGCCAGGAAACTCCATATATTTCCAGTGCCGGCTTAGGGCATAGGCCATATAGAGAGCATAGGTCATACTCAAAACTAAATCATATTACAGGAAAACTTTATCAACAATTCACAATTCAAACTGGATCAAAAAACATATTTGGCTCTCCGTTGTCTATGTTCATATTTTTTCCAAAATAAGGCCCCTTCCTCTCTGATCAGTAAAAATCAGGCGGTTGAGGCTCAGAGTAGAGCAGATCGTCCACCAATCGGAAAGTCGGTGGTTCGATCCCCGGCTGCGCTAGTCACATGTCGATATGTCCTTGAGCAAGACACTTAGCCACAAATTGATCCCGAAGACATAGCCATCGGTGTGTGAATGAGTATTTAGATTAGATTCTGATGGGCCAAGTTGGCAGTTAACAGCCATCAGTATGTGAATGTGTGTGAATATGAAATGTAGTGTAAAGTGGTGGGAAGACTAGAAAAGCGCTATATAAATGCAATTCCATTTACCATTTATGTCTATGGAGACCTAGACAGTGACGACAGCGCAAGCCGTGACGCTGGGACCTCGTGACTGAGTCATATGGCATATCGGACATGCACACAAAGGCCCAATAAGACCCGGAAGACCCCAGAAGATCTGGATACTTTTCCAGACAGAAGTCGAGCCATTTTGGCTCCATGCACCACCAAGTAATTTCATAGAAATGAACGGGGCACCGCCTCCAACGCTGCATCCAGTTCTCTGAATATATCCATGATGCCACTCTCTGGTCACTCTAAAGACCTCTCTCTTAAAATAAATAAATAAATAATAATAAAATATACCAGCGGGCACCCTTCTCCCTTGAGATAACATTTTTTGGTATAATTGTTTATTCATAGTTATTTATTTCATATCCTAACAAATATAATTAATTATGGAAATTTAAAAAAATTTAAGTTTTGTCTTAAAACCATTGTGCCCCAAATCTGAATTTAACCTAGAGCACCAAAAGAGCTGCTAGGGCTGCACAATTAATCAAATATTAACCACTATAGCTTTTCACAATTAAATGAACATGATAACCTGAGATATTGATGTTTTAAATGTTCATTCTGCTCATGGAAAACTGTGCTGCCAGATGTTTTAGTTTCACTTTTGGGTAAAAATATTATATTATTATTATTATTATTTAAATTGTTTATCTAGCCTCTTAATGATGCTTAATTTTGCTCTCAAAGTACACTATACTGATGCATTTAACTTCAAAATGTAGCCAACAAAACAGTAGGGGGAATACGCCTGTATTTTTTCATATTGCAGAAAAAATTGCAGTATCATTTTTTTCCAGCATGGTGCAGTCCTAGTTTGTACATTAGCAGCAATGTAGCACATCATGGAAGAAAAGCAGTGCGCTGTTTACTTTAAAATGAAAGTACAATAAAAATGTATCAAAGAATAATCGTGATAAATAATCGTGATTTCATTATTAATTCAAATAATGGTGGTTATCATTTTGGCCATAATGGCGCAGCCCTAGCCTGCTGGTCTGTATATTGTCCCTTTACAAAAAACAAAATTAAGAAAAAGAAAGTAAAAAGAAAAGAAAAACAAGAAAGACAGGAAGGCTCATCTGCTCCTCATAATAAAACCCAGAAGTTTTAGGCTCGTAGATGCTGCAGCGGGCGGGCCGAGCGCAGTGGGAGGCGCTCCACGCTGCTTAAAATGACCACAGACGAAGTTGAGCCTCTCACTGATGGTGAGTGGACAAAGGTCCTAGAAGAGCCAGAGGCGAGGCCGAAGGTACAGGGCTGACAAGCGGGAATACAGTGGACTAATACCGGGGTCGGGTCTCCCGGTGTGCCGTGGAATACCACCAACATCTGGCTGGACCGGGATGTACCGGAGGAACCGGCAGATGCTCCGAGAACATGTTTAACTGTGTCTCCAACAGCGGGGTGAGTAACAACATATTGTATAGACACAATATATATCTTCATTATAAAAGGCTTTACTCGACTGTATTCATTTTAAATAGTTTCTCATCTCAGATACTTAATATTATTTAGACACAAAAAATCATGTATTTCTGTATTTTGGAGGATCATATAGTAATTTATATAATGAAGGTTCGTAGTAATAGCAGTTTTATCTGCTAATAGAGAGGTATAAATCTAAGTTTAGTCTTTACCTCACGCACTATTAATTGTATAACAGAAATTAATTTTACAACCTACAGTAGTGAAACCATGTCGGCCTAAACCATAAAACTGTCGAGGTTATAGCAGCCTGACAGGTTATAGGCCCAAGAAAAATCTGACTTTTATTTACAGGTCAAACTAAAGTCATATGAGGAATACAGGGCCAAGACTTCCAGGATTTATTCATTATTTGGTTTACATATTATATTCTCTTCATTCCAAACATGATACGCGTACATGCATTAATTAATATATTAATTATAATATATTATCCAGCCAACATCCAATCAAAGCAACTGATCATTGTAGCATGTGAGCTAATTCAAAAGCTGTGATTTTATTTAAGTGCCTGTTTTTTGGTTGTTATTCTCTATCATTCTGTATTATTTTTATCCTCCTTCTTATCATTCTTTGGTTAGATTTCTCTTGTCTCACAAAAAGACCATTTAGATTAACAGCAACAACAATAATAATAATAATAATAATAATAATAATAATTGTAGCTACTACTATCCAGATGAGTTTTATTATTTTATTAAATTAAATTTATTTATTTATATCCTTTATTTAACCAGGTGAGAAACTCATTGAGATTAAAATCTCTTTTCCAAGAGTGACCTGGCCAAGAGGAATTGCAATTAAGAGGTGAAATACACGCTTTTGATCCAACAACAACAACAACAACAACAATAAATAACTAAATAAATAAATAAAGACGTGAAATACACACTTCGGCTCCTACAATAATAATAATAATAATAATAATAATAATAATAATAATAATAATAATGTCAGAAACGACAGCGCTGTGACCACTTTGTCATAGTAGATGTTCTCCAGGTGAAACTAGTTTGGTTAACGTCATATTTCGGTGATCACGTGAGGAACTCACCTGCCGGCTGTCACTGCAGGTAACACTCACCTGCACCAGGCTGACTGCTCGTTATCACTTGCACATGCGCTGCTGAACAACACAATTAGTCAGAATGACGTTCAGCTGTGCGCGAGGCGGGTCTGGCCCCAGGTAGGATTTAATAATAGTCACATGGAGACTTCGTTATGACTTCCTCTACAGAGTGAATATGAGGAGTCAGTCACCGCCGTACTGGCCTGTTCTGACACATGACAGCACATTAATAAAATTTAAATGCCTCCAAAACGTCTGAGCGACTGTTTGGTTTCGGGTTAATCTTCATTAGTGAGCGGGCTAATGACCGCGGTTGCCATGGGAATATGAACGGGACTACTTCACGGTGTCCTGCGAGTCGCTCCGGACCCGCTGACACCATGTCGGAGGGAGAAAGGAGACCTCCGGAGGCGGTTTTCACTCAGCTACAACAAGGACATGTTTATGTGGACACAGTAGGTGCTTCGGTACCAAACCAGCAGCTTTACTGAGGACTCGCTCAGTTTCCAGGCGGCGCGTAAAGCGGAGCTGGCGTGACTGTGCGCGCACTTCAAAGTGCCGCCAGGCCGTTTAGCTTTGTCTATAATAGCATGTTGCTCAGGTGCTAGCTACACAGGCTAGTTTGAAAGCCCTTCACTTTTAACACATATCAAAATCCGCACCCTCTGCTTGCCTAAACTTTCGTAAGATATTTATTTAACCATTATTTAACCAGAGAAGTCATTAAGGACAACTTCTTATTTGCAATGGCGGCCTGGTAAAAAGCCTCTTAGGTGAACTATATATATTATAAAATGAGGATTTATTTGTATGCTGCTGTTACATTGTCAGCTTGTTGCTCCTGACAGGGCTCCTCTGGGCCGGATGATATTTTCGAGGAGGACTCCTGCTCTCCGTCTTCCCTCTCGTCGTCCTCCTCTTCCTCCGTCCCCACCATGGCCTCCCTGCAGGGGAGAACCCTGTGCACCTCCTGCGGCCTGGAGATAGTGGACAGATACCTCCTCAAGGTCAGGCTCACGTACTGTATAATGGCAAGATAACAACACTGCAAAATTAGGCGTGTAAACCTTCTGGGACCAGGGACCGGGTACAGGGTAGACGGCCTATCCGAGGACCCCCCCTAGTTATCATAACTATTAACCTAGTAGGATACCTTTACTATCCTACTCTTGTATCCTCTTATCCATTGGAAATATTTCTATTCGTGAAACCTTTTATCATTTAGTTTCATAGTGAACAGAATTAAATATCTATTTAATCAAGTTAATGTCTTCATGATACTGTACATTTAAAATTACTAGTTTAATCCAGACTTTCAGTAACTGCTTCAACTTAACAATAGAATAGAAAATATTTTATTGTCTGCTTTTTGTGCACAAAAATGTGCAAAAAATGCTATTAAAAGAGTACATTAAGACATCATATTACATCCACACAGGTCACATTAAAACACAATACACCAGTAGAAGCAACATTAAAAAGAAGCACCGGGCACCCAGGACTGAATCTAGGTTAAATAAATAAAAATGAAAACAATGAACGTATTGCTCCTTATTCAAATTATTGGCACACAGCTCTGAACAAATCAGAACAGAAGTTGCAAAACACATCATAGTAATTGAGCATATTTGCAAAATTTTCATTGGATTATTAGAGTGAGTGAAGTGATTCATGACAGATTGATGTGATGTGTCTCAATCGTATCAGTTTCTATTGGCCCAGAGACAATTTGGGTGGGAGTAATGGAGACGATATGCTGACAGTGCCGAGGGCCCCTGGGGGTCCCCGGACCCCACATTGCTCACCACTGATATAGAAGAAGTCGGACGAGCAATTCCCAGAAGGGCCATTATGTTTCTACTTTCCCATGGCTTGATGCTATTTGTATTTGGTATATTTGGGTATAGACACTTGTTTTCTGCTAAGTGTAATTATTCAATCTCATTTTGACTTTTCTTCTTTTTTTTTCTTCTTAAACAGAAGAATAATGAAAACAATGCAATTTATTGATTATTATTCATTTTTTGGCTCCTGCTAAGGTGAACATCATTTGTTTATTTTAATGTTTTCATAACAATCATTTCTTAAATTTCACAGTTACAGTCTGTAATTGAAGACATGTAGCCTGAATTTTAAAACTGCACTGCACTAACTGCATCAAAACAGGCTACTCAAAACCTGCAGTCAAATTATTTCTGGTTATTTAATTTCTTGATAATCATAATACCATAAATAAATAAATTATATATATATATATATATATACATATATGTGTGTATATGTGTATATATAAATATTATATAGAATATTTATATATATACAATATTTAACATATTTAAAAAATATTATTAAATTAATATTAATAATAATAATAATAATTAATATTAAAATTGCACCTGTAAGCCATGTGTTGTTAAAATCTCATCTCCCTCCATCTCAGGTGAACAACTTGTGCTGGCATGTGCGCTGCCTCTCGTGCAGCGTATGTAACACATCACTGGGGCGACACATGAGCTGCTACATCAAGGATAAACAAGTTTTCTGCAAACTCGATTACTTCAGGTAAGTCAGCTATTACACAGTTTTATCTACCTGTGGAGCACACGGGTACTTGTCTCTGAGAGTAGGGGCTAAGAAGGGCCTTACTGCAGACTTATAATAAAATAATGTAATTGCTATAGGAAGAGTTTTCTGTTAATATCTAAATTTATCTATCAGCTATCACATATTGAGACCCATTCTAATGATTCTTATACATAGGGGTATACTGTGGGTGCTGGAATAGGCCAGTCCAGGCTGGAGGGTTGATAGCTTCACCTGCAACACCTACTGACACATGAGGGCAATGTGAGAAGGAGAATCTCTGTTGACATGATTGGCACAGAGGAGGAAAGGGGTTTTAACGGATTATAATTCAGTGTAACTGGTGGCAAAATCAAGGTGAGGTGAGACAGAGGGCTTTTTTGCTGTAAAGTCTGCTCTTAGATTAGTGGAAAGAAAACATGCAAAATGTACATTTAGGTGTTTATTTTCCGGCTTTGTCTGTGTCTGTAGATTTCTCCTAAACTTACCAAGTCAGCATTAGATAATGCCGCATTTGCAGTGACATTTAATAGCATATTATACATACAGTATATATTTTTTTTTTTGCAAAATGTATGAAATTTTATAGGTCGTAAAAAAAGATGTTTCTCAGACTCTGAGCCACAATCTCCACTTCAGTAGCACTTATCCGCCAACCTTTCCAGTTTCATTTATATTCTGAAGGTTTTCATAGAGGGGTTTGTTCATACAGTATATTATTCATAACCTGATTTGATGTCTTATTCCTAAAACATGGTGAAAATTGATTATTTATGGCTGTTGACAGTATTTTTTAATTATGGAGTGATACAAAGAGATATTAAATATTACCTTGGTAAAATGGTTTGACTCTAATATGTCCACATAATAAAAAAATGAGATTTTAATCTGGCATTATCCAATATTGAGATTTCTGTTCAAGAAATTTTTGCAAATTAGCATATATTTAAAGAGAAAATCCCTCATTTGTATATTTAACGACAATTTTCAGAAAACTTGCAACACCAAAAATAATTGTCTTAATTTGAGTAATGAACTAGGGAAGTTTCACGGTGATATCTATTAGTTAAAACTTTGAATGGTGCAGTGGCAGGTTCAAACCCGGCTTGGGGCTCTCCTGTGTGGAGTCTGCATGTTCTCCCCGTGTTAGTGTGGGTGTTCTCCGGGTTCTCCAGCTTCCTCCCACAGTCCAAAGACATGCAGCTTAATTGTTGACTCTAAATTGCCTGTAGGTGTGAATATGAGCGTGAATGGTTGTCTGTCTCTATGTGTCAGCCCTGTGATAGTCTGGTGACCTGTCCAAGGTGTACCCAGCCTTCGCTTAATGTCTAAATAGGATAATCTGTTACAGATAATGGATGGATAGCAACTCATCTCCCCGTAACTATACCCTAGCTTGACTATTCCACCTCTCGACCTGTCAAACGTCTTTGTTCAGGAGGTACGGGACCCGCTGTGCTCGATGTGGCCGTAACATCCATTCGAGCGACTGGGTTCGTCGGGCACGAGGCAGCACCTTCCATCTGGCCTGTTTCTCCTGCACCTCCTGTAAGCGTCAGCTGTCCACTGGGGAGGAGTGTGGACTGCTAGAGAACCGGGTCTTCTGCCGACCACACTATGACATTATGATGGAGAATATCAAACGTGCTAAGGAAAATGGTGAGTGAAGTGAGTGAAAACAATATAACACCAGAGTCTTTTTAGAAACAATACTCCTAATTCATCAGAATAATCCACAGAGCTTGTTATCAATCCACTGTATTGCACTGTGATTAATTTTGATTTTTGATAGCAATTCATTGACACCAAATACTCATGTGCCAACGACTTGGAGGATGGCCACATTTGCAAGTGTGTGTGTATACTGTATATATATTCAAAATGTCAAATGATCCTTGTAACATGCTTTGTGTCTCGTCTTAAAGAGCAACCAAAAGTGGAGGAAGAGGATGCAGACAAAGACGAGTCCAGCACCATGCCCAGACCTGCTAAGAGGGCCAGGACCAGCTTCACTGTGGACCAGTTACAGGTACTGCCACCCAGTCTGTGTGTGCTTACTGCTGTCATTACCGGGCCATTCTTCCTTCTGACTGTAGTCAATTTGATTTTCTTGCATATGTTACCTCTGCTCAGCTCATTGATATACTGTGTTTCAGTAAGCTACAGAGCCAGGTACGTGTCTTAAGTAGTTTTAATTTAATTTAAATGAGTGTGAATGTTTGACTTAAATTTGTTGAGTAGCCAGAAATGTGAATGCTAATATTGCTGAAAGTCTTTTGTTTTCTGCCCTCTAGTGTACATTGTATTTGAACATAGACTGAGCACTCTTGGTGCAGTTTCTTCCAATCTGTTACACTACCAACATTATGTTATCATGTCCCCCTCTCTCATCTCTACATGTGTAGGTAATGCAAACTCAGTTTGCTAAAGATAACAACCCAGATGCCCAGACTCTTCAGAAACTGGCAGAGAGGACCGGTCTCAGCCGCAGGGTTATTCAGGTAACTGTTACTGCAATATTTTTTTTTTCAATAATTCAGTTGAGAAATTGATTTGCCACAATAGAGAAAGAATGATAGCTTTGTACGGTGAAGCTGTACGACCTGTAATGAGGCTCTGTATAATTCTGTCCATATATCAATCCATTTTCCCTGCATTCAGGTTTGGTTTCAGAACTGTCGAGCTCGTCAAAAGAAATACATCAGCCCAAATTCTGCCTCCTCCTTGATGACGTCATTTGCTCCGGGTCAGCTGACACCACCTTTGATGGAGGATCTGCAATACACCACCTATATTTCCCCAGATGCACCCCTCCTCACTACACTGACTTATATGGATGGTGAGAAACATGTACATGCAGGAAATACACCTCTCCTCCAAACGCCTGTACTATAGAAATAGAACAGGAGTAGAACAGACATTTCCATTCAGATCAGCACAGCAGCATGGTCAGAGTGTAGGAAAGCACGTTCCTATGAGCAGATGAGTTTGTTTGTCTGGTTTTCTCTCAGCAGTGAGGCATTGAAGCTTGGTGGAATTAGTACGCTAGCTAGCTAACTAGCGGACAGCTGGCTTGTTAGCTCTTGGGCTGGTTCCACCAGGGTTTGGTGCTGCACTGATTGTGGAAAACGAGCCAAACAGCAGGCTGGTGGGTCTAAGTGTTCCCTCCGCCAGGCGCCAAACGGTCTCGGTCTGGGTCTCATTCACATGACCGGAGGAAGGGAAATAACTTTGGATTTGACTATTAGTGCATTTTATAACTTTTAGGACTAATTTAAATAAGAACTATTCAAATGTTCACACTGGGTAGTTGAATTTTTTCAAAAATAAAATTCTGCTGAGTTACAGGCATCTCTTTCCCAGTGTAAGTCTATGGGAAAAAGTCGTTTTGGGCCCAGTGGCATCACGTGATGGACACGGAAGTTGTAGTACCACCATTTGGGCACTACAGAAATTGGCATCAGTGACTGGCGCTCTTTCTGGGGGGTTGATAACAGCTAACAATGATCGCCATTTTCCTTTGTACAGCAAACAGTTCAGTGACCCTTCTACTCCTATTTTATTTCTATGGTCCGTACACAGCTAGATCAGCACTATCAATACGAATCATCAGTAAAAAAGCGATGTATAGTTTGTATGGCTGCTAGGTAAAACTGATGCCATCACTTTTTCACTATAGTTAGCAAACCATAATGTTGTTTATTAAATTCTTTTTAGTTATTATAACATTTGGCCTCATTGTTATAGAAATATAGTAACTTGCTGATTTTAATCCACCACAGATTAATTACCAGTCTCTTGATTCATTCATAGTTCTTCATCCTTTTAACTCCACTAGTCCAAAGTCCAGACCCACTGTTGCTCCAGCCTCTCATCTCCCATTCGCTGACACAACTGCCAGTCAGCCATGCCTGAGCTACAGCCCGCCTCTCCAAAACTGAAGACTGTGGTTGGCTGATGGGAAGACGAAGAGCAAACCATTACTCTTTAATAAAATTAAAAAGCTCTGTGAGGATTGGATGACTTTGATTCATAAACTCTCCAAGATAACAGCAATTAATTTAAACAGTTATTTTAATTTTCACCACCTAATGCGTGAGCAGACACAATTACATGGATTCACAGGTGGGAATATATTTTGACAGTGTAAAATATGAGAGATGAAACTTCTGTTGATATGTATATGTTATGTGTTTAATTTATTTGGAGAATATGATGAGATAAGGCACTTTGTTGGAAAAAGAAAAGTCTAGATTTGGTTTTCAGTTAGATCTTTACGTAAGGATGTGTTTGAAGATAATAAAATTGTCATCTGGGCATTTAGAAAAGAGAGACAGAGTTGTGTGATTTCTCTTCCATAAGTACTATTTTAAAAAAATCCAGGATTGGTTTATAGTGCAAATTGTAACCACTCGCGATCACTGCTTGACGCTGTGATATTGACAGAGAAATATGTAGAAACACCTCACACAGTCTGTTCTCCACTTGAAGTGCCCACATCTGTTCTTCACAAAACATCCACATATCTAATTTTGGATAAACATTTCTTAATTTCTGCTTTTCAGTAGAGCATGTGTTAAGCACAGAAAAAAAGCAAATGCGATGTGTAAATGTTTTCTTAGATTAGACTGTTGGATAGAAGCCATGTATGAACTGCACACTGGGGATAGATAGACTGACACATTCATTATTTGACATACTGAAAAATAAAGTTTGTGGCTGCAACAAAAGCTTTGTTTATTTCTTGTTAAAATGTGCTTTCTTTCCTGGAATTGTGCTCTTCAAAGATGACGTTAATACTGCTACTCAAAGCATGTAAAATTGTGCGGTACTTGCACTTGTGTTGAGTATTTCCATTTTGTTTTTAATACACATCAGCTTTTCAGGAGGAACTGTTGTACCTTTTAACTTGGTTACATTTATCTGACAGTTATAGTCACAGGTTATTTTGCAGATTAGGTCTTTAGTGGTTGTATTTTTATTCAGTCATCGCAAATAATACAGTAAGTATGAACAGGACAATCAGTATTAAAGTCAACACTGTAGTAGTGACTGAATAGGCACAGGCAGAAGCAAACTGCTTATACAGTATAACCTATATTATCAAATTAAGCTAACCTCAAAAAATAAAAAAAATCATTCACACTTGTAACCATCAAAAATAACTTTGCAAACCATTCTTTTAAAAACCAAAAACGAATTACACATTCTTGATTTTATATTTGCATTATTCCATAATTTGACCCCAACAACAGAAATCCTTTTAATACCTGTTTTAGCATTTGTGTGTAACCCCTTCCATAACATATGATCAGTTAATAACGATAAATATATAAATCAATATAATCAATGCATACAGTACAATACAAACATGTTAAAGCATTGGCTCAATACTTTCATCATCTCAGACATTTCAAGGATTAGAACATTTCTTTGTCTCAAAAATATAGAAACTGTTATCCACGCCTTCATGGTCGATTACTGTAAGTTGTTGCTCTCTGGCATCAGCAAAAAATCCTTCTTCTGTCTCCAGTGCAACCAAAACTGCAGCTAGGATTCTGACCTGGAGGAGGAAACATGAGGCCTCACCCCAAGTTACCTATCAGATCTCTTATTGCCCCATATCCCTTCCCACACTGAGTCAGGGCACCTAGACTATGGAATGACCTGCCTGAGGAGATCAGGGTCTGTCTTTTCACTTTACTTTTTGTTAGAATGTGATTTTACTTATGTTTTATGACATTTTTGGTGTTTTATCCTTTGGTTTTTATATGTTATTGAATTTTAAGATAAGATAAGATAAGATAAGATATTCCTTTATTAGTCCCACAGTGGGGAAATTTAGTACCGGGGCTGAACGGTGGTGCAGTGGTTAGCACTTTCGCCTCACAGCAAGAGGGTTGCAGGTTCAAATCTGTCTTGGGGCTCTTCTGTGTGGAGTTTGCACGTTCTCCCAGTGGTTAATTGGTGACTCTAGATTGCCAGTAGTTGTGAATGTGAGCGTGAATGGTTGTCTGTCTCTATGTACCCTGCGATGGACTGTCGACCTGTCCAGGTTGTACCCCGCCTTCACCCAGTACTGGGATCAGCTCCAGCCTCCCGCGACCCCTAACAGGATAAGCTGTTGAAGATGGATGGAATTTTAGTACTTTTTGTTATCCCTGTTTTTATTGAAAAGCACTAACTGTGTTTTGAAAGGTGCTATATAAATAAAGATTATTATCATCAGTTATTGTTTTAAAACCATTGTGATGTTGTATGTGTGCTTCTGGCACCAAAAGGGATAGATCTGGCCCTGTTACTTGAAGGTATACTTATACTTTTTAAAAACTTTATAAGTTCAATACAATTGTAACAAACAATTAACAACAACAAACCATCTATTATAATTCTGCTAAAATATTCCACCGTATACAAATAATATAAACTTATTATACAACAAACAAAATGTAAGAAAAGGAAAATATGGACAACAACAAAAACAAGCAAATAAAACTAAACAAATACATTTAAAATGTCTAAACATTTTAATAGTTTTAGTCAATATGTAATTTTTAAGCTGTAAATTATCAATCATAAAAATCAGTCTCTTTTGGGGGCGGCAGTAGCTCAGTCTGTAGGGAGTTGGCTTGGGAACCGGAGGGTCACCGGTTCAAGTCCCGACATGGACCAAAAACTGAGTGTGGACTGGTGGCTGGAGAGGTGCCAGTTTACCTCTTGGGCACTGCCGAGGTGCCCCTGAGCAAGGCACCAAACCCCCAACTGCTCGGGGCGCTTGTCGGGAGCAGCCCCCTCACTCTGACATCTCTCCATTACTGCATGTATGTGTGTTTCAGGTCTGCATGTACCATGTATGAGTTTAACAGAGTGTAAATTGAATTTCCCCATTGTGGGACTAATAAAGGTAGATCTTCTTCTTCTTCTTCTTCTTAAAAATACAAGAGTTTATTCTTTTAAGACATATGCATGTGATATTTTTCTAGAATAATAATCACATTAATTATGTAAATTTCATCTCATTGTTGACAATGAGTAATATCTCAGTTTTTGTTACTATGATATTTTTTGAAGGCATACACGTAAGTATAATGCAATGACGTCATCGTAGACTTTTATTTTGAAAACACAATGTCCGGAAGTGGCGCTCGGCATTTGGCATGCGCATAATATAGAGGAAGAAAAGCGCCAGTGTTTAGCCGACGGCATTAAATTGTAAACATTAGCAACCCGGGCAACTTCTTTCTGTCGCTGGGATGGAAATATAAGGTAAATGTCGTCTAAATATGTTTATTTTCCTCAGATAGCTAGTTGTCACTGTTAACAATGTCAGCATAAAGCGTTGACGTTTACTTATTGGACGTGAGCATTACAGTTTTTAACAGAGTGGTTTCTGACCTGATGCTAACACAGGCTACCCTAAACATGTCGGCTAACTGGGGAATGTCTTCATATGTTGTTGTGTTTCTTTGGTATGATCGATTCACTTTATCGCCCTACGTTGTTGGATTATGTTGGGAGTCGCCTGTGGATTCCCTACTACAGAGCTAGCGGTAGCACATAACGTTAGCGTTAACCGACATCCTCCAAATTGCGTTAACTCGCTGGTTAGCGCCATGGTTTGTATAGTCTTGTGCGAATAAAATTAGCCTCGGTAGCAGTCTTTCCACTTAGTTTATTCTTTTTTCGTCACAGCTATCGATAAACCTCACTGGTGATTAACCTAGCTAGCAAGGTTAGCTAACTACCTTCAAATCCGGATCTGTCTATCTGCTGAAAACTGCTAACAACAAACAGTAGCTAGCATATGCTAGCATTACTTGTTAACCAGGCGAAGAATGCATTAAAACACATCACTCACAGGGAGCGATAGGACTGATATTGAGGATCTTTGGACAGAAAGCTGATGTTATTAGTAAGTTTACATCCGGGCCGCTGTGTTGCTGATACCGTGCGACACTTAATCGTTTTTCCTTCCTGTTTCCGCACTAATTAAACCTGATCTGTGATCAGGTCAATAACCTCAGCGTAATGCATTCAGTGACAGCTGATTCCCACACCCACTGTGTTCAGTATCAAATATAAAAGTATTTTAACAACAGATAAAATTGCTAACGTTCATGTCGTAAAAATGGGCTCTAATTAATCCATTCACATATCTAACAATGCAGCTTAAGTATACAGTATATTTCATTCATTCTGTTAAAGCAGCAGAGAGAGCTGGAGCGAATGTGATTTTAAAAAGTTATTTTTATAAAACGGTCACTATATCTTGACAGTAGTGCATGAGACAACAATCTGAAAACAATCGCACGTCCGCTGCTGTCTTCAGTTGTCCTCCAGTGTCTGCAAGGTTTCACAGCCTGGAGGAAAACAACCAATCTGAGTAGATCTGGAGTCTACTATATTGGAGCAGCTGTCAGTCACTCGTAAACTCTGATCAAACGGTCAAACTAGGCAGTGCTGATCAAATATGAATCAATGTTCTCTTACTGTAATGCAAGGTTTGTGACCCAGCAGCCATGTTGAGATCAGTCGAGGAAACATCAAGCACCGTCCACCAGCCAGAGCAAACTTTCTCATTTTACAGCTTAACAGTAATCGCAAGGTGTTTCTGAAAACATTTGAGGAGAGCGATAGACGTTACAGTAACAGTATTGATTCATACTTGATCAGCACTGCCGAATTTGACTGTTTGATCAGAGTTTGTGAGTGATTGACAGCTGCCTCTGTTGAATGAACAGCCAATAGGAACACTCTCTCTGAAATAAGCTGTGACTGTCCAAAGTCTTCATCACAGGCTAGATTTTTTAAAGCCTGAAAACAGAGCAGTGAAGAGGTGCAAAAGTCTAGTTTTCTCTCAGATCAGATCTGTAAAATATATCACAGTTCAAACCAATTGCCCTGCAACAAATGCTATCTAAGTTGATCCTATAGTAGGTGTTGATTAGTGGTGGTGTTGTGTAGGACTGTATTGCATTGAAAGGCAGCTCACAGTACATCGAATCCCATTTACACGTGTTTAGATAAACATCACTACATAATTATAGTGTCCACATGGGCTAACCATAGAATTGGTTAAACACCTGTTTGACAGTATCAACTATAACTGCACATAATAAACTTTACAAAGGCAGGGATTACTGCAGGACGATGGTGTTTATGTTGTAATAGATAACTAGGTGTGTCTAATAGTGTCAATGTAAGCAAATGGGTCAATCTGCTCTCCGTCTTGTATTGGAGAAATGGATACAGGTCAGATTCAGTAGGTAGCAGGAAATGTTGTGTGGCACAAACTACAATGATAAAATGAAAAGCAATTTGTGTGCCCTCGCTAGAGGATGTCGTAGTGTTGTCGCAGCTTCCATTTTCCAAATGGAAACATAAAATTAGATACCAAACTAAATGTGCTTGTGAAAGGGCCCCCCTGCAAATACTGCTACTCTGACTTTAAGTTTGTCTTGACGACTCCTCAGGACAGACTGACTACAGAAAAGGTGTGATTTTGTTGTGTTTGTAGGTCAACCCCAAGGTGTGGGACCAGCCATTGTTCTTCAGTGCATGGACGCAAAGCCAATGCGCAGGTAGGTGTGGTATTAAAGTATGAAGGAAGTTTTTGCAGATTGAATAGTATGTTGGTATTATTCCAGACCTCCTCTAGACTGTTAAACAAGAATGGTTGGATTAGTAGAATAGTAGGTTAAATGTTACCACCATGGGAGGTTGAATGTCCATGTGGGCTGAAAGAGTTTTTTACTCAAGGAAAATCCTTTGTGCTCAAGAGGGAAAAATGTACTTCTATCCACTATAGTGGAAACTTTTTGAGACAGGGTCTATTTGGAGATCTTGTGTGAACCCCCTATGACTCATTGGCTCCCAACCTGTTATGCCACCACATAAGCTTGTCTACAAGACAGAGCCCAGCCATACAGTTTCACCTTGATCAAAGTCATTTAACCGATAACCGACAATAAACATTTTAACTGATTGACACTATCGGCTAAACGGCTAAAAGAAATATTAATAATTAATTAAAAAGCTGAGGAAAAACAGATGTTCCCAAACACTTCATCATCATGGTAACTCCCCTGATTATTAAAAAAAGAAATCTTGATTTGTGTTAAGCTACCAAGATAACTCCAGAGCTGACTTGAGATGTCAAGTGAAAACCAAGGATACATTTACTCTCTTAATTACTGCCCATCTTGTCCATGTTTAGGGCCACCAGCGCACGCCAAGACGCCACTGGAATGGACATCACCAGCCGCTGTACTCTGGGGGACCCCAACAAACTCCCTGAAGGGGTCCCCCAGCCTGCACGCATGCCCTACGTCTCGGACAAACACCCACGACAGACCCTGGAGGTGATCAACCTGTTGAGAAAACACCGCGAGCTCTGTGACGTGGTGCTGGTGGTGGGCGCTAAGAAGATTTATGCTCACCGCGTGATCCTGTCTGCCTGCAGCCCTTACTTCAGGTACAAAGAGACAAACACTGAACTCAACCCACATCTGGCGAAGGAAGATATATTTGGAAATGAATCCACAGTAACAGCTCTTGATTTTGCATGTTCATCTTCAGGGCAATGTTCACTGGAGAGCTGGCAGAGAGCAGGCAGACTGAAGTGGTTATTCGTGACATCGATGAGAGAGCCATGGAGCTGCTCATTGACTTTGCCTACACCTCACAGGTAACAACAGCAGCAGCAGTGAACAGTGTTTATATTTGGCATTACGGATTGGTGGTGTGTTGCTTATAACAACACAAAATGCCATGTGAAACTATTGACGAGAATGTGTAATAGAGTTGGCAACTGATAGGATTTTATTATTATAGATTCCTCTTATCGATCTGATTCTGTATCGATTCCTGATAAATAGTTGGGTAGAAAAAGAGCGCATACAGTCAAGGCTGCAAACTAACGTAGATGGGAGACGCTCTGCAGGCTCACCAATCGCAGCTTCATGGAAAAAGTGTATGTGATGAGTCTGTGATGTCCTGACCTCCCTGTTCCCAGGTGACGGTAGAGGAGGGAAACGTCCAGACGCTGCTACCCGCAGCCTGCCTCCTCCAGCTGGCTGAGATCCAGGAGGCCTGCTGCGAGTTCCTCAAGAGGCAGCTGGATCCCTCTAACTGTCTGGGCATCAGGGCCTTCGCAGACACACACTCCTGCCGCGAGCTGCTCCGCATTGCAGACAAGTTCACCCAGCACAATTTTCAGGAGGTGAGAACATAAGAATACATAAGATAATAACTGTCCACATCCCTTAGAATTATGCAGTCATGTCAATCATGTGTTGTACTGTTTGTTATGCAAAAATGATGCCGGTATATTTAGACTGATGGTACAGAAAACACTGTTCACATGCATCTGTATTTTACACTTAATGTCTTTTTAAGCTGTGCAAGCAAATTTCTTTAGTTTGCATATTTCAGCTTTAGTCAGACTAGTTTTGATAATGAAGTAGGGCTGCAGCTATTGATTATTTTAGTAATTGAGCATTTTACTGATTATTCCATCAATTAAGAAATAATTACATATCGTAATGAAATAGTCCACTTATAGTGTTCATTTTCAATCTTATTAAACATGACAAAAAAAAACTGCGTTAGATTAATGATAACCGGAAAAGTGATTGTTCGGGCAAAACAAGACATTTTAAGACATCACCTTGCGTAGAACTGAAATGAGCGTTTTGCTTTTTTTCTGCCATTTTATAAACAAAGCAATTCATCTAGAAATTGATAATGAAAATAATCATTAGTTGCAGCCTTAAATAGTTCTGTCTTTCTATAATGCCTGTCAAGTCAAATAGGAGGGGCTCAGCTCAACAGGTTACATAGTCACATGGCGGACAATATAAATCATGCTTTGTAAAAAGAAAGAAAGAAAAGAAAGATATTCCTTTATTAGTCCCACAGTGGGGAAATTCAGTTTTACACTCTGTTGTTCACACACAGTACATATACATGCGTCAATGGAGAGTGTCAGAGTGATGGGGCTGCTCCTGACAAGCGCCCAGAGCAGTTGGGGGTTTGGTGCCTTGCTCAGGGGCACCTCGGCAGTGCCCAAGAGGTAAACTGGCACCTCTCCAGCAACCAGTTGGTCTTGGTCCATGGGGGTCTTGAACCCGTGACGTCCGCGTCCTAACCCAAGTCCTTACAGACTGAGCTACTCCGCCCCCCAAAAGAGTAGTAAAGTGCAAATGGAGCAAAAGTAATGCAGATACTTTTGCAAACTTCTGACCTGTCATCGCAGGAAAAGACTCAAGGCAAAACTATACAGGATCCAGCTAGTATTATTAATGCTATTAACCATATCTCTGTTTTTCCTGATATGACAATTCAAGATGTCTGTCTTTCATGTAACAACACACAGGATTTGTAGAACATAAATTTCACGTGCCATCTATCATGATGAACTTAAATCGCTCAGAGAAAGCACTGTAGTGATGGATTTTTCTGATGGAGGAGAATTTAAATTTCCTGCTCTCTCTCTATAGCTCAGCTGCTGACTGACTGTTCTACTCCCTTGTTTTAGGTAATGGAAAGTGAAGAGTTCATGCTGCTGCCGGCCAACCAGCTGATTGACATCATTTCCAGTGATGAGCTCAATGTGCGGAGCGAGGAGCAGGTTTTCAACGCTGTGATGGCCTGGGTGAAATACAGCATCCAGGAACGCAGACCACAGCTGCCCCAGGTTGGTGGCTGGAGAAATATCTCATCACAGCAGTCACTGGTTCTGCCGCCAGTATTGTTATTGGTGTACATTCCAGTCATAAACCCTCAGCATTACTTCAGACTGCTGTCATAGCAGAAGAACACTTTGGGACTGACATGGGTTTCCTGTGTTGTGTAGGTCCTGCAGCATGTCCGCCTACCGCTGCTCAGCCCCAAGTTCCTGGTGGGCACCGTTGGGTCAGACCCTCTCATTAAGAGTGACGAGGAGTGTAGGTGAGTGCTGTTTGTTTGTCAACCATTTCGATGCTTTTGGTGGGAAAATGCTGCTGGTGCCGAGCCAGGAATTTGAGGGATTTCTTTAACCCTGAAAGACCCAATTAGACCAGTTTTTGTCTGTTTTTAGGGGGTCCAGGGGGTCTTTAGGGAGATAGCAGATCAACAGTAGTAGTAGTCTCATCAGTTTGGGTTGATATCACAGATTTGGTGCTAAATTTAACCATTTTTTACCACTGGAGAATTGATAAAACTGATCAATAATCTCTCCAAAATACCACATTAAGACTCCAAGACACAATAGAAAAAGCCATGCTGCAATTTTTGTATCAAAAACGATTGACATTTGGAGATTTCTGCAAGAACTGCATTTTATTGGTGATTGTATGGTGAGCACTTCTGTTGTGTAAATTGCTCATAACCCCCCTTATTTTCAATGTAGCTAGGAAAGCCATCCATCCTCTGAATGCTCCAGGTCTCTAGTTTGTGGCTGTAAAGTTTCATGAGGCTGTGATTATCCTCGAGGTCACCACAGGTCATTTTATACAGTGAGGTCAAGTTTTAGAACGGTCTCATTACAATGAAATGGTTACTATGGGGACTAACATCATCACACATTAATGCAGTTGTGCTCATTGGATCCACAAGAGTCTCAGCTTTACAGTGACACCCCATTTATGTACTTCAAGACTGTGTAAGAACCCCAGTATACAGAAATATTTAAAAACGGCATTTTAGACTAGGAGAAAATAACACATTTTTACTGCATGCATGAAGGGTTTTTGCTTCAAACTCCACTCATAGGTACCCATAGAACTCATTTTCATTCATATATCTTGAGGTCAGAGGTCAAGGGACAGCCGTGACAGGTTTTCCTAACCAAAATTTAGCCCAGCATTGGAGAGATATTTAACCTCCTTCTGGACAAGCTAGAGTGATGTGGTTGTTACTAATGGATTTCGGGGTCTAGTTTCATATGATGCCCATACTTTCACTTTACATCTAAAACTGCACCTGCTACAGCGTCTGAGAGACAGTAAAGTTGGCCGGAATCACTGGTCGGACTGGTCTGTATCTGTCTATTTTCCCCCTTAGTTTTGTATACATTATACAATATGCATTTTTTCAGAGACCTGGTTGATGAAGCCAAGAATTACCTGCTGCTGCCGCAGGAGAGGCCACTGATGCAGGGCCCCAGAACCCGGCCAAGGAAACCCATCCGCTGTGGCGAGGTACTCTTCGCAGGTCAGTTCCTTAGACAGTAAATTAAAAGCGGGGTTTCCATTGCATCAAATATATAGACTTTTGCAGTAGTATATAGATACCGCTGCCAGTTTGGAGGATGGTATAAAGTGTCCTTATTGGATGGAATGATTCACCTTCGTCATGAGCCAATTTAATATTGCATACTCTCCTCTTTGGCTCTTCTCCTATGTCTCTTTGCCCTGTAGTTGGTGGCTGGTGCAGCGGCGACGCCATTTCCAGCGTGGAGCGTTACGACCCCCAGACCAACGAGTGGCGCATGGTAGCGTCAATGAGTAAACGGCGATGTGGAGTCGGTGTCAGCGTTCTGGATGACTTGCTGTATGCGGTGGGAGGTCATGATGGCTCGTCGTACCTCAACTCCGTGGAGAGGTGTGGCACAGTCACTTATGCTTTGTTTAGAGATTTAGCTCTAGAAGTGAAATTCTCGAATAATATAATCATATATAATCTTTATTCCATCTCTTTTGTCCAGATATGATCCGAAGACTAATCAGTGGAGCAGTGATGTGGCCCCCACTAGCACTTGTCGTACCAGTGTAGGCGTGGCTGTTCTTGGTGGATATTTGTATGCTGTAGGGGGACAGGATGGGGTTTCCTGTCTCAACATTGTAGAAAGGTATCTGTTGATTGTCTATTGTGAGAGGCCTACAGGTTCATACCCAGACACTTCTTTTTGAGCTTGACTGTTCATTTTATAATGCTTTTCTGGCACCGGCTCCTCTGATATTATGACCCTGTCAGCTTCACTGTTTATAGCTTTACTTTGATGGCCAGCCCACTCTTGGCCACACACAATGACTTGCTTATATTCAAATAGAAGTGTAGTAGAACAGTTCTGACCATTACTGAAAAGCCAGTGTCTAGTTCATATCCTTGTAATAAAGTGGCACCTTCCTATGCTTTAGGTATGATCCCAAGGAGAACAAATGGACTCGTGTGGCCTCCATGAGCACCAGGCGACTGGGTGTAGCTGTCGCTGTGCTTGGGGGCTTTCTGTACGCTGTAGGAGGGTCTGATGGGACGTCACCATTAAATACGGGTATGGTGCTGGGTCACATGAGAAGTACAAGCTTACATTAACCCAGAGCTTTGACAAAATGATGGTTAGGAATGAGAGGAAACTTGTCTCCCTCGTAGAAGTCTGACTAAAATTACCAGGAACTTCTTGGTAGAAACCTGGCTGTAATGAAGGGTGGGACCATCCATTCTGAACTCTAACACAAAGGCATATTAAGTTAAGAATAGAAAGGCTTAATCTGCCTTAAAGTGCAGTATGAGGTAACAACTTAATATATTGTTATTTTACAGGAAGTAGAAGTAACCATAGGTCTGTCTCAGCTCCACTACATTTTTCATTAGTTGTCAAAATGTCGATTGCGATCATTTTATATTTTGTTTTTCCCTCCTTCCTTTTTTTCGGTCTTCCCTTCTCAGTGGAACGCTACAACCCTCAAGAGAACCGCTGGCACACGGTGTCTCCCATGGGAACCAGGAGGAAGCACCTCGGCTGTGCTGTCTACCAGGACATGATCTACTCTGTTGGAGGGAGAGACGACACCACAGAGCTGAGCAGTGCAGAGCGATACAACCCAAGGACGAACCAGTGGTCTCCTGTAGTGGCCATGACATCCAGACGGAGTGGGGTGAGTGTGGTGGAAATATGAGGGTTGTTTTTGATTAGTTTTAGTTACTGCTTCACAGTCGATAGACTGCATTTAATCTCTAAATGTTTTTAGGCTGAAGTGTAATTTGTGTGTGTAGGTGGGCTTGGCCGTTGTAAATGGTCAGCTGATGGCAGTGGGAGGCTTCGATGGGACGACGTATCTCAAAACGATAGAAGTCTACGACCCTGATGCCAACACATGGAGGTAAGAGGCACTACGATACTGGAACTTCTAACTTCAATACAATACAGTGGGGGAAAAACTGACATAGCTTTGAATGCATAAAATGTTAGCTTTTTATTAAAAGATAGTAGCTGAGAACAGCAGAATGACCAGTAAACCCTAAACAATGATAGAAACTTATTATTGAACATCATGCCTGAGCACACTGCAATGCTAATTTCCATAATCGTGTGAATAGTAATTCCCATTATGTGTTAGCATCTAGCTAACAGACTAAGTTCTAGTTATTTGCCACATGGTTGTAGCAGTCATGCTAAGTTTGTTAATAGTTATTTCAGCATTATGCTGCTAAACTGAAAGCCAGCATTCATGGAAGGCAGAGTAACATAACAAAATCTGCAAATAAGACGATTGACAACAAGACAGCTCTGAGAGTGAGAGCTCTCTTGGGCTTAAGTTACAGGCCCCTCAAAGGGGAAAAACTTTTCCAAGGATGCCCGATAATCTTAACCCAGATTAAGCATGATGCTTAATTTATACTCTTGATGTCACTGGAACTGTCTGTATTCTAAAACTTTTTAACCTAAATACTTCAGACATGTTTGATAGTGAGAAACTGAAACACATTTCAATTTAAATCATATTAACGTCACTTTGTAATCAGATATGCTTTAGTTTAGCTGGCTTCATGGTTTTGTATGCTGGCAACTAAAGACACGTGATGCATTTGGGTCTCCTGTCAATCCATATAAGTGTCATACAGGCCCGTTGTAGCCAGTTTGGTCTTAGCGTCACTTGATAATATGGACTGACTCAAATATTTCTACATGCTTGCCAGCTAGCTAGCTGGCTAATTAGTTGAGTTTTTATTGGCTTACAGCTAATGTGGGTGGGAGTAATGGACACAATATGCTTATTTTATTGGTGCAAATGGTCCCCATCTGTAGGTATCTTACAGCACAGTTTTATAATTTATTGCAAATTATTTCGCAGTCTCCCTGACAGAATGCCAAGAATCGCTGAGTTAGAATTTAACACATACATCAAAATATTAAGATTCGTGCCACACCAAAACTCCTAACTATTACACACACGAGAAGAGGTGATTAGACCTCCACATGGACAGCACTTTAAAAAACTACAGACATACTAAATACTAAACCACCACAGAAGCACCAAGAAGGTAATCAGCTATATATATACACAGTATGTATATAATATATACTGTATATCTCTCCTCTTCTGTCATGTTATCATCCAACATGAGAACTGAACTTCTGTTTCCTCATCATTTGACTCTCTTTCCAGGTTGTACGGAGGAATGAACTACCGCCGGCTAGGTGGGGGAGTGGGCGTCATTAAAATGACTCACTGTGAATCTCACATATGGTAACGCCACCCACCTACAACCCCCGCCCCCCACCCCACAAACACACACACACACTCTCACACTTCTCATCATTTTGCAATGGATGCCTCTTCTCACCGACTCCCGTGCCTCTGAAAGAGACGCTGTAATTGACGCGAGGACGAGAAAGACGTGGGGGGGAGACGAGACCGAAAGAGGAAGAAACTTTTGAACTGTAGCTCATGCCCGACCCCACGCTGAGGTCATCGATTTTGGAATACCCTGGTTGTCTTCATCGATGGGTCGCCGTCACCACGAAGTGCACTGAGAGCAGAAATCTACCGTTAAGCTTCCACTGTGGAGCAGACAGTCCTTCTCCCGTGACCTCTACAAGCCTCTCGGTCTGGGACATTTGATTCGGCGTGGGCCGTGGAACTTAACAAAGATTGCTGCTGGGGGAGATTAGCTTACATTTCTGAGATTTAAGAAGGTCAAGCACCAGGTCACTGGAAGAGGGCTTTTTGTCCCCCTGGGACAAACAAAGTGTTTGTTTTGTTTTTTTAATCTGAATTTTGAAATGCCAGCCCTCAAGTTGTGGTTACAGAACACCGGCCTCAATGAGTTAAAAAACAGCCAGCGGATCAGCAAATGTTCTGTTCATTGCGTGTCAGACGTAAATCCACTCTCTCATTCTTTTTCCCACTTTGCTTTTGGCTTGGACGCGTACATCTCAGCTGTGGCTGTCATGTCTCTGGGCCTCGTTTGTAGCATTAATCAGTGAAAAGCTGTCAGGCAGTTATCTTCTGAAGGAGAGGGGAAAACATAATTTATTTCACCAGTATGAGGAAATCACTGTTGCTCAACATTGTCTCCCAAACATCATTGAATGGGGCTTTGTCGCTGCACTTTACAGGAGGCCACTGTGGCTGTTTTATTAAAGATTTCAGCTCAGATGCTGACATCTTAAATAAAGTACTTGGACACCAGAATCATCCAGTGGTGTTGGCTCCAGTCCTGTATTCTCAGTATGATTCAAACTAACTAGGCCACCCAACCACGTGAAAGTGTTCAGACTAGGGCTGTCAGTCAATTAAAATATTTAATCATGATTCATAGCAAATTAATCATGTTTTATCCACTCGAAATATATGTTAAAGGGGAATTTGTCAAGTGTTTTACACTCTTATCAACATGGAGTGGACAAATATGCTGCTTTATGCAAATGTCTGTGTATATTTAGAACTGGAAATCAATTATCAACACAAAACAATGACAAATATCGTCCAGAAACCCTCACAGGTACTGCATTTAGCATTAAAAAAAATCATAACTCAAGCCCATGACTTGACTATGACTTGCCCCAAACTGCATGTGATTATCATAAAGTGGGCATGTCTGTAAAGGGGAGACTCGTGGATACTTTCACTCTTCTCCCAACTGGCTTTGGCAAGAGTTTGATTGACAGCTGGTTCATCCAGTCACACATGCTATGCACATCCATTTTCCAAACGGTTTCTAATTATTGCTTCTCAGATGGTTCTGTGTAACAAAACATCTGGCGGGTCAGGTTAGGCAGTTGTTGAAAATAGGAAAAATATAGAATTTCAATAGACTTACCTACTAAAGCTAACGGCTAATAATCCAAAATGCTCTACGCTCTGGAGAAAATCAAATATAATGCAAACATACTGCTTTAAAATACTAGATTAATTTCTGTTTCCATAAAAAAGTATTAAATTGTGTGTTTAAAGCCTAGGTCCTTTAAACACTATACACTTGTTAATGTGTAATGGTGCTGAACACTGGAGCCAGTGATACTGTGGACACATTATTTTAGTGTCTAGTTTAGTGTTTAGTGTCTTTCTCATAACATAATGCATCAAGTAAACGTCCTTTGTCAAAGGCGAGTTAGAGGAGAAATGTGATTTTTTTTTTTTTTTTTTTTTTCTAAATGCAAAGTTTTAAGCCTGTGATACAAAAACAAGTTCAGCGACAAATGAAAAATTGGATGAACTTTGTAAATATGTAGACAGACCCGAAGCTATTTTCAGCGATCCATTTAAGATGCTGATCACCTCTGGGTGATATGTTCCCCACAGCCAAGGCAGCACCAAGAGCCAAGCTCAGATCAGAAATGATCTCATTTATGAGGCGGTAGGAGGTTATGTTTTCACCAGCCATGGATTTGAATGGTATTTTTTTTGGAGGGCTGGGGTGTGACACAATGAACAATCCATTACATTTAGTGGCGATCCGGATCATTATCTGGATTCAGGACTTTTTTAAAGGATTCCAGTCAGCCATAACATTAAGACCAGTGGGTGTAGCACATGCGCAGTGTAACTGATACGACGCTGTCCAGTTGGAAAGTTTTTACGATGCGCCGCTACGTACTGCTCATATCAACACAGACAAAAATACACTTGGATGATGGTGCAAGCTGAACAGAGAGAAGGGGGGCAATTGTTTTTGGAGGTCTAGTGATAATAATTATATTAATAATAACAATAATAATAGGACAGCATTCTCTAGCCAAAACAATTCAGCAGTTTTAGAGTATATAAAACCTGAAAATTTCTGTTTTTTTTTAAATTTGCAAAGTTCCATAATATCCCTGATAACACAAATCAGGGAGCTGTTTCCTCATTTAAATGGAGGAGAATCAAACCAACTTTCTGTCTGTTACATGCTTAAAAAACACTTAGAGCATCAAAGTCTGACCTCTGTCCTGCAATAAACAAAACAAGTTGAAGATTTTTTTTTCTCGACGGTGGATTAGGACAAATGCAGTAGTATATTTACCTCAGTTTTTTGTTAAAAGAATGGACCACATTAATACAATTCTTCACTTTACCTGCATTAATAAAGTCACAACTCGTGGGAGACACAGGTCCTTTTCTGTGTTTTCACTTCCCAAATTTTTGTGTTCTGGTATTATGCTGTCTGCAGCACATTGTAATGGCTCCACCTGCTGGACGACAGTTCTGGTGCAGCACTGACATGGATTATAAAAGGTCCCCCTTGCAGTTTACTTCCTGGTTCCCGGTGGTCTAACTGACCTCAGATCTCAATGTGAAACACATGGAGGGTTTGAATAGATGATGAAATAGGTTTGGATGGATCTCAGAATTTATTGCACTGTGATTGGAAATGAATTTTAGATTTTATCTTTTTTTCTTAATTATATTTTATATGGGTGTTCAACTTTCCATCGTAGGAATCAGACATTTCAGGCCTCACACTGAGGGCGGCAGACTTACTTCATTGATTCAACATGTTTTGACCTGCTTTGTGTCACACACAGTCCATCACACTTCTGCACTTTAAAGTGTGTGTGGAACAAATGCTTCGCTGTAATAACAAGCAAGTGAAGGCAATGATACAATGGTGTTGTTATGCATTATTATAACTATAACCTCATTTTCATGAGTGAGCAGGTCCTAACCTGAATATTGGTGTTAATGTTTAATAATATGGCAACCCCAACCCTAGATTTCGCTGGGTTTAGTCTTCTATGCTAGTGGGAGATTTCAAGGCGCAGGATCACAGTTTGATGTTGAATGTGAATGTTTTGGGATATTTTACAGTCTCGCATGCTGATGCTCACTTGAAATGATGAATCTCACCGTTTCATGCCATTTTCTAAGATTTTGACTTTGGAGAAATTAACACATGCTGCATATTGGTTGCAGTGAATGCAGAGTCTGCGTTGCATAGCAAATATTTTGAACAAAACCACGGATCCAGTGTGGCGAACTGTGTATGCCTGCTTCTTAAACTCTCCCAGGAATACTGTATGTTGCTATTTTTCACTGCCACAGAATTACAAGGAAATCCCACTCAGGTTGAGAGTCAATACGTTATTGCTTTGGTTCAAGACAACCTCTTACTGTTCGAAAGTCGCCCTTTTGTGAAAAATACCATGTTTTCAGCTTGTGACGATGCATTTTTTTTAGATACTCCAATGAGGTTTTAAATGGTTTATTTAGTTTAAAAAGTAGCACAGATAATCCTTCAATTTATTTGAAAAACCTCACAACAGGTGTACTGAGAATGAGTTGAGGTTTCCTTTTAATGTCTTTGTTGGAATAATGATAAAACATCTGCTGAGGTCTAAGCTCTGCTAAGAGCACTTTTATTTTCACATACAGTGAAAGTTGGGGCTTTTCTCTTGAAGAGAAAGCCTCATCCTATGCTTCCTATTGGGATGGAGTTATTCTATGGGACTTTTATTTAGGGGAAAAAAGTCCTTGATTCGAGTTCGCTGTTAAGAAAGTTACATTCTGGGGCTTTTATTTTGGAAAAATAAGACCCATCCCTAATTTCCTGTAAACTTAGAGTGAGTTTGGGGCTTTTATTTTAAAAAAGAAGCTTCATCCTGGGCTTCCTTTTAAGATTGTTACTTTATAGGACTTTTAGTTTGAAAGGGATGCAAGAATTGGAGATTTGTGATTTTCATTGGACTGCTACAGAAAGTTCAGCCTGCAATATTACCAGACTGGTCTCATAAAAATTACATTCCCTTACAACAAAACTAATTTGAGAATCACGTTTCAAGGGAAACATATTTTAGCATGTATTATGTTTGTTTTTGACATGTTTGTTTGGTGGGCCAAACAACAAGAGGACTCTCACCCTGGAGAAAGGGTTTTAATTTGTTTCTTCCTTTTTTTGTTTTGTTTCAATGTACAACATTAACCACATGTTTAAAACTGTGACCATAATGTGGGAGAAAATATGTTTCCTTTGGGATGTAACTGATGATGTAATTTAGATGTATGGGAACGTAATTTTGTAGGCGACGAGGTTGGATATTTCTGGTGAAGAAATGGAAAGTATGGGAGGCAGAACAAACTCAGAAAATATTTGAATTATAACCAAAAGTTTCTTATTCTGTGGTTTTGTTGTGGAGACAGAAGCGTATACTCACTCTGGCGATCGATACTTGTGTTAACACACTGATCAGACTCATAGACCAGTAATATTTGGTTTCCCAAGCTGAGTGGAGTTTCCTTTTAACCATGTAAGCTACTAATGATGCATTGTGATTGTGATGAGCAGAAGTCAGCCAGCCTTCAGCCAGCAGCCTTTCTTCAGATATCTTGTTCTGAGTAGCCTCTGTGCAGTGTGTCCAACATGTGACCCAAACATGGTGGTGATCTCTGGTGTTTGTTTTCATGTGTCAAACGGCCGTCTCTCTGCTGTGGTCGCTGCAGCAGCTCTGGACTCACCGTGTTCACTACAGCAAGGATTAAACCTTTTCCTGGGAAAAAAACCCTAAATGTGTCTGACTCATTTTAATTGTTTGTATTCATGCAGAAAATTTCTTTTGAGTGAGAAAAAATAAGTGATTTTCTGAGGCATGCTTCTTTGTTCGATGTTCAACACGAGCTTATAAGCTCAAAAATGCCCATGAAGAACAAAAGTGAAATATTACAGCAAGAATAATGAGGATCATGTCGGGATGTCAGACTCATTTTAGTTCATGAACCACAAACCGGACCAGTAAAACCACTGCTTAATAACCCCACCTCCAAATGTTTCCCTTTCTTTGAGTGTGAAGAAGTACAAATACGTCCTGGAAACGTTCACAATAAATGAACAATCCATTTACTAAACAGGTGATGACCAGCCTGAGATGAGCCGCCGATCTCTCAGCTACCACTAAAATCAGACTGTTTCCTCAAACCTGCCGACAGCTCAGTTATCTGTTCTCAGTTGTCCAGGCAAGTTCCTGTATTTTCCACCATGATGAGTCTGATAGTGCCGCTGAATGTTATATTCTGTGAGCACTGAAAGGTGAACACATCAAGCACACTGGCTTCCTATTTACACCAATGAGTCTGTGGCCATGACTGTAAAAAAGGATGTCTGTAAATCAGGATAATTTAGCTCAATCAACTTCCGAGCACCAACACGCTCATAGCATCCAGTTCTGCCTGCTTCCTGTTAGCTGTATATGACTGTAATAATAGTATAGTAATATAATAATATATTGGCTGTAATTCATCACTTTTATTATCTTTTATTATTTTACTATCTGTGTGCTGGATTTTTCTGACTTCCATTTATGTCCATCGCTCACTTCATGCTCCTCTGGGAAGCAGCCGGGCAAGTAAATAGTTATAGTGTGCATTTAATATTTTTATTGTTCATCACAGGCCATTTAATTGAGTTTTACCTTTGTACAACACTTTGTAGGCAGATGTTTTAGCAGATGTTTTATTGGTTTTACTCCGGTATTTGCTCAGTCCAGAATGGTGGAAGCGTAGCTCTGCTGCTGGCCGCTGATGCTGCAATGGAACGAACAACTGACTGTCACGTCTTAGCAGTATGAGTCCTTTGCCCGACATCACTCTGTCAACCTTTCTTCTTTTATTGACGGACGTTGTCTTCCGGCGGCTCCGGTATGAAGATTAGCTGACTTCAGTAGACAAATAGGAATAGTAGTGCATGTTCAGTCATTTTCACACTTTGCAGAGTCATCCAGCGGACTGGATTGAACCGTTGGTGAGTTCTGTTGGTGTGTTTGACACCCCTGATTTACAGTATTTAATCGACAAGCTGCAGAATACTCATGTAGGCTAAGAGCCGTTTATCCTCTTGTTTTAAGAGACAATCCACCATAAAGTTGAGTTCAGATATTCCATGTCTATAATATTGCTCGGCTCTGTTTTAAGTAGTAAAACTGTACCGGAGTCTTTAAGCTGCTCAGCAGAGACTCAGCCTGAAGTGATGATTTCAGAGACAAATCCTGGAGGCTGCTCCATAGATGGTGAATGATGCTATGACTCTCTCCCTGAGCCAGGTGTCACTTAGCTGTTCCCATCACCATGGCAACCTTTAATTGCAGGTGGGAACACAGAGCTGTTTAAGATGAGCTACTACGTGGTAAGATTGTAGTTTATGCTTTTATTGCCAATGGCTTTAAGTACGCATGTTGTAGTTTTCCCACTCTCTGGGCACTTGACATTGCCAGTGTTAAACACTGTTTTATCCACTGACGGCCCCAAACTGTCACACAGCCGACCGTCAGCTTGGTGTTTCAGGACCTTTTGAGTAAGATGTGAAGTTATCTCATGTGTGGAGTTTACGTGTTCTCCCCGTGTTAGCGTGGGTTTTCTCCAGGTTCTCCGGCTTCTTCCCACGTCCAAAGACATGCAGGTTAAGTTAATGATGATAATGATGACTCTAAATTGCCCGTAGGTGTGAATATGAGCGGCAGTGGTTGTCTGTCTCTATGTGCCCTGTGATGGACTTGCGACCTGTCCAGGGTGTACCCTGCCTTCACCCAATGCCTGCTGGGATTGACGCCCAAGTTGGGACACTTGATCATATAAAATCCCTTAAAAATCATTCTTACATGATGTGCATCATCACTATGACCTGTAGTCACTAACTAAACCACAGTGTATAAAAGGAAGTTGACGAGAAGTGCAGGAGGACAGCTTGCGCTGTTTAAGTTTATAGAAACTTTTGTTTTCTGTTGCATGGTGGAGGCTGCGCTTGGTAGGATTGGAAGCAGTGAACTGTGAAATGCCAATAGGCTCTCTTTGTGCTCTGCTGCTCCCTCAAGGCACCGAAAGGTGGACAGACACCAGACACACCTACAAACACACACTCAGAAGACAAGAGATTATAGCCAGTCTGCACACATCTCTGCTTCTGCTTCAGTACCACTTTCTCTCAACTCCTTCTCCTTTTACTGCTTTATAAATGTAAACTGTACCAGTGGCTGCAGGCTAGTCTCCGCTAAACAATCTCTCGCCCATTACATCTGTCCCAGAAGACACACCCTTACTGAAATATACCCTGATCCATGAAAACTTATATTGGTTTGTGGCTCAGCTGGAGCTGGCCTCTGCTCCAGTATGTATCCTGTATATCTGTGTGTGCCTCCTGGGTTCTTACTGCATAACCTTAACACTGAGCCAGAAGATAATCTTTCAAATATTTAATTTACATTATAACTGCAGTGGGAAGTGGTCTGACAATGTGACATGTAGCCTCGGGTGACTCAGCAGTGGACAGGTGTATCACATCAGTTTGACACCTTCATAAGATCAAAAAAGGTGATCATTCACATCCACATCAGGTCACACAGACTTTATCAACAAATACCAAGATGACAACGACCAAAACCAAGATGGAAAAGACCAAAAACCAAGATGGCAACGGCCAAAATCCACATCCATTGACATCCACATCAGGTCACAGATGTTAACTTAAAATGAGGTGGTGTTTACCATGTTTACAAGATGGGAAGTCGTTTACACAATATGCTTGCTGTTCAAGTGGTTAAGTCGTGAAGAACGACGCTGCTAAGTAACGGCAAAATACAAATGCTGCTGTCTGAGTCTAGAAACCACAGAGGCTGACAACTGAGCAAGTGTTACCGGCACCAGACCGAGGGGATGTCTGGACCGGCAGAAAGGGCTACACACTGAATCCAATGTACTAAAGTGAATTTAACTAAATTGTTACTTTGTATAGGACATGATTATAACTAGTAGTAGAATAAGTAATATATACAATATTGAGATCCCTTATTAGAAACAGACGTGGAATTTAAAGGCAATATGTTGGTGTTTGGGTTTGATTGACAGCAGAGTGGGCAGGCTGTACTCCAGCAGGGGAGCTCAGAGACATCACCGTATAAACATACTGAAATTTGCAAGTCAGTTTTTAATGTACTACGGCTGACAAGCCCTTTTCCCTGGTCAATGTTTGTTTGGATGCTCACTCAACAAGCTCAGCTGCAGGACAAGATGTGTCTTTGTAAGAGCATGAGAAAAACAATGTTGGCGGTGCAATATCTATTTCTTTCTGGTTGTTATTTTGTGCTCATGTCATATTGTTCAGGGTGTCATGCAGCTGTTTCGATGGACCATTATTCTGAAACCCCAAAAGCCAAAAGCCTTTGAGAATGATCAGCCCACGGTGTACAGATGACGAGGCAAAAAGCTTGACACGTTATCATGACACGGAAACGTTGTGCCATTCATACGCCTTCCCCTGAGACTGAGTTGCATTACACATAATCATTTGATGCATCGCTAGTACGAAAAATATTGATCAGTGCTCAGGTTTGTATGGAAGCCCTGAAAGGCAAGCAAGAATCTTTTTTTTTTTCTGGTGATCCATTTTATAAGTCTGATTTTTCTAAATTTCTTTTTTGCCTCTGAGGAGAAACAGGTGGATTTTTTTTTTTTTTTTTTTTTTTTTTTAGCCTTAAGCATTCAGGTTTTCACATTATACTTAGAACATGGGGCGATAGTGCACTCTGGTGGTCAAAATAAGTATTAAAACAACAAACGCTTCTCTCAACACACACTTCAATCAGCTAAAAAATCTTCCACCTGTTTCACCGACAAGGAAAAGAAGAAAGGCAAAGGAACAAAGAAAAATCAGCCTAAAAATTATATACAATTTCACCTGTTCCCCTTAAGAGGCAAAAAAAAACTAACTTGGAAAAATCAAACTTACAATATATATATATATATATAATTCTGTTTATTCTGTATATTTTGTATATTCTGTAATGTTACAGAAACAGTATCAAAGTAAAAAGAGTGGACCCAAAAGCAGAACATGAAGCACTGAATCAGTTAAAGGGAATTCGTTACAACTAATCGGAGCTAATATTGCTGGAAATGTATCGTGGGCAGAGGGGCTTCTGGCTCGGGGAGGATAGATGGTTTGTGAATCGGCAATCAGAATGGTGATCGAGTGGAAGCAGGCAGGTGAGCTGTGGACGAGTGGAGCGGGAGGCAGGTTCTAGAGATGGACACAGGAAAAAGCAGGGTGGACTCAAAAACTTCAAACTCACAAAAGACAAAAGAGACAAATAACAATGTCATGGTCTGGGACGAACACTACCACAGAGAGTGACTGAACAGTCTGGAGTAGGGAAGGAATCCCAGGATTTATATACTGCAGGTTGTGAATGATTGGATTACGCTCAGGTGTGCCAGCTGCATACGCCCCGTGGGGGAAGGTCGAGAGCCACGCCCACCTGTACATCCACAGAAAGACAGACGAGAGGAAACAGGAAACAGAAGGGCAGAGAAAACACAGGGAAACACTGGAGAAAACTGGATCGGATTCTAAGATCATAACAGAAATCTGGTTTTGCCATCCATCCAGTCCATCCACAATATATTTAGCTGCTCGCATCCAACGTGCTCAATGACCACAAAAGTTCTGATTGAATTTCACCTTGCCGAATAGCAGATGACACTTGTGATACAGCTCCGTGTGGGTCGAGTTTGAGTGCGACCAGAGGACAGTAAACACAGCACGCCTTAGTTTTGGGTCCAGTTTAATTGTCAGCCTGAAATATTTTACCTGTGTATACAGAAACATCTCAATATACACTCAAATGAACAAAGTTTAGCTTTTTAAAAAGAACTGCATTCTTTACAACCTAGTTTCCATTATGGCTGACAATATGGGAGCCATTTAGTATTAGGGCAGCAGTCATAGTCCCTGGCCTTGGTAAACAAATGACAAGGAGCCTAAATTACGGAGATAACCACAGACATGCACACCTGCATCCATTTGAGATCTTTAATCACCAGCTCTGCAGGCTTCCTGCTTCGTGGTGAGTAAAGCCACTGAAGTCGCATTCCCTCTGGACAAAAACCCCACTAAAATCTGCTTTTTTCTTCAGTGGGAAAGCTTATAATTAATTCCCAGGACAAATGCTGCAGTAGTCACTAGAGCTGGGACGATTCACCTCCTGATTCAATACTATCACAATACGTTGGTGTTGATGCAATGTGAAATGCAATTTTTAAGTTTTGCGATTCAATAAAGTGATTTTTTGTGATTTTTAAATTTTAATTCATTAACACTAGACCATGGGGAAAAGTTGAATTATACACTTCTATACACTTCTAGGGACTTTTACTTTGGGAAATCTTTGATTTTCACCATGTATGTAATCAAAGATGTTCTGAAGTCAAATATATCAGTCCGCCAAGGAGGTTATGTTTTTGCCGGTGTTTATCTGTTTGTTTGTCTGTGTTCAAGATAACTCAAAAACTTATGGACGGATTTTGATGAAATTTTCAGGGTGTGTCGAAAATGTGAAAAGGAAGAACTGATTTAATTTTGGGGGTAATCCGGAAGAAAAGTTCATGAAATTTGACTTCTATCAAATCCCAAAGGCTGATCCAGATCTGATACAGATGGTGGATTTTATAGTAATTTATATAAAAAACTATGGTGCTTGGCGGAGGTCTGCGCTCTCTGAGTGCTTTTCTAGTTTACTTATTTATTTATTTATTTATATATGAGGGACATGTAATGTTTTGTACTTCTGGTGAATATAATCCAATCAGTCTTAATTCTGTATGTATGCATTTTTGTAGTTCCCTTTGTTAACACCTTATTTTGAAAACTGGACTTAGTCACATGTCTACTTCCTCTAACTTCATGGGAGGGTGCAGGTCGGACCCACACTGACCCTTCATTGTTTTCTATTTTTTGTTTCAGCTCTTGGCAGCCTGTTGGTTTCATTTGATTGAAGGATAAAACGTCACGTTACTCAGACTACAACAATAAAAGCGGTAACTTCCTCCTCATACAGTCAGATGATGCAAATATATGGACTCTGGCATTAAAAAAATCAATTTCAAAATTGTTAAAAAAAAATTGCAATGCATAGGTAAACCTATTTTTTTCCCTTTACCCCTAGTAGTGTTTTTCGGCTCCAACTCTGATCGGCAGTGATGGAAACATGAAATGTGGGTGATCATGCTACTTTTTGCCCCTTTTTCTTACACAATGTTTTAACTTCTGCCACTCTTTGACATCTCAGCAACAAATTCCAAACATCTCATTTCAAGCAGCGCTTGAATACTGTTCAAAATTAGTCAGCACCAAGTTTAAAAGAGAGACTGAATAAGTAACAGATAGCAGTAACCACATCATTCACCGCCCCCCATGCTGCTTTCTACTGTTTACTAATGGTACGTGTCCACAGCCTCCGTCCTTTCTATGCTCCCCATTCATTGTCTGTGTAAGCAGCTGTGCAATGCATTCATTCTAGCAGTGTGGTGGTGTGATTCGAGAGATCGGGCGTCATGGTTGGTCACTCCTCATTTGCATAAAATTGAGGTCTAGGCTACTTTGTGCAAATCAGGGTCATCTGACACGACTCCCCACCTCTGGAAGCTCCCTGGAAACTTTTAAACTAAGCGAAATAAAGACAGATTCAGCAGCTGCATGACTTATTTGTCACATAAAATGGTTTCAGAAACACATTTCGATGAACTAGTTTCATAGTATAAGAAAAGAAAGTTTCCCAATGAGCTGCTATTTTGGTTCTGGTTTGAACGCTGTGAGCAGCAGCCCACAAGGGAAAGTTTTCATCCAATCAGGTGCCTTATGTCTAGAGGCAGCCCATCAGGCATCCAGTGCTGGGAAGCGAGGTGATCCCTCGCGAAACCCCCCCCCCCCCCCCCCATGTACCATAACCCTGTTTTGAAGCATGTTTGTTACATCGAAGGTGACACACGAAAAAGAAGCAGAAAAGCATAACTACATTCGCTTATATCTACAGGTCTTCTGGCATACTGTAGATTTCAGTTTTGTTACACACTGCAATGAGTATGTAAAAAATCAATATGTACTACTGGTTTAGTATCCTAACTGCAGCCGTTACCGTAGTTTTCTGCCTGAACATAACCCTGTCTATTTCATGGTAAGGATGTGGCATTACTGACACATGAAATGCTGTTTCACAGCGTAAACTGTATGGTGTGAAATGAGACGCATGTGTTATCATGACACGTGGAATGTCCTTAAAATTTCATGCCATTTATTAGGGGTGTAAGAAAACCCAGATGATATGCATAAGGTGGTGTGACCATTTTCCTAAAATTAGATTATGAAATCACAATTTATTGACCTGCTTAGAGTATCTCAATATATTGAACCGTAACCCCTGTATCATGATATGTATTTATCTTCCCACGAGATCAGGTTGGAGATTCAGTATCTGGCTGAATTATAGATAGTATTACACTATTACAGAAAACGATGAAGCTTTTAACACCACTGAACAAGAGTAATGAACAGAAAAACAAACAGGAACGTAACCCATTTGTAATGAACTTAAAGACAGCAAAGCATCACATTTGCTTAGATTCCTTCTATCAGGATAAATAGTATAAATATCCGAGTCACTCTGCCGTCTGCAGTACCACTTTAATGTCTGGATAAGGAAATTACCTATCAAATATTACATATCTTTTCACAGAAATCTGTCAGCTGCAGAACTTAAAAGTGCACGTTGTCACTCATCATACAGCTCAGTAGAAAGCTTGTGTAATTCATGGTGTCAGAAGAAGTGCAGAGTGTTTCTCACTCCCAGAACGTCTCATGTCAAGTACTGTGTCTCAGCTATAATACACAACATATTCCCATTACCAGTTTCCATAGTTACAGTCATCATCCTGTCACACTTAAAGCTGAAAATTGCCTATATGTTTTCCTTAAGTGTAAGAAAATAAATGTGTTATTGCATCAATAATGGAGAGAAAAACATCAGGCACAACTCAGATTTCATAATTGATATGACTTTTTCAAGCCCACAGACTACCATGTACTGTATGATCCAATATAACAGCACTGCAATGAATTCTGGTTACTTATAATGTTGCTTATATACGGCTTATATACAACTCTAGGAATATCACACGAAAATCTAAAACTATTTATGTC
Source organism: Pterois miles (assembly GCA_947000775.1). Classification (NCBI taxonomy): domain Eukaryota; kingdom Metazoa; phylum Chordata; class Actinopteri; order Perciformes; family Scorpaenidae; genus Pterois; species Pterois miles. The sequence continues at coordinate 4,393,954 of CAMQGK010000485.1, read as the reverse complement.
CTCAATCATATATCCCATGCTATCTGTACGTGCATTTCCCTCCACCTGTTTTTATGCACATTTCTGTTTAAGTATAAATACAACCAGTTTAGCGTTCAGCTCAAAATGGTGTGCTATATTGTGCTGCGTCACTCATGACCAGGAAATGGCAATAAAAAGGACATGGTTTTTAAGTGGTGTTACTGACTTTGCGGAGTACCAGACCTGTAGGTTAAACTTCTAATGGACGAGTACTGGTTTGTTTTTTTTATTATGGAGTAGGATCAGGCATTTAAAGCTGTAGCACTGTAATTGTTACGTCTCATGTGTTGGAAAATGTGCTCCTTCTGTAATCGGTGTGAAAACATTTGACCGCTGAGTCCAGGCTGTTAAATTAACGTTGATAAATCTGGCGCTCCGGCTGCTGTCCATGGTGCTGATCTAAGGCTGGTTTACCGTATGGGAGTTCCACGGTGGCGTAGCAATTATGTGGAGTGGTTGTGTGTGTGCACAAGCGAGGGTGAGGACCCACCGGGGCCAATCACAATCATGTTACGCTGCTGAACTTAACAATGTTTTTATTGGCCTTGCCAAATTTAAGTGGCTCACTTGACCAAAATCTTAAATCTGTTAAACATCTTGCGATTACGGTTGATTTTGAGCTTCATGGGAAATCTCTCGCTCAGACACGTTTTCCAACTCAGCAACCAACCCGACCAACCAAATGACTTATGAAAGATATGGCAATTTGTAAGTCATTTCATGTGCAATAACGCCAAGTGATATCGAATCATTGATGTCTGCTCAGCAGACACAGTATCACAGTTTTTGCACAGTGGATTCAAAACAGGCTGCATCCATTTCTTTGTATAAGAGTAGTCCTCCCACATTCCTGCTGGAGAACAAATGAGGAGACACGACGTGTGAACTCGTATCGGAGGAGGAGCGATGCCTCTATGTGTAATCAGCACTCTGTCTCTTTAAGCTGCCTCTAATACTGACAGACAGGACAATACATGCCAGAATACATATGAAGTGAACACATATGCATGTTTGTATAACAACAATACACTTAATTAGAACCATAAGCAAAGAAGAGAGCAGCTTGGCTTCCATAATGCCAATAATCACATAATGTGTTATCCTATACCTACTGTATGCATGCTGAACTGTGGAGGAGCCATCTAGCTCAGTACTCCGCCTACAGCTTCAGCACATGCCAGTTTAGATGCTTAAGCCTTTCAAAGGTCGCTGTAATAGAAGCCATGTCTATTAGCTCAAAATGCTTGCAGTAATACCACACTTACAAAGTCAACACTTGCCAACTTTATTCATGTTATGATTTGAGCATATTTTTATGCTAAATGCTGTACCTGTGATGGTTATTTGTCATTGTTTTGTATTGGTAATTGTATAATATCAGAAAGTTTTCAAAAAAAGATGATTTATCATAAGTTAGGACACTTCTGACATCAACTGTACACCCTTGTGGATCATTGCTATTTGTTTACAGAACCTGCTTTTCCATCACAACCCAAAGCCTTCACACTGTTTTGAAGGCATTCGGGGATTACTTGACATTTACGGTCACACTGAATCAGCCGCTCCTGCTTGTGTTTACCAAAGATTACAGACATATTGTCAGCCAAACAAGCAGAGACGCAGTCTATTTTAAGATCATTGTCAATGAAAATTCCACTGATGTGTGTCGCAGTAGCCTCGTTTGTCTGGTTGTCATTTTCATGAATGAACAACAAGTGCGTTTGATTCGCTCAGACCTCCCGTTCTACCATTTGCTTTGTTGCATGTGTCAGATCCAATAGAAAATAACAAGATGGTGTGTAAATTTTTTATTAGCTACCACTTCCTGTGCTTTCTGGTCTAACACACTCTGTGATGCTGCTGAATTTAGCTCTGCTACAAGAGATCTTTGCAAATATCCTCCTGACTACCAGCAGTTCAAATTTGTCCTCTGTGGAGGACATTTGTAATCCTGAATATTTCTCACCAAGTGCATACTACTGCATTAAATCCTGTTGTTCTCTACAGAGGACACCTGGGGCTTTTCAATGATACCAAATGTAAGGGGGTGGGTCTTTGTTACCTTTGTTAACTTTTTCATCCTGCAAAATGGCCGCCGTCAGTGCAAGCACATTTTATGGGAAAAGGAAAAGTAAGTGCAAGGTATTCCTTTGTGTTTCCAAGAAGGGGAATTGCTTTTTGAAGTATCACGCCAAATAAGCACAAGTCAACACAAAACAAAAGTGATGATGGACAGTTATGTGAGTGTTAAACCCTGGCATTTTGTTTGGGACTAACTGTTTGCCATCAAGGTTCAGTTTCACTCATTGCGTTCAGATGTCCACCGTGGACACATGATAGTGTCAAAGCACAACACAGAAAAAACACAAAAGTTATGGACAAATATGTGGAATGTTAAACTCCTCCTTATGTTAACTTTGATAATTTCTCCAGGACAGACTAGTTGCCGTCAAGGTTCCAATTCATATGTATGGTGTTCTGATGTCCACTACAGAGGACACATGATATCTTAAAAATAAAAACTTTTTTTTTTCAAAAAAATGCTTTCAGTGTTCTAATTACCCTACAAAGAGATGGGGATAAAAAAATAATGATAATGTGACAACTTTTTTTCCCCTGGTAGTCAGGAGGATATGGATTAAGGAGAGATGTTTGGTAGCATCTTGTATGTAGATCTGGGAAAGTAGAGTGCTCCGAGGATCTTTTTCAAGGCTCACCAGGAAGTTAGCATTGCCCTGGTTCCCTCAACAGAAAGCCAATCGGATTTTTTCACTGGGTTTTGGATTACTGCAGAAAAACGCTCTGTGGCAAACATTTGATAAAATGAAACATCAACGATGCTTACAGGTTTTGTTCAGCAAGATAATCTTTACAAATGATCATCACTTTTATGATTTTTGAAGTGTGAATGCAGTAAAGTAAATAGCTAACGTTCGGCTATAGACGGACTACACCATGGTCGCATGAACGCGGGTATACACAACGAGGCTGTAAAGGCTGCTGCTACAGCGTCTGACTTCCACTTCTGCTCCTGTCATAATTTCTACGTTCGCTAGTGGTCGCTGGTGTCATGCTCTTTTATACCTTCTTTCGTTGACATATCATGTGAATAGATGATAAAACCTACTAGTTGATGTAGTAGGCCCCTACTAACCCACATCTTTGGAGCTTATAATGACTTGTAACGCCTATTTAATAGCCTCACAACAGTCAAATCAGCTGGACTGACTGAGTTTTTGTTCAGAGGTAGATTAAATGAGAGCGTATTTGTTGCGTTAGAGATGACAGAGAAAAACTTATTAAACTACGCTTGCAGTCTAGACAGGGGGAGGGATGTTCATCCATATTTAATGTATCGTAGTTTAGTTTGATGCATCCTCCTTCTGCATATTACAAATATGAATGGTAATGATGTCAGTTCAATGTATTGATATCAAAGTACATTTTATGTCATTAGCTTTTTTTGTGGGGTGAATAAAATGAATGGAAAACTACTCCGTACACTTTATAACGTGTTAGAGGATACCATGACCTGTTACTGCGATATCGTTGATCAGCTGACTGAATTCCAAATCACTGCTGATTAAATAGTGTCATTCAGTTCAGTTCAAAGATTCATGTGGTCGTGGACTATAATTCATTCATATCTGAGATCCAAAAAATATTTCACTGCTGTTCATATTTTTTTCCGAGACAAGGTCCCATGGTGGTCCACCTGAAGGGGCGGGACTTCATGTCTCTATGCCTCTGGTGACAGTGGAGTTGGTAATGAAAAGAAGGGAGGAAAGGACAACTCTATTAGGAGGATGAAAAACATAAAAAAAAAATGATTTCAAGCATCAGTATGTAGGAAAGGATGTAGGATAATATGATTAAAATAAAGTTATTTTTATAAAACGGTCGCTGTATCCTGACAGTAGTGCATGAGACAGATAATCTGAAAAAAATCATATTCCTCTGTGTCCTTCGGTGATGGCAAACTTTCTCATTTTACAGCTAAACAGTAACTACAAGATGCTTCTGAGAATATTTACATAAGAAACTGTCATTACAGTAACAGAATATAATTGATCAGCGCTGCCTGGTTTGACCATTTGATCAGAGTTCACAAGTGATTGACAGCTGCCTCTGGTGAATAAACAACCAATAGGAATGCTCTCTCTCTCTGAAATGACCTGTGATTGGTCAACGTCTTCCGTCACGGGCTACATTTTTTAAAGCAGGAGTCTAGGCTAGCGACAGAGTGACTTTATTGGAAATTTTAAAAGTGTTTTAGATCAGGACAGTTAAATCAGATAAATGTACCCAATTTGTCTAAAATCTAGCGCCACTGATAAAAGAAGTTTGGCCAGGTTTTGTTGTAACTGTCACATTTATGTGTCTGGCGCTATGCCTGGCATTTTGTAGATAAGCTTGCATCCAGGCTAAAATTCCTCAGTCACCTCTTTTGAAAGGGCTGTGATACAAACAGGGCTGCCACCGAGAGCAGCAACAGGCAGAAGTCCCTGCAGGTCCTGCCACTGTAAATCATATCTGCTCCGTGAGTGTGCTTCTGTGCAGGGACTGTTAACCTTGGTGTGAAATAAGCTGCAGAATGTGAGATATCTCACCATGTAGTGACAAAAGGCCAATGTATGCACATAGCTTATAAAAAGTTTGATGTGAGAAACGATCTGTTCTCACTTGTTATCGCTGACTCCCATTAACACATGTGCTCTGCCAAGAGCAATCCAACGCAGGTTAACTGACAGGTTGGACTGACAGATGAATAGAGCATATTGTGTCATGTGAAAAGAAAGATGTTTTTCATATAAACACACACTAAGTTCACACTAATAAGGTGACACAAGCAGCATGCTCTGCCATTCGTAATCCTTTCCACAGGGGATGTCATCAAATATGATAAAACACAGAAACACTTTCATTTTGTGAGTTTCACATGCTTTTTTTTTTTTTAAATCAGTTCATTAATCTTCGGCATTTTAAACTCATTCTATGTTCAACTGGGAAAAAGTCCTAATTTTGCTTGAAAACTAGAAGGCCTTCACATGAACTTTGATACAGAAAATGTTAGAAATTACATTTACTCAAGGAGTGTAATTTAGGGCTGTCAAAATTAACAGAATAATAATGTTAATGCAAATACAATTTAACATTAATGTCTTTAATGCGTTAATGCAACTTATGATTTTTAGGTTGTAGCACACGTTACTGGCTTCATGTCCTACTGAGCAACTGTGATTTAGAAGCAAATTTCTGGTCCTCTCTCAAGGCTCCATGGTGCTGCTGGTTTTATCTATTTGGTGATATCGGGAAGCTAATTGACATTATTCTGGATCCACAGAATTCTCTCTCTAGATCCAGTGTCTGGTTTGTCCATTCTGGGCTACGGTAGAAACATGGTGGAGCAAATATAAGAGTACGCTATATTTAGAATATTGTCCAACTGCAACCTGAGCTGAAAGTGAAACGTATCTATACTAAAACTTGTCATCTGAGCCAGCTGGCTTTGGAGAAAGCAGAGATAAGTTTCATTTTCAGTTCAGTTCCCCATCAAAAAGTAGAAGGAAAGGGCTGACTGGATCCGTGGAAGAGGACTGAACTGAAAAGTGAGTGTATTGTTTAGTATTTCATGTGTTACAACTGAAAAATGTTGAAAGTTATTGAAGTTATTGAGTTATTAAATGAACTGAATAAAGTCTGACTTATCTGACTGTTGTGCTTCGCTTATTGTGCCTTATAATCCGGTGCACCTTATAGTGCGAAAAATATGGTAAATATAGCGTACACATAAAGAGATTGATTTTTGCACAAAGGGGAGCCTTTGTTTTAGTTGGCTAAAATATGTTTTTCTGTCATCTCCATCCACAGTAGTACATTGCTTTGCTCCGGTGTCGGTACTCCTGACTGTCATCTACTGTAAGTAATACACCTTCTATGGATAAGCACCTTATACAACCCCAATTCAAAAAACCCAAACTATCCCTTTAAGTTAAGATGAACTTCTCTTAGTTATTTGTATCCCTCCTCTTGGATGTGTGTATGTGTTTAAGTCAGGATTGGGGCAATTATTAATTATATTATTATTATTAATTATGTCAATAAAAATAATATTAAAAAATATTAGAAATAAAGAAATCCAACTACTCTTTCTGATCTCTTTCTGTGAATCATATTTCTATGCATCTTAACATAGTGGTCCCCCATATCACAGCCTGGCTCTAGAACTGTGACAAAGATGGGAGACACATGGATACTGAACAAATCCGTCCATCCATCCATCCATCCATCCGTCCATCTGCAACCACATATCCCATTAGAGGTCGAAGGTGGGCTACACCCTGGACAGGTTGCTAGTCCATCGCAGGGCACAGAGAGACAGTGTGGGAGGAAGCCGGAGAACCCAAAGAAAACCTCCACTAACACAGGGAGACCATGCAGACTCCACACAGAAGGAACCTGCGACCCTTTTGCTGTGAGCTGACAGTGCTAACCACTGAACCACCATGCAGCCCTTCTGAACCGATAAAGTGATTTACTAGTCAGTCGTGTTGGGAGTGGATGTGTGAAAATGTGCTGCATGGATGTTGTGCTGTAAAAACAAGGAAAATGAAACAAAAACCAAGGACCAGCAGTGTGGTGTGCAAAGAGGTCTGTCTGCTACAGACTGCTGCATGCACTGCCTTTTAAGCAGGGAGCACACCGGGTCCAGGTGTGTCCCGTTAGCCTCATCAGGTCTGCAGCCCTGAGGAGAGAAAGCAAACACAGCAGAGCATCCAAACACACAGGACCTCACACCCATCAGTTTGGCTTGTGACTCCTTGAAATCTATCATTTTCAAGGGACCCATTTCTCATAAAGTGTTTCCTTCCTTTCACTGAAAATTTGTGAGGTCTCATTGCAGGAATGTTGTTTTTTTTTTCCCACCTGAAGGCGGCGTTGTTCTCAGTATCACCAGATGGGGGCAGCATAGCTCCACAGCACTTTACCCTCCTGTGTCTGTGCTGCTGTGGCCAGTTTCAGGGACATGGTGACATTAAGGGAAGCAGTTAAAGGTTAAATACTTTTCTCAAGGGTGCGCCACACAATCCCTCACCATACGGTAAAATCCTCACACAAGACGCTGCAACCTGCAGCTCACAGATCGCCATTTTACAAAACGCCCATAACGGCTGGACTGCTGCGATCCAGCTTAGGGCTGTATGCTAATCACCTGGCTCAGACTCATCGGTAATTATTTTGCCTGTGATGTTGAAAGTAGAATTTTTTTTGTTTTTTTTGGAGGATTACTATTATTATTTTTTCTAATAAACAGCCCGACTGTTAATTTCTCAGGATACCTCCTCTGGTGCACAATCTTCCATGTTGACTGCAGTGAAACAAAACCTCCTCAGCTATCACAACACTGCTAGTTGAAAAGACATTAAATCTCAGTGTACAGATCTACAGACAGTGGGAATCAGTGTGGCTGTCAAATGTGGAGCAGGCTCGGGTCAGTCACTTTTCATCAATGAGCACAATACACGGGCGCTCTAAGCCACTGGGGAGTAGCTCCCTCGCGTTTAATCCAAGACAGACAATATTGAACTGCAGCTCAAAGGATTTTATTAAACACTGTAAAACTGTTGTGTTTTTTTTTTTTTAATTAAATCCATCCAGGAAATCAATGTCAGTCAGTTAAGAAGAGGTAACCACAGTGTTGTGGCTATATGAGCACCGTTTGGACTCCAAGATAGTGAGCCAGACTTAGGAACTTAGTTTGTTTTGAGCGAAGGAACCAGGAACTAAATTTGGTTCCTGTATGATATACTGTAGTTGCAGATGATTAAAAATGTCCCTGCTCTGAGGGAAGTACTTTCTGGAGGTTCAGGAACTTTAGGAGTAAACTATTACACCTTATTTACAAGTAATAACTGGTTAACTCTAGTATTAAAGCAGCAGTAGGCAGAATGTTTTTGGCATTATTGGGCAAAAATCCCACAATAACCTTTCAGCATATTGTAATTCAAGCGATCTGAGAGAAAACTAGACTTCTGCACCTCCTCATGGCTCTGTTTTCAGATGTTAGAAAATCTAGCCTGTGACGGTAGACTTTGACCAATCACAGGTCATTTCAGAGAGAGGTCAAACTGTCAAACTAGGCAGCGCCGATCAAATATCATTTCATGGTCTGTTACTGTAATGACTATGTCTTGTGTAAATGTTTTCAGAAACATCTTGTTGTTACTGTTTAACTGTAAAATGAGTGTCTCAACATGGCTGCCGGGTCACAAACTTTCTAATTTTACAGCAAAGCTACAAGATGTTTCTGAAAATATACTTTTTCCAGAAAGCATATCCTCATTTTTTTCCCTGAGTTTTTATTTTATTGTTTTTTAATTTCTTGTTTGTTATTTTTAATCTTGCCCCATGTATTTTCTCATTCACTTTGGTATTTGATTTCATTTTCTCTTAGTTTTAAGTGCTCTATAAATAAAGTTAATTATATTATTCATTATTATAGACTGTGTCTGAAGACACCACACATTCAACAGTAGTTTCGGGCGGTTTGGACATTGCTAACGTCATATTTCTGCCTTCTGCTTCTTCTTCTGACGGGTTGCAAACCAACTTTAAAGGTGCATAGTCCACCTAGTGTATCAGAGTGTGTAGTATCACATTGTGAAGTATCATGATATTATACTATCTGAATAGTGCCTGGAAAGAAAAAGTGAAATGAAACCCCTGTATGACCTAACCTACCAACCCCCTTCTGATTTCCCTGAAGTCCTTTCCGGTGCTCAGTAATAATTTTAAACTCCACTCCTTCCCTGTATCATACACTATAATCCTTGATGTCTCCCTCTCTGAATTATATTGATTGCACTGCATAATAATGTCTTCTACATCCTGCGAAGTGTCACACCACTGATCTAGATTTGATTGTTTTTTCCCAGTTAAATTTAATGTGGATGGGGTACCTGCATGCCCAAACCCTGGTCGTACTATGATTATCTTCCTTTAAACTGTTTATTCTGACTTAACTTTTTTTTTATTATATCTATATTAGATAGGGCTGTCAAAGTTAATGCGATAATTGTTTTAACGGCATTAATTTATTAACACGTTAATGCAACTTATGATATTTAGGTTGCAGTGGGCAGTTTTAGTTCAGTCAGTTTTGGAGCTAAAGTGAAAATACTGATATCATATGAAACTAGAAAACCAAAGGAATCCATTGGTACCAACCATGGCAAACTACCTTGTTGTGAAGAAAGCTCCAAACTTTCACTAATTTTTGGTGAGTTTGCCAAGATATGTTATGATTTGAGCATATTTCTTATGTTAAATGCAGTACCTGTGAGGGTTTCTGGACAATGTTTGTCATCATTTTGTTAATTGATTCCCAATAATATCAAATAAAATGTGTGATTAATTTTTAATTGATTGACAGCCCCAGTATTAATATAATGTGCCCCTTTATTGTCAGTATCTAATTGCTTCTGCTAAGCATTAATTATGGCTGTTCTAATTAATGCTTTTCCGCACACCACCACCATGAGCTACTTTAATCATTTTGTTGTCATATACTTTAAGAGCCGTCTTTGCCAGTTTATGTGCTTGCTGATTACCTTTAACTCCCATATAAGCAGGGAGCCAACACTTCTGTACCCACCCTCTGTAATGTTAAGAGTGTGATGATCTATTGTGAGATCTTATCTAACTGTCTGATTAGATTACAAACCTCTGATAGCTGCTGCCAAATCTGAGCAAAATTAGTTTTTAAAGGCTGTACTATCCATTGACACCCCCCCCCCCCCTGCACAAATGCTTTTGCCATGATACAATAATGCATCAACATTCTTGACTGCAGGCACCAAATATGAGTGATAATCATCATAAGCCCATACTGAAGCCATGCATATGTGAAATTACAACACCAAAAAGGTACAGGCCGGCTCACAGAGGGACAATATCCATCTGTCTCACATGAAATGCATGCACATGCATGTTTCCACGCAGAGAAAGAGAGAGAGAGTCTATGTTACCAGTGTCAAAGGAGAGCCTCCTCGTTATGAGCATCAGTCGCCTCTCAGTCAGTCCGCCAGTCAGTCAGTCAGGAAGAGAAACAGATCTCAGTCACATATACAACTATGTACAGCTGCTTGTTTTTTATCTCATGGCAGGTTGTGTCGGAGTAAAAAAGCCCGCTGCTGTTGCGACACCTTGCCTATTTTTATCGGTATAACTGTTTCCCCCACAAATCGTTGTGAGCACTGAAGTCTCCGCTGCATATTTCTCTTCTCACCTACTTTTTCATGGAACATTTCCATAGTCAGTGACTGACATGAAAAAGTTAACCAGCTTGATATTTCCCTTTTGATCTGCATATTTCCAACCACACATGTATATTTATTTGAACAAGATGATTTCCTAAAGGCCTTTGTGACTGAGCCTTGCACATCCCCCACCTTGTTTAATATTTCTATCACATCTCACTTAAGTATTAAGCTGACCTGTCAGATGGTTTGTTACACAAAACCATCTGAGAAGCCGTCACTGGAATCTGTTTGGAAAAGGGCAGATACTTTGAAAAAAACAACTGGCAAGTGATTGGATGAACCATCTGTCAATCGCCTTGCCAACTAACCAGTCGGTGTTGCTACGGCAGCAAGCAAGGACGTGATCCCCACAAGGGATGTCCACACAGCCAGACAAATGCACGTAAAGAATTTTAGATGCAAATATGCACAGATGACACAAAGAGACACGAAGATGTCTCGTGTCCACAGATGTTTCAACTTGAATGAAAAATTTCTGCTCATCCCGGGGCTTTGAGTCTGCCTGTTAAACATACAGAGACAAGAGAGAAAAAAGCAGCGAGGCTGGAGGGAAATAACGCAAAATATAGTTTCTGGTGAGTTCAGTCAGAGAGACTGATCTGAACACATCGGCACACTCCCACACGGTTAATACGTCCGTTGCTACAGTAGCTAGCCAACAGCTACCGTTTACACAGTTGGTACATTGACTGTTTGGGGCGCTTAACCACATATCGTCATTTTAATGTGAGTAACATAAGGTGAAAATTCTCTTCTGTCTTCTTTTATCTGTTCAAAATGTACCTTGATGAGAGATTTGTCAAGTATTTAATACTTAATTTCTTATTTATTTCATTTTCATCTGAGGTGGAAGGTCAAGGGACCCCTTTGAAAATGGGCATGCCAGTTTTTCTTTGCCAAAATTTTGCACAGCTTTGGAGCGTTATTGTGACGAGTATGTACCAACAGATTTCTCCGGTTTTCTAGTTTCATATGATGCCAGTATCTTCACTGTAGCTTTCAAACTGAGCCTGCTACTCCTCCAGAACATCGATTGCATTAATGCATTAAGGAATTAGCGACATTAACATAATTTGGGTTAACGTGTTATTATTGCCTAAACTTTAGTAGCCCAAGTCTGAACACAACTTTACAATAACCAGGACTCTGCATCGCCCAAGCCCCCACAGCCAAAAAAGGCCACACAACTGTTAATTTGTGGTAATTTTTAAATAAAAAAAAATGGTAAACTCATAAATATTAATATATACATTAAAAAGTAACCCATTGTGACAGAGCTATTCACGTCCTCTTTTTTTTAGACACCTATAAATAGCCCATCAAGTATTCACTGAGGATGAATTCAAGGCGACTGCAGTGGGACTTTAAAAATATTTCCCTGGGTGGCTGGGACAAGAGTGTTAACTTTCACACTTGGCGATGGAGTAGCTCGTTATTCCAGTCTTGTTACTGAGGCAGCATCAAGGCTGCCAGGCTAACTGAGCAGCCATACTTAGTGATAGCAGCTGTTGGGCCTACAATCATGCACGGACGCTCACTTTCTCGTTCCCGCTCTGTCTGCCTCTCCCTCAGATGTTCTCATTAAGGAACAGAAAAAAACCCTGACAGCAGGAGCAGCCAACCTTTCTTCTGCTATAAACCCATGGGTGCCAATTGGGTAGGGCGAGATATACACACTTACTTTACTCTGAGCAAGCTGAAATTTGAACCTGGTCTTCTGATCACTTTAACGGGAGAGCGCCAAAGTGACAGAGATCTCTGTCGAAGCCATATGCGGTGAAGTAATATCAGGGAAGAACATGGAACTGACGCCCCCTTTAAAATGACATGCTGGGTCTAATAATTTATCATGCTGACCCAATATCACACCCTGTCTGTCATCAATCATCGCTCCACTTACAGCCAGAGATGCAGTCTGTATGTGCCGTTTGGAAATTTGAAAGGAAAATGATACAAGGTGCTGGGACTTGATTTAGAGAGCTGAAAATAAATCATGGTAACACTTTCTATAACGCCCATGAAGCGTGAATCCAATCGCTAGAAGTAAAAGGTAATGTCAGGCTAAAACAAACTACACCACGGAGAGACACAACGAGGCTGTAAAGGTTGACGAGTCTGCGTGATGACATTTTATAGTCTTATTTAGCCACTTGTTGGCAACCCCCTTTTTTAACGTGTAAAATCTTCAAAATCCACAAGTGGGGTAGCCTGTTTACTAACGTTTTATATATCGTAGAACATAACGTTACAATCTCTTAACCTCAGACCTTCATCCAACTAAAATCCCATTCAAAAAACCCACTGACTTCAAGACGATGGAACAGGAAGCGTTAAGATGCTAACTTCTGCACCACTCTATACACACCGGCTTTAAAATTCACTTTGCATTCAGTCTGAACACACTAATGTTTTCCACTTTCCAAGATTTCCTCCAAAATGTGCCATCTTGCTTAATTTTGTCTCCGTCTGAATTACTTTGACTTGAGTTGATCCATGGTGTCTCATTTAAGGGAGGTACTCCACTTTGATGCAGCTTCAGGTTGTTATTTTGCCTCTAAATGCGACCTGTTGACTAGACGATGCTTTGAGGCAGATTGGAAAAACCTGCATAAGAGAGAAATATCTTGCACATACAAATCTGTCCTGACACCCCGACTGAATTTTGTTCGTTTACCTTTGGGAAAAGTTAGTGAGTCCCGCTGTTCTTCAGTTCAGCTGAAGAGGAAAAACTGTCTGATTACAGTCAAATGAAAGGGCCATGGGAGCACAGTTATGCAAACTGACGGAGGAAATTTAGAGTAGAGACAGATAGAGATAGCCAGGAGAGAACAGATCACAGTAATAGAGACAGACAATGGATAAAAAAGAGGTGAAAAGAGTTGCTGAGTTAGATGATGTGAGAGAAATTAGAGCAAGAGAAATGGCAACCAGAGACGGGAGACAGAATGAGAGAAAAGACAACCCACACATGGCTGGTGGTGAATCATGATAGAGAAGAAGTCCATGCTCTGCCTTTCTATCTCTGCTCTGAGGGGGAGGCAGTATGTGTGCGTTTGTCTCTGTGTGTCTATATGTGAGTGTGCAATAGAAATCCCAATCCTGCCGCTGACTGCAGGCACAGTTCCCACCATTTGCACATTTCAAGAGCCACCCCCTCCCTGCTCCCGTGTCCCGGGGTCGCCGATTATTATATAAAATGCAGAGTCCCTCACAGACGCCAGCAGGGGATGGATTTTTCTACAGGAAATTACATTGCAAATACAGAGGAGGTGATGGAGAAGACAATGGCACGTTTAGCCAGGGCTGAGACAGAGGGAGGTCAAATGCAGTGTGAAATGGAAAGCGTCAATAACCGGGGGGTTGGACACAATATCATCATCAGCATCTGAGAGGTTTTGATTTAACGCTTCAGATGTGGTGTGAGTGTTGCTTTTGTATTGGCTCTAATTGTACAGCCCAGTCACACCACAGTTTGCTAAATAGTCATGAAATCCGCATGAATTTCACTTTTTTTTCGTGATGGTCAGCACAAAATCAATTTGTATGTAATCCACATAATTATGAAGTGGGAAGTAGACTATAAAAAATAAACACTGCGTAGGGAGGAGGTCACAAAAGATGACTTTCCTCTTATTTTAACCCAAACAGCGATGTTTTCCTAAGCCTAAGTAGTTTTGTTACCTAAACCTAACTATGTTAATCTTTTCCTAAGCCTAAGTAGTTTTGTTGCCTAAACCTAACCAAGTTCATCTTTTCCTAAGCCTAACTGTTTTTTTTTTTTTTTTTGCCTAAGCCTAAGTAGTTTTGTTGACTAAGCCTAACCAAGTTCATCTTTTCCTAAGCCTAAGTAGTTTTGTTGACTAAACCTAACCAAGTTCATCTTTTCCTAAGCCTAACCAAGTCTATCTTTTCCTATGCCTATCTAAGCAGTTTTATTTTGAAAGGACTGGAGCAGACGTGTGTCATGAAAGATTAGTTGTTGAAAGTTGAGCTGAGCGTCACGAAAAAAAGGGGAAATTCATGTCTATGTACACGAATCTCAAAATCACGAGCAGCTGAGAATTATGCTTTAAGAAGTCATTTTATCTTCTTGGGTTTTTTTAATTGTGAACATCAGTTTATCATGTGTACATTTATTCAGTCATGCAGTTTTTCAGTTAAACAGTAATTCTGCATAAAAAAATTAGTTCGGTTTTTGGAGCAATGGATATTTGTTTTTGGGACAACAGGCTTTCGGACTAATGGGCTTTCGGTCCAGTGGGACATTTTATCGGGCTATTTTACTTTCAGCATAATGGGCCATCGGAACACTGGGCAGTTCCTCTTACATGTTAAAAGCTATGTAAAAAAAGGTGGTAATTGTATTATAAAGTGTGCACATAAAAACTCAGATAGCCAATTTATCTTTGCATTAATATTCTACATGTCCAGCTGATGCTACAGTCTGCAACCACTTCAGGACAGACTGTGGTGCTTTCAGTCAACATTCATCAATCCTTGTGGTAAACCATCAGAGTGAGGGCTAATAACAGCAAGGTAAGGACTAGGAAATAATAGGACAGGTTGTGCTAAATTCAATACACTAACAGTAGTTGATGCATTGCCACTGCTGTAGAGGTTTTGTTTTTCATCATCATCCTCATTACCATTATCAGACTCCTTTCTCCGCGCAGCAGCGCAACAACAACTCATTTATGTTCTTTGGGAAAAGAAACTACTTCTCAAAGGAAATTGCCACACGTCTCATAAATTTCCAAGCCAGGCAAACAATTTTCAGCATCTCTTTTTTTTAACAGTCATTAGAGTATGACAGCTGTGTCTGTCACTGAGTTTCTGGGTTGACATGATTTGTTTTTTGTCTGGCGTGTCGGTGTTTCATCAGCTCGTGCAACAATAAGTACGTGAGGCAGGCCAGTACAAGCGCAGTGACACAAACACGTGTACACATGCACAGCCTCAGTAACCGAAATACCTGAACTGTAATGTGCTCTGTCTTTGTTGACAAATATAAACAAATACGCCGTTCGTTATTACTGTCACTATATCGACTACAGCAGCGAAAAGCTAAGCTGCTTAGGTTTGTTAGAAAAAGTTTGAAGACTACAACTTCTGCTACATCCATTCTTTTCACCCTCATTTTGAAATTTAATGTCTACAAATATGCATGTTATGTTTGACTGTTGTATGACTGATTCTCCACGGTTTGAGCTGTACAGCGTAACTTTATTTCTACAACTTCATGATAAGAGCTGACCAATCTTCTTCTATATACCTTCCTCACATTTTACCTTTTGATAGCAGATGAAACATTGATGTAGCTAGTAACATTAAGGAAGGCACAGACCCTTTATAAGGGGGGCCCCTTTGTTTTTTTCCCCCCAGAAAAAGATAAATCCCTTGTACATGTTTCCAGCTTCTTGTTGTTTTTATTTGGTCCACATTAATTTGTGCACTGTGAAACCGAACCTGGAAACAGAAAACTAACCAAAAATATTGGCCAAGCTAAATGGACTACAGCTTGTCAAAGTCCTCTAAAACCCCTTTTCTCAGTGGGATAATGCAATCTGCTATTGCTACACCTCTTGTGAACTGGTATGCAGTTGTTCTTATGTTGGCAAAGGGTCGGTCAAGGATTTTAGTGTTCTTTTGCACAAAGACTGTTTTTAGTTTTTAGTGGTGCTAGCCTGCGACCAGACCACATTGTGCATTGGTAGCTGCAGGATCAATACAGTAGTGGATATGAGATTCTGCTGTTACTACAGCTGGTTTGTTTGTAAGCTTTTCATCTGCTTTAAGTTCAACGCAGTGCCTCTTGGGAACCACTACATTAACATTTATTAATAGTGAGCCACAATACAATTCAAGGGCCATGGGACTTACAAAACGAAATGGGATGCAGGCAGCTATTTACAATTGGTTTAATAACACATGACCTTTTGCTGCAATGACATGCAATTCTATGCTCTATTGATTGAACTGTCTCATCATTTTTCACCACATCTCCTTCTTGACTGGTACAGAATTAATAATGGCTCCTTCGGGCTCACCTTTGTGCATTCATTCAGTATCTAGTGATGTTTCTATTCCACCATATACATGTGTAAATAGTATATATCTGCACAGTGTTAACACTTGATCATTCCCACAGGATGGAGTGCTTTCCTATAGAGATTAGCTTTACAGTTGAGTTGTTATCCAGCATTTATTCCAGCTTCAGTTTTTACCTTTTGCAGCTTCTGATTAGTCCTGAATTCATGCTGGGAGAGAAAAAACAACAGACTCAAACAGGCGAATTACAGCTTGCAAAGTTGTGAAAATGTGTTCACACATCAAGCCAAACTTAAACTAACACCCGCTTCTGAAAGCCGCAACCTCTCTCACCCTACTTTCACTTTTTTAGTATACGTTTATTGTACATTGAGGTGAAACTGAAGTTGAATTACAACTTTATTTAGAAAAGAGACAACTGAAAACTTCCATTTAGCGTTTCTCTACCTTTTAATTTCTCTGCACCCACGACAGCCAGCCATGGCTGCAGGCATTATGTTTTGTGGTTGTCTGTACGTGCATACGTCTGGTCCACTCTTGAAGGATTTTCTTCAAATTTAGCTCAAATGTCCACTTGGATTCAAGGATGAACTGTTTAGATTTTGGTGGTCAAAGATCAAGGGTCACTGTGATCTCACGTCCGTCCCACTGTGATATCTCAGGAAGGGCGTGAGTAAATTTCTGCAGATTTGGCACAAACGTCAAATTGGACTCAAGGATTAACCTGATAACCTACATTATGGTGGTTAAAGGTCAAGATGACTGTGACCTCACAAAACACATATTTGGCCATAACTTTAGTTGTAAGCAGCCATGTTGAGATCAGTTGAGGAAACATCAAGCACCGTCCACCAGTCGGAGCACACGTTACAAATAAACAGTAACTACAAGATGTTTTCTGTCAACATTTGAGGATAGAAATAAGCATTACAGCATCAGAATATTGATTCATATTTGATCTGCCTGGTTTGACCGACTGATCAGAGTTCAGGAGTGCTGCTCAGTGACGGCAGTCTTGCAGATGCCATTAAGAGCACTTAGGTTATTATGGATTTTTTGCCTGATTGTGCTAAAACCATTCTGCTTTCTGCAAGTTTTAAGTTTTTAAACGTATTTTTCCCACATACTGTGTAAGACACATACACTCTGCCCTCTCTTTCTCACTCATACCGCTAATGGCACTCCACTGTGGTTGACTTGTAAAGAATTACATTTCTGATGGCTGTAGCTGCTGTAGATGATAACATAGCTGAAGGCCATATGACTAAACATCAGTTATACAAAGTCGCTGCTTGTGTCATTGAGAAAGTACTTTCAAAGTTGTCCAGGAGAGAACGAGCTTCTGGTGAAAGCGGCCAACACATCCACAGTATGAAACGGACACAAGGTGTGATGATGTGAGCACCAAAGGCTTAGCCTCTTTCATAAAATAAAATTGCATCATGAAATGGAAATACTCAAATAAAGAACAATGACCTAAGACTAAACTTGCTTCTTCCAGTTTTTATTTTTGAAATTTGTCGAATCTTATCAAATAAATCTTGAAACTTTAATGGCTTTTGCTTAAACTAAAAAAGAAATAGGAAGATTAAAATGAACATCAGAAGATTAGCTAGTCAGCCATAGGCTATTACATTTGAGATGTCACAGAGAATGTCAATATAGACGAACACACATCTGTAAAATCGCTACTAGAGGCGCATCGCCCGCCTCGCTGTGGTTTGGGAAATGTAAGGCCAAGACAGGTGGCGTGTGATAGTGGAAGGCCAGTTTATTGCTGTGAGAGCATTTTTCATTTTCAGCTACATTTCTCCTGAAGGTGTTCAGCTGAACAAACAGCAGATGGTGACTGGAGTTAACCCCTACAGTACTTACTAGTGGTTAGCCTGCCTGTAATGTGACAGATCAGGGAATGCAAGCATACTCTAGTCCAGGGGTTCTTAACCTTTCTGACCCTGAGGCCCATTTTTTTCAGTACAGAGTGGCCCAGGGCCCATTAAATATAATTTTAATATATATTATTTATTATTATTAATTATATTATATTATATATATTATTTAATTTGTATTATTTAATATATATACACTGTATAGGTTTATAATTATCTCACTCTTGGTTTGATTTGTATTCAATTCAATTCAATAAACCGGGGGTCGTCTTCATTTTTTCGTTTTAAATATTTCTCCATCTTGTTTGTTTACAGCTAGCTGAGTGTCTTCTTCTCCTTATTTATGGAGCTGGTTAAAGTAACAACTGACTGATGCATTAGCGCCACTACATGGTCGGGAGTTGTTATTGCGTCTCGCGGCCCTCGCGGCCCACATGTACAAAACAGATTTTTTTTGCGGCCCACTAGGTGGCGCTCGGGGCCCAAGTTTGGGCCGCAGCCCTATGGTTAAGAATCACTGCTCTAGTCTACCATATGCCACTCTGGATAAGAGTGGGGGAGCAGTGAATGAAGATACAGTCTCTTTCATCATTGAACAACAAAACTCTTGTTTCTTCATCATTACAGAAGTGAGATGCTGTCACTGCTGCCATTGTTTGTGTTTCTGTTGCTTCACTTTCAGGTCACATCGCTGAAGCTGCACAAGGTAGTTCGCAGCACTCAGTAACCAGGATACGGTTTATACATGCAGCAGTATTCCCCTTTCCTTCGGAATACTCCAGCTTGCGTATACTGGTTTCTTGTTTGGGATAAGGGCTTATTAAGGTTTCTCTTGGACAGGATATAGCATTTTTATGTCCATGTAAATGCACTCAGTATCAACACTGAGAATGCCAGCAGAGGCCAGAGATAATACTTTCTATGCACAGTTGTGTGTCCCACAAATCCAGTCTTCAATAACTAACATGCATGTTTTTTTCTTGATTATTTTTGTTGTTTCTGTCTTTGAGTATGACCTATTTATGTGATCAATGGCTGAAATATGGAACAATTTATCCCCTTTACAGAATCAAGAGAAAGTATAAATTCAATAAATGATTTGTGCTTAGGTTAAATATGTGTTAAATACCACTCTAAATCTATCTCCCATCCATTATTTCACAAGTGGCATGCTTTATTTATGTTTGCAGTGCTTTAGTTTATTGTAATCAATAGCTGACACCAGAGGCCTCACTGCACTTAACCCCATTTAACTCGCTTCTACAAGGCCGAAAGTGAGTTACCACCAGATGTTATACAGCATCTAATTAAAATGGTCAAATGTCATGAACTTTAAAGAAAATGGCAGCTTAAGTCATTAAAGAACAAGTCTGATGCAGTAATATCCTCTGGTCTTCTAGGCATGTTTTAAGCGGATGCTAATGTTTGGCTGCTGAAATGAACTATCTGACTCTGGGAACACTGCTTACTCGAGAGCTGAACAGAATTGTCTTGACACTCCCGATATTGTCTGAAAAACCTCCTTTCTCTGTCTTTCTCTTTGTTTGTCTTTGTTTTCAACAAAATAATACATGCTTATTTGTGGCATGATGCATTGGCTGCATTCTTCTGTGCACACACTCATCGCTCCAGAGTGCAACCGTGGTTGCATATTTCAGAGGGCAATTCATTTTAGATTACCAAGAGGTCGGTGGGACTCTGTCACCCTGAGGCCACTCCTGTTATGGAGGGGATGTCCTACCCTGAATCACCGCGACAAAAACCACTCCCAGCTCCTCAAATACAGCAGCGCTGTCAGCGGCCGTATGCGTCTACGTGCCCTCTAGCAGGTTGCAGGTTCGAATCCAGCTTGGGGTCCTTCTCTGTGGAGTTTACATGTTCTCCGTGTTAGTGCCGGTTTTCTCCAGGTTCTCCGGCTTCCTTCCTCAAAGGTTAATTGATGACTCTTAATTGCCCGTACGTGTGAATGGTTGTCTGGTAAATGGTTGGCATGAGTAGGTGTCTGTCTCTATGTGCTCTGCGATGACTGGCGACCTGTTCAGGGTGAACCCGGCCTTCACCCAATGCCAGCTGGGATCGGCTCCAGCCCCCCCAACGAACCCTAACGAGATAAGTGGTTGCAGATGGATGGATGACTTTTGGTTTCACATGGGACACAAGCACCACTCTCCTTGTTTAAAGTGTATTTTTTTTATTGTTTGTATTGTATTTTTGACCCATTTATTGCCTCTAACTGTAACTACCAAGTGGAATTTGTCGCTCTTCATACTACATAACCTGACCTCCTCCTTTACTCCCACCCTAACTATTGCCACATAGAGCAGTGGTTCTCAGCAGTTTTTCCTGTCAAGGACCCCTAAATTCATACACATTTGGTCACAGACCAGATAAGATTTCCTTTCAGGGGCCTCATTATGAAAAGATGTTAGTTCTTAAATATCATTAAGACTGTAATTTTACTACAGTTGAGGAGATAACCATTAGAAAGTGAAACATATGATCAGAATAATCACTCTTATGACTCTTACTCACATTGGGCTCACTTGGGGATTTAAATCGAGATAAAACAAATAATTACACATTTTTCTAGGGACCCCCCTGAACTCCCTCAAGGGCCCCAGGGCTCCCTGGTTGAGAACCACTGATGTAGAGCATCGCAGCTTAGCACGGGTCATTTCATGGCATGCATCACACTCAACCACCACAACACCACAATCTTTTGTTTAAAGACTTCCTGATGAAACACCTTAAAGATCTTAAAGATCCCAAAAACGGGTTAACCCAAGCTGAGATGAGGGCTGTGTTGGCAAAATCAAGTGGTTATCTTCTGAAGATAGATGATAATTCCTTCTGTCATACAGGTTTGTTATTGTGACAAAACGCTGTCAATGAACCTACATGTGACTGCTGGAATGAAGATACCCACTCGCTTTAGAAACAGATGATGATTTGATGATTTAACTTAAAGCAGCTATAATCAGTATTTTTAGCAATGTGTCAAATGACAATGTGAAAACAATGTGCCATTATGAAAGGGGTCTCTCATATTGATGGAACTATAGAGAATTATCACCTGAATCGTCAGCTCCTCTCGGCTTTGCAGAGCTCATTGTTTAGCTGTCCGGCTCACAACTTTACTGTTTTCATTCACTCTCACAGCTCACATAGCGTTGCTTTCAGCAGCAGCAGGCAGCTGTTTTGAGTGAAAACCTGCTGTACATTACCTGCTCAGCATTAAATGGCAGGCAGACACAGTTAGGGACTAACTTATGAACAAAGCGGAGCATTAAGCAGCTAAAGCATGTGTCAAACTAAAGGCCCGCGGGCCAACTCTGGCTCCTCGCAAAATGTGATCCGGTCCCCATACCAATTTCGGATGTCAATTAATTTTTGCCTGCCAAGTTGTGGTCTGCACAGCAACGCATGCCCCTTATGCTGAACGCACAGGCATATCTCCACTGTCTGCAAGCTGGCAAGCTAGATAACAGACTGGCACAAAGCAGGAAAGTTGATGTTTGAGGCTGCATGTGAATTTTACTTGACTGCAAAGTTTGTCATGGCTGCATGTGGCATGTAAACTGTATATTCAAACTTGTGAAACAGGCTATATGAAACTTGTAGAATACGGGCAATAACAAAATTTAAAGAGTCAGTATTTTTCTTTTACAATAGGTTGTATTTTGTTTTACTAAGTGCCCAACACATCCACTGAGTTATATTCAGGCTTGTGAAGCAGGTTGCTGTTGTCTTATGGTAGCCTGCTTGTAAAAATGTAAAATACTGCATTATTTGACTTGACTAAATGCTAAGCAGCTTTTTTGTTGACGTTTTAGGACTTTAGGTATGTCGGAAGGGACACATAACAGTATGACAATAGGACATTTTATTTTTACCTCCGCCAAGGAGGTTATGTTTTTGCCGGCGTTTATCTGTCTGTTTGTTTGTTTGTCTGTTTGTTTGTTTGTTTGTCTGTGTTCAAGATAACTCAAAAACTTATGGACGGATTTTGATGAAATTTTCAGGGTGTGTCGAAAATGTGAAAAGGAAGAACTGATTAAATTTTGTTTGGTGATCCGGAAGAAATCCTGGATTCTGGATCACTTTGAAATTTTAGTTAACATTGGGGTCAATGGGATCCAAAACATTGTTTCTCAATATCTCTGGTAATTGTTGCCCAAAGCTCATGAAATTTGACTCAGGGATTTACAATGTGAACTTCTAGCAAATTCCAAAGGCTGATCCAGATCTGATCCAGATGGCGGATTTTATAGCAATTTATATAAACAATGGGGGTACTCTTACATTTTGGCCTACTGTGCATTTAATATTAGAGGTAGAGATTTCTAACAAGCGGCATCATGTAGCTGAGACAATTCTGCATCTGAAGTATGTCAACGAATTTGATCTAGCTTTAATACTTGAAGAGACAGATCCAGAAGAAACCACCAGGGGGGAAACTATGGTGCTTGGTGGAGGTCTGCGCTCTCCGAGTGCTTTTCTAGTTATGTTATGTTAATAAACCATATATACTGTATCTGGCCCTTGATGTGATAGGGAGCTGAAAAGACAGATATCACTCTCTGGTTGGTGGGGACCAAAACTGAGTAAAAACACAGTTCATATTGGACAGAAACAGGACTCCTCATGTAGCTCCATAATCTCTGGATGTATAGATAAGAAAATGTTTGCTGACAAATTTGCCTATTCAACGTAAAAGGAGAGTGATATGTCAGTACTGTTGATCACTACAAACGGCCCCTTTCACATTACTCATAATCATTTGATCCATTGTTAACAACAAGTATTGACTGGACCAGCCTTAAGGATATACTGCATTATTCTTACTGAATAATTTTTTATTCAAATATGCAATGTCAAACATGTTGATCGTTCATTACGCTGTACTATACAAAGATATTTTTCATTCTGTAATGTGGATAAATAATTGGTTATATCCCAAAAAAATGTTGCCTCTGTATCTGCATTTGAAAAAAAGGACTATGCATTGTAGGAACGTTGATCAATACCAATTACCGCTGTGGCATGTTGATTGATACAGTCGTTAATATTTAATCAGCACTGGGATCCTCTTCTTCACATCCTTTATCTCTTTTATGTCGGTTCTCCAAAAGTTAAATAGGGATGCATTCCAGGGTTATGGCTCTTCTACATCAATGGCTGTCCATTTGAGATGATTGGTTAAGAAATAAAAGTCACTACATTTACCATCGCCCTATTCTCAGTGTCAACTGCTGTAATGCTGCGGGCCATAAACGTGGAAAACGCATTGCTCATCTCTTTTTCCCAAATGCCTCAACCTCCAGCTTCTTCGGCCCTTTCAGAGAGCAAGGTTGGACTCAGTATAATTGCACACAGTGACGAGCTGAGGCAGAAATTAAGGCATGTTTGTGAAATGATGGATGGCAGACAGTGAAGTGGTTAGGGAGATCTCATCCCCACTGGACGGCCTGGGATTGATGCCTGCTGGCAGACATTATATACACATCTATCAAATGAATAAAAAAAGAGGGTATAATACATCCACAATATATGTCGGTGGCAGTGTAATGCAAAATAGCAGACACATCCTCCTGATATTGTGGTACATCTTCTCTTTATCAAAATCTACTTTGTGAGTATAGATTTCATAATGGAAATCAATAAGGGAAAAACACTTATTAATCATCAGTGACACTGAGTGTCTTCACTATATTGCAACATCAGCATATTTGCAGCCAGGTCAATTAGCTGCACTAGCAACTGGGAGGCTGTAGGCACAGCGAGGATGATAATTTGAGATGTTACGATAACGTTTTTTCCTACCTGATACAGATTCCGATACCTGAAATTACCTGAAACTATCCATCCATATGAAACCACTTATCCCGTTAGGGAGCCGATCCCAGCTGGCGTTGGGCGAAGGCGGGGTTCACCCTGAACAGGTCGGCAGTCCATCGCAGGGCTCATAGAGACAGACAACCATTCACACTCACATTCACACCTACTGGTAATTTAGGGTCATCAATTATCCTAAACTACATGTCTTTGGACTGTGGGAGGAAGCCAGAGCACCTGGAGAAAACCCACGCTAACACAGAACAAACATGTAACACAGAAGAGCCTCGAGCTGGATTCAAACCTGTGACCCTCTTGCTGTGAGGCGACAGTGCTAACCACTGCACCACCTACCTGTAACCAATTAAAAACAACACACATCAGACATCACAATGGTTTTAAGAAAAAAATTAAGTTTTTAAAACATTAATAACTGTATTTATTATAATATAGATAGATAGACAGTTGGTAATTGATATTGTTGGCTTTAAAGTGTTTAGTCAGTTTCACTGCAGTTTATACTGCTTGAGAAAGAGAGTTACTGCAGTGAAAAGTGTATTTCTTTTAGTTTTTATTTATGACCAACCAGCGCCCCCCAGAAGATGGCCCCCTAGGCGACTGCCTCTACTGTCTATACCTTAAGCCGGCCCTGCTGCGCATATTCAACAGATTGTCTACAGACAATAATGAATGGTGTAATGTTGCCGGTATGATGCCATTATGATGATCAAACAGCATTTTTGCTGCACCTCTGCTCACACGGGTTGTGTGGAAACTCTAACCTGTTAACATGGGCACTGCACATGCAGGCAGTACGGTCCAGGTCTTAGGTCAGTTTCAGCAGGAGGTGAGAGTTTCTTATACTATGCTGTACTATTATTTCACAGGTAGATCTTGGCTTATACTGTATTTAGAAATGAGAAGTGATCTTTGCTAAGAAAACGGTGATCGCTGATCTAGCAGATGTGGCTATATTTCACTGGATAAATGATAAATTTGGCCTGCTGATGGCACCAGATGAAAAGTAAGATTTATTAATATTTATTTATTAAGATTCATCCTTTCAGGACCATGAACGCATGTACAAAATTTCACATAGTTTCTAAGATATTTCAGTCTGCACCAAAGTGATGGATTGGCCAACTAACTGTCATTGACAATCCTCGAGCCCCGCAGGTAGCATGGTTAAAAAGTCCTTGCACAGATAAAGTTACACCAAGTTTTACACATACTGTTGCAACAGCTTTGTTCAGCAGTATAGCCCTCAGCTACTGCTTGAGAGTGATGTCTGAAAAGTTTTTCCCTCCAGCTTAGGGGACTCTCTTGCAGAGCATAGAATATTAGCTACGGGCAATATTTCATGTGTTATTTGTTGCAAGCAGGGTTGGATTGATTGTTGATGAGGAGGAAGGGGGAGTCTGGGGAAACCCACCAGAAAAGGCACCTGTGCTCAATTAACTACTCTCCTTATTATCTGGGTCTCCGTGGACGCTGTTAGAGACGTTGCCGGACTGTGGCCTTGTGCCAGAGACGTGACACAGTGTCCATAACTGCAGCGTCTGAAAACACTGTTCACTGGTGGATGTATTCCAGTAAGGGGAGCAATGCCTGCTGCATGCACTAAAAGTATTATGAAGAATATCTTATTTTCTGTATAGGCGCTTGATGACACAGACAGAACCAGAAGTACATTATATGACGGAGTTTCAGATGGAGGACGAAAATGAAATGAAATGATTCCTTACATACCCAACCCGCACATTTCCAACTTTTGCATTATAGTAGCACTATTTTCAAGACTGAGACAAGAACTGTGCACCATGATGCTCGCTGTGAGTGTTTCAGAAAGTGTGACAAAGAGTGAGGAAATGATGGTGGGAGGTGGAGGTGGGCGGTATGGTGTCACTGTGTTTGACCTGCCTACTGAACCTGTGATAATTTAGCCGTTTAGACTGTTATTGGTTCATTAAAGGGGTGTTGTCAGTGGTTATAAGCCTCATAGATGTATGTCAGCAGGGGCCTGCTGCACCCATTATTTTGTATATGAAATAACAGGAGTAGGGTTATCGATTCAGTATATATATTTTTTAAATCAATTGTGCAGTCAAGACTAAATGAAAAGAGTTTTTGGTCAACTTATGTAGGTGGAAAAGTAGTGAACGCTGAGCTACATTGCTTAAAACAAGCAGTTAAGTAGAATCAGGTGGGACAAATTGGTGGCTAAATTAAGCAATGAAATGGACCAATGAAACAAAAGATGTTTAGGGAAGAAATTGGGCATCACTGATTGAAAGAGAGATAAAACCAGGTCACTTACCCAGGTGAACCCATACAGGTCAATCATGCCGAGAGGAAGACAGATGTCAGAGGACCTTAGGAAGAGGGTAGTGACAGCACATATGTCTGCGGAAAGCTATAAAATCATCTCAGAAAAATGTGAGCTTCATTGTTCCACCATGAGACAGATCACCTACCAATGAGAGCACTGAAAAAGACCACAATTCTGCCTAGAAGTGGACGACCTTCTGAAATATCAGGAAGAACCACAAGAAAACTGCTAATTCAGGTAAAAGCCAACCCACACATAACATCTAGGGATTTGCAGACCTCTTGTTGCATCTGGGACACATGTGCATGCTTCCACAATCGGAAGAAAACTCAGCCAACATGGCTTACATAGAAGGGTTGCTGGGAAAATTGAACTGTTTGGTCACAACCAAAACCACCATGTTCGGCAAAAAGTCAACACAGCATACTACCAAAAGAACCTTCTCCCAATAGTGAAGCATTGCGGTGGGAATGTTAGTTTTCATACTCAGGACAATCCACACAGTCCAGAGAATGATGAATTCTGAGGATTATTGTAAAATCCTGGATCATAACCTGAAGCCATCAGTTGTGGAGTTAAAACTAAAAATGTCCTGACCTAAATCTAATTGAAATGATGTGGTGAGACCCGAAGAGGGCAGTTCATGGCGGACGCCTATCCACCCTCTCTCAGCTGGCTACGTTCGGCAAGGAAGAGGAAAATCCCCCAAAGTAGATGTGAAAGACTGATAACTGTTTGGTGGAGGTTATTATTGTCAAAGGAGGTTCAATATCCTGTTAACTCAACAGGTTCATATACTTTTGCACCCATGAAATCTGAGTTTTTCTTAAATCAGCCACTTTTGTTAAAGAAAGAACAACAAGTTAACCATTTCTTTTGTATGAGTCCATTATTTGGAATGCCATTATTGTGGATTGGGGTATAACATTTAATAAGGATATTTTTGTATTTCTTTCAAAAAATTGCTGTCGGGTTCACAAACCTTTGAGCAGCACTGTAAGTGGTTTTGTTGTCTAAACCTAAACAAGCTGTTGTGTTCAAAATGTTTCTTACAGTTTTACGTGTTAGATCTTGCTTCTGAATTTTCGCTTTCACTCACACAACATAGAAAGTTTAACCATGTTGATTTAAAATAAGAAAACACCAAGCACCAGCAGGAGCAAACTTTCTGAAAATGTTTGAGGAGAGAAATAGGCATTACAGTAACAGAATATGTATTCATATTTGATCAGTGATGCCTAGTTTGAGTGTTTCAGAGTTTATGAGTGATTGACAGCTGCCGCCGTTGAACAGCTATAATAGGAACACTCTCTCTCTGAAATGACCTGTGACTGGCCAAAGTCTCCAGTCACAGGCTAGAATATTTAAAGCCCGAAAACAGCCATGAGGAGGTGCAGAGGTCTAGTTTTCTCTCAGTAACCTTGAATTCCTGAAAGGTTATTATGGAGTTTTGCCAAATGATGCCAAAAACATGCTTATAAAAACATACAAAATTATACTGCTACTTTACTGAACAGTCAAATCTGGTGGATATTTTAAGCTTACCCCCCAACCATGGGTTGACCCCTGAATCCCTACTGCACACATAGTTGTTGTATGTGGCTTGAAAACGCAATTGCATGTAGACTTGCGCTCAGTCTGGTCACAATGTGTCCCAGATCACATCCGGAGGTGGTCTGGCTGATTAGTTCACAATCTGTCCTCAGTATATTTTTGGTGCATTGACACCTGTACTTTCCTGTGGTCAAACACTATCTGATTGCAATCCAATCACTCAAAATGCATTTTAATGGGAGGTGTTATATGTGGTTTTATTGATATTGACAAGAAGATGGGTTGTAAACAAGTTAACAGGTTACTCAGATCATTTAAAACACTTTGTTTGGATTTAAAAACAAAAGTCCTTCTTGCATAAAACTGTGTGAGTTAGGGACACGCCTTTTTCTCTTCCAAATAATTTTAGCTAGCTTGTGGGATTTTTTAAAACCTGTCTGGGTTTCTGGCCCCGGCCGACTTCTGTTTGCAGCTGATAACACCGTCCTGACCGACGGCACCGTCGCAGTGCAGCACCCAGTGGGTTAACACTGTTAGCTCCGTCAGCAGTGTTTGCTGTTGTTTTCACTGTTAGCACCGTTAGCTACAGGCTGCCGGCTCAGCCATTGCCATGTTGAGAAAAGTAAGGTCTATTTTGTTAGCGTGCAGCAGCAACATTTCCAGTAAGCCAGTGGCACACTGTCTAGGCCTCTCGGGAGCTACCAAATGTTGTTTTTATCCGTTATGTCCTTTTTATACATACAAAACCTGTTCTGCTGTTACACCTGTTGTGTCTAGTTTGGCAAAAAGGGCCGTGGGCGCTAGTGAGCTGCTGGAACAAACTTGCGGGACTGAAGTTTGAGAGGAAAACTATAACTCTTCAGACAAAGCTTGCAAATGTTAGGAAGGAAAAGCCAATGTAAAAAAAAAAAAGTTATGTAGGGGTAGATTTGTTTGGCTGATTCATTCCTTTTACAGCTGAGTTTACGACTAGGAAAATTGTAAAGAGGAAAAAAACCCTCGATGCTTAGACTGTATACTGGGCCGTCACCGAAGGTTTCTTTGTATAGATGAGAGTCCGTCACAGGGTGACACAGATATCTGTAACACTGCAGCCACTGTGTGCTTCACGCTGCACGCTTTCAGTAAATTCACCTTGTTTAGAAGCCAAAAGCATAATTAATGGTATTTATCTGAGTATTAAGTGTAGGGTGATGAAACTGGAAACCTCTAGTGATTTGAAAGATGATGCAAGATGAGGCAGGAAAGGAAACATGTCATCACACGGTTTTCACAAGTGCATCGATCAGATCATTTATCGAGGAAGGTGTTAGCCATACAGTAGGAATGTGTTTCTTGGCAAGTAAATCTTCAGTGTCAATGGATGAAGGAAACTGAAGATGTGATGAAATACAATACAAGATGATCCTCAAGTTACAAAATTCAGAATTAAAGCTCTATATAAAGTATGTAATACAGTAAAACATTTATGTCACTTATTGATCTTTTATAGTTTGGTGCTCCAAATCACACAGTGTGTGGCACTGGCAGAAAAGGTTTTGTTGCATAGATAAACGAATATCATCACTCTGCAGAGCTGGAGAGCCTCTGCAGACCCACAGATTTAGACTTATGCCAGCAGCAGACCACAGCACTGGAATGCATTCTCTTTATATGTTTTTCTATTTTTTAAAACTATGACAGTAATCCAGGAGAAAATATGTTTCCCTTGAAACATAATTGAGAATGCATTTTAGTTGTATGGGAATGTAATTTTATAGGAGACTGGGTTGACAGGGTAAATCCATAATTCTGCAACCCTCAGTGGTACTCTGTGGTCTGACATGCTATCACTGTATATAGACAAGTTTAGCATTAGAGCACTAGTAAATTAAATCTTAATATAAGCTGCTTTATTTGAAGAAACAAAAAACGCAAGAAATTGCTGACAAATTCAAAAATGTACCAAACAAATAGGAAAAGTACAACTAAATCATATTCAGTGCTGAGCTCTGGCACTCTGTTGTAGAGTCCAATGTGTCTTAGGGTGTGAAAACTAAAATAAACATGAGTTTAGCATGAGACAAAAAGGTTCCTTTACCAGTATGTTAAAATACACCTTAGTGTTTGTTTTCTTGACATAATCTGCCACAGGCATTTGCAGGGCTGTGCTTTGAACACGCACATTATTTTGAAGCAGGACAGTAAAATGATGCTGCATTTTATTCTAAAAGAAAGCTTGGCATGCTGCCTTGACTGGACATTTGTGGAAATGGGCCACCTGGAAAGGACAAGATAAGTGAAGCTGCATGTCTGCCCATTTCTGCTGTTTCTGTCAAAGCTATTTTGATGACAGACCCATATACCATCCACCCAAAACACGACTAAACTTAGGTGCTATACAGTTATTATCCTGGCTCCATTTATGATGTTTTCTGGTGTATTCTACTTATTGGCTTTGATGAAATATTAACTAAGACTAAAACAGCATGATGGGGCCATTCTGCCAAATTAATGCCTCCTCTCTCCACATGACATTTCATACATAAATATGCATGAAAAGTATCTTTTTTTGTGCCTTTAATTATCAAGCACAGTGTCCTACACTTCACCCAAATTGCAATTTGAAGATGCAATATGTAAACACCTTAATAACTATCTGCTGTAGAACACTGAAACAAAAGGATTCCTATGTCACCATGAAATATAATGATTAGAATCCACCAGAAATGATATTTTATTTCCAAATTAGACACAAAAACATTGTCGTATTGGACACTAATAATATGATACACATTTTAGTCGTGGGCTGCATGACGGTGCAGTGGTTAGCAAGAGGGTCGCAGGTTTGAATCCGGCTTGGGGCCCTTCTGTGTGGAGTTTTCATGTTCTCCCTGTGTTAGCGTGGCTGTTCTCCGGGTTCTCTGGCTTCCTCCCACAGTCCAAAGACATGCAGGTTAATTGATGACTCTAAATGACACCTGTCCAGGGTGTACTCCGCCTTCACCCAATACCAGCTGGGATCCGTGACCCCTAAGGGGAGAAGCTGTTGCAGATGGATGGATGGATGGATGGACATGTTAGTCGTGTCTGCAGGTTTTCACTCTAAAAATGCAGGACTTTACACAAGTGACATGATCAGCAGGAAGTAGCATCATTTGAGTCTCTTGAAAGCCATAGCAAGACCAAAAGCAAGTTCCTTCATGCCATTTTCTATATTTTTGATCATATTGTATGACTGAGAATCTCAATTCCAACGTTCAGTCCTGTTACCAAAATTATTTCTTAAATGTTATGATTTTTTGTGTTCGCATGCTATTAGCATTGATGTCATGTGGCTACATTTCATGTATTTGCTAATGCTGAGCTAGAAACTCAGTCCTGCTACTCTATGAGCCATCTTCCATTTAGAAAATCCATGTAAAAAATAAAATAGCCTGAGTTTGACTATGACACATTTTGAAGAGTTACTGTGTTATTAGATAAAATAATAAATAAATAATTAAAAATGACGCTTAATTTTGAGAACATGCAAAATGGATTCTTTGAAAATTGTTGGACTGTCAATCAATTTGAAAATGATCATGCCACTTTTTTCTCTTCAACCTTTAGCTTGGAGCATTATTTTGCCTCCTTCGTGACATGCTAGTATGACATAGTTGGTACCAATATGGTATGAAACCAGTATCTTTGCTCTACCTTTAAAGTCCGCTACAACTTAAAAAGCTGCATAAACGTGTTGTTGCGTTAAGGGCTGCACGGTGGTGCAGTGGTTAGTGCCAGCGCCTCACATCAAGAGGGTCACAGGTTCAAATCTTCTTCTGTGTGGATTCTACATGTTCTCCCCGTGGTAGCGTGGCTTTTCTCCGGCTTCCTCCCACAGTCCAAAGACAGGCTGTTTAGATTAAATTGCCCGTAGGTGTGGATGGAGAATTATATGTATTGATATTTATCTTTTCATTAACCATCTACTTGCAAGCTTTACACTGTTTTTATGGAGATCCAGAGTTAAGGACTGTAGAAATAAATTACACTGCAGCACATTTTGATGAGTCCTTCTCTGTCACACCTTCACTCAGAGGTCAGGATCAAATACAGAGTAGAAGCCTAAAGCCAACAGGGATGCAATGACTTTCAAGGACATTTCTTCTGTATATGACAAACTGGGCTGTAGACGCCCTGCAAGTGGTCAGCAGCAAACGTGAGAGCAGTGAACACACACATGGGGCTTGGTGGGTGCTTCTACCTGTGGATTTCATAATCCTCAACGTCCCTTTGAATCAAATCACTCAATGTTGCTGCTGGCAGGTTAGTAACACACACACGCACACACACACACACACACACACACACACACACTGATAGAACCATCATTGATTTCAGAGTGCGGACCAAACAGAAAAGGTGCATTTTGAGATCCAGGTAGGATTCATCAGCTGTGAAGGTCAGCTGTAGGTCTTTTCTATCACTCTGTAGTGCTCACCGCTGAGACATCCTCTTCCTCACATTACTCACTTTAAGTCACTTTGAAAGCAAGGCCGGAGGATGGTGATTGACAGACAGATACATATTGCTCCTGTCAAGCGAAAGCCTTAGAAATCCATCTCATGTGTTTTGCATCTTTAACTTCAATGAAAAATTGTGTCATCTGTCCTTTGGCTTGGAAAGGTTCACTGGGTGAACTTAAAGCTACATGCTAATCAAGCTAAAATAGCAAGAGGGCTCAGAGCATACTGTACCTCCTACGAAGGCCCCCTGACGTCCATCTGCAGTGTCATGCTGCAGATGTTCTACGCTGTGGTATGGTGAGAGCAGCTGGCACCAATACGATCAACAACCTCCATCTATGGAGTATCATGATCAATACCCGCTCAACCTTATATCTTTGTGAATGAACACAGGAGCACCTTCAGCCACAAACTGATATCACTGTAAAACGTCATTTCTGAGGCGATTTATCTTTCTGTTGATATAGTACTTGATAACAATTAAAGGCAGAGCTGCCTTGGAGGGCGGCCCATCCCATGTACGTTATGTTTAGGACTGTAAATTGATGAAAAATATTTAATCAAGATTTAAACTTAAGTAGGCATATTTTTCTTGGCATCATTAGGCAAAAATCCCATAATAACCTTTCAGCGTATTGTAATTCATGTGTTCACAGACAAAACTAGACTTCTGCACCTCACCATGGCTCTGATTTCAGGATTCACAAAATCAAGCCTGTGACAGGAGACTTTGACCAATCACAGGTCGTTTCAGAGAGAGTGTGTTCCTATTGGCTGTGCTCCGGTGCTGGAATTTCCTCAGCTGATCTCAACATGGCTGCCTGGTCATAAACTTTTTCATTTTACAGCTAAACAGTAACTACATGATGATTCTGAAAACATCTGAGCAGAGAAATAATCGTGACAGAAATAGCATTAATATTTGATCAGCGCTGCCTACTTGTTTGTGAGTGACTGACTGCCGGCTCTCATAGACGGCAGCTGGGCAGCAGACTCCAGATCAGCTCTGATTGGTTGTTTTCCTCTGGTCTGTGAAATCCTGCAGATGCCATTAGGAACACCAGAGGACACTGAGGCACATGATTTTTCTCAGATTACCTGTCTCATGCACTACTGGTAGGATATTTAAAAATAACTTTGTTTTATCATATTTGCTCCAATTCTACCCACTGCTGCTATAATTGCATATTAATCACACATTTTTTATCTGTTCAAAATGTACCTCAAAGGGAGGTTTGTCAAGTATTTAATT
This sequence comes from Pterois miles, assembly GCA_947000775.1. Classification (NCBI taxonomy): domain Eukaryota; kingdom Metazoa; phylum Chordata; class Actinopteri; order Perciformes; family Scorpaenidae; genus Pterois; species Pterois miles. The sequence continues at coordinate 4,360,217 of CAMQGK010000485.1, read as the reverse complement.
CTTTAATCAGCATGTGAGAGGGAAAAGGGACCCCTTTGAAAAGTTTTTTCTTGCCAAATTTAGCAAAGGTTTGGAGCGTTATTTAACCTCTTTCTCGACAAGCTAGAATAAAATATGTGGTATCAACGGATTCCTTTTGTTTTGTTAATGTGTTACAGAAATTAGTGGCATCAAAACAAATTTGTGTTTAACTTTGACAGCTAGTTATTTCACAATGCATACTGGGCAACTTGGGAAAACACAAATCGGTTCAGGACAAATAATGTTCTACTTTATCTAATCTTTTGATTTTTGCTCAAGGAATTTACATGTTAGACATCCAAGGCTTTCAGCCAACAAGAGGACGTCTACTGCTCTCCACTGTTTTCCACACATGTGTATGAACATGCCTCTGCGCTGCTGACTTTTTGGGCTGTCTGTCCATCCCATTCTCATAAACGTGATATGTCCGAAACACCTGGAGGCAATTTCCTCAGATTTGGCACAGAGTTCCACTTGGACTCAAGGACGAACTGATTGGAGTTTGGTGGTCAAAGGTCAAGGTCACTGTGACCTTAGATCCATCTCATGTTTTGTAAAAGTGATATCTCTGAGTGCCTGGAGGGCACAAACTTCCACTTGGACTAATGGATGACCTATTTAGAAGGTAAAAGGTCCAGGTCAGTGTGACCTCACAAAACATGTTGTTGGCCATGTCAACCATTTATATGCTAATTATGAGAGTTTCACACAAATATCCAAAAGGAAAAAATTATTTGAATTGATGATATTTTGGACAGACATGGATGTAAACTGCAATTTGAATGGTTGGTGGACGTGTACAACCACAGTGATCCTAATTTTTTCTCTTTCTAATCTTTCTAATCCTAACTGACAACTAACTAATGCTACTGAGATTTGAGTTTCAGTATCAATAATAGAGGCCTACGATTCAGCAAATGGTCACCTTTGCAGGAATGTGTAAAAGTAGATTTTTCTGGCACTTTTTTAAACTTTCCATTTCACATTGCATTGACTCCATGAAATTCTAATAAAAGGTGAAAAGAGAGGGTACACAGAATGAATAAATGTTGGAGCTATAAAGTATTTATGTGACAGATCACCCTGCCAGCCGCTCCGTGATGGATGTCCTGACTGCTGGAGATACGAGCTTCACAGAAAGATATCCATTTCGTTACTACTGTATTTCCACAGTATGTCAATCTGCTCAGCACCTCTTATTTCTCTTTTCCTTCTTATGCTCCTTCTTTCTCTCCAGCATTCTCTTAAGATGGACATTTTTCATGACTTGATTGCTCCTTTCCTGCAGTGATGCTATGTTCTGTTGCCCACTGAAACAGCTATCTTGGCTTGACATGGAACAAAGTGGAGGAGAATAATGGAATAATGAGCAAAAAGAAGACCACCTATGGTATCGGAGCATGGAGACAAGTTGTCACTGGCCTTTTTATTTGGTTTGTTTAGATGTCAACTGCTGCAATTAACTATGTGCTAATTGTGATTCATGAATGAGAGACTGAGCCAAGTCTTTATTAGCTCACAGGATAGCTGGCAAAAAATCATCTGTATCCATACGGAGATGAGTCAGTTTTCTCATTCAATAAAAATGTGATTCTCGGGAGGTTGTTGCAGTATGTTGTGGTATTTGTTATGCTAATTTTTAGCATGTGATCACAACTGGTATGCTTATTGTAGTCTTCTTCAACTGCCATTCATATTCATGACTTGTTAGAAATTGCAAAGTTAGTCTTGTAACCTTTAACATATTCTCTGTGTACCACTCATGCTAATGAGAAACATCTCATTAAAACCAACTTTCAGTAGGCGATTTGTTAATCTTTAACAGAGGGACAGCCTCCATTTGTTTTGTTCACCCGCAAGTATTATAGATCCAAGAAGAAACTGAAAGAAGGGAAGAACAAAGTTGAAATTACAACTCTGTGTGCTACTTCAGCACCACGGACAGCTCTAATGGATTTATCAACACAGCACAGTCAAGCTGCTAACTTATTGATATTTCAGAGCCATGGTCGGGGCCATAGATTCTGATTTACTGATATTTCAGAGCCATGGTTGGGGCCATAGATTCTATTTACTGATATTTCAGAGCCATGGTCGGGGCCATAGATTCTGATTTACTGATATTTCAGAGCCATGGTCGGGGCCATAGATTCTGATTTACTGATATTTCAGAGCCATGGTCGGGGCCATAGATTCTAACTTACTGATATTTCAGAGCCATGGTCGGGGCCATAGATTCTGATTTACTGATATTTCAGAGCCATGGTCGGGGCCATAGATTCTAACTTACTGATATTTCAGAGCCAAGGTCTTCAATGTATTTTGGTTATTTTGCTAACAAGGGGATTGCATCCCCTCTCTAACTGCCTACTAGATGTAGCAACTAATATGTTGTGTGAGTAAGGTTTGTCCTTGTAAAACTTTTTAGTATCTCAACTAGTACTGGAAAGTTCAAATCTATGTTGCCTCGATACATAGTTATTTTGTTTTTCAAGTATTGCACAACCTTCAGGGAAGGGTACTGGCATTCAGTGGAAGTAAAGCAATTTATGCTTCAGTATCTTTCTAAAACACTTCTTTCTTTAGCTGCAGCCTACATTTAGCCCACGAGTTCTGAAACCCTATAGTGTGTTTTACTTAATTCACATTCATAATTGTCATGACTCTAGCCAGCCCCCTGCCACTTCACTAACTCTCCTGTCATTTTAGATCGTGCCACTGCAATAACCACTTTCCTTCCATTCACTTCAACTGATTGTCTCCGCCCACCTCCTCACCTCATCTCATTCCCTCGTTAGCCCCTCAGTACTTATGCTGCATTTCAGACAACTTTGAACTGGAAAATTTCTTACCTCCTACTACAAAAAGTACAATGGAACGCCACTCAAAGTCACAGTTCTTCATCTTGCACACTTGAGGTAAACCTTCAAACTTGCCATTGATCTAAACTACACACCTGTAAAGTTTTGTGACTGCATCTTGTACAGTTGTGACGCTATCGTGGTGATAAAATCAGGCAATCAGGCATATAAACACCTGGCAAAGTATTAAAAACCACATCTGTTTTGGTTCCTGCTACAGTAGATTTTAACATTTTTACCCACACACAGACTCACTTGGTGAAAACAATACCAGAATGTTAAATTTGTCACCAATGTTGTTGGGTGACTGGACACATGAACTGTTGTGTTGTGCGTTGGCTTTCTGCCTCTGTTTCATTTGTATATGCAGCGAAAGTGATCTGCTGAGAGTTCAGCAGTGTGTACACTTACCACTTGTCAGCCATGTTTTTTGTTTTTGTTTGGCATCATGCACCTGGAACGCTTGGATTTTGGAAGGTGGAAATTTCAACTGGAAAATTCGGCTCTTATAATTTGACTGGAATGCAGCATTATGCTGATCCAATCTCACTCATTCTTTGCCAGATTTTCCAGTGTGCATCGCCTAGCATTCCAGTGTTCTGGTTACTTGTTTGCTTGAAGTAAACTACAGAACACTGTGACAGTACTCAAATGATTTTGGAGCATTGTTTCAGGTTGTTCCATCTCAGTCGCTGGCAGTTGGCTTGGCAAAATAGAAAAGCTGAGTAAGCAGGAGAGGGTGTTTGCTTTCGTCAGCGTTGGACTCAGAGCGCAGGACTGTGGCTATTTCCTGGAGACAGTACTGACCAGTGTAGACCTTATACTGTACATGCTGAACTCAAAAATTTGAGCTCAGTATGTGCATTGAATTGAAATGAATAACTAGTTTTAAGCAAAGCAGCTATTACCACATACTACATAGCATCGGTGCTTAGAAGGAAATTTAAAATAGTATTTGCAATGTCATCAACTAATGTCTATGTGAAGTCTGAAAATGACACAACTCTTTTCTTAATACAGGTGTTTTTTTACCTTGTGTATTTGGGTGCAATCAGGCTCTGCATGTGATTTCATTGTTGGCCGGGGCAACTGTGCATGGTTGAAGGGCTGGCAGGGTAACATACAGCTCCTGCACTTCACTCTGGAGGAGCGAGATTGGCTTAGCTGACAGTCATTTTCTCCATGAGCTGCTTCAGCCACTGCAAACAGACAAATCGTTGGTCATGGCAGTGTACCACAGCACTGATTAATCTGGCAAAGATGGAAAACAACACTCGTTGGCAAGCATCATTCTGTTCTGCCAATAGAGTTTGGGAAAATAGTTTGCTACTCTGACTGAGGTCTGGCTAGACTTCGTATCAAAGATTAAAAAAGTTTGCTGTTCATTTCTTGTCAGGTCAAGTCAATATGATTTGTATAACCCAAAATAACAAATCACAAATTTTCTTCAGGGGGATTTACAATCCTCTCATTGGATACGGAAAAACTCCACACCCCCCAAAAAAAGTTTTAGCAGGGAAAACAGAATTTTTTTTTTTATTTTTGGCATACTATAGACATTGCTTTTGGTTGCATACTGCATACTACAAGCTACATTCTGGCCAAATCAGTATGTACCACTAGTATAGTATGCAGTTTTGAATACAGCCTAAGTGTATTTTAAACATCCTGCTATTAGTCATTATTTACCATCCAGTTTTTATTACATGTGAACTATGATATTTGCTGGTACTCTACCCTGAACACTTTATATGACTAATTCAACTCAAAGCTCAGCTAAAAAAGTAACTTCGTATTTTTTCTGTGGCACTTTGCCTTTCTTACCTGTAGATAAAACTAGAGAGAAATGGATATACATGTACAATGAAATCAGCTGTAGCAGCAGAGCTTCAGGGTCTCTGTTAGTGACTCAGACAGCTGGCACTGCAGTCAACCAGAAATATTGTAAACTACAGTGTTTTCACTGTGTGCAAACAACCATAGTGTGTTATGAGGAAGGGACAGTGTTATGAGCAGAAGCATTCAATGCAGTCTAATCAGGACAAATTAATAGAAAGACTCTCCAGATGGGATGTTTCCCCCCACTGGCCAGCTTTCTCCCGAGGGTCTGAGTGTAGCCAGGACAGGGGCATCCCACCTAAATGAATAACTGAATGAATGAAGGAATGACAGATCGGAGCTGGTGCAGAGATGTGCACACATCAGGGGTACACATATGTCTAATGTTGTTTGCTGTATTTTCTATTTCTATGTTCTGTTGCTGTGAAAGCATCCACTCTGATATGTTCTGTTCACTTATGTGTTGTCATTTTGCACTGCCCCAGTCCTCACTACATGACAAGCTTTCAGATCGACTTTAACATTACATGTTCGTGAACACTCTACACTGCAGCAAAAGCAGTTGTTTTGCTCAGATTTTTAAAGATTTAGAGCTTCATTACACTTGGTTATCATGACTACTGATTAATGTGTGCTGAAAAAAAATCCCACAGACACAGACATACTGTAGACAGACTTTATTGTCATTCAAGCTACACGCAGTGTACATTTAAAATGAAATTAGGATATGCTGGCTTTCCTTGCAAGAAAAAGTGGTTGTATAACTAAGTGACAAATATGTATAAAGATGACTGTTAGAAAAAAATATGTACTAAAAAATGAAATATATACTATATAAAAATAAAATATATATTATATAAGAAATAAAATATGTACTGTGAATATTGCAAATTGCACATTGCTCAACTGTAGAAAGAAATATATTGCACATGTATGCATTCATCAAGAGTCTCAGCAGGGGATTGGGTTGCAAGGGGATGGGGGTATAGCATAGTCCGGGTCACCGCTCGGTGTGAGTGCTTGTGTGTATCGGTGGGTGGTTTATTGTGAGTTTAAGAGTCTGATAGCTTGGGGGAAGAAGCTGTTGCAGATTCTGGCTGTTCTGCTATGAAACCTCTTGCCAGAGGGCAGCAGGGAGAACAGACCGTGGTGGGGATGAGCGGGGTCTTTTTTTAATGTTCTGGGCTCTGGTCAGGCAGCCTTTCTGAGCAATGTCTTTGATGGAAGGAAGTGAAGCCCCAGTGATCTTCTCCGCTGTCCTCAGCACTCTCCGCAGAGACTTCCAGTCTGAGGCGCTGCAGTCTCCAAAGACAGAGATGCAGCCGGTCAGTACACTCTCTATGGTGCAATGAACAATGTGGTGAGGATTGGAGGGGGAGCTTGCTCTTCTCAACCCGCGCAGAGAGAGCAGGCACTGGGTTTTCCGAAATATGTATGAACACTGCAGGCCCACACAAGGCACTATATTTATGACATAAATGCCTGACGTTAATCTCTCCATTACACACTGCACATCTTTACCAGGTGGCAACCTCTGGGTCTGAAAAGTGAAGCCAATGCAGACTCCTCTGGTTGCAAATAGAAGTGTGATTATATGAGAAAATGGGCCTACTTCTCATTTGATTTATTACCTCAGTAAACATTGTAAATGTCGTACCCTTAAACAGGGGAAATAATGAGAGAGAAGGATGAAGGAAGAAGAAATCACACTCAGTCTTGCCTTCACTCGCCTCTGCACCGAGTTACATTTGAAATGTAATGAATGCAATGTAAACAAAACTCATACATTTAGACGTCTCAACTCAGTTTTGTGTATGTAGTGATCATTACTACACTACATTAACTTTCTCTAAACCATTTAAATTTTGTTTTTAACTGTTTCTAAATGTTCTTAATTCTAATACAGCATAAAGTCTCTCTTATGAAATATATTTTAAATTTTTAGCTCACTCGACACATGAATTCACCTCCAACAGTGATAAAATCACAACTGCATAGACAAATATCAAACGTAACAGTGCTTAGCTTAAATGCCAATGACGAGGTAAACAGACAAACTATGACGGGACCACGAGGCCTCTGCAGCTAGCTTACATATCGACAAAGTTTGTATAAAACTTTCAAACAATACAAAATGTGCAGTAACATTACAAAATGTGCACTTTTCCTCTAAAATTAACAACGTATTACAAATTCTTGACAACATCTTTACAGTATTATAGTAGTTTGTTCACTGCATATGTGCTGCATAGTTTCAACGGTGACCAGAATTGATGCACATTTACATGTAAAAATTAAATTACATACCCTGAAAATTACACAGTAATAACTGAGACAACAAAGACATTAGCTTTCCTCCAAATAAATGAATTCAGCCTGAAAATTAATAATTCTTGTCTGTCACATAAACATCAGTTTATGGTCTCAATCGCTAGTTTCAAGTCCTCCTCAGTACAGCTTGATGTTCCTATAGTAAATTATGGTCCCATTTAATGTCAAATAGACTTTTAAGCAGGGGATGCTTTAGAGCGTGGCTACCTTCTGATTGACAGGTTGCTACCATGGCGTTGTGGGTCCGGTCTACCATTAAGATAAGATATTCCTTTATTAATCCCACAGTGGGGAAATTTACAACAAATTTACATCACAGTGTGTAACAAATGGTGCCTTTAAATGTTGTTGCGTTTACAGTGTTTACGAGTGGGGCCCATGTAAACGCCCCCCTTATGTCGTATTCATGACCTTGTAATTGGAAAGTTCCTGAGAGCTCTGAGTTCACGACTTGTGACATGTTTGCTGATGTTGTGAGAAATGGTGGAGCCCACAGAAGTTCATTCATCGGTGCATAACAAGTCAGTATTGTACAGTATATTGTAATTTTAGTCATATATTGTTTTTCCCGTTAATTTTATAATATGTCTGGGGAAAATGTTGATATTTTCAATGACCTCAATTTCTCCTCTCTCATTATGTCTTTGCATTTCCTGTATTATGTTACCCACTAGCTAGCTTGCTGAATTGTTAGCCTCTGTGGTTTCTAGACTCAGACAGTAACGTTAATATTGCTGTTGCTTAGCAATGGTGTTCGTCACAACGTAATCCCGCATGAATGCCACGCATATCGTGGACAGGACTTCCAATCTCGTAGACACTGTAAACATGACCTTATTTGAAGGCACCAAAAGTTTAGGATGTTGTAAGACTGAGCCCTCTACTGGACTCTATGGGTAATACTCTCCTCCAATCACATGCACACGCTTGGCAACTGAGATTTGCATCAGCGTAGCTGGCCAATCAGGATGTGCCTGCTGAATATATGCATTACCACAGTATAAGGTGGCGTCCAGCACTGCCTGGCAACCTATGCCCTCTTAAAATATCTTAACCTTTGTGCATCCATCTGGCTCCAGAGTCCAGTAGAGGGCGGAGTCTGTGAGCTAGGACCTTTTTGGTCCCCTAAAAAGGCCTCATTCAGCATTTGGTTGTTCTTAGCTCCACCCTCTTGTGTTATTTCTGGTTGCAAAAAACCAAGATGGCCACACGACGGCAGTCCATAAACCAATGGGTGATGACTACGTCCACTTCTTATATACAGTCTAGTGATCTAAGATCTTTGAGGGGAGATCTAAATCGATTTGGCTCGCTTTTATTTCCCCATTTTACGGCTTTCCCATACATTGATATCCATTGGGGTACTTTCAAATCATCATTCAATTTCTTAAGCTACAAAAACATGCTTTCAGGATGGCGAACACTGGGACAAGCATGTGAAGTAGTTATGTGAGAAACCATCATCAAAGGCAAAAAGTGTAAATCTGGTCCTTAACAACTGTCTCCCTTCTCTTCCAGTGAAGCCGTCCCACCGCGGTTACACAACAGTGGCTTCCTTATTAAAGCAGATGGTTCAGAGTGATAATGGATCTTGTCTTCCTCACACCCCAATTAACAAGTTTCTGCACACCAAGAATAATGGGCCTCAATATAAGGTTCAATTACTTCCTTAAATTACTTGCTTTAATTACTTACTTGAAATTCAATCAGTTTCTAGATTAAACTCATTTTGAAGAGCAATATCAACACTATTAATATTATTAGGTGCCGCTGGGGATCGTGTTTGGCTTTAGTCTTCAGTAACTCAGTGACATAATCAGCACCGTTTGTCAAATTTCATTTCTACCATCTAGATGAGACTGAGTATGATTTTTCTAAACATGCCATTGGGTAGTCATAAAATATGAATGCAAAGCATGTTGAAAATGTGGCACTCATGAGATTTCAGTCAAAACTATCAAATACAGGAACAGTTCAGCATTTTGAGAAACATGGTTTCGGCTTATGATAATTTGGGATACTTTTTGTACCATTTGTAATGGTATGAGGCTTTATGGCTTTATGTCAACCCTCTGAGATCCACAATAGACCTGTTTTTGTCATTTTAGGGCGTTGCAGCAAGTCTTTAAGGGGAGATTGCAGGTAAACAGCATATCACATAGAAGTGGTGTACATCATCTGAAAGCTGGAACCTGAAGATTAATTTAAGATGCAACTCAGCATGGTGTCAAGTTGTTATAGTCACAAATCAGAAATGAACATGAATGATTGATTCATTAATGAATACAATAAATTGTGAAAGTGTGTAAGATAAAAGATCCATCTTTTATATCCCCATACTCTATTGTGTCTTGTAAGTTGCAGCAATTTTGGGGTTGATACCATTTGTTACACAGATTTGGTGCAAAATTTAACCATTTTTTACCACACCAGAATTGATAAAAACGATCATTAATCTCTCCAAATAACACACTAAGTTATCAAAATCTCGAGGAACACTATAGAAAAATTCATGCTGGAATTTGGTAACAAAACTTTGATATTTGAAGATTTCTGATTGGATGGTGAGCACTTTTTTTGTGTGAACTGCTCATAAACCCCCTTATTGTCAATCTAGCTAGGAAAGCCATCCATCCTCTGAATGCTCCAGGTCTCTAGTTTGTGGCTGTAAAGTTTCATGAGGCTGTGATTATCCTAGAGGTCACCACAGGTCAGTTTATACAGTGAGGTCAAGTTTCAAAAAATGGTCCCACTACAATGAAATGGCTACTTATGGGGACAAACTTCATCACACATGAATACAGTTGAGCTCAGCTTTACAGTGATACCCAGTTTATACAATTCCAAGACAGTTTATGGACCCCGGTATGCAGAAATATTCAAATACACCATTTTAGAATAGTTGAAAATAACACATTTATACAGCATTCAAACAACTACATGTGATTATGATAAAGTGGGAATGTACTGTATGGAGGGGAAGACTTGTGGATATCTATTGAACTCATTTTCATTCACATACAGTATCCTGAGGTCAGAGTTCAAGGGACCCCTTTGAATATGGCCATGACAGTTTTTTTCCTCGCCAAAATGTAGCATACATTTGGAGCGACTGGATTCCTTAGGGTTTCTTACATCCACGCTATCGCTAAAGCAGCTGAACGTGCTGCAGCCTCTGACAGACAGTAAAGTCAGTCGAGGATTGTCTGTGATCTGATTGGGTGTCAGAATTAGAAAACAAACTATAAAAACAAGTAATACTGTCCTTTGTTTTGAAATGTAACCTTGAATAAAGCTGTATATGTATACGAAGTTCATCATGCTTCTCTTTAGTATTTCCTTGAAATACATCCTGTCAACTCCACAGACATCCTGCACATGAATAAATTCTGTGAGCGTAGTCAGTCCTCTGAATTACATTACAGTCACTCCAAAGACGATGATTAATACATGCTCTTCCTGTCTGCCGATTGCTGCTGTATGCGAGAGGTCGCCTCCCAAGTATCCGTGTGACCAATTTCCATTTCATGTCCTGCTGGGACACAAACGGGAATTACTGTGACCTCCCACATTGATTGGCTGGGACATCATTTCCAGGCGTCTCATAATTAGGATCGGAGCTAATCCCTCCCTGCCTCTACCCTACTGCATTTTTCCTTGCGAGAGCTGACCTCTGTCAAAGATAAGGAGCACACCTTCGTTGTCTCACTCTCGTCACTCCGTTCATACCGGCAGTTCTGAGCTGAGCTGATAAACCTTTCTTTTGAGGATAATTTTTGTTAGAACCTTGCCCTCCATTTCGTGCTGGCTGGTTGTCTCTCAGTCAATCAGCAGCTAATTAAGAATACCTCATGCTGCTTCTCTCTGCTCCCCCGCCACCCTCTCTGCCTATCTCCCTGTGTGGATATCTTGTCTGAACACTCTTGTTCCCCTGTGGCTGTTGACGACGCTTAAAAGGAAGGTAATAATACATTGAACCTGTAAGGTCGTAAAATCTGGGTACAAGATAAAAAAAAAATGCGTGCCTGAGCTTTATTTAAATGTGTCATCTGTGCCTGAAGAACTGTGCCTTTACTTGTAAAATCCATAGTTTTCTTCAGTATGTGTGAATGGGACCAAAAAACTAAAACAACACAGCCAAATTAGGGGCAATCCCCAACCCTGGCCACCCTGGGGGGACAGTGCAACCCCATCCCAACCCTTTAGACACCCCCCTGAACCCAATGTAAAATGTTGAATAAATAAAATATGAAACAACTGAAACATTAAAGTTAAATATTTCCATGTTTTGAGCACTACAAATTAAACATCCTTTTCAGATGTTACCAGCAGATTGTCAGTGGTTATCACTACTACTGCAACATTCTAGTGCTAAGACGGGCCGAATTTCACCTTTACCACACTGTGAAAGTGAAAGTAAAACTTAATGTTGTGAACTGAAACTAAACTACTGATTTAGATAATATCATGGTTTGGGTTACGTAACTTGGCATTGGCGAAGTACGCAAGTTGTTGATGTTAAGCACAGTAAAATAAGTCAAAAACGACTTTTGGTTTCAAATGAGACACGACAGCCTTATAGATATGGGTTAGAAGGGGCCGGCTCCACCTGCTAGTAGGTTCAGAAGGCCGTTATCATCTATTGACACGGTTGATCACTAATATGAGCACAAGAAGACAGCGGCAACCTCTAGTGGCTACGGGGCGACAGATGGGTCAAACACACAGTTTTCACCTGAGAGGCTGCTGTTTTTGTTCTGTGTGAAACCAAAAGTCACTGCTGACTTATTTTTTTCTTACACTGTGTCCTAACTGGATGTGATGAGTCGACAAAATCAGCTTGATTACATTGTTTTCTATTGGAGAGTCCAAACTGATGCAGTACGACATTTTTAGCTGAACTTTTGTCAGACGCCTTGTTCCCATTTTGGCCGCAACCTGGACGAGGAACGATTGATCAGTTTAGATAAAATGAGCAGTCAGAGCCGCCGACAGCAGGAGAAAACTGGATCAGATGTCCTGGATGTAGATGACGACATTAACTTGGTTATTGTCACTTTGAACACAAAGACGTCTGCAGTTATATGCGTAGCAACCACCAGAGAAAAATTATTACGAACTACCTGGCATCAAGAAAGGTATCAGCACTAATGAAAAACAAGACACACACAGCACAAAAGTGACAACTATGGAAACTATGAGCCGTCACTTAAATTTCAATCCGAAGCCTCATTTTGATCCACTCCTGTTTGCTGTGTGTTCGTGTACAGCTATCTTTGAGAGGACCAATTTGAGTTTTGGACCTTCAGAGTGAGGACATTTTTGGAAAGTGAGGACATTTTGGCCTGTCCTTACTTTCAAACAGACCTTCAAAGGCCATGGTTGTGTGTGTGTGTGTGTGTGTGTGTGTGTGTGTGTGGCGTGTGTGTATTTTCAATAGAAAAAAACTGAGTGAAAGTAGGCCTAGAAATGGGAAGCATTATAATGCAAGGACCAAGAGAGTAAGAAAAGCATCTTGTGCTCCTCTTATATCTTACTTTTTCTACCTCTTTGGATTATTTAGTTCAGTTTGGTGGAAAACACCCTAGAGAGCAGGCTGAGCACAACTGGTGAGTGAAACATCCCTATTTTGTCTTTATTAACTTAAATTGTGGTTATGAAGACATCCATCAGAATATTAGGCAAGCCAAGGCAGCTTTATTTGTAAGGCACATTTCAGCAGCCTGGCAATTCGAAGGGCTTTACACAAACAATCAAGGCCATCGCAACAAAATGCAAAAGAACATTAAGACATAATTAAAACAGTCATAAAAACATAAAAATGTGAAAGCTTTAAAGTAAAATAGAAGCTAAAATAGAGTATAAAACACAAGAGTAAAAGTTATAGTGCAGTATAAGGTAATTGGTTTAATAAAAGGCAGCAAACAGGAAAGCCTTAAGCTTTGATTTAATTTAAGAGTTGGAGCGGTCCTGCAGGTTTCTGGGAGCTTGTTCCAAATATTTGGTGCATAAAAACTGAACGCTGCTTCTGCATGTTTAGGTTTGACTCTGGGGACACGAAGCAGACCTGATCCAGATGACCTGAGAGGTCTGGATGGTTCATAACATAGCAGAAGAATGGACGAATATTAGATTAATCTGTTGTTTAACTACCTGTTTACCATATCTCTGCACCTGTCTGTGTGACTGCCTCTGGTGCTGTCGCATCCCAGCAAGATGCAAGATGTCATTACCAGTAAATATCATGATATAAAACATGTTTTCTGTTTAAAACGTAGGCTACTAACCCATCTGTCTCCAGTCTGATATGGAGCTGATATGTACGTGGTTTGTTTACGTGATGTAGGACAGAGGTGCATATTTAAGGTATTCAGTGTGGACAGAGAGCTTCCGATGCTTTATGATGCTTTACGATGCAACGTAATAGTCGGATGCTCGCATCCAGTTAGGACGTGGTGTTACCCCCTCACAGAGTGACACAGACTCTGCTTTGGGAATCACTTTTCAGGTCATTTTAACAAGATAGAGGAGTAATATTATATTAAGAAACAGCAGCTTTTTTGTGTCACATTTTAAAACACATTTCACTCATCACACATTCACACTTCAAAGTTGCCCCCCACTGTAGTGCTCTCACATGCCATTAAAACAGCACCACAGCAGATGGGACACATCACAGGGAAAAAGTCTCATTTGTTGATCTGAAAAGGTCACATCTGCAAACATTTGCTATGGTGTGATGGAGATGTTGCTTAGTGAGCGAGGAACAACTGCTGCTAATGTGCGATATGAAGAACTTGAGTCAAATGCTGCTAGCGTGGCAAATCATTCTATCTCTGACTCAGTCGGATCGTTCGGAAATCTGTCGAGTTTCTAGCATTTTTTTAACCAGCTGACAGACAGTTTGATCTCTGCTCTGTAGCTCCTTCTTAGGTTGATTTAACAGATGGGAAATGTCACTCACAAACACAAACTTCAACTACATATACGGCATTCGGCATGTGCGGCAGAACATCTGTTTTTTTCTGCGCATATTGACAACAAGCCTCATCCCTGCCTCGTTACTCCTTATTAAGTTAATTTTAATGATGGATTATATCACTCCAAAAACAAACAGCATACATCAGCACATCAGTCAGAATGAGCGACAGATATAGTATGTGTCCACCATTTTCTGCTCATAGTTATGAAGGAAGGCACCCAACACATCCTGCCGTTGTCTGTTTCTTCTCTATCATTCTCCACTATGTATTTGCGATGCCTACTCCTCTTGTTTGAACTACAAATATGATTTGGTGACTGCTAGCAGCCCAACAACATGCGATTGTTTCTTTGCCTGCAGCAGCAGACAGTCTAATAGAACAGATATGAATATGACAGGAAATAGGTGAAAATGCAATATCAAATTTACGAACCCAGGACTGCATATAATTGTTTCTGAGATGGTAGAAAGGAACTCGATACTATTAGTTAAACAAAGAAGCCACTGATTAATAAACCTTGTTTTGTGGTGATTTTCCAATAATAAATAGATCCATAAATTTGCATAAAGAAAGCATATTTGCCCTCTCCCATGTTGATATCATGTCATACTAGCTTGTCACGAAAGAAAAGAAGAAGAGGAAGAAGACACACTTTATTGATCCCCTGGGGGAATTCAGTTTTTTCAGTCTGTTGTTATTTTTTACACAGTACACACAGACATGAAATACAGACGTGCACAAACAGAACCTATATACATGCATTAATGGAGAGATGTCAGAGTGAGGGGGCTGCTCCTGACAAGCGCACTGAGCAGTTGGGGGTTTGGTGCCTTGCTCAAGGGTACCTCGGCAGTACCCAAGAGGCAAAATGGCACCTACCAGAAGCTACTAGTTCACATTCAGTATTTCGGGATTTGAATCTGCGACTCTGTGGTCCAAGTCCCAAAATACTGAGGTTAAACAACAAAAAACTGGCATGGCCATTTTCAAAGGGGTGCCATGATCTCAAAATATGTAAATGAAAATTAAATAAATAAGAAATTAAATAAGGGTATTAAATATTTGACAAATATCCCTTTAAGGTACATTTAAACAAATAAAAAAAATGTGCGCTTAACTCTATTAACTTTGGACAATCATACGATTGATCGTGATTCAGTATTTTAATTAGCAGCCCTAGAAGTGACAAATGAGAAAAAGACTGAAATATCCTCAAATGTATTAGTAGTAGTATTCAACCTCCTTACAAGGTATCAGATTTGGCTGAATTACAAATAATACATTTCTGTGTAATATTTTATTATGAAAGATGGACCTTCAAACAAGTTTAATGATAGAAAATATATTGTATTTTGTTATATAAGCATTCAAGACCCATGCTGTTGAAAGTGTTGTGGTCCGATGAGACCTAGAGCTTTGTGGCCAAAATTCAAAGCGCTATGTGTGGGTCAAACCTAACACTGCTCATGACTGGCAAGCACCACAGTGAAGTATGGTGGAGGCACCAGCATGCTGTGTGGATGCCTTTCCTCAGCAGGGAGTTGGTATCTTGTCAGAACTGGAGGAAAGAACGGACGGAAGAGAACCAGCTTCAAACCAGCCTGTGAGAAAGCTACCTTTCAGCAGGACAGTGACCCCAAGCACAAGGCCATAGCAACACAGGAGCGGCTGGAAAAAAAGGTGAAAGTTCTACAAAGGCCAAGTCCATGGATCCGATCAAGAATCTGTGGACGGTTTGAAAATTGCAGTCCGTCATCTGACCAGCCTGAACAACCTGGAGCAAATCTGCCATCAGCTCCTAAGCTGATATACTTAACCCAACATACTTAGAGCTGTTATTGCAGCAAAATGTGGCTCTACCAAGTGCTAATACATATTTAAGGGTTGAAAACTTATGCATGCAGGATTTTATAGTTTTAATTGAATTTAAAGTAAACAAGCAGGCAGAAATCCAGAAAGATAAGCAGAGGTCAAAAGACTGGGCAGGCAGAACTATGGAAGAGGCTGGAACACTATGACTTGGAAAGCTGACCTGGCAATGAGCTGGTTGAAACATGCAGGTATATATGCTGGGAGGGTAATTGGGGAATGGGGAGCAGGTGTGTGGATTGGTGTAGTGACTGAATCTGGTGGGAACACTGAGGACAACTGCCAGTATAACAGGGAATGACAGGATATGGAATGACAGGTGAGTTAGTGACTGGCAGGTTAAATGGTCTGGAGAAAATGGGCAAAAATTAAGACCAGCTGCGCTCCATTTGGCCCCGTTGCTTTTTATGTAGCAGCAATGGCAGGAAAACATGCTTAAACAGAGTGCAGCTAGCGTATGAGGTGGAAGTTACGATGCTGAATCCCTCTCAGTGGAAAATCAATTAGCAGCAGGTAGTAGAGATGCCATGGTGAACGTTAATTTAGTCTTTTCTCAGCCTTTAAGTGGGTCCAGAGCATAGACTACGGTTTCGAAGCCTCGAATTCGGCATTTAGGTGGTCACCATCTACAACCAAATGCTCAATAAGATGACCAAAATGTTACAATTAACTTAAGCTTGAAGTAAAAACACACAGCGAAAGGATTCAATTTCTAAGATGAAGACATGGTGTAACAGCAACTTGTCAATCACAAGGTAGCCACACTCTAAAGCATTCCCTGCTTTATGCTTTAAGACTCTAAATGGGACCATAATTTACTAAATGAACATCATGCTGTGTTGAAGAAGACTTGAAACTAGTGACCGAGACCATAAACTCATGTTTACAATGTTTACTGAGGTAATAAATCAAGTGAGAAGTAGGACCATTTTCTCATAGACTTCTATACAATCAGACGTCTTTTTGCAACCAGAGAGTCGGAGTCGCCTCCTGCTGGCTGATAGATAGAATGCAAGTTTAAGGCACTTCAGCGTTGGCTTCACTTTGGTCCAGAGATGGTAAAGAAAATCTTCCAGCCAATAATCCTCTACAATTGGCTGAAGAGATGTCAGTCTGTCTGTTTGTTGGTCCATCACTTCTGTCCGGACTCAAGAGTTCAGTTTGTCCAATACTTTGGTGTGCAGTCAAATAACTGCAAAACCAATAACATTCCAATCAGACTCAGCTGTTAAACACTAATTAGCAAATGTTATCAAGCTAACAAACTAAGCAAACATTATACCTGGACTGATCTGGACTCCGTTTACACCCCACATAGAGCCGTCGGGCAGAGGGCGGGTAGATTGCGCCCTCTGATTTGGGAATAAGTCTTTGTGAGGTAGTTTAACCATCGTGGGGTCTTGTTCATGAGTGAAGGTAACATGGAGTGGGAGATGGACAGGTTCGGTTCACCATTGTGGTGAAGAGCTAAGCCAGAAGGCAAAGCTCTTGAGTTCTCAGTCCATATTTCAGGGTTGGTCATGCGCTTCGGGGTAGCTGCCAAAAGAATGCGATCGCAGATACAAGTGGCTGAAATGAGTTTCCTTTGTAGGGTGGCGTTCAGCCTTAGAGACAGGGTGAGGAGCTCAGACATCTGGAGGGAGCTTGGATTAGAGCTGCTCCTTCACATCGTAAGGGGCCAGCCGAGGCAGTTCTGGCATCTGATTTGGAGATTTTCTGAGCACATCTAACTCATAAGAGGCCCACAGGTAGACCCAGAACAGGCTGGAGAGATTATATATTTCGTCTGGCTTGGGAGTGCCTCAGGGGGCCCCCCAGGAAGAACTGGAAAACATAACTGGGGAGAAGGACATCTGAATTTCCTGCAAATCCTGCTGCCTCTGGCTCCTGATAAGCTGAAGAAAATACATGGATGGATGAGTGGGGCCATTGATTCAAGTCAGCATCTCCCATTTTGATTTTTGAAATACAGTGGATACCACGTCCATCCAGCACAAACTGACCCAATGATGGTTGAGTTTTGGAGCTCACCCGCTGATAATATCTATATGACCTGATTGACATCAGACTAACTCTTGATCGCATGCTAAATAATAATAAAAGCAGTCAATAATTTGATTATTTACTTGTTGTTATGTCTCTTAACATGGCGTAACATAATACTCCATACTTTTTAATGCATGCATATTCTCTGACTGTGTGTGTGTGTCATGTGTGCAGGTATATGTGTGTGTGATGTACAGCAGCATTAACCAGCGTGTCAGATGTTGCTCCCAGCTGAGTGAGGACTTAGAGACAGCTTAATGAACACTGTAATTTCACTCTCTGCCCTGTCAGCACTGCACTTCGTTTCTTTATACTGTCAGAGTGACGGTGCAGCTACACAGTACGGTCTAAACTTTTAATCCTATTTTTTATGAGTGCAGACATCCCTCTTATCCCCGACTTAATATGCTAAAGCATTGATTTTCCTGTATCCATTCCCTGAATAATGGATAGTTCACCCTCTATGAAGGGACGTACTGTACCAAGACAATCTGGAAGTTCATATGCTTTGTAAAGTTGTTTAATTATATAATGAAGGCATAACATGTTCATTACAGGAAAATTATAGTTGGCATGATAGCAATAACTACCAATGTGCACTCATTGTCAATTATTAGAGCTTTACTTCTTTGAAATGTACCGTATTGTTATGTGGGTTGTTTCATTCCGTACATTTGTGTATTTCTATCAAAGAAAGAGATGAAAATACAAATTCAATAGAACGTCTGGCTCTTCTACAAAAACCAGGGTTAATTTGGCTGGAGGACATCCCGATATTGACAATGAGGGTACGTCTAATGCTACCTCTACCTCATCTTCCCAGGTAATTGAACTCTATATAAAGCATGTTAAGCATGGAACCAAACCAAACCAAAACCCGTTTTCCACCTGCTCTTAAGTCATAAACACAGGAGAGAAAACAACTTAGTTCAGACTAAGAAAATGGCCCATCTTGCCTCTTGGGGCTTCTGTAGACTTAAAAAACTAAATTTGCGGTGTTGATAAATGAATGAGAACGTTTCTGAGTTGATAGCAACACATATAATTAAGCTAATTCAGCTTTATTCTGACTTTTACTGCCATACCATTTCAAACAAGTGAAAATCTTTTGAGGTGTATGGCTGTAGTCCTGAAATGTTGTGTGTACATCTGCTGGACTTGTCTTTGGTCCTTCATCTTTGTAATTACAGTATATATCTTATTTTTTCTTTGGACTGGTAATATAATCATTAACCGCTAATACTTCAAATAAATTTGTATCCCTGATGGCGGTATAACAGTCATGGGGCTCTTTTCATGTTTCCCTTTGTTTTTTGGACATTTTCTTACTCTGTTTCTTTGATTATTGAGTCGAGTGCCTGCAAACTGTATCTGTTGTTCCACTGCTTAATAAACTTAGACAGATGGAGAGCACTTTAAAAAAAAAGTCTCTTTTACGGTTTCAAAAGTTTGGGACTCCTTTCAAAACAGGAATAAAACAAAGTAGTTGGCGAGAAGTGTTCTTACTTTGCCTTTGGCAAACACAACAGCAGCATGTTTTACTTTTGCGAGGCTGTTGCTCTTCTTGTCCCTGCATCATTTACAGCATTTACAGCACACTAAACCAATTATTCCCCAAATGAGTTATTCACTCATACCATTTATGCTGAATTGAACGCTCCAATAGCTACTCCAAATGTCCTGTTGTCTGTCTCTCTGTCCGTCTCCCCTACACTCCTACTCCATGTGTTTTCATCAGGCAGATGCTATTTGTTGTGAGAGTCACTGGGTCACAGGTATACAGGTGGGCTGAGGCTGATATGTGCAGCACACCATGTGGAAACAGTCCGATACAATGGACACAATCAGGTTACGAGTAGCTGTGTGTCATCTGCTCTCCGATGAAAGCACTATCGACTGTCTCTATGTGCTGCATTTTTTAAAAATAATCTGTTATATTTCTCTTACATAGACAGCATGTCATGCTACTGATAATATACTCATATCTAACTAATATTTTATTAATGTATCAGGTACCCCAGAGACACTGGCGCTGAAGTGTCAGACAGGTTAGCTTTACTTTTCTATTATGTATATACTATTTTATTCTATTTGTATTAATACTGTTTTAAATCTATGCTTCTACTGTTTTAAATTTATGCTGTTTATTGCACTATCCACTTTGCTGCTGTAATATGTGAATTTCTCCACTGTGGGACTAATAAAGGAATATCTTATCTTATCTTATCTTAGGTTTAGGTTGAGTCATACAAAGTGCAGCAGGTGGCAGTGTCACGTTTCTTTATTAAGGCAATTTGTACATGAACTTTAAAATAAAATTAAATATGAACTTCAGACCAAATACACATTTTGGAATTATCATTTTGGAGTAAATTACACAGTATGTACTATATTATTACTGTATTTCTATTTTACTATTAGTAGGGCTGCACAGTGGTGCAGTGGGTAGCACTGCTGCCTCACAGCAAGAGGGTCGCCGGCTTGGGGCTCTTCTGCATGAGTTTACATGTTCTCCCCATGTTAGCGTGAGTTTTGTCTGGGTTCTCTGGGTTCTCCCACAGTCCAAAGGTGAATTCCTGACTCTAAATTGCCTGTAGGTGTGAGTGGTTGATGGAGTGGTGTCCCCCTAACGGGATAAGCGGTTGCAGATAGATGGATGGATAGTTGATTTTGGTCACAGTCTGTAGTGATTATTGCTAGTACCATTTCCTTTGCCCGTTCACAGACATGCCCACTTTATATAATTGTGGTAGAGTCTGTACATGCTTTTATTTTGAAGGTCACTAGATGTGAGTGATGTCAGAGGTTGGAGGCAGGGAGTTCGTCCTGTGGCTATGTTTTGGTTAGCGGGAATAAATCGCAGTGTGAAGTTACCCAGCCTAGTTGTTGGATTTATTTCAAAACAACAACACGACAATAATCACCTGCAGCTTCGCTCAAGTCAGCACACTGTTGTTGCCATGCTAAGATTTGAGCATATTTTTTTGTGCTCAATGAAGTAACTATGAGGGTTTCTGGACAATATATGTTATTGTCTTGTGTTGTTAATTGATTTGATGCAAGCATGTTTACCCACTCCCATGTTGATAAGAGTATTAAAGTAAATTCTGAGCAAATAAAAAATGTGCTTAATTTATAATATAATAAATATAATAAATACTTTAATCGAGTGACAGCCCTTATTATTAATATTATATCATGTCTGCTGATAGAGTTCCCCAAATCCTACACTCTGTTCCTTTAAAATGCTCTGGTTTAGAGATTTATTTATAGTATAGGCCTACGTTGGTTTCTCATTACACCTGCTTTGTGTTTCAAGATGCCATTTATTGCAATTGTAAGGACAAGAACACCTCTGTCAGCCGCTCTTTACCTTTATTAACCCAGCAGCCTGATACGGTATGACGAGACCCTGGCCACCTCTACTCCACCCTGCTGAGGGGAAAGCGACTGCCGAATGCATCCGCGGCCTCTCGGGGTGAATTCGGCAGTTACAGAGGTGATAGTTACCACACATCATTAGACTATTTGGTCTCCTTTAGCACAGGAAGGAGCTGGTTCAAGAAGCAATTACAGCAAGTAGAGTGTTGTGATGGGGATTTTTGTCACAGCAAATGTGTACTAGGGGAGCAAGAGGGGAATATAATTTGGTGAAATAACTACTGAGGTAAAGAAGACATGAAGTGTGATGACTCATCCGGCTATGATGCCGCTGCAGCCAGATAAGTGGAGGCTGTCCAATTAAAACCAAGGCACTTGCTTGTCTATGGCATTTATGTTCACAATGTACAAGCACAACTTTTCTGCCATTTCTGGTATTTTTCATCAAAACCAGGTCACATCAGTAGAGAGGACCTTCACATGATTAGAAAGATCCAGCAGTGCCCATCAGGACCTCTACATATTACTGAAGGATGGCTGTGCTTTCATCACTCACAGTCACTTCCAAAAAGACTTCCAGCCAATTTCTAAAGCACAAGGAGCAGTTTTAAATCTCATATTAACAGCATTTCAGTGTTTCATGTCCTGCTTCCTCTTTATAGGCCGAGTTGCCTTGATGCTCTTCCAATTTATAGGTGTTCTGTTTGAAGTTGCACTGCAGTTGCACAATGTTTGACCAACACATTACAAATACCAACACTGGTCAGTGGCTCTACGCTTCAAACTATGTTGCTTTAGGTATCCCTTTGGCATTTGGATGTGTCAAAGACAGCGTTTCTGTTTCCACTCATTATGTGTCTTTTCAAAATAAACTTCCATGTTCACAGGAAACATAGCTTATTATACACAGTCTGTTTTCAAAATAAACTTCCAATGTAGGTTTATTTACTTCTTTAGATGTACTAAATTTACAAAAAGTTCTTGGTTAGGTTTAAAAAAAGATAATAGTTTTAGGTTGAAATAATTATTTTTGTTGTGCAAGTGGTGTTAGTTAAGTACATTTGTAACGTAACAAAACTACAGTAAAATAAGTCGATGTTTGGGTTTGGGAAGGATGTGCGATTGCAGTTTCACGTGTTTTCTCTTCAGCCGATAGGCTATTCCAAATGTTCTAGCAGATAACACTGAAACCCCTTGAAATGGTTGTAGATTAATTGATTAGTGAAACAACAACATATCTGCAAGATTTCACAGACCAGGGGAAAACAACTCATCAGAGCTGATCTGGGAGAGACAGAGCCGGCTGTCAATCACTTGTGAAGTCCGATCAAATTGTCAAACTACGCAGCGCTGATCAAATATGAATCAATGTTCTGTTACTGTAATGACTATTTCTCATCTCAAATGGTTTTCTTAAACATCTCGTAGTTACTGTTTGGCTGTGAAATGAGAAAGTTTGTGACCTGGCAGCCTTGTTGAGATCTGTCGTGGAAATACCTAGGACCATCCACCAGCCAGAGCACAGCCAATAGGAATGCTCTCTCTTTGAAATGACCTGCGATTGGCCAAAGTCCTCCGTCCTAGGCTAGATTGTTTAAAGCCTGAAAACAGAGCCATGAGGAGGGGCAGATGTCTAGTTTTCAGGTCCCTGCCATCAGCATCCAATGAAGCAGTGGTTTGTGGTCTCTATAGACAGATCTTTCATGATCTGTGTATATTTGACCCTTGTAAAGCAGTATCCACCTTATTCTCAGGGGTGTTACTGTACAAATTATTATGTTAGTTACCTCTGGTGAGGTAGCAGAAATAGCAGTAAGATACCATAGCGGCTACCTGCCAATGTTGCTTGTTTTGAAAAGTAATTCACCTTCAATTTACAAACTCCTGCTTTATTTTTAACAGATCTTTAATAAAGGTTAAATTAACATTTTCTAAAATGTCATGGCGGAGCTCTTGAATGGTGTTCTATACACTTTTGCTCTTCAGTGTCACACCAGAGAGCACTCCTCTGTTGTTGAGAGCTTGGCAAGCATGTTTGTGTGCTTATTCTCTGGGGAAATATCTATTAGACAGTCTACACTTTGTTTGTCAAGAAAAGTGGTGAAAAGCAACACCTCCGCCTAAGATAATTAAGCTTAACGGTGTTCCGTACAGAGCGCATGACATGATTTCAGTGGCGATTAATGAAAACTTTAAATGTCAAAATATTTAATTGATGTAATAAATGTTAACTTTATCAACCGGTTACTGAATAAAGTGCTGCTGCTGCAATGCCAAACAGTCACTGAGTGCCATTGCTGTTAAAAATGTGCATTTCAAACAATATATTCAACAACGGATAATATATTTAATAACTTGTGAGAGCATAACAATCATTTCATACAGACTACAGTACTGCAAGAAGCATAAATTAAGTTACACCCATATACATTTTGTGCAAGATCTGGATGTATTAATTCAGCGATTGGCGGGAAGTGACATTTGTATGGAACATTGTTCGTAATATAGTAATATAGTTAGTGTACATTAGTTTGGCTATAAAGAGCAGCAGAGAGGGGACGCCAGGTCCTTAAAGAACTGACAGCAGCACCAGGAGAACATCAGGTATGATTTCATGTGTAGGGAGGACTCAGCATTGTAGCGCTGGCTTAGTGATGGCGAGTTACTCTGACTATTTCCTATACAGTTTAAAATGTAAGGCAGTTTATGGCACAGAGTGCAAGGCACCATAGACTAAAAGTAGTTTAAGTACAGTTATCTGTGTAGAAAAAACTAAACCTTGTTACTGTTGAAGTACTGATCTGCCTCAGATTGTTCATTGCTTCACCGTTTATACCAACGGAATCAATGAATGCCGCCTATTATGGCTCAAATGGGATAATGTGGTCATATTTCTGCCTTCTACTATGGAGGGATGGAAGGACAATCTGAAGAAGTGTCCTGAATAACCTACACCAGCATATTTACCTACATCTAAATATGCTGGTGTAGGTTATCTGAGGACACTTCTTCAGATTGTCCTTCCATCCCTCCATAGTAGAAGGCAGAAATATGACCACATTATCCCATTTGAGCCATAATAGGCGGCATTCACACGTTTTACTATATTTTTTATTGGATTGGGGATGTAACGAGAACAGATACTGAAACGTGATGTACTCGTTTTTCAGTCGTACCGCTGGTACCATCGTGGCTCGAGGCTAACAGCATGTTGTCATCTGTCTGTTGTCATAGAAACTGTAGCTAGATTGGGATGCAGAAAACTGTTGATACACCCACCCTATTTTTAATTCTACATTACAAACAACAAATCTGTGTTGAAAGGACGAGGGCTGTAACGATAGCTGTTAGCCCCGCGCAGGACTGTGTTGTTTATTGGCTGAAAAACAGTATGCAAATGGTGTATAGTGCATGCTGAAGTACATGGGACTTATTGTTTTATTTTTGTTTTTCACTGAGGTATTGAATTGGTATTGACAGTCATGGAACGTCAGTGGTATTGGTATCGACTCCAAAATTTCTGGTTTCAATTTCTGTGGGCAATGTCAAAACAGTCTTGTGTGGCTTTTACTTTCATGACACAAAAGAAGTGAAGAAAAATAGAAGTGAAAATTTTATAAGATATAAAAAAAGAGACACACTACTGATCAAGGTTTATCAGTACGCTTTCTGCTTTAAGTGTGTAGCAAAACCTAATCCTGTCAGACCTCAGTCTACCTGCTGATGACGAATCCATTGTACACTGATCCAATAGCTGTTCCTGCCTGCAGCTCCACACTTCTACACCTGAAGGTCTTTTGATGAATAATTGAATGGTTGCTGATACACTACAGCCTCTATTTGAAATTGTAGGCCTGATTGAAAATATGACCTTAGACCACAGGAAGTCAGTCAACATTTTCTGTTTTCAATGCAAATTTTCCATCAAGTTTAGTTTTACCTGATCAAATATTTTTTAAACTTTTTAACACACCCTGGGCAGTAAAAGAAACGAGCAGCAGCAGGTCCAACCTAGAGTTCGGGACAGGTCATCGACGGTCTTCAGCCCTTCAGACCTCTCACCCATAGACTCGAAACAAAGTCACACCGTACAAGTGAAGCATGTGTAGCTTGTGTGAAGGGTAAAAGAGGATCTTGCTTGGCTGCATCTTTACCGCCCACTTATAGAAAAAAAATTTTCTTCTTCGCTGCCAAGAGAGCTCCGGAGGAATTTATGGAATCAAGCTCAGGTTATCAAAGTGCACACGTAGCTGAACAGTTTTTTTTTTTTTTTTATCTGTTGATATGCACCAGCTGATGATCATACTGTTCCTCCAAGGCAGCCAGTGAAGAGAAAGTCAACTGTTTTTTTCCAATAATTCAATAGTTATCTATTGTTTGTTTTTCGGTATTCCTGGGGCTGTTTCACCACCATTCCTAATTTGTTTAAATTTATTCAAGTATTGAGCAGCTCCTGCCATTTCCTTTGTGCTGGAGACACAGGTGTAAACCATCAACTGTATATAATAAGCCACAATGTCACACATTGGTTTGTGGACTGCTGTTTTGAAGCCTTAAGTTCAGCATTTTGACTGTTGCCATCTTAGATTTCTGGCTGTCGGCATCTTAGTCATTTTCAACTAGAAGTGACATGAGACACTAAGACACTTTTAGGTGACTGAAAATGTTACAATTAACTTCAATGAACTGAAAACACACTGTGAAAGGGTTAAAGTTGTAAGACAAAAACAGGGACAATACCCACTTGTCCACACCCTAAAGCATCCCCTGCTTTATGGTCTATTTGTCTCTAAATGGGACCATAATTTACTAAATGAACATCATGATGTATTGAAGAAGACTTGAAACCAGCGATTGAGACCATAAACTCATTTTAAAAATATTTACTGATGTAATAAATCAAGTGAAAAGTAGGCTCAATTTCTCATAGACTTCTATACAATCAGACTTCTTTTTGCAAGCAGAGGAGTCGCCCCCTGCTGGCTGTTAGAAAGAATGCAGGTTTAAGGCGCTTCAGCAATGGCCTTTACTTTTCAGACCTTAAAGATGTCCATTGGTGTAAACCACAGACTGTGTAAAATATCACTCCTAGGTTTCTGATGAGTTCTTGTGAAGCTCAAAGTGGGTGGCTCCAGCCGTCACCATCTTGGCAGTGATGACAGCCTAAATCTCGGCTAATCCAAAAATGGGCGGAGGTTGGTGGAGCTGAGGTGGGCCTGCTGATGCAGCAGAGGAGACAGCTAGCGGCTAGCGACATGGTATGGCACTCACCTGTCACTCAAAGCGCCACGCCATCAAATATGCCTAACTTTAAGCCTTGATGTAATTTAAATGGGTAAAATATAAAAATTCACCCCTTGTAGATCTGTCATGAACGGAGATATTAGCTATAGAGACCAAAACTATGTTTTGTACCAGGCTGTAAACATGTTTATTTCCGCTGTAAAGCTGGGCATTTTAACACAGGGGTCTAAGGGGATTGATTCGATTTTGGAGTCAGTCTTAATTTGAAGAACTGCAGCTTTTGGCTTAGCCACTGCCCTTTGGTGTGAATGTAATCAGGTTAAATCATATCCAGATACAATCTGGATACAAGATACATTTTAACGCCGGGTTTAAGGGCGGTATATTTTGTCACATATCCACATTCAAACCCTGCATAGAATGCCCCATCAGCCACTTTCAGTAGTTCAGTGATGGTTCATACACATTGACCCTTGAGGTGACAATGAAATGGCAAACTATCAAATCAAAGGTGAGATCCCTTGTTTTCATAGTTTTTATTTTTGTTTTCTAAGCAAACAACACACCGAACAGAGCTCAGAGATACTGCTCGCCTACCTTCAGGGACGAGTCCAACTGTCTGTCTGTGGCCTTTTTCATGCTGCCTCTTTGAACTCTCCTCAGTGCTGTGTACTCGGTCCAGGCACTCACCTGCCAGCATCCGCTCTCCTCCTGATGACACTGATCCTGTCCTCTCTGGACAGGATCAGTGTCATCAGGCGAGCTCTAATGATTTATAATTATTACCCCAGACTCTGCAAATTATATGTTGTCCAGAACAAAGATAGCCACCAGTGATTTTCTCCAGCATGAAATCCCAGACTGAACAACCTGTTGTTTTTAGATCAGCCCTGACATTCCAGAGTAAATCACTCAATCTTTTATTTTCAACCATCTTATCTTAATACACTTATCAACATGGAAGTGGGCAAATATGCTGCTTTACATAAATGCATGTATATATTTATTATTAAAAATCAATTAACAACACAAAAAAATTACAAAATTTTGTCCAGAAACCATCATAGGTACTGCATTTAACATAAAAAATGTGCTCAAATCATAACATGGTAACCTCATCATCAAACTGCATGTATTATCATTAAGTGGGCATGTCTGTAAAGGGGAGACTGGTGGGGACCCAGAGAACCCATTTACATTCACACATCTGGAGGTCCGAGGTCAAGGGACCCCTTTGAAAATGGCCATGACAGTTTTGCCTCGCCAAAATATAGCATACGTCTGGAATGTTATTTATCTTCCTTATTAACAGGCTACCATGACGTGGTTGGTAGCAAAGGATTCCTCATGTTTTCTTGTTGGCTACAGTAAAGATATGCTAACATCTTTACTCTAGCCAACTGAGCCTGCTACAATCTAAAAATCGCAATTTGCATTAATGCGTTAAAATAAAATTGGTGACGTTGAAACAAATTTGCATTAATGTGTTATTGTGTTATTGCGTTAACTTTGACAGCCCCAATTCATATACATTTTAAAACAATGTTTTCCTTAGTCTGTTCAGATATTAGTATCAGGTCAGAGCAATATTTATTTTATTTATTTCATATTAATAAAAACAAAGTTTAAAAAAAGCAATATCATTGTTTTTTTTTATACAATCTAAATTAAATTAATATGAAATAAATTTACATTTGAGAAAACACATCCACAGCATCAAAAGTATCACACCAGCGAGTGCCAGCACCACCCATGGGCCATTCTGACTCCACCTGCACACAAGAAGAGACACAAAACATGTGAAGGAAGAGAATTAAAGCCTTCAGTCATCATCTCCTGAACAATTTAGTTTTGTTACCTTTGGACAGAGCCAGTTAGCAGGATACTGTACAGACTAGAGTCTGGTTTTCTCATTTAACTCTCAGCGAAAGCAGGGACGAGTATTTCCCAAAATGCTGAATTATTGCTTTGGCATGTTAAAAGATAGGAGAAAAGAAGAAAAACAAAACTGAAAATATCTTGTGGTGTGGCTCCAGACTGCAACCAACTGAATATCTCTCCTCGCACTCTTCCCTTTCTAAGACTGCGGTAATGTGAGTTGCCTAATGCAAAAATGTGGTAGCGCCTTTCGCCTTGCTCAGAGGTCATTCTTACTATAATAGCACTTCTTTAGTAGCAATGGAAGCCAGACAGTGGCTGGCGGCTCCACGGTTTTACAACTCACCGCAGTTTCACAAGCATGTCAGAGAACTAACAGAGGCCTCTGTAGAGACAGGCAGACTCCTTGGACTTATTCTAAGCTTATGAAAACACAATTATTCTTAGTTTCAGGTGATTTTATACTAATGAAAACATAGTTATGAATATTAAATTCGATTTCTGTTGATAAATCCCCCTAAATGTCTTTAACAGCTGCATTATCATTATTAAAAAGATGCTGGGTGTCTGGTCATCACTCTAAATCTTGCTACTTCAGTTTTCTTCAGATTGATTTGAAGAATACTTAAATTAATTCAAATTTCACCTTTGTAAAATGCATGCTTTTGGTGTCATGGGTTTATGAAAAATGCATTGATTATATACAGTATAGTATATTTACAATCATACATGGTGGACAAATACATTTTTTAAGCCCTGAAAATGAGCTGTTGAGAACTCTTTCCTATAAGTGTTAGTTTACACCCACAAGATAAAATGAGACAAAATAAAATTTGGTCCCGAGGTAGAAGTCAAAAGTTCAGGGACTTTGAGCATTTTAAATGATTAGCGTGTCAAAATCATTATCACACTGATGGCAGCTCCACTCATGAATTTGTCTGCACTACAATCTTCCAGTGCTCCACCAAAAGTCTTAATAAAAAGACAGAAATGTTATCAGGCAGATGATGATAGTGAGTAATACACTCTCCTTATCTTTACTTCCATCCTCCTCTGGTCTCTTCAGGCTTAATAAATGAATAACCCCAAAACATTGACATGCATGTGCATATTTATGAATACAAATGAAGTGCAACTAAAAGCACCACCCAAATGTAGTGCAGAATGTATTCAGGCTGTAAATTATTAATGGCCGTGTTTGTATTTGTATTCATCATTCAAGTGATTTGCAATAAGCTCATATAGTTTTGTTTGGTGTGCTTACTCATATTACGGTTTGCTCTTCATAAAGTATAATCAGCAACTGATATAAACGTATTGGTTCAGCTCTAAGCTGCTTTACGTCTGTTTGTTGTATCGTCATGCCTACACACTGTCATTTAAAACAAAGATTTCCCTTGCTTAGTAATTTCCCATAATACAGCTCACTGCTATAATTATTCACAGAGGATATTTATCCAACCACATCCATGTAGAATCATTGTTATGTGATAAGTGGCTCAAAAATTCATCACATATCCTCTTATATGCGTTAACAACAAGATATTTTGTCATTGCCTGTCAAAATGACCTACATGAGCTCTTTGTGATCTGTCATACAGACAGCATTGTTTTGTCAGTGCCAAAATGGTACTTAAGCTTATCTGGGACTCAAAATTAGTAATACATCTACACTGCCAGGATGAAGGCTGCTGAACTTTTGAATACATTTTTGCACAGGATGAGGACTCTGGCTGTTGTTCCTGATCTCTTACATTGTACTAGCAGTAGGAAGGGGTTGTTTCATGAGGGGACGGGATGATCACCAGTCACTCTTTCAAGGTTGTGTACCTATCCTTTAAGTCAGAGCTTGACTGTACCGTGTAACATTTGCTACCAAGCTGCAAGAAGGAATATGATTCTGCATAACTATAAGGTGTCACAGACCAAGGTCAAGTTTAGTTTTTGCCTTTGTTTTTGTACTCGAAAATTTCTTTCTTTCTTTCATTTTGATCTTTGATGGATGAGTATTGATGAGGGTTTCTTAATCTCATAAATTCATGCGATATGCGTTATAATAACACATAGAAATATGAGTGTGTGCCCACATACAGTATTTTGTGTCTGCGTACATGCATATATATTGATGCACAAGCATGTGTTTTTGTTAGTGAAGTCATTTTTTTTTTTTTTAAATAAATTGTACAATATTTCTGCTTGCAATCATTTTTCCTAGACTTCTGCTTTCTGAGCTGGTTATTACATTAAATAAATTATTACTAAAGCTAATAATAATCAAATGCAGGGGCCATTTTGTCTTACAATTACAACCGGTCCTTTGAGGGGAACCTTAATACTGATGTGGTCCGGGATGAAACTGAGTTTGACATCCCTGATCTACGTAAAAACCCAGAACCATGACAGACTTATGAGTAACTGCATTTACCGTGTGACGGGCACTTCACCAGACATCAAGTTTCCATGAGGCTGAAATAATAGGTTCCCCCTGTGGTTATGTGTGTCCTCTGAAAAGATTGAATTAGGATTTTAGTAAATTAAACATAAATGAAGAATATACTGTATACTATAGATTATTTTATAGATGCTTTGTCCCTGTTTACCTGAGCTCCACTGCTGCTCCGATCCTCCATTCAATCCATCAGTTGAGTTATCGACAGATGAGGCCAGATCTCTAACATGGTGGTTCTCAACCTGGGGGTCAGGAGCACCACAGAGGACAGCAAGATAAATCAGAGGGGTCATTAGATTCCTTTTTCCTTGTGAATTCATGATAATTCTGTGTGCAGGGGTGGAAGTACAACAAAATACATTTACTGTTGTCACTGTAATGTAAAGTTGTCTTTGTGTACCTGTACCTGACTACTTTTAAAAATCAGTCATTTCACTTTAGTTATTTTTTCTTACTTTTTATCTCAAGTATTAAGTACGTTGCTACGTTACATATCATAGAGTAAAAGTGGTTGCACCAGCACCAGAGCGAGCACTTAGTGAATAATACATAATTACACAACAATGCAATCAAATTAAGATCATGTCATTATGGGCTATGGTTATGGTTAGAATTAATTTATTTACTTCCAATACTAAATGCTAAAATACTCATAGTGGATCCTCCAGCTGTGACTTCTACTTTCACTGAGGAACTTTTACCTTCAGTGAGGTGAGAGAAGCCTTTCTGCTGTTTGTGACAAAAATCCCAGTCACAGCTGTGACTGGAGAGCCTCATTCAGCTCTCAATGCTAAAGGGGAGTCAGGGCTGGACTGGCCATCTGGCATACCGGCATACCTTCCTGATGGGCCGACGTGCCTTTTGGGGACTTTTTTTTAGTACTTTTTTTTACACATGTACTTTTATAATTACTTGAGTAAAATCTCTTTAAGCTGACAGTATGTTCACTTGGGTAGGACATTCCTGTTCTGAGCAAATGTAAAACACACAAGTCATTGCACAGTGCAATGCCTATGTACTTACAGAAGGTATGGCATAAGATGAATGATTATACATCACAGCTCCATTCAGATCAGTAGGATTTGTCACATAGTTGACCTAAGAAGTGGATGGTTACAAACAGAGAACAGAAGTATACTGTACATTTACTTTATTCAAATATAAAATATAAAATAATCATTATTTCAAGGCTAAATATTAACACTGCAATGTCAACAGTGTTTATGATCTGTGTGTGTGTGTGTGTGTGTGTGTGTGTGTGTGTGTGTGTGTGTGTGTCTGTGCAAATGAAACAATGCAATATGATTATACCACAGATATGCTGTAAAATAAGAAGTCCAAACAAGAGAAACACTTATACTCACTGGAAGAGACAACACCTCCGGATGTGTGATTGGAACCCGAGGGTGAAACTGCAGGACAACAGTACATCATATTAGAGCTACAAGTTTGTTGTTTGACATCTGCATGCATTCACTGTAAATCCTAAGAGACCTGTGAGGCCGGGGGCGATCCCGACTGACTTTACTTCTACTTTTACTTCCGTCTTTCAGAGGCTTTGGCAGTTTCAGTTTTAGGGCTAGAGTGAAGCTACAGATATCATATGAAACTAGGAAACAAGCTAACTTGCTGGGAAAAAGGCAAAATAATACTTCAAAGTTGTCGTCTCCAAAGTCTGTTTTCTGGTTAATTCTTGTAAGGCTATACAGAAGAAGGCAACTGTATATTATAATTTTTAATAAGTTGTATACTCAGTCAATATAAATGGAACCGAGCTGGTTTGGACATCAGGGCTCATGCTGATGTTGTTCCATCAGTTGACCTTTAATTCAATGTATTTTGTGCTCTAATAGTATATTATTATTGTTGTTATTGTTATTATTATTATTATTTTACAGATATTATAAGAAAATAAAAATGTAATACAGTAGCATTCACTTTTGTCAAAGAACATGTTCATACAAGTATCTTGATTTTTGGTTTGACTCACAAGTCAAATTTCTGTAATGTAATAGTACTTTTACTCACTAATGACATTCTTGTACTCATTCCTTCTATGGAGTTGTGTAACAAGTGACAAGCATTCAGATGTTGACATGTCTTTGTTTTTAGGGGTCACAAGTCAAAAAAGTTTGAAAGCACGGCACAGTTTTAAAAGACATGACAGGGAAAATCATCAGGCACAGTCAATACCCACTGTAATGTGTATGTACTTACAAAATGTACATCATGAGATAAATGACCATACATCACAACGCCATTCGAAACGATGGGGTCAGTTTCACACTGGACCTATAAGAATTGTAATAAACAGAAAACATGAGTACCGGTATACATGTATTTTATTCTGATATATAATAACCAATAGTTCATGGTTAAATATTAAGTTTGCAATGTCAAAGATGTTTATAATGTAATTATAATAATATGTGAGACTGAAACAACTCAGTGTGACTATACAACAGACATGCTGGAGTATAACATGAAGGCCAAAAGAGAAAAATATATTCACTGGAACAGACAACTCCTCCTCTTGTATGGGCCAAGCTGGAGCCTGAAACAGAAGAACAATTATATTTACATTACAATCAGAAGTTTGCTGTATGACATTAACATTTCACCTTTAAACTCATGGATGGGTACCTTTGTACAATAACACAAAACACACTGTTCCATGCTGAGCTACTGGTTTTAGCTTGTGTGTAATACTGCCAGATGAGATAGACGTTAATCCCCTCCACCATTTTGCAATAAAACTATCCGTTTGACACGATAGAAAAACATGTTGAGTTGAACAATCTCTAAACTAGTGTATCACCCAAAATAAAGTTACTCCTAATCAACTGTAGCCGGACAAGAAAAGCCAATCATGTAAGAGCAGTCATGCTGTCATGAAAAGTAAAGATTAATATTGCCATCATCGCTCATTAATAAACAGGCTATGCTAAGAGAATAGCTGGTTTGCCGGCAGTAAAAAAAAAAAAAAAAGTTGAATCACTGCTGCCACAGTAAGTACAGGGATGGACAAAGACTTAAGACAAAGATTTCATCGATAGCCTTACCATTTCAGTGGTTATGTAAATTTAACTAATGCAAGTATTTCAGTAAGATTCAAGCTGTGTGGAACGCAAGCCTATGCTAGACACTAACTGTAAACTATTGCTAACCTACGTCACTACGTCCTGACGTGACCCTGTCACTGGTCACGTGATGCAAAGTCAAGTTTTGTATTCTTATGGTACAATGCCAAGCCCAGCCTATAATGACTATCCCTCAACGGATTTAAAATTAAAAATCAAGTTTGTCAGTGTACTAAATAAATCAAGCTTTGCGCTACTTCAACAAGCTCATTTACAATCACTGATATCATTGTTAGACTGTACTGACAGTATCATACAAATGTACCAGGTGGCATTTATAAGCTGTCAGTTGTTGCTAAGCTCTAATGTCCATGTATTTTTAGAGCTCTGATTCTCATCTCATTATGTATTAGAGGGAATTATTTCTAGCAACAACACCCTCGTTGCTGTTCTGATTCTTTGAGAGCTCCCTCACAAAGCAAGCAGCCTTTTCCGTTAAAACTATAATTATTTGCAATAAACGGTCAATTCCTTAATGTAAGTGTTTCTGACTGAAATCAAAGCAAAAGACACCGCTTAAATAAAACCACTCTACTGTACATCAGTAAAATAAAGTCAGCTTACATGAGATGTTCAGTTGTACAATTAATCCAGTTGTCTTGTTTGTGGTCAGCGGAGGTGGTCTTCACTAAAGACCAGCTGAAGTGGGCTTCAGTACCGTAGAAGCTGTGGTGATCCTCAGGTGTGTTGCCGTGACTTTGACTTCTACAGTAACTGCTGCATCGTCGCCGTTCTCAGTATCAGTCAAAAAAAGGAAGGATGATTTCATCTAAGATTTGCTGAGGTGTTGAAATTCAAGTAATCCAGACCCAACCCCCTCTCAAAACACACTGTAGTATCCACATTTGTCGTCCAATCCATTTGATACCACATCTGTAAGAAAATAAAGAAAATATTATTATAAGCGAGTCTGACATGGAATAAATTGTAATTAACCTGCTTTTAAAATTGTTTAACCCCTTCTAAGCTGAACTAACGCAGCTGGCTGGTTGACATTGAATGACTGCATTCTTTTCTATTGCTCCTGTTTACTCCTTAAAGATCATTCAACCTGACAAGTCATCACTTGCCATGCCAGGCAAATTCACACCACGCTATTAACTGAATGCTCCCAGATGCCAGCAGTTATGTCTACTACATTTACTGTACCTGCATGTGCTGGATGTGAAGCTGGCCTTCATATAGTTAGATGAGCTGTTAGAGGACCCAATTACATCCAGGTTTTACATACCTGAGTGTCAGTGCAGGTGAGATATGTGGGGATAACAACAGATTCATCTCATTGTCACACAGCATTATTCTATTAATACTATTATAGCGTAGCAGCAAAACACATGAGAGACAACAGCCAAGACTAAAATCCCTGCTATAGAGAGCTAATAAATCTGAACTATTCAGTAGAGACAAATGTTTAACTCTATCTGCAAACACAAATGCACTCACTAAACAGTCCGAGACAATTACATAGAAAATTTACTTTCTATGCTTAAAATGTAAATGTTTACCTTGTAGGGATCCCCTTTGGCAACATCAGTGCTTTTTCTGACAACATTGCCTCTTGACTGGTAGATAATCAAGCAGAATGCTGCTCCTGCTCACACCATTGGGTGAACCAGTTTAACCACCAGTGCTGATAACAATCACTTTCAGAGTTACTTCCTGTCTGTACTTTACATACTAACATTTTGAGATTGCAAAGTTTATATAGGTTGATGTACAATCAACGTACCCATGCACGTCGTGTGTTGAGGAGGTGGGTATACTTTTGACCCCAACATCCAAGTCAACAACCCACATGTTGCAAGCAACCAACAGCCATGCAAAGATTTTGTTTTCTCTAAATGACAAGAATGAACTTGTTTGTTTTCAGTTAATAAGTAGTCCATCAGGTTCCTCTTCTCTCCTCCCATAAAGCACATCTTCCTGCATTGTGACAGCAGTGACCGTTGAGATCATGATGAAAACACTGAGCTGTTCCATCACATTCTTGTATTTTAGAAATTACTGTTTTGTAGCGTAAATCCAAGTATCATTGGCCAATTTTTTGACAGCTATTTAAGAAAAGTGAGATGTCATTTCCACGCTACACTTAAAGCAGCATAATGTGACATTCTCACATGAACAAATCACTGCTGGGCTACCTTCTTTTTCTCATGGTGAAACACATTTATTAAGACATTAACACATCCTGTCAGGCTGTCCTTTGGGTGTGGAGCAACTTCAGGGGGCTAAAATCAAGACAAATCCACAGTCAAGTAGTTATGTGTATTTGTAAAACCAGCTGACATGCAACTCGGGGGAGCACTCCAAGCAAACAGCATGTGTGCTCATGGCCAGATATGGCCAGACTTGACTTGACTTGACTTGTTTTAGCTCATTTCAGAGAATCTTGGTCATCTGTCCATTTCTGTTCAACTCCAGAGGAAACTCGTGGTGAGCAACACATTCTCACTCTCACTCCCACTTCGTCAAACACTGACATTTGGTCAGGACTACACTTTAAACTGTGAAGCTCTAGGTACCCCTCAAATGTCAGTTTTGGACATGTCGTGGATGGTGTCAGTTTCTGCTCCTAACATGGACATAGTCCCTTTTCAAAATTGTTTTGGGATAGAAATAAGAAGATTTGTTACATAAAATAAGTCTGTTTGTTAACTAAATCTTCAATCAGCCACATTCTGCTTGATGTAAATGGTACCTACACATTCTGTCCTGAAATACATGTATTTACTTTTGACCTCCAGAGAGCAGGAAGTTTGACCACTCTGCACATTTGTTTCCAATGGGTTTATAGCTTTTTGGTATAATAAAAATGGAGTTTAGCATCATGTTAATTGTAGAAACAGTGTGTATGTAAGCATAGCAGATTCACAGAGACTGGGTGCTCCTGGGACAAAATGACTAGTTTGTTTGATTGAATTTGAGTGCCAGAATAAGACTGCATTTCTCAAATAGACCCTGTGTTGGACGGAAGTTCAAGATAGCTGGTAGAGACCGTAAATATGGATGATGCAAATGTTCAAAAATATGTAAATGGACAGTCATTATGGTTACTTTGGTGCAGCTGATGAAATATTGAACATGGTGGTCATGGTTATTGAGAATATGAGGCTTAAAGAGGAGGATACTGCCAATTTTTATTTCTCAATAATTTACGGTCCAGCTGCTTCCATGCTAAAGCTCAGAAATAAAGCCATTCGGTTACAAATTCACGTGTCTCTTTCTTGTGTGCAAGGACTGTCAAATTGATCTTTTTCAACATTAACAACGGTTTGCCCAAGCTGGAGACGGGAGGACCTGTGTCTTACAACCAACTCTTTCTACTCCCTCCACAGGAAATATCTGTGGAAACTCCCAACGGATGCTTAAAGAACATTTATTCAGAAATTCTCAGGCTGATAGAGTCACTTTGTGGAGATGAAAACCTAAATATCTGTTCATGGCCAAACATTTTACAGCACCTTTTAGAATTACAGTCCTGTCAGTCATTCACAAACACACACACACACACGCACACACACACACATTCACATGTGCTTCTAGCTTTGTGAGGACACTGGATTCCCGAACCCCTCACCCCAAAAATTAACCACCACAACTAAATGCCTGTCCCCAACCCTTACCTTAAACCTCATTCTAACCTGAATCTTAAAACCAAGTCTGAAGAGGCCTGTAAATAAGTGACGACCGGTGAAAGTGTCCTCACATTACAAAAATGTCCTCACTTTGTAGGTCAACTGAAATCGGTCCTCAGCTGTATGTGTAAACACACACACTTACACACACATATTGAGTGGACCTGAGAGGCCTAATAGCATCTGATATAGCATCTCCTAAAATGTGAGCAGACTGTTAATGTGGGTCTGAGAATTTCTGGTCTAATAATGTAGATGTTTTAAAGAACAGTTCATTCAAGGCTGTGTATTAAAAATGTTGGAAATTACAAGTGTGCCCACCACAAATAAATCTTCTGCTAGAAGTGCTACAACTTTTAAATTAAACTTTTTGCTTATTCAGTATGGCCTGAAGATGGGTATGTAACTGAGTACTGCAACCAAATCAGACAATAATAATAAAAATACGCTTTTTAAGATTATCAACACTCCAGCTGCTCTATCTAGATGAAGACTACAGCAGAGTAAAACATCATGTTTGCCTGGTGAGGTCTGGTATTCATGTGGTGACATGCTCCCCACACCCTGAGATGGTAACAGACTGAGTCAAGTCCCCAAAGGCATAAGAAGTGACACATGAGCCACTCGGTTAATTTATAAAAGAAGATGTAGAAGACAGACTGTAAATGAGGATGTTTTCACTGTAGTTCGCGCCAATAAAAGCGTGGTGGCTTATCGCCAATATCGGGATCCAGTCTGGGAGTGCAGCACGTCGGACTGCTGCATACCACCGTAGTCCCACTGTGGGTCAGCCCAGAAAGCTGAGCGAGGGCAGGGCTGCCTGGGGGGCACGGCAGGAGTCGCATTCCACCAAGGAGTGGATGGAGAGAGCTCACTGCTGAAGCTCAGTGCTGATGCTCGCTGCTGTAGCTCGCTGCTGAAGCTCACTGCTGAAGCTCAGTGCTGAAGCTCGCTGCTGTAGCTCTCTGCTCAAGCTCTCTGCTGAAGCTCACTGCTCAAGCTCGCTGCTGTAGCTCTCTGCTCAAGCTCTCTGCTCAAGCTCGCTGCTCAAGCTCTCTGCTGAAGCTCGCTGCTCAAGCTCTCTGCTGAAGCTCTCTGCTCAAGCTCGCTGCTGAAGCTTGCTGCTGAAGCTCGCTGCTGTAGCTCTCTGCTGAAGCTCGCTGCTTGGGCCGTGCCGTCAGCTGTCCACGTTCCACACTGAGGCTGCAGTGATTGTTTTTAAGAAATCTTATAAGCCATTATTTTACTGTTTAGTTCTATATTTTACATATTGTAAGAAAGCAGAGATAAGTAACCTACTCAACTTGTATAGTAGTAATAATAATTTATATAACACTTGTCAAACTTGAGCACAAAGTTCTTTCCTGATTAAAGAAAATGGAGAGAAAATGAAGGTGCAAGGGCAAAATACAAGAAAAAAAAATGAATAAAATGACACAACACCTTGGGTTGGTTTTCCTCCTGTCCTCCCCAAAAACAGAGACAAGCTATACAAGTATGGGTTTTACATTCTGCTTTAATGGAAATGTTTCATGTTTTACTTTTACGTCATATAATCAGTCAACTAATATTCGAGTCAGTGTGGTACATTTCTTCTCTGTGCGATGATTCGGTGAATACATACACCTGTCAAAAACATAAAAATCAACATCTATGCTTTCAATACCGAAATTACTTCAACGATCATTTTGAACAAGGCAATCAAACCTCCAACACATTCTGCCCAGACACGTCTACATGGCAGCCCAGCAGTCTCCACTTCTGATGAAGACCATGAGATGTGGTTGAAAGTCAAAAAAGGTTAGTGAGTGCACCTCTTTTTTCATATAACATACGGTACATACAGAACTAGGATATGCTATCTACACTGTGACTAATTACTGAGGACAGCCAAAATAATTTGGCATCTGCTTGATGTCCTTTGTTAATGTTTAAAACATTAACTGCTTGGATCCATTATGGTCATGATTTCAGCAGCATGCACATTAGCCGCAAATCGATTTCACTAATGATTAATAGGTAGATAAGTCATTTCTTTAGTCCTTCTGTCTCTCAAACTGCCGAAAGCATTTAAGCAATAAGGTCATTTGGCTTCATGGTAAGGTAATGGACCAAAAATGATCTCTCACTACAGCCATTAGAAAACACTGCCAAGACTTCAGAACATCTTTTTGTCCTACTGTAATGCAGAAGGATAAAACTGATGTGTGCAGAGTGCAAAGGAAAAACGAACTTTTATTTAAAAAAAAATCTGTTAAAATCTAAGATATTATTATTATCCATCCATCCATCGTCAACCGCTTTTCCCGTTAGGGGTCGCAGGGGGGCTGGAGCCGATCCCAGCTGGCATTGCGTGAAGGCGGGATTCACCCTGGACAGGTCGCCAGTTAGTGATGGACTGCTGACACGCGAAGCTCCGGTGCACGCATCGTAGCTCATGAAGCAAATGTATCGAAGCACAGTGCCGAGGCGTGGTTTGGTCACGTGACTTGTGACGTTCGACACACTTGAGTGACGTATGAAGCAGCTGAGTGCTTCGAATCACCTGATTGGTTTGGTTTGTCATGTGAGTCACTTGACGGGATCAAATATGCTCTGGGATTGGAGTCCCTATTTAATGGCGTTCATTAGAATTTTTGTTTCGCAGAGTAGGTTGGTTTTGTGTAGTTTCAGTTCGTTGCTTTGACAGTTAGTAGTGTTGTTCCAGATTGATTGCATATTTAGACAGACACACACAGACACACACACAGACAGACAGACAGATAGATAGATACTGTAGATTCATAGATAGACAGTTAGATACATAGTTAGATACATAGATAGATGAAGCCATCAAGGAAAAGGTCCCGTGTCTGGGATAGTTTCCAAAATGTTGCCGGATAATAATAAGGTTTTATTTTTATTTCAGCTGTATTTACATTGGAAAACTCCCTAGGCTCCTCTCTAACGGATTGTTTCACAGGTCCAGTGTATGCTGTGTGATGCGAGGCTGTCATACAGCAACAACACCTCGTCCATGCTAAGGCATGGAGAAACTATTATTTTTAAATAAAAACTCATAAAAGTTACACAAGCACTGTCACTGCCCTGTCTTTCAAGCACAACCACTTTACCCACACACACATGAACCCATTTATCAATGAACCTGAAAACATACTTTGCCCAAATCCATAATATGATCTGTATTTGCACCAACCCCATGTGAAATGGCACCAGTCTCAATTTGTACATCTCATGAATGTAGCAGCAATATTTAAATATCCCATACCACAAGTGCAGATTTATTTAGGGTTACATACAGATATTCTAAATTAGGATCATGGTTTTCAAAAATTATTGTCATAATTACTGTAATGTTATTATTGCGTCCGCTACAAACATATAATCATCTAGTGTAGTCAAGCAGGAATGTGCATGGACAATCAAATCCAAAACAATCTCTGAACCACTGGGATGTGTTGTGCATTAAATACGTATGCTGCAGAATGGAAAGAAGTTTGACTCTTCGACACGTCTAGTTTGCACTTCATATTAATGACCACCAGATGTCCTCCTCGAGCACTGTGTCATTGGAGCCTCGAGCAATGAACCAGGTTTTTTAAAAAGTGTCGAAGCGTCAACAAAGCCTCGTTCGGCCATCACTATCGCCAGTCCATCACAGGGCACATAGAGACAGACAACATATAGACAGACAACCATTCATGCTCACATCCACACCTACGGGCAATTTAGAGTCATCAATTAACCTAAACAGCATGTCTTTGGACTGTGGGAGGAAGCCGGAGTACCCGGAGAAAACCCACGCTTACATGGGGAGAACATGCAAACTCCACACAGAAGAGTCCCAAGCCGGATTCGAGCCTGCGACCCTCTTGCTGTGACGCAACAGTGCTAACCACTGCACCACCGTGCAGCCCTATTATTATTATTATTATTATTATTATTATTATTATTATATAAGTCTAAACTCAAGTCAAAACATTGCACATTAAGGTCACTGAGCCAACTGGTGCTAAGAGATGAGATTGAGAATAGGGGATTCATAATTCATAAAACCTCCTCACTCTTATTGAGAGGGCTGGCCGCCTCAATCACACCGACTAATAATGTACCTGCAAACCTTTTGTACTCTCACCTTTTGGGAGAGCTCAGATGTCTAAAGTCATTAAATGCATCTTGCTTTGTCAGACGTCATACCTCACATCGTTCCAAAAATATTTCAAGCACCTGTCGTGTCCATCACTCTCCATCTCGTCCTTCGCTTCATCCCCATTTTATTATATGTGAAACTGAAGGTTTGCTTCACTCCCAGAGGGTGGCAGGAGGTTTTCTGGCTTACGGAATCACTTTTCCTTAAAGATGCATTTGTAATTGGTGTGTTACAGATGGATGCCTGATAATATGCTGTAGCATGTAATTATATATAACATGTCTTTATGAGTTTCAACAACAACAACTTCAGCTTCAATCAGTTGTAAACCAGCCTTGACCTTATTTGCAGGTATAGACTGTTAATCTTTCCTGAAATCTAACAAGTAGTTATGTTACTATATTTGCCTGTCACATCCTCTCAACACACACAAAGGCTCTGGAGAGACATATAAAGAACTTCATGAGACCAATTACTTGAGATAAAACAACAGATTGTTAACAGGAAAATAACTTCTCAGTGTCCAACTAAGCAAACCAAAGGTTGGCAATCCCGGTCAAAAGAGCAAAAGATGGGAAGTCTCTGGGCCAGCCATGCTGTGGGCCGTCGCATCCAGCTCATCCCATTAAACTAAAAAAATAGTTAACTTATCAAAAACACAAAAACTGAACTATCGGGATTCTCCAGCCCAACTAAGGTAATAAAGTTAATGCTAAGGAAAACCGTCAAAGACCAAAAAATGAAGCAACGGAGGTCTGTCTGTTCCCCTGCATACTGTTCCTTTGAAGGGGGGAGAGACAACAAAACAAGTCAACTAAAGAGTGTGCCCTGTTTAACTAAACTAAACTGAAACTAAAGTAACTAAAAAATACTACTTATAGAACA
This sequence comes from Pterois miles, assembly GCA_947000775.1. Lineage (NCBI taxonomy): Eukaryota > Metazoa > Chordata > Actinopteri > Perciformes > Scorpaenidae > Pterois > Pterois miles. Next base: position 4,317,505 of record CAMQGK010000485.1, on the reverse strand, counting down.
CTTTGCTGTGATGGTTGTTTTTTGTAGTAGTTTATTGTTATAAAGTCCTTTGTATGTTATGTTGGTTGGATGAGGTTTAGCTGTGATCTTCCATGCCCTGTTGTGATAGGATGACCTACACCAGGGGTGTCCAAACTTTTGGCAAACAGGGCCAGATTTGGTGAGGTTAATCTGTGTGGGGGCTGACCATTCAGCCTGACACTCTTTGAACCATTAACATAACAGAATAACAGGTATCTTATTGGAGGCCATATCGACCTGTGTATCAGCCCTTCTTTCATTTCAACTGAAAATCAAAAATCAAAAAACAAAAATATATTTGATTTAGAGTCAGATATCAAACACGAAATTTATGTCAATTTTAGACTTAGATCAAAAATATGAAATGGAAAAATGAGTGCTGGACCAAATTAGATTTTAATATTTAATGCTGAGTATTTGTATATTTGTTTCTTAAGACCCTAATGTTTGTTATCAATAAATATGAAGACAGTTTAGTTTGTTATACAAGAGCCAGTTTGATTGTCAGTTGAAAAACAAGAACAAATGATCCCTGATTTGAAAAGACTCAGAGCATATTCATTTAAAAAAAAAAAATAATAGAAGTGATTCACCTCAGAAGACTAAACATATAACTTGTCTGCACTAATTTGAAGGGTGGCTCTGAGATCTGGACTACAGTCAGTAGACCAGGTCTGGCTCTAAAGCAGTGGTTCTGATGCGCAGACGTCACGCAGGTGAGAGTCTCTTAATCTGGTCCTCAGGCGGTTCTTGGACGTCTTCTTCATGTATGTCGAGCCAAACGAGCTCAGCATTTTATGAGCAACTGTTTGAATCTCTGGGAACCTGCCTTCATCCAGCTGGCGGTAAAAGTTGACAAAGGGAGCTGTTGGTGCTGACCGCGACTCTCCGCATCACACTGCAGCTCAATGCGGTCCAGCTGGAGGAGGTCTGGAGCGTCGTCGGAGAAAGTCCACGGAGAAAGGAGAATTAAAAAGCCTGATCTCCTTTTCAACAGCTGCAAAATCCCGAAAGCGGCGCTAAAACTCCTCAGCCAGAGATGAGGTGTCTGCTGCAAACCTCCTCAATTGCACACCGATATCGTGGCGGGCCACATATTGTTGATTATATGACAAAGGCTGCGGGCCGGTGGAAATTTGAACATGGGCCGCAATTGGCCCGCGGGCCGGACTTTGGACATGCCTGACCTACACATACCACATCTAATGGGCCTTATTTAATTGACTTTTTAAATTTCCTTTGGTGGAAGTGTTCTCTGAGCTTGCCTATGCACAAATATGTAGAATATGAATTCATAACAAGATGAACATCAAAGATATGCACACAGATCCATCCATCCATCTTCAACCACTTATCCCGTTAGGGGTCGCGGGGGGCTGGAGCCAATCCCAGCTGGCATTGGGCGAAAGTGGGGTTCACCCTGGACAGGTCGCCAGTCCATCGCAGGGCACACAGAGACAGACAACCATTCATGCTCACATTCACACCTACGGGACATTTAGTGCCGGAGAAAACCTGGAAAAAACCCACGTTAACACAGGGAGAACATGCAAACTCCACACATATATCCAATGTAAAAAAAAAAAATGTTTCATATGGAAAACATTCAATAAACACAATGTTAGCATTTTCCTCATTGCTGAAATTTTTTATAATGTTAACAGTGCTGCAGTTAGATACGTGTGTCCATACCAAATTTCACGACTTTAGATCAATCAAAACATGTGTGGCATTTTTCCATATCATACTAAACGGTCTTTGGGTCAATGAGACTGCTGTTTGTTTGTAAAACGAAACATATGGGGAGTGTACAGTATAGCATCTATATTGTAAATATTTGTACTGTATGTCCCAGTGAAAGACTGAATTAACACACTTATAATAAAGAAATGTAATAGCACACACACACACACACAGACACACACACACAGTCCAAAGTTTGCATAGTCTCAGTGTAGTTTTCTTTCTGTTTTGAATGAAGAGGATATTAATTAAATGGAGTCCAATGATCAACCACATAAATATCAAAGCCATGACATCTATATGGTCCTTCTCAAGTATACATGTTGTTCGCAAAGATGGGGCTCACCTGGGAGAGCATATGCCACATTAACAGCAATTATATTTGATCCTACTGACTGTATTTCTTTGCCTCCTTTTGTAGTTGAAATGTTTTAAATGCATCTCACACTAACAGTTCACTCCAGAGAGGCAATTAATTTCATATATTCTTAAAACAGAATATAATCAAGCACACGCCTGTGTTTTTTGTGGGTGCTTGCTGTATAATTTGCTGCTCCTGGGAGCTGAAGCCACCTGCTGGATACTCCTAATGCAGTAATGTAATATGGCAAATGAAGATTTGTGAGCTGTAACAGGCACATGAATAATAAATGTATAAATAAATGTTTTCTTTCATCCATTCTGACATCAATTATTTTTTTTTTCTGTTGCCAATTAAACACTTTATTTTTTTGTTAATTAAATTTAATACCCGAAAAACACCCAGGTCATCCTTGCTGTGTATTGCATGGTGTCACATTAAAATAGTTTTATGGGGTATACATGCTCTGTGACGTTAACAGCAGGAGAGTTCAGCCCATTATTGCCAAAGCTGTTGAGCTGTAAGTGTCTTGTGCTCAGAGTGTGGCTCAAACACTGTTCTATCACTTGTAATCCTATTGTACTTCTTGCCAAGCACCTTGGAAGCCACGGTTACAAAACGTAATGCAAGTACAGTTTGTGAGTGAACACACAGTTCTGCTAAACTGTATGTAGACACGACAGTTACATTACTGCCAGCTTTTAAGGTGAAATCTCTGTCTCTGGAGAGAGTCCCTGGGCTTCGCACCTGCTGATCAGTAAACCACAACGAAGACATATGGGCATCAGTGGGAATCTGGTACCTTTCTGTTTTTCACCTGATGTCACACATTAACAGTCTTAAGATTTGGGGATCACAGACTTGGGGGCTGGTCTTGGGAAACATACTTTTTGACCAGATTGAAGCCTAAGAAACATAAACATGACATACACAGCATTATGAAGGGTGGAGCCTGCCAAAATAAAATAAAGAATTAAATCAATAAATAAATACATTACTCATCATTAAATTAAATGTAGCAAAAATATTTTTTAAATAAATGTAGCCATTTATTAATTAATAAAATGTGACATAAATTTATATTTTGGTTTTCACTTGATTATTTTATATTCATTCCATTATTTATTAATTTAAAATGTATTAATTTTATATTTATTATTTATTTATATATTTTGTTTTCATTTTTTTACTTACTTATTTTTGCATGTGTTTATGTATTTTGTATTTTTATTTTATTTTTATATGAGACATACAGATAGAAGCAGCAAAAAGAGTGTTTAGTATGTATTAATCATCAGACAGCGTAGTCCCTGCTGAATCAATGCCCAACTTGATGATTGGATATAGTTTTTCACTGCCAAAATATTCCCCTGCTTCTCTTGTGAGTGTGTGTGTGTGTGTGTGTGTGTGTGTGTGTGTGTGTGTGTGTGTGTGTGTGTGTGTGTGTGTGTGAAATAATGAAAACTAAGGTTGTGCTTCACACCCTTCATACTAACAAGGGGCTTCAAATATTGAATCACAGCTCAGAACTGTTCAGTTGGAAATCAACAGAGATTTTTTTCTTTTTAAGATCTGACATTGCCATTGGACAGAATAGTAAAGTCAGAGTGTAGTCTATAAATCAGCCAATAATCAACGTTAATTAATATTTTTATATTAATGAATGACATGACTGTGTAATGTGAAAAGAGTCGTTAGCACCCAATAATGTAATAATTACCTGAAAATTAATTAAAATTTGCTTCTAGTCTGATCGAAAATGTAATTAAACCCAATAATACAATAGAAAATGTCCTAACTGATATTACCATAACATATTAACCCCCTGAGACCCAGATCCAGATGGACTTCACTGTGTTTCAGAGGCTGGAGCAGGTTCAGTTTCAGTGCTACAGTGAAGATACAGATATCATATTGTTATAGAAAATTAATAAATTAAGGAATCCATCGGTACCAACCATGTCATGGTAGCTTGTTGGGAAGGAGGACCAGTAATGCTCAAAAGTTGGGCTACATTGGAGTTAATTACCAGTCTGAGTGGTGGTTTCCGATGCCGAGGGACGCTGACCAAATGATGGTGTTTGTTGAGTTGGGAGTGAGAACAGGTTGAGCTAAAAGAAGAGTGAATATTGGACTTGTATTCATCAGGTGGCCACAAATCCAACTTCAGTCAGCTTGATGAACAGGCAATAAGAAAGAAAATGTTTGCTAACACAATAGCCAGAAACATTTTATCATCTCATAATATATGTGTGAAAGTTTGTTGCAGAGTTATTCTTCCCCCCGGTGAAAAATCAATTAATACAGATCCAAGCAGCCAAAGACACAGCAGGGATAGAATATTATTTTCCTATGAAGATCCTGTCAAGAGGATTAATGTTCACCCCAATCTGCATGAGTAGCAGACTGTTATAGACACAACCAAAGGGCAACTGTGCAACTGCACCAACCCACGACAAACAGTTGGAGCCCAAACCGTAAACTCAGCCTCAAACTGATGCTATATAAAAAGTGTTGTGTCCTGCTGATTGACAGACAGAAAACAAGAAATATTGTACCTGCAAAGAAGCTGAATGACAGCTGAGAGTGACTCTCAGCAGTCAGTCTCTGGAAACCGCCCTACTTTCTCTCTTGACACTTTTTCTTGTCTCTCCCTCTATCTTTGGTCCGTCCTTTCTTTTTCATTTTCCCTTTCATCATAGTTGTTTCTCTTCTTCCTTATGCTCAGTCTCTCCTCTCCCTCTTGAAACTGCAGGGGATCGGTAAAGGCCAGTGTACACACAAACAGTGGGAGTTATCGCTGTTACTGCCATCTTGACAGACAAAAGTAAAGTCAGACACAGTTTAGCAAGTTTGTTAAGATTCCGTCTTCACCGGCGAATCTTTCTCTTCTCCAGCAAGTCAAAACTCAGAGGAAGTAGACAAACAGGACCCATGGATGTATTAAGAGAACTGGATACAGCGTTGGAGGCGGGGCCCTGATCGTTCCTATGAAAGGTGTTCAGTGGCCCATACAGGAAGTTTCCTTTAACCCCGCCTTCCAACCGCTCAGCCTCTGGCTTGTTCACATCAACGACAGTTTGTGTGCTTGTAGCAGCACCGTGTGTTCATGAGCTTGTTTGCTTGTTGTAGCCTAGTCTAGCAAGTGTTTGTTTAGGAGGCAGTTCAAAAAGCACATTAAAGGGAGATTTGTTAAGTTCCCGAATACTTATCAACATGGGAGTGGGCAAATATGCTGCTTTATGCAAATGTATGTATATTTTTATTATTGGAAATCAATTAACACAAAACAGTGACAAATATTGTCCAGAAACCCTCAAAGGTACTGCATTTAGCATGAAAAATATGCTCAGATCATAACATGTTGTTTGAGACATTCAGTACATCCACCACACTACAGGTTTACAGCATACAGTCCATGGGAGTATTACCAGACAATAAAAGTGATGATTTACAGCCAACATATACATATATATACATTACAGCTAGCAGGAAGCTGGCAGATATGTCATGTCATGTGTGTTGCTCGTTTATTATGCTGAAGAAAATAACTTTGTCTATTAGTGAACTTTACAATGTTAAGGACCTAATGATTTAAATAAGGGCTATTAGAGTGTTCATACTGGGAAGTGAATTAAAAAAGTTATCGGCTGGTTTACAGACATCTTTTTCCTAATGTAAGTCTATGGGAAAAAGTATTTTTGGGCTCAATGTTGTCACGTTATAGACACAGAGGTTGTAATAACATGGCTTGGCCTTTATATAATTTGATTCAAAGCCTGACGCTCCTCTAGTATGCAGTGTTACTGTATCTGCCAGTGTTACTGGTTGTATTGGTATTTGTGTCTATACCCTGACATAACCCCACCCCAGTGATGTCTTTATGGGATCTGAATATGAGCTGTCACCAGACATGGAGGGTCTCATGAAAGACGCTAAATGAGGAAAAAGGGAATTGTAGGATCCAGTATTTGGGGAGATTCCTCCAGGCTGGACAGATTTTGATCATTCTTCAAATATGTTTCCCCAAACTTTACGGAAGTGCAACACTAAACTGGGCACCCCTTTAATAGCAGGCACGATAGCAAGCTGTATCAGACTGTGGCGATACAGACAACACTCGTTATGTTACAGCATTATCCTTTGCATTGAAACAGCTAGTGATCAATTTCCCTCCTTTTGTCTCCAGTTCTTTTTCTTCCTCTCAATGTGTGATTCAGAGGAATGTGGATGGAGGGGGAGGATCCAGCTGAACTATTGGATCACAAATGCCAGATGGGAAGGAGAGTACACAGAGAGCTCTTGGGGAATTTAGATAAGCGTTGGGGATTTGCTCCTTTGTAAAAATTCTAATGTTTTTTCCCCTAGCTAAACATCGATGCAGACTCTTACACAGATGGATGAGGATCTATAAATGCACACTTAATCTGGGAAACACACACACACACACACACACACACACACACACACACACACACACACACACACACACACACACAGTGGCTTGTTGTGGATGGTGTTCAAGCCCTTTGTATTGTTGTTTTTGCCCCAACATGTGAGGCAGCTATACGTCCAAGCTGCTAGCTTGCCTCGTGGTGCTTCAGAAGATGTTTGATGGTGTTTGAGATCGGCGAAATAAAAAGGGCAGAGACCGACTGAGAAGAGGAGCTCGTTGGGATAAATTAGTAGTAGTAGCCCAGCTGTCAGAGCATTATGCTCATCTCTGTCTCCCTCTCGTTGTTAATTGTCTCTCCTATTCACCATTTACCTCTGAAAGAACGATTAAAGGGACGAAGAGAAGTCAAACTGTGACCATTTGTTCATGAGAGACTTGGGTTTGTCTTGAGGGGATTCACAAGCCTGCTGGGATTACAGTTCTTGGTAAATAAACCGGCTGCAGCAATCACTTTAATACTGATCCTACCTACGGCTCATCATTTGCAATACCACCGCTGCTGATTTTTTCATTTTTGTTTTTAAAAAAAGGAGAGCAGAGGGTTTATGTCTTTAGAAATTAATGTTATAATTAGGGCTGTCAATCAATTGATTTAATCCTGATTAATCATATGATTGTTCATAGTTAATAGTGATTAATCGTAAATTAATGGCACATTAAAGGGAGATTTGTCAAATATCTAACAGTTATCAAAATGGGAGTGGGCAAATATGCTTTCTTTATGCAAATGTATATGTTAATTACTGGAAATCAATTAACAAAACCCAACAATGACAAATATTGCCCAGAAACCCTCACAGCATAAAGGCATTTAGCATAAAAAATATGCTCCAATCATAACATGACAAACTGCAGCCCAACAGGCAACAACAGCTGTCAGTGTGTCAGAGTGCTGACTTGACTATGACTTGATCCAGACTGACTGGGATTATCATGAAGTGGGCATGTCTGTAAAGAGGAGACTGGTGGAGACCCAGAGACCCCATTTACATTCACATATCTGGAGGTCAGAGGTCAAGGGACCCCTTTGAAACAGTCATGACAGTTTTTCCTCGCCATAATTTAGTGCAAGTTTGGAGCGTTTCTTAACCTCCTTTGCGATAACCTAGTATGACATGGTTAGTACTAATGGATTCCTTAGGTTTTCTACTTTTATATAATGCCAGTATCTTCACTCTAGCTTTAAAACTCTGCTACATCTTAAAAATCCCAAGTTGAATTAATGCATTCACATATCTTCAGGTCAGAGTTCAAGGGACCCTTTTGAAAATAGCCATGCCATAAGCCGTGAGCACTAGCGTAAGTTTGGAGTGCTATTTAGCCTTCGTATTTTAACCGTCGTGACAAGCTAGCATGACATGGTTGACTGAGCCAGCTGCAACCTGAAAATTACAAGTTGCATTAATGCATTAAGAAATTAGTGGCATTAAAACAAATTTGTGTTGTTATTATTATTAGATTCCTCAGCAACTCAGCAAAAGAAAAACACCTAGTAAGTTGATCTTAGGTTAAGACTATTTCATGAAACTACTGTTCCCAAGGTCAACAAACAATCTTCATGCTCCTATTGACGTTCTGTTTGTGTGTTTGAGTGTTTGCTGTAAAATATGAACTCAAATGTTTAAGGGCCATATTAAGTCGAATAAAGTTTTCCTCCAGTCCTGGTGCTACAGAGACAACAGTCCTTTCCTCAACTGCAGCAAACAGCTGTTCTGTTGGTGCATTGGATGTTTGAGGTGAATAAATAGAGAGACGGAGAGTACTCAAACAGTTGAACAAATACGGTGAGGTGAAAATTCACTGGAGAATTGTTACTAGCAGAGAATCTCTCTCCCCTACTGTACGTTTCATGTTGCATCTTTGTAGGTGTGCTGGATCTACATTTCTCCTGCTTGTATCTTTGATTTAGATGCAGTCACAAGAGGGGCCTGTAATGTGAAGTGAATTCAACTTAGTCTGGTTCTCTTTGGGACAACATTGCTGTCTTTCAGAGATTGTAGCGGGCTCAGTTTTAGAAGAAGAAGAAGAAGAAGAAGAAGAAGATAGTCCTTTATTAGTCCCACGAGGGGAAATTCAATTTTTTCACTCTGTTGTTAACTTATACACAGTACATGCAGACCCAAACACACACATGCACAAACATGCAACAATGGAGAGATGTCAGAGTGATGGGGCTGCTCCTGACAAGCGCCCCGAGCAGTTGGGGGTTTGGTGCCTTGCTCAGGGGCACCTCGGCAGTGCCCAAGAGGTAAACTGGCACCTCTCCAGCTACCAGTTCACACTCAGTTCTTGGTCCATGTCGGGACTTGAACCCGTGACCCTCCGGTTCCCAAGCCAACTCCCTACAGACTGAGCTACTGCCGCCCCCAAATGAAGAAAGTAACAGAGACACATCTGACCTGCTGCCGAAACCCGGGAGCTAGCTTAAAGCTAGAGCGAAAATACTGGTATCATATGAAACTAGAAAACCAAAGGAATCCATCTGGCTACATAATGATCCAAAGTAGGCTACATTTTGGGGAGGAAAAGTCTGGCACGGCCAGATTCACAGGAACCTCTGACTGTATGTGAATGAAAACGGGTTCTATGGGTACCCATGAGTCACCTGTTTGCAGACATGCCCACTTTATGATAATCACATGCAGTTTTTTTTTTTTTTGCATACAGTATGAATATTTATTTTCGCCTTTTTGTAAAAATGGTTTATTTGAATATTTCTAAAGTAAACAGTCTTGGAATGACATAAATTGAGTATGACTGGAAAGTTCAGACTCTTGTTGATCCAATGAGCCCAATTGCATTCATATGTGATGATGTTAGTTTCCATAGTAACCATTTCATTGTAGTGAGACTACTTTTTTTTAAACATGACTGCACTGTATAAAATGACCTGTGGTGACCTCTAGGATAATCACAGCCTCATGAAACTGTACAGCCCCAAACTAGAGACCTGGAGCATTCAGAGGATGGATGGCTTTACTCGCTACACTGAAAATAAGGGGGTTTTAGAGCAGTTTTCAGAATAAAAGTGTTCACCATCCACTCGCCGAAAAAAATCCAATTCTTGCAGAAATTGCCAAATGTAAAAGGTTTTTGATACCAAATAACAGCATTGCTTTTTCTATGGTGTTCCTCAAGGTCTTAGTGTCTTAATGGGGTATTTTGGAGGGATTATTGATTATTTTTATCAATTCTTGAGTGGTAAAAAGTGGTTAAATTTAGCACCAAATTTGTGTAACAAAATGGTATTAGCTCAAAATTTGCTGCAATAACTTATGAGATATAATAGAGCATGGTGATGACCATCATATGCTTCTATGGTAATGTTCTAAACATTAACATTCGAAAGTCAAAGTAATCCTCAGGTTCCCAGCTTTCAGATGGGACCACACGACTCTCATATTGCTGAAGGGTGGAAGCTAAATGATGACATGAGGTGTGATTGTGACAGCAAAAAGTGGTATTTAACAGGGTGAAATGTAAAGAATATAATTACGTTAATAGAATAAAATAAGAAACTGCAGAAACACAGAATAATTTCTATGTATCAAAAGTAAGGCTATGAAAAAATATTTATTATTATAATGTATATGTATTTCATATGGAACTTTTTTTTTACATCTGCCTAATGATGAACAAATTATTATGAATATGCAATGCACATAAAAAAGTAATGTCAGACTGTTTGTGCTGCGGAGGAGTAAGAGGACAAGAGGCTAATGCCTAATAAGGTCTACTTGACCGAGATGTTGCATTTATAATCATGGGAGATAATTAACAGTGTGTATATTTGTGTATTAGCAACAGATTTTACTTCCAATTATCGTCACAAAGTCACCTAATGTTATTCTGAGCTGCAGTGATGAACAGTGACCATCCATACTGTCAGAAATCCTGTCAGGAATAAAACTATCTGCACAACTAAAATGCATAGACAAACACACAACTGTGTGGCTCCATAGATAGATAAGATGTTAACGAAATCATTAAAACTGCATTAATTAATGTTTTTATCTAATAATGCTTAAAGTGACAACATATAATGTTAAGGCCGTGGAGACAGGCAGGGCTGGACTCAAATGCAATAACACTGAGATCAGGTAGTGGCGAAAAATCAGTCTTTAATACAAGCAAAAGGTCGGTACACAGGAATCCAAAAAGACAGGCAAACAAATCCAAATCGTCGGGCTAAGGCAAAGTCAAAAGACACAGGCAGAGTATCTAGGGCACGAGAAGTCAAAAACACGAGGAATGCTAGGACGCTTCTACATGGAGTAACCAAGACAAACTGGCACAGAGGGAAGGGGAGATGCACATTAAATACTAGTGAAGGGAGTGATTGACTCTGGAGCAGGTGGACACAATCAGGACGGGGGAAGACAATCAGACTCAGGTGAATGGTGCTGGAAACTGGGTCAGAGGGAGGTGCTCGAACGGGAAAGCATGCAGGCAGGAAGTTAAGTGGTCTGAAATGACAGGGAGTATTAGAATACAAAATAAAACAGGAAGTGCAAAAACAAGGAGCATGGAGTTGGATTTACATTAACTTGATGTTGTGTTTACAGCTTGTTGCGCTGCCCAACCAAAATAATGCCTGTGTGACCAAGTTGTCTTTTCTTCATCTAAGACCAGTTATAATTTTCTGATGTACAATTAAACATTGCAATGTGGTATATTTAGCATCTGTTCAATAGTGCCTGGCTGCTCTTATATATGATAAAGTGTGATTTGACTATAAGAGACCATTATTAACCTGCAGCTTGATGGTATATATTTTGATTGTGAAAAAACACACACTAGTGCACTTGACAAGATTTCTGTTTCGCTTGCAGTTCACTACAACTCCAGTGCATTTAGGCACAGATGTACTTTCTGTGTGAGGACAGTCGTTGATAAAATGCTTTCACTAGCCCCCTACCCTGACCTTAACAATCACAACTAAATGCTTGACCCCAATACTTACCCTAACTTAAACCTAATTCTAATTGAAACCAAGTCTGAACCCTAAAACAAGGCCTTGAAGGTGAAGACCAGCCAAAATATCGTCATTTTCCAAAAATGTCCTGGTACAAAGGGCAAAAATTCAAAATGTTCCTCACAAAGATAGCTGTACACACACACACACACACACGCACCGCCACACACACACACACACACACACACACACACACGCACACACACACTTTATCCTATCCAGTCTGTTGTGTCAAATGGCTGAAATTCGGCCTTCAGTGTGGTGAACAGGAACAAGAACGAGGCCTTGTCTCCAGCGTCTGTGAGTTCAAACACTGGCTATACGCAATTAGCCCTTCTGATTTCAGGAGCAGGCAGTGTTTCAGACCCGCACTCTCTCTGAAGGTTCAGCCGCCTCTATGGGAGCGACACCAACGCCACTGCCTATATTTTAGATGCATACACTCATACACACACAGTCAGGGCTCCTTAATCACCCCAGTAAGTTGAAGCCTTACAACAGTTTGCCTCTGTGTAAGCCTGATGCAGAACATTGTTGATACTGGTGTGAGGATGCTCTCCATTGATTTCAGCTGTTGAGAGAAAGAGGCAGATGTCCAATGGCAGAGAGGTGGATTGGTAGCGCTAATGTTGGGTGAACAATAATATTCTCTGGCGGAAACAACATCAATATTTGGTGTTGCTAATGATTTACCAGTGATGTCTGCGGCTGCGCTGTGTTCTGGCTCTGTCCTGGCTGCAATCCACTGCTGATCGAGCCAGTTTGTCAATGTCCAATGGATGCTCAGGCAAAGCATCTCGCTTGGGACTGATACACCACTCCTTCATCCGCTCCACTATCTTCACACATTAGGTCTGTTTTTCGTCAGACTGGCTCACATTCCCGTAGCATTAATTTCACCTGTCAATATGTAGATACTTTTTGTAATTTACTTAAATTGTTTATTTAATGATGTGTTTACATTTTTACTGATAACAGACTACAGACTGATTAAAAATAAGAAGCCATGCTGAGTACAGTAACAAGTTGAGCACAAACATAAAAGTATGATTAAAATGTGATAAAAGACAATGATTGTAAATCAGCTGCAATCATGTATTCTGTATGCTTGAAAACTTGAAAAAAGGTCAGCAAAATAACTGTAAACAATATTGGAAATTGCCGCTAAAACACTTCTGGAGAACATTGCACAGCCGTGAGGAAGATGTGTTGAAGTTTTGGCACAAGTGGAACACGACACAGAGGCATCCTGTTGACATCCAACGCAATGGCAATGTGAAACTTTCAGACATTAGTGCCACAAATTTACCTGCAGTATTGGAAAAAAATTTTTTTTCTATCATCACTGGGTGACAGGACGGTGTTAGTTTAGAGCCTGATCCCTTACAGTATCTGTGGTAATGTAGAAAAATGAGTACTGTCATGTTCTCATGGGCTGAGACAGAAACTATGTGGATTCACATAGGGTCAGGACTGATTTTTTTAACACATGTATAGGGCATTTTCAGCATTCAGCATCAAAGTTCTACTTAAAGGGGAACTACACCATTTTCCAAAATTCATCCATGTTATTCCTAGGGTCTAAGACAGTCCAAAAGTTATTAGTAAATATGAACAACTCTCCCAAATCCAAAAACTAGAGTGCTAAATCATCAAATTTGTGATGCCACAGGGTATAAAGTGTGGAGCTGCTTTCTGTTTCACAACTGACAGCACTACGATAGACTAAAGCTCATTAGGGTATAAAAAAGAAAGCAAACATTGTGAGTCCACTAAATCAGTCTCCAGTCTCCAGACTTTACATCATATGACATCACAAGTTTGAGACTTTCTTCTCTGGTTTCTGGCTTTGAGAGAGAGTCGCTCATTTCACCAATATTGATTGAACTTTACTAGGAAATAACATATTGGAATTCTTAATTTAGGTGGTGTTCCCTAAACAAAGACCTGAACAAGGCCCGTAACCGCATCATAAAGACCAGACCTGACTGAATCCGACAGGTAATGCCAAATTTCAGACCCAAATTGAACTGAGGCTGGATTTTCCCTTTATTTTATCCATTAATGACCATAGCTCGAGCTAAGGCAATGCATAGTTACTCTGTCTCTCTTCCCACTGGGTATTTGCCCTTTTTCCAGCCATCATTTGAATATGATAGCAGGATAAACACAGGTGTAAATGAATAACTTTAATTGTAGGCCTGATGATCATGAATTTACAATAGGCCCTTTTCACACATTGACATTTTAATGGCCTGAACCACCTAAAACACATTATGTTGTCGGGAACCACTGGGTTTGAGTTGCAGAAATCTAGAGACTTGATTTGAGCTGCTACTGTGTGTTTCAGTGGCAAGACTACCCCACATGCATGCACGACTCCATGACATGTTGTCTGGGTAACTACCCAGCCAGCTCATGGTCAGAATGGGAAAATGTTATATGTTTCTATAAAAAAAGCTCGGTGTAACCCTGACTTCCACCCCTGTATTGCTGCCAATGGCTAGGACAGACACAAAACTCGGTCTGACTACCAATGTGGTTCAGCTTTGGTGAGGCAAAGTGCATTGCCGTCTACTGTAAAATTAATGGCTTATTTTGGAGGACCATGAAACATTTAGTACATTCAGAATTGATTCAACATTAATTCAGCATTCCTACCTGTTTTTCAGGAGACTTTCTAACTCTTTATCAACTTTAACTCACTCTTTTACTTTATAAACTTTGGTGGATTCAATTTACCAGGAGCAACTCAAGTGCTGTGAACATCCATATCCACCCCCCTACACACACAAGATGGTGTTTGTCAGAGAAATAAATAATTGAATTAATGAATTTTTACAAAATAATAATTCCCCCTTCCTCGGTGACACCTGTCTTAGCTGGAGAAACTTCTTCCCATGCCTAAACCTGATTACCTGTAGCCACAGCAGTTCCCATACTGTGTCTACAGTTTAGTAATTTCTCATGGTGCTCGCACCTCTTATTGATCTTCCCATAGTGCCTAAAGTATGGCTGTCAAATGCCACCGATTTCTTTAATGACACAACTTGTGACTTTTATACTGTAGCCCAGTTTTAAAGTTAGTGTTAGAGCTTGTTGGGAAGGAGGCTAAATAACGCTCCAACCTTGCGCTAAATGTTGGTGAGGAAAATGGGGCACGGTCATTTTAAAAGGGGTCCCTTGACCTCTGACCTCCAGATATGTGAATGTAAACGAGTTCTATGGGTACGTACAAGTCTCCCCTTTACAGACATGTCCACTGTCAGGGAGCTGGGTAATTAACCAAAGGGAGAGAGAGAGAGAGAGAGAGGGAGAGAGAGAGAGAGAGGCAGAGAGAGAGAGAGAGAGAGAGAGAGAGAGAGAGAGAGAGAGACAGAGACCCCACACGCAGAGACACACAGACGAATTTCACAAAAGGCGAGTCTTTAATGTTAGACTGAAACAATTAATTCAAATAATACAAAGTAATAATTCGATCTAGAAAGAAATAACTAAGCACGAAGAAACTAATAAGAACTAACAAGAAACTAATACACCAAAACTAGAATTAACACGAGACTAAAATACACAGAGAGACAGGGAGGATACACCAGTGCACAAACACAGACAATTGAAACTCATGACACCCAAGAGTGCAAACCTACCAGGAGGGAAAAGAAACAGGCAACACGGAGAAGCATGAGTAGAAGTAGGATACAGAGCACGGGGAGATCACAAGGACTTGAACAAATGCACCGACAAGAACAAAGGAGAAAGGGGTGGCTCAAATACAAGAGGGAAAGACAACCAGGTGAAACTAATCAGAGGAGGAGCAAACAATCAGGGAAAGTAGGTCAGGGGGTGTGAACCAAGAAAACGGCGGGAAAACACACAAGGGCAGGAAGTAAAACTAGAAATGATATAAAGACGCAAGACTTTCAAAATAAAACAGGAAACAACCCAAGACAAGACACCACTAACAGGACAGGGAGTGAAACAATAATACTAGAACAAAAACTCAACATAACAAAACAGCACCAAAAGGAATAAACTAATCGAAAAACTAACACAAAGAGTCCATAGCTGTGACAGTCCACTTTATGATCATCACATGCAGTTTGGATCAAGTCATAGTCAAGTCAGCACACTGACACACTGACAGCTGTTGTTGCCTGTTGGGCTGCAGTTTGCCATGTTATCATTGGAGCTTATGCTAAATGCAGAACCTGTGAAGATTTCTGGACAATATTTGTCATTGTTTTGTGTTGTTAACTGATTTCCAATAATAAGACTTGAAAATTTAAAGTGTCATCATTTGGGTTGAGTAACCTTTCAAACACTCGTCATTGTCGCCATCAGCATCGTCATTGTTATTACCATACAGACCTAACAACTGAGAACAGGTTCTATGCCATCCTAATTTAGGATTCCTAACTTGGGAAATCCTTAAGTAAGAAGGGTTCTGTAATCGCTAAATTCTGTCCTAAGATAAGATTTTTTTCCCCCCTAAATGCATTCAGGAAACATGTTTCTGTAAGATCCTAAATATCATCCTAAACTAAGATGAGACAGAATTTCAGACTTCCTGATGAGCAGCTTCTGCCATCAGTTTATGAATGTGTGTGTGAATGGGCAAATAGTGTAAAGCACTTTGAGTAGTCACTATATAAATACATGTATATAATAAAATAATATAAAGTCATTTTACCATTGACCAGTAATGGTTTCACTCCACGTAGGTCTGCCAAGGCATTGATACTGTATTTTACACACTGAGTCTTCGTCATTAATAATGCTAATGATCACTCCTGAGTGTTTCTGTGCTGTGTTTTTCCTCCAAGGCAAAATGGCTGCCACTGCTTCACATGATCACTGTTACAAGGCACGCTCGTAACCCCGTGTACATGCGTGGAACATGCCGCAGTTGAAGATTACTTGGATTTACATTGAGTATCCCACTAATCCTTTCTGAACAGGCTTTTAGGTTGTTCATGGGTGTGCAGGTTCTAATCACAATACTCTTCTTTGAATACAAAACGCAGGATAAAACCTGACACTTCATCCAGCGTACTGTGAGCCAAAACACTTCAACCAGTGCAGGTGATAGGCATATTACTGTATATTCTTTTGCATATTTTTGTGTCTTGTGAGCATGCAAATGTAACAATATGAACAATTTCTCCACAAAAAAAATTCGACTGCTTAAGCTCTTTGCAGACTGTTTTCAATTAAGATTCTTCTATGTGCATAATACTCCTTTTTACGGCATCACCTGGTTTATGATCATAAAAGGCTTTACATGGCTTTCACCACCACCTGCAGTACATCTTACAACTTCTCCTCTGTTTGACTGAGAGCTCTGCAATACAAAAAAAAATATAATATCCACTGTAAGGAATTGATCACAGCTGACTGTGTGACAGACGGTAGTTGTAAATGTGGAATTGCTGTATATTAAACTGTCTTCAATGTTACATCTACTGTGACATCCAGGGTCACATTTCATTGAGGGGGTTAGTGTGGAGCAACCAGCCTGACATGATTTTATAGCCAAAGGGGACAGCGATAATTCTGTGTTCACCAAACTTAAGTAAAACAGGCAACTTGATAGAAGCAGTGACATTAAAAAAATCCAGTCTGAGAAAGTGAGTCAGGATGCTACAATTCATCTTGATTATTCATGCCTGAGGTCCTTTTTGAGGCAGCGTAACACGTTTGTGAAATAGCAATGTATTGTAGGCTAAGTTCACACATTTGCCCCAAATAACAGCATGAGGTATATGATTTAAAGATAAGACTAGAAATATGCAGATCATATAATGTTCCAGTATTTCCATTCTCTTTTATTTATTCATTCATTTTTTATTAGTATGCTACATTCATAGGGAGTCAAAATCAACCTTACTAATATATTATGTAAAACCTAAAAATATGTCGCTCCTTAATTCAGCTCCTTTCTTACCAGCACCTGAGGCCTGTACAACGAAGCAGAATATGGAGATAGTGAAGTAACTTCAGGGTTTACCCTGGGTTTTTACTCCTACGACGGTTGTTCACTCCTTACCGGGATAGATCGCCATGGAAACTTATGTTGAACAGCTAAACAGCTCCAGAATAGACTATGTTCAAGATAAGAAATTAATTTGTATAAATGCACCACTCACTGACCAATCACAGTTTAATGTGTGGATTGTATGATAGCATTTCACAAAGACTAAGAAGTTAATCATAATCCAGGCTAAAAGTAACACAGTTTGAACTGACAGATGCAGGAAGGACAGCTGCCTATATGCTGTGAGTGCTTAATGCTTTGAATTATGTTCATGACGTTTATTTTCTTATTTATATATTTTCTGGTAATATAAATATATTACTGTTACTTTTAGTATGTTTAACTTCTTCATACTGACAGTAGACTTGTACATGTTTGCGACTGGTCCGATGCGATAAACTCTGCCCCTTTCATGGGAACACACTCATAGATTGGTTTGATTTACTGGGTTGATAACTACCGTCGTATGACTGCTTAGCAGGGTCATGGTTGTTCGGGTTAATTAAGCCAGATAACGAGAAGACACCCTGGCTATGATGAACTAGATTCAGAGTATGCCAACCCAACCTGACGTGATGGCAAGGTATATAAATAGTACAACATTTTAAAGACAGTCTGTGTGTCATGGTAAAGCATTTTAGGATAGCATTAGGCTTTTCAAATGTCTTTTAACTTGTTTGTTTACATTGTTACAGTGAGATGCCAGGGTTATGGTTACACAACAAATCAACGGTAATAACCACAGTATTTTTTTTTTTTTATCAATGCCATACAATTCGTTTGAGCAAACAGGTCTATTAAGGTTATTATGCTTTAGGATTACAACCGCTTTAACACAAGATGCCACACATTCCCTTCCTGCTTCACAACAAAACCACAGTAAAGCTGCGACTTTGCAACTTCACAGGACATGTCTGTCAAAAAAGAAAACACAGCAGGTTCACACAACAGCAATCCTAAATATAGGGCTGCAGGATTCAACACATTTAATTCTCCATGTGTTAAATCTGGGGGCGGAGCAATTTGGGAATTGTGAAGTTGTGAATATCACTTGTTCTCCTTAAAGATGGAGACGCATGGCTTTTAGCGTCTCCCAGATGTGTGTCACACACTTGTTTAAAACAGAACAAACTTTGTTTTAAGAATAGTTAGCTTTCAGCCACATTTCTTCTTCTGTTACATGGCCTTCATTGATTTTCCATTTTAATTGTCTCCTGGTGGACCAAAGTTTAGTCCCTAAATTGCAAAATGAGTAAAGCATTTTGCGGTCTACTAGCACCTTTAAACTTGAGGTCCTTTTTTCCCGTTTTCTGTACTTAGACGTTACCAAGACACACTTGTTGTGGTGTACTCAGGAGGATGCTGAAATGGAGGTAGATGAAGTTTAACAGGCTTATTGTAATTTAACTGCAGACAGAAATGGGATGGAGAGGCGATATTTTGAACTCATCAAATAGCGCCGCTTTGTCAGTGCCCGCACAGGATACCCCTCTTGCATTACTTTTGGATGGACCAGGTACGGTGTGTCAATATACACTTGTTATATGCATTTTGTCCTTTCAAAATAAACTTCTGGAAGAAAAGAAGTAAGGTTTTATGTAACTGTTGGTGTACGGTGTGCTGTTTCAGCCAAATCTTAGTTCACCACACACTATGGGAAGAAAACTGTTAAATTTAACCCAACATGTCATTACGTGTGGGGTCTCTCACATTTGAAAAATCTTTTAGTGTGGGCCAGTAAGCTGGAGGCCTGAGCGTAGCTACCTCAGTAGTTGAAAACACAATCTGGCAATGAGTGGGAGGAGAGCCGGGGCTGATATGCAGGAGAGGTGATGAGCTGATTGCAGGCAGGTGTGCTGGTAGGCAAGACCAGGGACACACACACACACACACACACACACACACACACACACACACATAAATTTCCAAATTTTGTGTATCATTTGCATTTTCTCTGTTTTTGTCTTCTTTTCTTTGAATACAGATAAATACATATTAAAAACCAAACCCTGCTGTCAGCAGACATTATTGACCCATATGCCTGGTGGTCCTGGTGCTGATAATGAAGTAAAGAAGCCTATCTAATTAAAACCAATCACACTGAGTACAGAGGACTTGACGCTACAATAGACACAACAGTAGTATTTTGGTCTGCTGACTGTTTGTGTTTGTGTTAATGTTATTTACACCTGACTTTTTTCGAGCATCCTTATGAAGGTGAAAGCTACAGTAGGCACCTAGAGAATGACCCATTTAACATGCTAGTGCTTTAAAGGATCACTGTGTACCATTTTGGGGCATCTATTAGCAGAAATGGAATATAATATCCAATGTTTTCATTTTGTATAATCACCTGATACTGAGATTATTGTGTTTTCATTAGCTTAGAATGAGCCAATCATATCTACATAGGGAGCGAGTCCTCTTCACGAAGTCTGCCATGTTGCTCCGCCCTAGTCCTACAGTAACCCAGAACTGACAAATTCAACCACCTCTAGAGATTTTTACGTTAAAGGCCCTGCCGTAGTTCTCCGTCACGCTTGTGAAACTGCAGTAACATGAGCTTCTGAGGCAAAACCGTGGTACCGCCGTCTGACGTCTGTTCCTCCTAAAGAAGTGTTGTTATGGTAAGGATGGCCTTGATCGAGGCAAACGTTGTTACTAGTCTTGGAAAGGGAAGAGTGAGCAGAGGCGTACTCAGGTGGTTGCAATCTGCAACCAAACCACTAGATGCCACCAAATCCTAGACACCATACCTTCAAAATGCTTCAGTTACATAAATGTTACTTTGCATTAATTATACTGTAGTTTCCATACTCCCATATTAAAGTAATCCTACCAATGACGTTCAAATCCTATTTACAGTTACATGTTTACTGGTGGAGTCCGCCTTTTCCGCACAGGATTCAAATTTCCTCCCCACACAACATTCACATTCACATGAAATGCTTTTGTTATGATGGAGCCAGAAGAGATGGACATAGTGTTACAATCAGTCTTGATTATGCATGCCTGAGGTCCTTTTTGAGGCTGCATAAAACATTTTTTGAAATAACAACGCATTGTAGGGTAAGTTCACGTTTGCATCAAATAACAGCATATGATTTAAAGATGTGAATGGAAATATGCAAATCATATTTCAATTCTCTTTTATTTATTCATTTATTTATACGTTACATTCATAGGGAGTCAAGATCAACCATACAAAACTTCTATACTCTTTGCATGAATCTCAGACTGAAGTCTCTGTGATCAAATTGCATTATGGGTAATTTAGGAGTCAGTTTTGACCAGGAAGAAGAATGTATGTCATAAAAAAGGTGATATCTCTGGTTCTGTTGCATCGACTTTAATCTATTTGTTTTCTCTTTTAAAGTGTCCTCAGTGTTATAGGATCACAATGCTAAGTTGGTGAAGCAAACAGAATGATGATGACACTGTAAATCCCGGCACCTAGCAACAAAAACTAAGACTTAGAGCAGCAGGAAATGAAAAATAGACATTGACTGACAACTGGTAAACACAGAGAGACAAAACACCACAGCGTCCTGATCTGCAAAGTCGGTGGCACTAAAATTGAACATACAAACTAATAGTCCTGAAACTTTAAAAGTCATATTTCCACTTGTCTCATCCCATTCATCAAGGCCTACATCTGCTCTTTATCATTTAATCAGAAATCATATTTGCTTCTTGATTTAACAACAAAAAAATGAGCACAACAGACAACTCACACTGCATTAAGAATTCTAACCTTATCTCTCTTCCTTTGCTGTAACCCATTTGTTCAACAGACATCTGAAGCGAAGCCTACAGCAGCACTGTGTTAGATTCAAAGCTCTAAGCAGAGTACATTCAGGGCTGTTCTGTACTCCCTAATAGTGGGGAAGTTGGTAGTAGATATTACAATATTTAAAGTTAGCCTGAGGGCGACATCACTCGTGAACACAATCTACTGAAATTGGCATGTTTGATTTTCCGTATTCCTTTTTTACAGGAGATCTGCCAAGAGGAGTGAAATTCACTTAGAAATGAAATGTCAAGAGTTTGAATTTGAATAAAAGTACTATTCATAATCAGTAAAAAAAAGTTTTAATTTCCCTTGAATAGCTGGCCTCAAAAGTGAGGAGGAAGACTAATAAATGTTTCACAAGGATTATAAAATGAACATTTATTTTGTGTATTTTTTTGTATCGTGTATTTGTTTATTTAGTATTTTGTGTATATAGCTCACTATCTAATTAATAGCCATTTGTTAAAATAAAACAGAATATTCACAGCGTTTTCTTTATTCTATCCGCAAACAGAACTTGAAAGCCAATGAATCTAAATCCTTTTTAGACTTCTGTCTGTCTGAAGGGAAATTTGTTTGAAGCTATTCTGTGTGAAGAGGCTGATTAAAACTCATAAAAAATAATTGATTTTTCTTCATCAAAGCCTCTCCAGCCAAGCTACACACAGCGTTTGTGTGCGCTAACATGAGTGGGTTTGTGTGTGCACCTCCACGTCTGTGAAGACGCCGTTCTTTTTCAGGTCCATTTCCTTCTCCCTGTTTCACTTTCATCATCTCCATGTTTGATCTGTCTGTCAAACTCTTCACAACTTCTGAAAATTCTTTCAATGTTTGAGCCATCACATGCAAAGCGATGTATTCAATTATCAAAATCTGTCAGACATAAATGTACATTCAATTAACATCTACATCTACATACTGTGAGGAGGTACAATTAGGCGTTTCTTACATTACTTATTATTGGCACGATGCCATTTTAGTGTAAATCTTCTGTTTACTGAACATGACTTTACATGAAAGATCAAAAGTGAATTTCCTGTTTACAGTTTTTCTCATTCACTTTGGCTCAATTCTTGATTTTTTTTTTCAAACAATGAGATCAAATCTCTAAACAATGAGACTGTTGTTCACAGCAGATTTGAATTTCTCATTCATTCAAGCAAACTGCTCGTGTTTTTGTACATCTGCAAATGACAGATAGTACAGCAGGTGTGTCCACCTCACTTTCACCAAGGGCCACACTGGAGAATGAGAGTCACAACAAGGGCCAGATACAGTATATATGGTTTATTAACATAATTTTACATAATATAAAACATAAAAATAAAATGTCTTATTGTCACGTTGTTGCATGTCTCGTATAGCCTTCCCACATATATTAAGTCCTAAAAAGGCAACTGAATATACAGTTTACATGTCACATTTTCTGACAAGCAATCAGCTGCCAACCATAAACACATAACACATAAAGATCAACTTTGTAGCTATCTATGCAGCTTGCCAGCTTGCAGACAGTGGAGATACGTCTGTGTGTTTGGCGTATGGGGCAGACCACAGCACAGATCTTGCTGATCAAAACTGATGAGTTGATTCTCATCGTTCATTCGTTTGTTTGAGCCATCACATGCACAATGAGCCATTCAATTATCAAAATCTGCCAGACATACAGTACATGTACAGTATATCTCATACATATCTGTGACGAGGAGGTACAATTTGTTGTTTTTGAACTGAACTGCTGTACCACAGTTTTGTTCATTGTTGCAGGGCTGTTGTTTTTTTGGCATAGATGTCATTTAGTTCTCTTCCCTATCTATGACTTTACCCAAAAATGTTCTGTTTACAGTGCATGTAACACATTGCAACACAAATAAATGTACTGTATGCATACACACATGCATATCCCTTTTCTGTGTAGCTACTACAGTTACTACAGTGTTTTCCTGTTGAAATCAGACTCTAAAAAGATGTGTGTGATGTGACATTCTTGTATATTACAGTAAGCAGTCAGTGTCAACAAAAAGTAAATGAGCAAAACAAAACATGTAAACATTTTACAGCTTACTGACACAATAACTAGATTCTGAAGGATGAATGAAGTGTTTTGCGTGAGTTCCTACCTTTTGCAGACATGCAGTAGAGTTGTGATGTCCCATGAAACAGTTGTGACAATTGTACTCACAGTTTAGAGAATGGTTGAGAAAAACTGTAATGCATAACAATGAAAACACGGTGCAAAACAAGCCACCTCCTTTGCACTGGATATGTCTCGACTCTATTGGTATTGAAAAAACGGCAGAGATGTGAGGAGCTGAGAAGCTAATCACATTTCTCAATAGCATAATAGAGTGTCCCTGTGTGCTGTGTATACATTAACAAGCAATGCCTGACCTGGAATAACCTGATTGTGATAAATGCTGCATGCCAACATGGCGTGATGCAGGTAGAAGGCTGCAGATGCATCAGAACAGGGACTGTTGTCCATCAGAAACAGGTGACTTGTGACAGCAAAGGCTTCATGTGGTGACCTATAGTCTGTGTGTCTCTTTCAGTGCCTGACTGCAAAATGGAGAGACAAAGAAAATGATATTTTTGTAAAAGTCCAACTGGAAAAAATAGCAAAAGCAGAAAAGTTCATTTTGTCTCAGTGTAGTATTGGTACACTGAACTTCATGATCTGCCGCTGAGCTTTTCACTGGAAGAACTCCTCAGGGTTTCACAGAAACTATTTTTCTAAAAGCTCCATTGTGCTAAAATATTTGAGTGGGCTTACAGAAACATAATTCATAAGCTCTGAATGACTTTGTATGTGTTGTTTTTGCAGGTCGAGGTGTCCTGTCAACAATTTTACAGATGTCTCAGTCTACAGTCTATGATCTATGGAAATGATCATAGACCCCCCGCCAGCAATAGAAATTATTATCGACGAAACTGACAGAAGGGCAGATCTCAGACAAAAAGGTACAATTACAAATCCATCTGCTACTTCAGCACCACAGACAGCTCCATGGAGCACAGTTAGGCTGCTGATATTTCAGAACCGTGGTCGGGGCCATAGATTCTAATTTACTGATATTTCAGAGCCATGGTCGGGGCCATAGACTCAAATTTACTGATATTTCAGAGCCATGGTCGGGGCCATAGATTCTAATTTACTGATATTTCAGAGCCATGGTCGGGGCCATAGACTCAAATTTACTGATATTTCAGAGCCATGGTCGGGGCCATAGATTCTAATTTACTGATATTTCAGAGCCATGGTCGGGTGTTTTATTTTTATCGCCATGGTCGGGGCCATAGATTCTAATTTACTGATATTTCAGAGCCATGGTCGGGGCCATAGATTCTAATTTACTGATATTTCAGAGCCATGGTCGGGGCCATAGATTCTAATTTACTGATATTTCAGAGCCATGGTCGGGGCCATAGATTCAGACTTGCTGATGTTTCAGAGCCATGGTCGGGGCCATAGATTCTAACTTACTGATATTTCAGAGCCATGATCGGGGCCATAGATTCTAACTTACTGATATTTCAGAGCCGTGGTCGGGGCCATACATTCTAACTTACTGATATTTCAGAGCCGTGGTCGGGGCCATAGATTCAGACTTGCTGATATTTCAGAGCCATGGTCGGGGCCATAGATTCAAACTGAATTTCAGTTTGGCATAGATTCTAATTTCTGATATTTCAGAGCCATGATCGGGGCCATAGATTCTAACTTATGATATTTCAGAGCCATGGTCGGGGCCATAGATTCTAATTTACTGATATTTCAGAGCCATGGTCGGGGCTATACATTCTAACTTACTGATATTTCAGAGCCGTGGTCAGGGCCATAGATTCTAACTTACTGATATTTCAGAGCCATGGTCGGGGCCATACATTCTAACTTACTGATATTTCAGAGCCGTGATCGGGGCCATAGATTCAGACTTGCCGATATTTCAGAGCCATGTCGGGGCCATAGATTCTAATTTACTGATATTTCAGAGCCAAGGTCGGGGCCATACATTCTAACTTACTGATATTTCAGAGCCGTGGTCGGGGCCATAGATTCAAACTGACTGATATTTCAGAGCCATGGTCGGGGCCATAGATTCTAACTTACTGATATTTCAGAGCCATGGTTGGGGCCATAGATTCTAACTTACTGATATTTCAGAGCCATGTACTTTGGTTTATGACCACATACCTGCAAAACTAGTGACATTCAATGACAGTGTCAATAACTTTAGCTCTACTTTGTGTTGCATCCATTTGAATTAGCGTCAGCTGAGGGAAGATCATTTGCATGAATCATGTACAACAGTGGTCCGAGGCAGCTGCCTAATCAATTATTTTTTGAATGTGCTAACCAGCAAATGCACAATTTACCTGCACAGTAATGTAATCGAATACCAAGGTCTTGCAGCATCATTGTCACTATGTCCCTAGTATCACTGAAACACATTGTTTCAGTGGGATGTCGATTCAACTCTACAGCAATTTTCGAGTTAGCTGTCAAGTTACATTTGTGTATTGGCTTGAGAGACGTTTTATAATATTCTGAAATCCATAAATGGAGGCAAAGCATGATAAACACACAAGTCATAAGAAGAGTTGGTACTTCAGCTCAGTTTGTTTACAGACAGACCTACTGGTGCAACTGCTGTTTCACCTGCCGTTTTGTGCTGAAATGCTACATGGAAGGCACAAATGATGATAAAATAACGTTTCCCCTAAGTTAGATAGAGCTCCACAACTTTCTTGAGATATACTCACTTTTTCCATCAACATATTCCTCCAGCAGACACAAATCAATTGTTACCCTTTAAGCATTTGTCCGTACATTTATTGATTCGACTTGAAGTCCACCCTAGGATATAGTGAGGTAGCAACAACTTTTTCACTCAGCCCAAATAACTCCAAATGAGTAACTCCAAACTAGATACTTAGCCTGAAAGTTTTATATCCTTTTTACATACTGTAGCACAGCTCCAAACAATTCAGCATGTACAGGATGATAAAAAGACACTGCTAAATCTGGAGCTATCATTCTTCAATGACCATTAATGCTTTATATTGAAAGTTGTGGTCAAGTTTGATAGTATATGCAGCGCTGGCTCTCGCCGTGTAAACCACAACACACATCAGACCAGACCAGACACCACAATGGTTTTAAGACAAAAATGTTTGTTTTATTTTCATAAATAAACAACTTGTCCAGTTGTGGCCGGGCAGATGAAAAAGTACGGGAAAGAGAGTTCCAGGGGTGCAAAGTGAATTTATTTATTATTTATGAGAGGTGGCCACTTGATCACTTCATATACAGTATATGTATGAATTTATTTGGATTGCATGCACTGCATTTTGCATTCATTTTTAGCTTGTAACCTTATATTTTTATTGTTATGAACTAAAAGGTGAACATTTTATTTCATTTGTTTGTATTTAATTTTTAGCTTAAAACATTTTTCTTGTCAACTAAACTTGAAGGAGAATAATTTAATGAAATGTTTGTATTTCATTTCATTATTGCATTTGCTCAAATTGACACTGGCATGATGTGCTCAGATATCACACTCCAAAAACAGCAAACTGCCTTCGAATCTTCTCCCACTTGACAGCGGATTGAATCCAAATCCTTTGTCCCAGTCTTTGTCGTACTTTTTCCATATTTCATCAAGACTTGTTTCACAACAACAGTGGTGGAGGTGGCGGTGAGTGTGTCCGTCCTCTATGTGGTGAGTGGGTGTGGGGGTTGGGAATGGGAGGGGTGGAGAAATCGGGGTTGTGTACGGATCCTGCAACAGGACAAACTAGACCGGTATAGAGGGGAAAGAGACAGAAGCCAAAATATGCAACTACACTTTAGAAACAAGCCCCCCAAAAACAGTAACCCACAGCTATCAACATTTGTGAGCAAATTTTCAGGAAAATAAGCCCAAAGTCGTTTATTATAAGTGGACATGGCAGCTCTGAAAGCCGGCCCTCAGGATTTGGCAAAATGACTGGTAAAGACTTTTATCCAAGATGCATCACTTCTCCAAAGTTTTTGTTCTGCATATCTGGTAGAAAATTAAGCATCTTTAATAATGGTAGCTGTAGAGGAATGCACACTGTGGAACACAGATGTATTTTTGATCCTCTTAGCAAGCTCTCAGAAGTGTGTTCACACACACATAGACTTGTCTGAAAAACCTTCCAAAGCCTCAGATGCTCTACGCCACAGGGTTTGTGTGGGTATTTCTGGACTCTGAGGTGATAATTACAATTTACACTCTGCAGGCTGCTGTAAAGACCAGTAGGAGGCGTGATGGCAAACAAAATGCAAGTTGAGAAAACCACAGGGTTCAAATGGAGGGCTGGGAGAGACAAGTTCATAAAAAACATGAATTACTAGAGTGTTTAAGACACATAATTAAAGAACAATTGGAATATGACAGAATTCATACATGCCGCTGTTTATTTCCAATCGGAGCATCCTGAGGTGAGGTGAGATACAATGGAAACCAGTGCAGTAATAAGGGGAGCGATGTGGTGATTTGTACTCTTTTTGCCATTGATTTGTAAGATATCGTTCTGTCTATAGGTCTGCAGCCCCACTGAAGAAACAATTAAGGCTTCAGTATTCATTACATCTTTTCCTGTTAATCAATTAAAACATTTAATCGTGATTAATCACAAATTAATAGCACATTTTGTAAGGGAGATTTGTCAAGTGTTTAATAAAACTCTTATCAACAGCTGTCAGTGTGCTGATTTACCCAAAATTGCATTTGATTATAATAAAGAGGGCATATCTGTAAAGGGGAGACTGGTGGGTACCCATAGAACCCATTTACATTCACAGATCTTGAGGTCAGAGGTCAAGGGACCCTTTAGTAAATAGCCATGCCAGATTTTCCTCATCCAAGGAATTTAACAGAAGTTCAGAGAATTATTTATCCTCCTTCACAACAAGCTAGTGTGACGTGTTGGAACCAATGGATTCATTCGGTTTTCTAGTTTCATATGATACCAGCATCTGCACTCTACCTTTAAAACTGAGCAGCAATCTAAAAATCACAAATTGTGTTAATGCGTGAAAGAAATTAGTGGCGTTAAAATGCATTTGCGTAAACACATTACCATTATCGTCATTGTCATTATCATCATGCTAACTTTGACTCCACTAATTACATCACGTAATCTGAGAATGAAAACCACACAAACCAGATACTGATGGTTTTAAGTTAAGATTAAAGTGATAGTTTTAGTGTCTTGAAGTGGGGTTGTATGAGACTCTTATCCATAGTTAATGTCTTACCTACTGTAGATTGCAGTCGGCACGCACCCAGCGTGGCAATGCACTGCAGTGGATGGGGGGCAGCAGCAAAATATATTTTAGACACTGACAAAAAGGCCTATTTATTGATTGTACATTATTTACAAGAGTTTACTGCCTCAGTAATCTCTTGCCACTTATTCACATTTATTAATTATTTCTTTAAACATGTTATACTGTGTTATTATTGTTGTAATATAGTCATAATCAGCTGTGGTTTTATTGTTATTATTATACTTAGGCTATGCATCTTCTATAATACTTTAATGTAAGTATGTATGTACTTTAGTGTAAAATTGTACATAATTTCAGACCATTTTTATTACCAGTTAAATGATTATTTTATTATTTACACATATCGCAACCTTTATCTGGACATTCAATTATTCTTGAAATGTTTGTCCTAAAAGAGCAAATTAATGTTTCATTGATTGTATTCTTTTTTAGAAATAAAAAGAGTTATGACAAACAGTTCACTAATTATTTTACAAAGAAGATGTGAACATTGTATTGATAAATTACAAACCTGCCTCCTCTGTGTCGACTCGTCCAGATGCTCCCAACGTAATGTATATTCATACGGCTTATGAACGCCATTATGAATGAGAAGTCACGGTATGCCAAGTCTGTACTACAGTACATACACTGCACTCTATCAAAATTAATATGCACACGGGTTCTAGACCTTACATGCACAGGTGAAAACAATACTGGTGTCGCTGTAACGGCTGGTAACAAATCACCTATCTGCCTGCAATAAACAGATTACACAGGAGACCTGATAAGAAAACCTTGAGGAAATGTTCAAGTAGAAGGTGCACGTATTAAAGATTCAATCTGACATGGAAAAGAAAGGTTAAGACTGTACAGTAAAATCGGTAGTAATTATACAACACACTTAGAGCATCAGTTCATTCAGTGAGGACGAGGTGCATGCTAGAGTACAGGCGTGAGCTGGGCCCCTTGTGAATGTTTCCCGCCATTGATATCCCTGTCACAGTGTAGACACACACACACAGATGAAGGAAATTACATTAAGCATTCAATATTCATGCTCTGTTGGCTCACCTCCCACCTCTCTCTCTCTCTCTCTCTCCTCCTGTCTACTCCATCCTGTCTGTTTCACCTCCTTCCCCTCTGTACTGCACAGTGGTGGGATGAGGTGTTGTGCCCCTACATGCCATTTTGATGTAGTGCGAAGTCACTGCTGGCCAGGCTTAGGCGCAATTGCCGATAAATACAAATTGAGGTGGGAAGCGATGGGCGGCTCAAGGTCACCTGGGAGGATCATTTCAGAATGTGGTTTCATTTTTGATCCAGTAATGAGAGAAGGGACCTGGATTGCAGAGCGGAATGAGTGCCCCCCGAGCCGCCCACTGTTCACAGCTCAATCATCGCTCTGGCTTCATGCTTTAACTGCTCTACCTCTGCTGCTCAGGTACTCTCATCACTCATTTTTGTCGCACTGTTTTTTTTTTTTTTAAAGACATATTAGATTGTGTCTTTAAAATTAAAAACTCTTCCCAACTACCATATAAAACAGGTGTGCATTCACAATTTGGCTATAACACACGTCTGAGAGTTAAGCTTTCATGCCAAAGGTTAATGAATGGGTAATAAATGACTATGTCTTACATGCACACTAATATTGATATGGATATTCCGAACTAGGCATTATTCTGAAGGGAGCATTTTGCGATTAAAACATGGGATACGCTGAGGGTTGAAAGGTTGTATAAACTTTTTTTTTTTTTTTTTTTTTGCTATGGCAGTTTGTGACACAGTCTCTTGCCTGTTTACAGCCAGCTCTGTGCATTGTACTCATACTTTGCCAACAGTTCAGAGATACATGCCCAAAAGAAAAGCTCACATTTCTGTTCAGAAAAATAGACATATACATACCGTATACTGAGAGAGCAATATGTTCAGACTGATCCCTATTAGTGTCCAGTAGAGGGGGGGGGGGGGTCAAAACGATGTAGAATGGGAACATTTTTCCTATTTAATTGTGAAATACTGATTCAAAAGGATTCCAACTTTCAGAGTCTCTGCTGCGACGGGACCAAACAGAGAAAAGCCTACAAGTGCTGCATCCCCTGAGTGATGGTGCTCATAGGAGTAAATCCCAGCAGGGCTCTGAGTGGTTTGAGCAGCTGAGTCAAAGCAGAGAAGAGAGACTCTACCACATGAAAATGTAACTCCTGGCAACTAATCCCCCTGTGAAAACAGTGGGGAAACACTTCTGTTGCTCCTCTCAAAGAAATCATATGCAGCACATCCTCGTACTGATGTAATCCAGGATACATTTCAGTGTCGAGTGGGGCACTTCAGTGCTTAACATCGAACCAAACAATCCCGTGCCTTTTTGCAACGGGTGGCACTTTTAAAGTCAATATACAGTATTTGAGAGGCAATTTGTGGACTGTTACCATCGCTGAAAATATTGTATAAGTTTCAACAGTGTCGACATAAGACACAGGCTCCTGCAATGGAATGAAGGAAATATTATTAACAAGTATTAACAAGACAAAGAGTGTGAGGCTGTACTGCATGAGAGGGAGTGGACGATCACCAGTCACTCAGGTAAAAATGTTGACGTTGTAAGGTTCTGTAAACCACGGATACATTTGAATGTGGATGTTTTTGCAGTAAGCGATGTAGTACGAGTGATGCAGAAAGCAGGTGAGAATCCTATGAGGGCTGCTGGGGGTGGGGGTTGTGTTACGACCCCGGGCAGCGCTTGTTACCAAGCAGGTCGAACATAACCACATGACTCAAGAGTCAAAAGACATGTTTTTATTTTCTGAAACAAGCTGAAATGTGACCATATTTAATCAAGTAAAAACAAAAAAAAAAAAAAAACTATCACTCAACGTTTACCCAGTGCTGGCGGGCTGGTGGAACCAGGTGCTTCCCTCTATCCCAACATATGCCCAAACTAAACCCTGATAAACAGAAACAAACTGCAGAAACTAGACCACCGGACCCTACAGAAAAGATAGAGAACAAGAACACAACAAACGTCATGTAGCCACATTACCACTGCTGCTGCTGCCAAGCCAGAGAGTGGAAGAAAGATTGAGCACAAATCCCCTCCTCCTCCTCATTGTTTCTCAATCAGCAGAGCTGCCACACCTGAAGAGAGGAAACACAGACATCAGGATCAGCATGATCCGAAGGGGAAGCATGTAACAGGGGGTTGGATGGGTCAGCACGTTGTCATTCCCAAGGCGTCATATATCGACAGTTTGTCTCGCCCGGTGTTGTTCCAAGTTCTCGTTATACCCTATACTCAAGATACACCCCTTTTTATTACTCATGGACCATCCATTCATCCGCAACCACTTATCCTGTTAGGGGTCGCAGGGGGGCTGGAGCCGATCCCAGCTGGCATTGGGCGAAGGCGAGGTACACCCTGGATGAGTCGCTAGTCCATCACAGGGCACATAGAGACAGACAACCATTCATGCTCACATTCAGACCTACGGGACATTTAGAGTCATCAGTTAACCTGCATGTCTTTGGACTGTGGGAGGAAACCGGACAACTCGGAGAAAACCCACGACCCTCTTGCTGTGAGGCGATAGTGCTAACCACTGCACCACCGTACAGCCCCATAACTCATGGACCGTTTCTTGTGGGAAGCATCAGTACATCAGTAAATGCAAGCATGCATGTGCACACATGGTCACAGCCACTGCAAATTCACGTTTGTTTATTACTGCTGTTTTTGTCTTCAAAGCCATACAGTCAACCAAACCCAACATTTCTTAAACTGGTACGAACGGCATGCAAGTATATCATAAAGGCTGCCTTTTGTGTCTTGTTATCTAGTCAATCATTTCTATCAATTAACTAAATTTAAATCAACCTATGGTATCTTTGATAAAACTTTAGTTTGTAGGTGATAATATTATTTTGTTAACATTCACTATGTCACGTTTTTTTTAGTCTAATTTTAGTATACTTGGTAACTGACCTTTGGAATGGGACAAAACTTCTAAACACCAGTAGAAGGGATGAGTCCATGTCTTAAATGCCTAATCAAGTGAGAATTACAAAATTACTGTAATATACCACTTTCAAAGGGTAAATTAAGGAGAAATTAACAAAGTAAATTAGCTGATAGCTTGATAGTAGTGAGTACTAACAGTAGCCATGTTTGTTGTTTACGTCCAGAATGATAATTTTGGGGGAGTGGCTTTGGAGCTAGCGCTACTAGCTACTTCCATTGGAAAAGAGTTGGCAATGGTTGGATAGTTTTTTTTAATATAGTGTACTCTTGCTAGTTTATCAATATTACCAACCCCAGCTTTAATCAAGTCTGGGAGTCATAGCCAGTTTGTCCTCAAATCCACCAGTGTTCGGTCAAAAGGCCAAAGGGCCTCCTCATCCTGGGCTTCATCCTCATTACTCCTCAAAATAAAAAAAAACAAAAAACATCATTAATACCTTCAAAACACAAAGAAATGAAAGGCTCACAAGTAAGAACAACACAGTTCAATGGACCTTGGCTGGAAGAGCAGAAAGTGGCAGAATGCCACTGTGAGAAACAGGAAGACTCCACAATCCTGAAACAAAGTGCTGAACCAAGCCAGAACACCTGCAGCACATGTGGCATCTCGTGTTGGAGGTTTGTAGTCACGAAATGTTAATTTCTGAAACACTTTCACTCGTGTAAGCCAAGTGGCAACTTAACAGCCACTTGGCCTTTCTGAGAGTTCTGGTAAAACGCTCATGCAGCTGTACTGAATTAGTGACTCAGTTTGATAAAGAGATGGAGCAGTTACTTCCCGCCTAAACTGAATTAGATTAAAAATTGTGCTGATGCTAAACAAATGTAAATTAATGGTCCATTTAAAAATGGTTTGCTTCCAAAATTCTGTATTATTAGTGTTATAACCTTGTAAAAAATGCTGTTAGCAGCTAAAGTATAACTTATTGAGGCACAAACAAGCAGGATAGGAAATATAAAAAAAAAAAAAATCAAAGGCATCCATACAACCATGCAGTACTGAAAAGCAGTTAAATGTTAGATGATTATGATGGTTTGTTATGGCAATGTTTTTAAAATTCTTGCTCTATAATATTTGTGCATGCCAACTACAGAATGGTAAAAGTAAGGGAATGACTGTGGTTAGGTAGATTAAAAAAAGCATGAAGGTTGGACCTGCTGTCTATTCACCACTCCAACCTCCACCCCCATGCTTTCTACCTCACTACATACATGGCATACAAACCTGGTGCCTTGGTGAGTAATGTAATACATGGAACAGTGTTAATATTGTCCAAAAACATTAGCATTATTATTCATAATATATCATTCTATCTATAGGTCAGCAGCCCCACTGAAAACCAAAGAAAGCTTCAATATTCAATACATCTTGGGCTGTCAATCAATTAAAACATTAATCATGATTAACCACAAATACATTTTTTTATGGGAGATTTGTCATGTATTTAATAAAACTATTATCAACATGGGAGTGGGCAAATATACTTGCTTAATGTATATGCATATTTATTATTGGACATCAATTAACACAAAACAATGACTAATATTGTCTAAAAACTCTCATAAAATGCTCAAATCGTAACATGACAAACTGCAGCCCAACAGCTGTCAGTGTGTCAGTGTGCTGACTTGACTATGACTTGCTCCAAAAGTGGGCATGTCTGTAAAGAGGAGACTTGTGGGGACCCAGAGAACCTATTTACATTCACATATCTGGAGGTCAGAGGTCAACGGACCCCTTTGAAACAGCCATAACTGTTTTTCCTCGCCAAATTCTCGTGCACGTTTGCAGTGTTTTTTAGTCTCCTTTGCGACAAGCTAGTATGACATGATTGGTACCAATGGATTCTTTAGGATTTCTAGTTTCATATGATACCAGCATCTGCACTCTACCTTTAAAACTGAGCTCGCAGCAATCTAAAAATCACATCTTGCATTAAAGAAGAAGAAATTAGTGCTTTAAAAACTAATTTGCATTAATGTGTTATCACGTCTTTGACAGCCCTAATAATTCTGTAATTTTTAAACTTAAGGAGTATTTTTTTCAGCTACTGCTTTTACTTAAAAAAGATCAACATTCATCTTCTACCACTGTACATAATGTGATTTATCATATCTGTAGAGAGAGGTGTGGTACTCTTGGATCAACATGTTTTGAGCACCTAGTGAATGAAACATTAAGTTTCATGGGTACTTTCAGCACTCGTACTTCTGATTTGTGTCCCTGAAATAAAGACAAAGCAGTTGCAGTTTTTTTTCCAACACAAAGCAGCTTTGCTCAGCATAAATCAGCATTAGGTGTGTAAGGAAATGGTTCCACTGACAACAAAAGGTAATCTTTAAAAGCCAGAGTCCCTGGAGCACAATGATGATGTATCGTACAGTCATATAAGTTATCATAACCGATGCTGATCAATCAAAAAAAGCCCTGACTGGCCCTTGTAATGATCCTGTGGATTGGCTCGGGACATCCTGCTTCAATATCCTTTAGACGACTGGTCATCAAAGTTGTAATCAGTCATCAGAATCTAAATATGCCAACATCATTTGATAATTAAATAAATTAAATCCAAAGTATTGTACTTTCAACAATCTGTCTCGCCTACACTTCATCTCTGCCAGGTATCTACCTACAATGAAAGCCTAATAAAGCTACTAAATACTGCAAGAAACACCAGTGGAGGGTTAAAGGTGCAGTTGTACGATCTAGTGGCGTCTAGCAGTGAGATTGCAGCATGCAAATAACTGAAACTTCTCCAGTTTGCCAAACATGTAGAAGAACTATGATGGCCGACACAAAACATGAAAACATGAATGACCCTATGTAGAGCCAGTGTTTGGTTTGTCCGTTCTGGACTACCGTAAAAACCTAGCGGCCTGCTCCGTGAAGAGGACCTCATCATGTGATAATGAGTATGACTATTTATTAGAAGAATTACAATCTCTTCATTGCTCCACACAGATCTGATGTGGACGTGTCACTTGTCATATGTCATGATCAGCCCAGTCTCACCAAATGGCGTACGAAAGTTAGTTATATGTTTCCTGTACTTGTGTTACTTAGCTTATGTATGCATTTTAGATAGTTTATGTACTTATTTTAAGGACAGCCATGATGTTTTTTTAAACCTGACTGAGCCAAAACATAACCATTTCACAGTAACAGAAAGTTGTTTCACAACTCACAACCTCATGTCTTGAAATGACACATGAAAATCCTAAAATGCGTTATAAAGAAATGCAGATTGTCCTTCAGATGTGCTATTTATACTCCTTGCTATGAGATCAGGTTGGATTAATATGCAGAGTCTGCTTCCAAGTCACATTTTACTATATGACAAAATTGTAAGAAATAAAAACTAAACAAAGTGAAAGGTAGATGAACGAACAACAGCATTACTGTTTTGTTGTCTTCATATTCTTCTTTGGTGTTTTGTTGTCACAATAGGACAATTAGCTGAAAAAAGTCAGGGATTAGGGCAACGATTCAAATAAACTTAATAAACCAGACATTGATAATACAAAGAGTCTGACCCTTTTTTTGCACACCCTGTTATTCAGCTATTGGCATTTTACATCTTCATTCAATGAATAGCGACTGATTGTGTCTTCAGTGTCATGCAAATAATTATAAAAGTCAATAACTCATTCATCTGTGATTAATTTCACTCTCAAATCATTTTGCAGCTCAGTAGAATATAAAAGACTCAAGAGGTGAATGATAAATGTTTTCACAGCACAATTTTAAATGTTGACATGAAGTAACCACACATCCGACACAAGTTCTGCTCGATATTTTTGGGGAAAAAGTCAACATGGCTGTCAAAACTGATCTTTTCACATAACTTCCTTACTCTTCGTGTGTGCGTCCCTCTCCAGCTAGCAACTTACATTTTCATTTAAATACTGCTTTAAGCCATTCATATAATTCCTGTGAAAGAAATGTTGGACCACCACATCCACAGCTGCTGGGAATCTTATATGGCATACTGCAAAACCCACAATGGTATAACGCCCGTGTATTTATACGCGCACTGGAGTCAACGCAAGAAAAGTAATGCTAGGTTTGGCAGCTAACACTATACAGTGTTACAGGAGTGAGTCCTAAAAACTGATTAAACATTTTTAGCACTTCCAGTTCCCTCGTCTGGAAATCATTAGGTTTTTTGAATGGGCTTTTAGTTAGATGCATGAAATAAGGTCCATGGTTAACAAAGGCTTAAGAGATTTTAATGTTTTGTTCTACAATATAATATACATCAATAAATAATCCACTTATGAATTTTGAAGCCTTAATGTGTCTTAAAAAAGACGGTTGCTAACAGGTGGCTAAATGAGACAACAAAACATTATCACGCTGACTCAGCTGCCTTCACAGCCTCGTTGTGCATACTCGCATTCATGCGACGGTGTTGTAGTTCATTTATAGCCTAACGTTAGGTTTTTACTTCTGCCGATTGCATCCACACTTCATCAAAGTAAGTTAAAATCATCAAAGTGGTGTAACATTTGTGAAGATTATCTTGTAGAACAAAACAAGTAAGTATCATAAATGTTTGTCACTGAGCTTATTTTCTGTAATAATCCAACACCTGATGGAAAAAAACTCTGCTGTTTTGTTGAGGGAACCAGGGTGATGCTAACATCCTGGTTGGCCATCAAAAAATACGTCATCCCTGGAACATTACAGCTTACAACTTGTCCCAACTCCTGCCATTCAAAGGCAATTACCGAAGTCATATGCTGTTTCATGCTGTGTTCAGGCAATGTTATATCAACATGGGAGTGCTCATGTATTATTCCAAGATCGGTACCCCAACTGTTAGCCCTGTAAAGTCACTTATATAAGCTAGGAATCTACTCTCACCACTGTGTACCCTTTAGTTCCTTTAAAATTCGCTGAATTAATTGTTTTCGTGTTGATGTTATACTTTATTTTCATGTAACCACCAGTATTGGAAACTTTGCAGCAGTTTGCCACAAGTTTGCCAGTTCTGTAGACCTTTTCACCAAGTAGGAGGTATCGCTGCTGTCATTCATGATAACGCTGCTTCGGAGGCACATGTGAACATTATGTCTGATTTGGTTGCTTGTAATTAGGGTTTGAACGATATGACATAAATAAAGCATTATGTACAGGGACAAGGGCAGAGGCATGAAGTATTATGAAAAACAAAAATCACAAAGCAGTACTGCAGTGAAAAATGTGTCCTTTGCTAGAATCCTGAGATCTCTACACCTCATGCCTACTATTGTTAACACATTTGGCATAATTATTTGACACATTTCTGATACAGTACTTGATATTAATATTGAGAAATGAATTGTCTTATTTTAGCTCAATATTTTGAATATATCTTATCTATATCTATATATACAGTGTATTGTATCGTTACGATTTTATCAGTATTGCTTTTGTATCTAGATATCAAAACTTCAAAGATAGACACCCCTAATATATGCAGCATACTCATGCATCTCTGCACAAAACACATGCAACACATTCACTTGTTCATTTTGCTGGTGTAACGGATGATGTTACAGTGGCTGTTTTAGGATTTCCTGCTAACGCCCTGTATCCTCTAACACAGATTTTAGGAACTACAGTAACCACAGAGCATTAGTGTGAAACTGAGACGAGGGAGTGATGGACAAGAAGCCTGATAGTAACCGTCTGCTGAGCAGCACTTTATTCTCTTCCACTAGCTAGACCCCCCTGCCCCCTGAAAGATAAATGTGTGCCTGGGAATTTAAACAGGATCGCTGGAAAATGGTGGATTGCACCCTCCGGGTTGGGAGTGAGTCACTGCCCAAAGCAAGGCAGTTCAAGTACCTCCGGGTCTTGAGATGGACTGGTGGTACGGTGCGGTGTCATGCGGGGGCAGTACCGGACCATTGTGGTGAAGAGGGAGCTGAGCCGGAAGGCAAAGCTCTCAATTTACCAGTCCATCTATGTTCCAACCCTCACCTACGGTCATGAGCTTTGGGTAGAGACCGAAAGAATGAGACTGCAAATACAAGCGGCTGAAATTAAGTTTCCTTCGTAGGGTGGCTGGGCTCAGCCTTAGAGATAGGGTGAGGAGCTCAGACATCTGGGGGGAGCTCGGAGTCCCTTCACCTCTCTCCGAAACACTCCCTGAAAGACAAGTTGCCTAGCGAACTAACCAGCCATAATTCTCCACATTTGCATTCACTTTCTTCCTGGTGTGCCATCATAACAACTGACAACCATCACCATTTTTGTTTGTACAACTTAAATACTGCAGGAAACTGCTGTGACTCTACCTTAGCCTCAGAATCAACAATTTCCATGTTTTTGGTTATCACTTACCTGGGGTTGGGTCATGGGGGCAACAGCTCCAGCAGGGGACCCCAAACTTCCCCTCCATTAACCAGCTCTGACTGGGGGATCCCATGGTATTCCCAAACCAGTGTGGAGATATAATCTCTCCACCTAGTCCTGGGTCTTGCCCGTGGCCTCCTCACACCTCCCTAAAGATGCGCCCAGGAGGCATCTGCACCAGATGCCCGAACTACCTCAGCTGGCTCCTTTCAATGCAAAGGAGCAGCGGCTCTACTCTGAGTCCCTCACGGATGGCTGAACTCACCCTATTCCTCAGGGACACCAGCCACTGTCCTGAGAAATCCTATACCAGCATTTGTTTTTATTTCAACTAATGATTTGTATCTAAAAAAACAGAGAAAATCAAGTATTTGCTTGGGATAAAACCATTTTGTTCAGCCTTTTATTAAGCATATTATCGTAAGTCTACAGTCTGATTTTTCCAATGTTTACTAAAGAGTGGCACATTTATGATATCCAATACGTAGCTTTGAGCAAAAACATCTGTTTCATCACAGGAATGTGAGAAAAGCAAAAATAATAGACTGCTTCGCCTGTGGACCAGCTGCTAAAAAATGCATCTTCATTATTGAGTCAGCGGGGGTTCGGCGGGTTTGGCAGGATGTAACAACAGAGGGTTTGGTGGATGTAGGTGCTCTAATTAATCTGGTAATGATTAATCATTCTCATTTACTTCTTAACTGGCTTGACTACCTCCTGAAGCTAAAAATAGACTTGAATTTCAAAAAGCTCCTGAGATGAAATTTTACCTTATTCCTATACCATGTCTTCTTAATTCCCTGCCGGCTCCAGGAATTATGGAATGGCAGGTACACGGCAGCGAGCCAGCTACCCCTTACAGTTTCTCAAAAGACACTTCTTAGGCTGGCTCATCAAGCTGTGTGTGTGCTGGCTTATCGATCTTTCCCAGGCTTTGAGGAAGAAAGAGAAAAGGAGAGGAAGTGGATGATTCAAGCTGTGCTGCCACAACGGTGGGACGAGCAGCTGTGAAAGAGGAGAGGAAGACCAAAACCTAAAGACAAAGAGACAGGAAGAGTGAAAAGAGAGTGAAAACACACATTGATGGACACAAACACATGCCTGTTTTTCATCACTTTCTCCTGTGTTTTGCCCTCCGGCACACTAAAGTTTGATGGTATAGTGATGCCTTGGCTTGACCAAAAACTGTCAGTAAACAGACCTTGACTTTTGTGTTTGATCTACAGTGTAAGATCCAACAACAGGAAGTGAAGAAGTCTCTAGTCTATTATATATGTTTAGATAAGCTGAGGCTACTTTCACGTCTTGTAAACGCTTAGTAAAAATCTTCAGAAAAATGGACAACCTTTGTGGATGACCATTCTACCAACCAGGTTTATGTGTGATGAACCAAAGGCATCTACTCAACTACAACAAGGGCAGAAATGGCGTCTATGACTAAGTCGATGACTTTTGGTCAGTGTAAATTTCCACTAAAAAATCAGCAAGAGCTGCATGATTCAGCATCTTACAAGTTTTCAACCTTTAGCTGAATTTGAGAAATTACTTAGAAAAGAAGAAGCTCACAGTGCCGTCAGACAGGAATATCCTACTAATAAAAAAATCATGGCCAGAAACTTTGCTCTCTCTTATCTAGTTACATTGACTATTTCTCTTAGTAATATCCATACAAGAAGTGGGACAAGCTACCAAAAAAAAAAAAAAAGTCAAACAAAACAGCAATCATGTGTGATTAGACTGTGAACTCTTTTGCCAAAAGCAGATTTGGTTTAATACTGAAAAGGTCAGTGCTGACACATTGACCTTTTCTGTACTGAACCAAGGCCACAAATTTTCCATAAACATTTCTGGACATGGAGAACAGTTTCTGATGTCAGTGGTCTTTGATTTAGATGCCCAACCATCCAAACTGACCTCCTATATACAACTTTTGTGCAGCATAACTGTGAGAATGTACACAGCATTTGGCTGCGGTTTCAATGTCATCAACAAACATTTTAACAGTGGACCATCTGTTCTTCTTTTAGTTATAGATTAGTTATAGTTTTAATTCTCCAAATGAAATGAGTAAATATGCCGTTAATCCAGTGCCTCTTGAATGTCACATAGAAGCTGATCTGACGCCTCTATCACCAGGACGACATCATCAGTCTCTGCCTATCAAACTATTAAAAATCACTGTTGAAAAATGAATCTGTTTTATGATAACAACACTTAAGTGTGGGTTGATGTAAGACCATGGTTTTGGATAAGTTAAATACTTTGTTAAAGTAAGGGGCCATTCATCGTCATGTTACCATAATAAACACGGTTATTAAAGTCAGGGAACAATTGCAGTCCGTACTTTCAAAAAAAAAACAACATTGACTGACTTTTTCATGTTTCCTGGACTGTAATCCTGGGAGTAATTCAATTCCACAAACGTATTTTGGATATAATATTGTATACATAATATTTTTTATATAATATTGTATACATAACATCTTTTGGAAGGATACAGCATGTAGGCAGCAACACATTACTTACTAAATTGGTACAGTAATGTAATAACTTATAGACATGTGGCAAATAATAAGAAAACAATGTGAGACCATAAAATGAACAGTAAACATATGCAGACATTTATCAATAAACTAAATATTCATGTCTGGAATGTAGTAGGCAGAAGTATACACCATATTATTATTTAAATAATGAACTTCACAATATATAAACATATAAAAAAAGGTTCCCACACTGTAGCAATGTAAAACAAAACATACAAAACACATGCAAAGACACAAACATAAGTCCAATTTCCCTCCATAT
This sequence comes from Pterois miles, assembly GCA_947000775.1. NCBI lineage: Eukaryota > Metazoa > Chordata > Actinopteri > Perciformes > Scorpaenidae > Pterois > Pterois miles. Next base: position 4,275,647 of record CAMQGK010000485.1, on the reverse strand, counting down.
CCCACCCACATACAAACTGAGAAAACAACCTTAACTAGCAATTAAATTAAAGATGATAAAATAAATACATATGCAGATAAAGAAATCATAACGAGATGCAGTGTTCGAACTTATTCAGATGATTAATGATAATCATCTGGTCTGGTAATTTTATCATATCAAATCTGATGTAGGTGTTATCACATATTCACATAAATAATCACTTTAAAGGAACAAGCCTTTAGCATTGAGGGGGATCTACTGGCAGAAATTGTAATGTAATCAGTATGTTTACTTTAGTATATGATTGCCTGAAAATAAGAACGGCTGTGTTTTCCTAACCTGAGAATGAGGCGTTTACAGTACGGCGACACAGGGAGCGGGTCCTCTCTGGCCGCCATTATTCTACAGTAGCCCAGAACGGACAAATCAAACACTGACTGACATGTTGGCCAATATAGTTCTCTTACATACGAAAGAAGTTTCATTTGGTTGCTATATATATATATATATATATATATATATATATATATATATATATATATATATATATATATATATATATATATACATACTCCTGATCAAAATCTTAAGACCAGTTAAAAAATTGCAAGAATTTACGTTTTGCACTGTTGTATCTTAAGAAGGTTCTAAGTAGAGTTTCAAAATGCAAAAAGAAGAAATGAAAACAAGAGACTAAATGTTTTGAGCAGGCAATTTATTGAAAAGAACAATTTAACTAAAATAGGCTGTTCATCAGCTGATCAAAAGTTTAAGACCATAGCTCAAAAAAACCCCTAAAACAGAAATTAAAGTCTCAAAAACAGACTCAGTAATGAGTAGCTCCACCATTATTGTTGATCACTTCAAAAATTCGTGTTGGCATGCTTGATGTGAGTGTTTCCAAAAGGCTTGTAGGAATGTCGCTCCAAGTGGTGAAGATGGCTTCACGAAGGGCATCCACTGTCTGGACCTGATGTCCATTTTTGTAAACTTCCCTTGCCATCCATCCCCAAATGTTCTCAATTGGATTTAGATCAGGGGAACATGCAGGATGATCCAAAAGAGTGATGTTATTCTCCTGAAAAAAATCCTTTGTCAGACGGGCATTGTGAATTGCAGCATTGTCCTGCTGAAAAACCCAGTCATCACCACACAGACGAGGGCCCTCAGTCATGAGGGATGCCCGCTGCAACATCTCCACGTAGCCAGCTGCTGTTTGACGCCCCTGCACAACCTGGAGCTCCATTGTTCCATTGAAGGAAAAAGCACCCCAGATCATGATGGCGCCCCCTCCGCTGTGCCGTGTTGAAAAAAATCTCAGGTGGCATCTCCTTGTCATGCCAGTAGCGTTGGAAGCATCAGGACCATCAAGGTTAGATTTTTTCTCATCAGAGAATAAAACTTTCTTCCAACTTTGAACGTCCCATGTTTGGTGCTCCCTTGCAAAGGCCAAACGGGCAATTTTGTGGCGTTGAAGGAGACGTGGCCTTTGAAGACGTTCTTTGTTTTTGAAGCCGTTCCTTTGCAGATGCCGTCTGATGGTTATTGGGCTGCAGTCAGCACCAGTAATGGCCTTAATTTGGGATGAGGATCGTCCCGTGTCTTGACGGACAGCCGTTCGGATCCTCCGGCTCAGTGCCGGTGAGATTTTTTTGGGTCTACCACTTGATTTTTTTTGTTCCATAAACCTCAGGATCTTTTAAGAAATGCAAAATGACTGTCTTACTGCGTCCAACCTCAGCAGCGATGGCACGCTGTGAGAGGCCTTGTCTATGCAGCTCAACAATCCTGCCATGTTCGAAGGCAGTGAGTTTTTTTGCTTTTCCCATCAAGAGGTCTTGACAGTGTGATTACTTGACAGAAAATGACATGGAATCCAAATTTTTGCACAGATTTGGGCTTTTAAAGGATGTGGTCTTAAACTTTTGATCAGCTGATGAACAGCCTATTTCAGTTAAATTGTTCTTTTCAATAAATTGCCTGCTCAAAACATTTAGTCTCTTGTTCCCATTTCTTCTTTTTTCATTTTGAAACTCTACTTAGAACCTTCTTAAGATACAACAGTGCAAAATGCAAATTCTTGCAATTTTTTAACTGGTCTTAAGATTTTGATCAGGAGTGTATATATATATGAAAACATCTCTTTAAATCTTCAGGGACAAGACATGTAGATCCTATTCAGTAGTTCCCAGAACAAACTACAGCTGAAAAACAGGTAAATTGCTGGAAAACTGTTGGATAGGAAAGCATCCTCCCTCACATCATCTGTAGCTTTTCGTAAGACTCTCTGAAGTTACATCTGCCAGCAAACACCAAATGCTGATGGCTGATTGCTTTCTTCACATGTAGAGAAAGAAACATCTGGGTACACATAGGTGCATGTACACAAGTAACAGATGGTCAAATACAGACAGACTGACAGACAGGCAACACGACACACACACATCCCTGTGCTTGTATCTTTGTAAAGACACATGTTGACATAATGCATTCCAGAGGCTCTTACCCTAACCTTAATCACCACAACTGTTAGTCTAGACCTAATTCTAAACTGAACATTAAAATCAAGTCTAAATCCCCAAACAGACCTTTGAAAAAGTGAGGACCGGCCAAAATGTCCTCACTTTCCAGTAATTGTGACGCCGGGCCCAGGCGCAAAATAGGTCCTCACTTTCCAGTAAACACGCCTCGCGCGAACGGCGAAAAAGGGGGGCAAGGACAGGGAACACAACGGGGGGGACGGCAGCGGGGGGGAGCGGGAATCTCCTTCACTCAGAACGGTCTGAAAAAATATCTCTCAAGAGAGACAAAATAAAAAAAAATATATCCACAAAAACACACAAAATAAACTTAAAAATTATTACCCCCCCCCTACACCAAAACCCAAAATTGGGTCCCTGAATTGTGAATCAGTTCAGGGCTACTATTCTTTAGTGGGTACCCAACCCCCCCCTTCCCCCCGCCGCCCCCGGGGGCGTGCCGGGCGGGGGGGGGGGGGGGGGGGGGGGGGGGGGGGCCGGGGGCTCTCTTTTTCCCGGTTTTCGCGGGTGACCTGGAATGTGGGGTGCACGCGCATAGCGGGGGGGCGATTTTGGGGGGCCTTGGGGGTTTCGCTCCTCTGAGTGGGAGGTCCTTGGGGAGGCCACACGCGCGGGAGGTTCCCCTCGGCCCCCCCCCCCCTCTTGGTCCCCCCCACCACCATTTGCCCACCCCCCCCCCAAACCCGTCAACGGCGATGAGCGCGTGAGCGGAGGGAACGCTCCCCACGAACGAGAACACACGGGGGCCGAAGAGGCGGGCAGGGGGGGACACCAACCCACGCAGGCCCCCCCCCAATTTCTTCGCCCGAGGAGGCTTCGGCCCCCCCCCACCCCGGTCCCCCTCTTGGGCTCCCAACCCCCGGCCGGGAGCCCAAGGGGCGCCCCCGCGGGCCCCCGGGCCCCGCGCCCGCCCCCTTTCCCCCTCCCCAACCCCAGGATGGCTTTTTCCGCTGGCGGGCCCCGTTGGGTTCTTTGGCCCTAAGGGGCCCCCACGGGAGCGTTGGCCGACCAATATTCTTTGCGCCCCCCGCCCCCTCACCCCAACGGCCCCGCCCGGTTCCCTTTCCGCCCAAAAGCACAGGGGGCAGCTTGACCAGCGGACGCGAACGGCCCACCCGGGGCGCAACCCCACCACGCGGGCGGGCGAGGCCGGGCGGAAGAGAACCCCCCAACAGCCCGGCGCCACACAAACCAGCTGGGGGGGAGCGCGGGCCCAACTAAAGTTGCCGCGCCGGCCAGCACGGAGGGGGGCCCGGCCGCCCGGGCCACCCGGGCCGAGGGGGACCGCCACGCGCCGGGCGGGCGGGGGCGCCCCGACAGCGCCCGACCACGGGCGACCGCGGCACCGCCCCCAGGGCCCCCCGCGCGCCCCCCCCCCGGAGGGACGCCCACGCGGAACCCAACCCCGCCCCCCCCCCCCCGCCGCCGAGCCGGCGCAGCGGGCGGCGAGAGGGCCCCCCGCGCCGGCCCGCGCCGGGGCGCGCCGCCCCGCCCCCACAGCCCCCCCCCCCCGCCCACCCCCGGGGGGGGGGGGGCCCCCCCCCCGCCCCCCCCTTCCTCCCCACCCCCGCCGGGGAGTCTTCCCTAGGCCCAGCGTGTTAACCAGTCTCCAGCCGCCCGCCCCCCCCAGGCCGGAGCAGGGTGAGCTGGGCCAGCCCGCGGGCGGGGAGGGGAAGGGCCCCCCCCCGCCCCCGCCGCCGCCCCCCCCCCCCGCCCCCCGCCCCCCCCCCACGCCAGGCGGGCGGCCGCCCCCGCACCCCCCCCTACCAAGCCCTTCCTCCGCCCCAGGCAGGGAACGCCCCCCCCCCTCCCTTCCCCTCCCCCTCCCCTGCCGCGCACCGGCCCCGCCCCCCCGGGCGCTCGGCTCTAGTCAGCCCCCCGCCCCCCCCGCTCCCCCCCGGCCCCCGCAGCCCCCGGGGACGCCCGCACCCGCGGCAGCCCCCCCCTGGGAGGGGGAAACGGGGGGGAGCGGTGGCCCTGGAGTGGGAGGAGGCGGCGGCAACCTTCTCCGGCTAAAGTGTCAATCGCCGCGCCGGCCCGGCCCCCACAGCCCCCCCGAGCCCCGGATCGCTGGGGGGGGCCCCCTCCGGGTTGGCTGGGTCCTTTTTTCCAGTTCGTCCTGTGAAGCACAAAGTGTGGACCCAAAAGCCAACCCAGACGGCGGGCACAGCAGGCGCGGGACAGACATCAGGGGATCAAAAACAGCAGAGTATCAAACCTAGGAGGTAACACAAAGGACGCGAGGACGCTTTCCTCCAGCGAACGGCACAGAGGGGGACACAGCAAAACAAGGGAGGCAGGCAGGGCCACGGGCGGGGCCGCGAGGAAGGGAGTCGGAATCTCATTCATCAAAACGCGGATGCACAGGAGGTGCAGGAAGTGACGTGCCTCCGGGCCCAACGGAAAACATACACAAACCAAAACACCAATCACACACAAAGACACCTTACCATATTCCCCCCCACCCAAACAAATCCAAACATAAGATTGCATATACACACACCCACTACACACCATAAGATTGCATTTACATACACACCTGTTCTGGGGCCATATTTATATCAACACAGGCTTAAGATTATTTACCACTGTAAGCTTCCAGTGGATTCATAAACCAGTTCTCAGCACAGCAAATGATTTATCAGATTTTTAAAATAACTGACATGCAGTATACTTTTAAAGAGCAGCTTCAGTGTCTCACACTGTGTGCCGTGTCCTTATGTCATAAATGCCATTTCACTGCGACCGGTGAAATGGCACTTACCCACCACCACAGATTTCTGAGTTCAAAAGGGCAGCTGGTGACACCATATGTCACAGAGGCACATGTCTGTCCACAGACTCATCAGGCCACCGATAAGAGTTAGCAGTATAAGGTCTGTGGTGCATCACAACTAGCCATTCCCAATTGGGTGAAAATTGGAAAAATAAAAACAGTAACTAAGAATGCTGGTTTTGTGAATAGATGAATTGATGAGCAGCAAGCAGCAGATAAAACACTAAAACTCTACAGCCATGTACCATGCTAAAAATGGCACTGCTATAATGCTGCTGTTAAGCAGGCTTAACATTTACCATATTCACAATTTTAGCTTAGTGTGTTAGCTTGCTAATATTTGCTAATTAGCACTAAATGGCAATTTTATTAGTTCGGACATAAATCAAAGAACTGACATGAATATCTGGGATACATTGTTTGGGAACCATGAATATCTGTACCAGAATTTGTACCAGTTCATCAATTAGATGTTAATCTATTTTGCAGGATAAGTGGAAACCTGTTGGTAGCCCAGATGTAAAGGCAGAGGATTACCAAAGACAGTAAACTTCCTCCTCTGGGGACAGATGAATCTCTGAAAGCCATCATTTCCAACAGCGTGCATGGCAAAACAACAGCGTTTCACTACGCCGAGCAAGGTGCGAGAGCAGTGGAGTGCACAGCAAACTGTGTTCTGTCTGAAAGGCCCATGAGGCCCATTTTTAGGTGATCAGAAAGGTTATAATTAACTTTTATGAATTGAAAACACTGTCAAAGAGTTAAAACAGTAAGATGAAAACCTGGACAACTCACTCTGATACTGGACAACGCCATAGTAGAGACCTGTCATCATGAGTTCACCACACCCTAAAGCATCCCCAGCTTTATGGTCTATTCTACTCTAAATGGGATTATAATTTACTAAACAAACATCATATGTATCAGAACAGTCTCATCGCAACCTGTCACGCTCCTTGGTGTCACTTTATTTTTGCCATCAAAATCACTAACCCGTCACTTGAAGATTAGGCAACAAAACCACCTAGTTAGGTTTAGGAAAAAACTGCATGGTTTGGGTTTAAAACGACTATATTTGTATGGTGAAAATGAAACTCAACAATGTGAACATGAGACACAAATGAAAGTGTAACTTAATGCATGGGACACGAACAACGGTCTCCTGTTCTGTTTCCAAGGTTACAAACTGCCATTTAGTTTTCTTTTGCAACCAGTAGATCCAATTAACTTTCAGATGGATATGATGTTGACATGCAAGCCTAATATACTTATCTTTCCATGCCATAGAACTAAACTGCTATCCTCCGAACAATTACAAATACCTTGAACAGCCATACAACATTGGGTGACATATTTCTTCATTACAATGAGCAGGGCCACTTAGTTTTACAACAACTTTGAGACTGCATTTTTTTTAATCTACTTAGTCTAGCTAGTCTGACAGTTGAGAGGAATAAACCAGACTATTCATTTTAATGAAGGGATATGTCACCCAGTGCAGCAGAGTGCCTTTTTTATGTGCTAAATGATTTTGGATGATAATATTATGGCACACAGGCAGGCAATATCTGCCTGAGATAATACTTGTTAGTGGGATAAACTCAATGCCAGCAGTGATGGTCATGGGATTTGTTTTACCATGGTACAATATATAAAATTACACAAACCATATGCTTTGAAAACTCAGAAGATGTGCACACAAGAAACAATATGCACTGTACATCACTGTAATGACACTACATACATTTCACACAAAACATGCAATCAGACACTGTGATTTTTGCAGGCAATTGTTTGCACAATTCAGGGCACCCATGCACCGGTGTCACACAGCTGGTAGTGATCATTGATATCCCAGATGTTTGGATGCATACGGCCCCATTTACACATTTGAAGTGTCATGCATCCAAATAAAATCCATATGTAGTCAATACACTTCCTTTACACTTAGCCATATACAGTATATGCTTCTCTTTTGGCTAGATAACATGGGACTTTTTTTTCTTATCTTTATTCAAGAGATCCCTTGGTACCCTTTCAACTTTTGTAATGAATGGACAATAATATATAGCACATGTAAGTGGCCAAGATACAATTTGATTTAATTAGAATTAAAACTACTGCTTTCAAACAAATTTACAACAATGTAGATGCTTAAAGGGACTAAATTTCAGTTTTTTAATATTTTTTTTATTGCCAATGTTGTGAACAGGTTGTAACGTAACCTATAAAATGAGATGTTCTGCGACTTTCTGGGTTTCCTCTATCAGCATGTAGACTGCTTATAATGTTAAGAACCCATTTTTCTAAAATAGGATGTCATGGGATGTGACGTCATGCACGCTTGTGAATGGTTTTATTTTCAGCTCCACTACAGGAATAACTGTGTGCAATGATAGCTAACGTTTGGCTAGAAATATAGTCCATTAACGCCAGTAAATGACCAGGCCCCACCACAACTCAGAGTCCAAGTGACCAACGTGGTGAAAACCAGGCTCATCATCAGCCGGGCCTTCGATTCATGCAGAGACCTTTGTTTGGTGAGCTAACATTACTGCCAAGCATTAGAAATATATAGTGATATTTTGGTTTTAGTCGCTACTGTTGCTAACGTTAATTAACATGATGCCTGTCACTCACGTTCAGTCTTGTCTGTGTCATCTCACTGTTCTGACCGATGCTCATCCACATCTACATAGTTCGAGCACAAGCGCCAGCAGCAGGATGCTGACTGTCGTTGACTCAACAGCCACAGTTGTCACTGTTAACAGGCAATTTCTGATTCTTAAACAGGGATCCTTTAAATTCAAAATGAAAGTACTGTAGTACGCAACCCTTTCAAATGATCTCAAATCTGCTGCTCAAAGGGCTTTTTGGATGAACACTTCTGCTATATGAACGTAATGTAATGACTCAGTGGGGATACTGGGAGTCAACAGAAATTAAAAAAAAATATGCTTGATCAGAAAAGCAACATTCAAAGGCCCATAGGCACCATATAGCAAGGAATAACAAGACATTTCATAATCCTTATGCATATTCAGCATTTTTTCTGAAATGACCAGTGTAATGAAATAAAAGTGCATATCATTAAGTGTTGAGGCTGTTCACTTGACAGTGCAAAAAGGTTTTATACTATGGTATATATATGTATATGTATATGTATATAGTAGCCATGATGGATGGTACTGTGGGAGCCCTGAAACTGCAGCTCTCCTGTCTTTCACTGCGACTTTCTAAAAGAAATGTAGGGAAAGTTTTTAGCAATTATTGGTCTCTGTCGCAGCGGCTGCTCTCATCTCTGCCTCCAGTTATGGACAGAGCTAACTGAAGCACCGACTGCTGCTCGGCGCCAAAATGTCTGATTTAGATGTTGAGACAGAGCGAATACAATGGGCGAGGATGGCAAAGAGATAAACATAATGGACCAGACTAAGTCAAAGAGGGGGGAAAAAGATGCCTTGAGATTTTTCCTCTACCCTCTAACCAGTGTGAAAAAAGATAGTGGAAATAAGAAAGTGGCCTGCTGAACGATGATAGAAGCTTAAAACCAGTTTGCAGCGTATCTGGTCTACACTGATGGCACTGTTTCTGCTTTGCTTGTGAAATTAGGGAGGAGTTCTTATAATCTGGCTATTCAACACCTTCGTTTTTTAATGAGCTTAGACTTGCCTTTATCCTCTTCCTCCCTAAACCCCCTTTACTGACAAGCTCAACGCTCCCATCATACGCAGGAAGACGAGAGCAAACATGTTTTTTCTTCCTTGCGTTTTATTGCTCGGTGCATTTTTATTTCAATCAGTTGGAACACACGTTCCTGAGTGCTGCTATGACAGATGCTGGCATGGTTATTTATTTAAATTTCATTTAACTACAATTGGTGCAAAGTGGATAGAGATTGTAAGGAATCAGGAGGCAGATTAAGTGACAATATGTTATGAAGTAAGACCACATAAATAACAATAACAATATGAGTGTCTACGAGGGATGGAAATTGTTTTATTGGTGTGATAATTCAGCCATTTTTTAGACAAGTTCAATAAATGGACAAACACTAAGTGTTTAGCAGCACAGTATTACATTAGCAGACATGTGGGGCAATTTTTACAGGCAATATGCAGAGAGGACTGTTTACAGATCAGTTTAATGGTCCTGTAGTGTGTAGTCTTTGACCTCACAGTACATTACTGCAGGCTGCCACTACAGAAGTTAACTGTTGTTAACTCAGGAGCTGACTTGCCTGCCCAGCACATAGACCACAGTGTTAAAACATTCAGTGGGGGTGGAATTACCAATGGCTGACATGGTAAATTCAGAACATCAAATATTTTCAAAACATTTATCCCATTAGTACAGAAGTACTCTTCATATCCATTATAATTTGGTGTTAAACTACTCACAATAAAACTCAATCTTTCCTTGAGATTTTCATACTAAAAGGCTACAAAGAAAAGTAGGGAATATGCAACTGGAAGGCTTTTAATTTGAAACATACAGTAGGTGCTGCAAGTATTGAATCTTTTTGTAAACTTTCAACCAGGAGTCATCTGTTTGTGTCCTGTGTGAAACTAAATGTAACGTTGACTTTTCTTGGCTCCTCCTGAACATTTTCACTGTCTACTAACCTTGTTTTCCAGCACATTTCTCATGTTGAACATGACATACCAGAAAAAAAAACAGAAATGCATACTGGTCTACTGGCAATGGGAAAGGAGACTATTGCCTATTTTTAGAGGTTTCCTCTGTTAAAAAAAATGCATATAGTGTACGTGCTAATTTTGGTGGAAAGGTTTGTGAGGCTGCCCTCACACAGCTGCTTTGTGAGTGGTGCTTTCAGATAAATGCTAACACTGACATGCTAATCTACAATATTTTACTTGCATTAAATGCAGCTGAGAGTGATGGGAATGTTTTGCAGGTATTTATTTACCAAAGTATTGGACAAAAAATTTTGACCTTATGGTGACTCTAGATGAGAAGTCAAATGATCACTTGCAATTCATGCTGAGGGGAACATGAATGGGTTTACCAAATGTGTCAAGGCAACTGTCGTTGACCATGAATGTGTTTCATATTCCATGGCAACTGGTACTGACTAGCTTCAGTGCTGTAGAAATGTACATTATCTTGAATTTATCAAGGTGACATGGAAAAGTCTGCAGCAATTTACAAGCATCATTAGCAAATCAAATGCAAACAGATGAGAAAAGGTGAGGGCTTGTCTTGCAATAATATGATATAAAACACTCACAAAAATGGGGAAAATAAAATAATAAAGGCCTATCTCTCATCTAAACATGTTTCCAATAAAGCATAGACAAAAGCTATATTTCCCTCTCTTATGATTTGCTGGTATTGACCCTTGAAGCTTGCTCGCATCTTAAGTTGAATCCTTGTCTGTACAGAGGACCTGTTGCTGTCTCCCTCAGGTTATCTGAGGGAAGCCGATCGTACGACCGGCATTTTAATTTTGCAGCGCTGGAAAGGCCATCTCATGCATGGTTTTGCACAGATAACATTGTCAGCCAGTGAGACTGTGAGAAAATTAACTTCAGTCTGGTCATTTAAATGCCCTTTGGGGCTGGAAATAGCCTTTTACAGTGTTGGGTATCTGGAATACTAAAGGTCCAACCTGTTGTCGAAGCGAAGGCAACTCAGAGGCCAGTGGAGGAAGGCTGACAGAGGGAGGGCAAATGTGCTGCAGAATGACCTCAAATCTTGGTTGGCAACTTTTAAGAATGCAGAAAGTCTAACCCTAACGGATGGAAACAAGATATTTTTTTATAAATATCTGCATAAGTTTACCAACGCATTATTAAATAGGAAGAAAAGTGTCACTTTGAAAGGAGGTAAAAGGTAGTGAGATGTTTAATTAGAAAAGCTACTGAATATACAGATTCAGATTCATGTAGTCTATAGTGGGAATCATGCGAGTACTTCAGAGTATCAGAAATAGTCAAAAGGACTAGCGAGGGAATACTCAGGATATTCAGATATTTTTCGCAACTGCGGAGTTTACAGCAGATAGACATTATGCACATTGTCATAGTTGCTGCTGGATAAGTTGGGCAGTGGTATGTATGCCTGTGATATGACTATGTGTTATGATATGTTTGTAAAGAACCCAATGAGGTGCAGGAGTGTGTGTGTGGGGGGGGCCTAACCCAATTGTTTCCTCAGGGTTGCACAGACACACAGCGGTTCATGAAATAGTCACAAAATTTAATGTATTGATTTGTGTACATAGACATGAATTGCACATTTTTTTCATGATGGTCCACACAAAATCAGTTTGTGTCGGGGTGGATGTGTGGATCAAAGACGCAGGACTTTCGCCTGATGTTAGTGTTCTGTGTGAAACCACAAGTCAGACTTGATTTATTTGTCATGCAACTTCTGAAGATAAATTATAGTACTTCGGGTGTTGTTTTAACTCAAACCAACTTTTGGCATGTTATTTTATTCCATGTTGTTATTGACAACACATCTACGACTGTAACTGAATCCATCTATCCGTTACGGGTCGCGAGAGGGCTGGAACCGATCCCAGCTGGCATAGGACGAAGGCAGGGTTCACCCTGGACAGGTCGGCAGTCCATCGCAGGGCACACAGAGACAGACAAAAAAAAAAAAAAAAAAAAAAAAAAAAAAAAAAAAAACCCAAAACCCCCCCCCCCCCCCCACCCCACTCACGCTCATATTCACACCTACAGGACATTTAGAGTCATCAATTAACCTAAACTGCATGTCTGTGGACTGTGGGAGGAAGCCAGAGCACCCGGAGAAAACCCATGCAAACACGTGGAGAACATGCAAACTCCACACAACCAGATTCAAACCTGTGACCCTCTTGTTGTGAAACAACAGTGCTAACCACTGAACCACCGCGCAGCCCTGTAACTAAATCTTCCTCCAAATAATATCCCAAAGTAAGTATTAGACCATGCACACAACTTTTAATGTTGCAATACAGGAGGAACTTTGTGCAGAATAACAACTGTAGAGGTAAGACAAGCTAGCGAATGTATTTGAAGCTCCAGCTAATTTACACCAAAGGAACTGGGAAAACAATCTGAGTGACTTTATCCTCATCTTACTACTCACAGAATGAAAGAGAGTGTTTCTCTGTGTCTGATGTAATGCAAAATCAGTCTAGAATAGTAAATACACAGTGGAAGATAAACTGAATGCAAGGAAACTATTGTTTTCAGCTTTTATGTGTTTTCGTGGTATTTTACTTCAATTTATGTGGCAGGTGATTGACAAGTTTCACAATATAATGGTGTAAGATATCTCCATTTCAAAGCCATATGCTTAAATTATTTCCACAGCACTGACTGGATTTCAAAAAGATGGAATGATCCAGAGTGAGAAAAACAGAAATGGAGAAGGAATGTATTTCCAACCTATCTCTATATATTAATATTAAATGCACACAGTAGCCTCCAGTGTACTAATAAAGTTGGGAAGTTGCTTTAAAGTGGAAATGAAATATTCAGCCAAGTTAAGCTGGTTTACTAAACTCATCAATTATATAACAAATGTAGGTAAGCATTCAAAAGAAAATAGAATCTTTGTTTTATCTTTCGTGACATGAGTGCCACCATGTTGCAGTGCTCTATCCTCTGGGTTGGTTGGTTCAGCAGAGTTGCACAGATAGAGAGACCGTGAAAGACGGAGACTGAGGAGATATGGGACAGAGTAAACAAAAGAAGGGACTCTATTGTATTTCTTCTGGGTGAAAAGATAATTTTTACAATGTTAAAACCAAAGAGAAAACAGATCACGCCATAAACTGATGCTAAAACGGAGATCAGTAACGCTGCTGCAGTGCTGGCTAGTGGCACTGAAAGAGCCCTCTGACATCTCCCATCATCTCTCCTCTCAGATCACCTCGGTCCTCCTCTGCTGTTATTCAGACTGTTGAAAGACAGTGCCGCTAAGAAAATAAACGCAGAAAGCTACTTCATTCTAACGCCCACGTGGAATGGTCAATGGTAACTAGATTTGCATTTATATAATGCTTTTCTAGTCTTCTGACTACTCACTGCACTTTACACTACATGTTAGCATTCACCCGTTCACACACACATTCACACACTGATGGCAGAGGCTGCTATGGTGCCAACTTTGCCCATCAGGATCTAATCTAAATACTCATTCACACACCAATGGCTATGTCCTCGGGAGCAATTTGGGGTTAAGTGTCTTGCTCAAGGACATGTGACCGGAGAAGCAGAGGATCAAACCACCGACCTTCCAATTGGTGGATGACCTGACGTGTGTTTGTATAACAAATTTACGTTAACGTGTTATCATATTTACTTTGACAGCCCTAGAAGCAAACATAAACACAATAACACCTAAGAACAAAATGTGTTTCCTTTGATACATAATTCACAATACAGTCTTGTTGTATGGGAAGGTTATTTTAAGGAGACAGGGCTGAAAAGAAACAATCTAAGTTTTATTTATTGTCACATTAGAGGGTGTGAATATTTGGTGCTGACTAACAATGTCAGCCCACCAATGCTAGAAACTGTTTTTTATATCACTTCAATTCCAAAAGCTGTACAGGCAGTCTGTCAGCCATGTTTCTAGCCGTTGCTTAGCCCACTCAGCAGGTGTTGAAATAACATGAACAAAAAGGTCACCATCCATCATTTTTGACACTTCGTGTTGGATATCTCTCTCTCCTGTCCTCCCTCCAGTCATGCTGTTCTCTGCTCCAGTGGGAGCTGCTCTTGTAGGCTTTATAATATAACATTCAAAGACAAAAAGTGTAAGTCCCAAGAAGGTCCCATTGTGACATTTAGAGGCTGAGTGATACGTACAGCCTGAAAGCTCATCGGTTTCCTGTTTTTCACCAGTCTAAGAGGTTCCTGCTGCTCCTGTGTCAGCACAGAGGAACGCATCGCTTGTTTTGTGCTCGGCTTCACGTCCTGAGGTAAGAGTATCTGCTGAAGGGCCCATGGAGAGACTGACTGCAGGATGTGTCCTACTCAGTCCATCTTAGACAGGGCCAGAGGCTTCGTTTCTGCAAATTTGCAAAGAATGGGTAGGTGAGGACAGGTTAAATAAAAAATTGTGTTGTTGCCACAAATCAACAAGATGGTCCTCCATTTCTGAGCTCCATCTTACCACTACTTTATATTTCAAGTTTTACATTAGCTCATGCACCACCCGTGGCAGCAATGATGGTGGTGGTTGTCCTTCTGCTTCAGTCTGCTTCAGTCAGCACGGTACTCTATAGGCTATTGCTGAGCTGATTGGGGGATGTTAAAAACAAAGGTCATGTTTAGAACCATGTCATGAGGGAAAAATGCTTGATTCTCATGTAGTGTGTAAGGAAATTTTAGAAGTGGCTATGTATGAGCCTGACGGGTAAGTGTAGACATCTACAGCAACAGACAGACACAAAGTCCACTGACAGCTCTGCAGTAGTTCTGTGTAAACTGGGCCCAATTTACTCTCAATTTGCTGTTGCACTGTTACTTTTATATGTATGGTATTCTGAGCACTCCCACAGACAAGAAAGCTTTCATTTCCTTATCTTTGCTTTCAGATACACATACAGCCCACACACCACTTGTATGTATCTGAGAGGGACCTTGACATATCCATCAAGCCTTCACTGTTCATTTTGATCAGCTCGCTACACAAAGGCCAATGAAGCATTTTGGAGTAAGACTTTCTTCCTGCTATGTTCTCTCCGCTCTAGTCTCTAGCCTTTCACATCACATCACACCACACATGATGAACTATCAACCCGTTCTCATTCCCAGGGCATCAAATACAGAGGCTTTGTCCCAGCCGTTGGCGTTCAATACCAGCACGCATGGATCCTTTTAGCACCAGTATTAAATGCACCACGTGTCCATTAACTCGAAAAATCCAGTCGCAGCAACAGTAAACCTACCAAGAAAGTGCCCCAGAAGTGTGGCATTTTTTTCTGTGCACATGACAATAAATACTTTGAATTGAATTGAATAATATTGGTTTTGATGCTGAGGGGGCGTGACAAAGTGGCAGCATGTGACGAGTTGGGATGAGAATGTGTTTGGACTATTATTGATTTATGTATAACACAACCCCATTCGACAGCCAGGAAAAGAAATGTATGCTAAAAATCAAATTACTTACGGTATGCATGCTATCATATCTCATTTTGAGTTACTAATATTTCATAGGGGTGTTTCGTTGAGATCGTCATATCTTGTCATAGTCTGTCTCTAATCCTCCTCTCTCTCCTCCCTTATTCCTCGGCCCCTTCATTACCATTTCCCATCCATCCACCAGGTGCCCTCGTCTCCCGATCACCTGACTCCCTCATCAGTCCTGAACTTACCTGACCTTCCTGACTCACCTGCATCTCACCCCCTCATCAAACTCTCTCTACATATTCCCACATTTGATTTAAAATGGGACACAAACACTCGTCTCATGGTTGAAATTCCTGTTGTCGCCACTAAAGTCCGGTGTCATCCTCATGTATTTGTATCGCTGATCAACCATATGAATATAACAGCCTTCTAAACATACAAGCAGGTGTGGATAACCTTATCTATGGCCTGTAACCACTGATAACGCCCATTCACTCAGCTGATCAGCTCATTTTTCCTTCTATTGCTGATATCCTGTGGACGGATACAACTTCAGTTTGGACTAGCTTTCAATCTCTGTGAGCTTTTTGGCATTTTTTTTTCTTTTGTTAATAAACTGCTGCACCATCCCTGCCTGCATCTATTGTCTGCATTTGGGTACCTCCTTGTTGCCCTGCAAACACCAGCCATGAATTTTCATTGTATTTGAGTAGGAGGAGAAATGAAAGTCAAATGAAAATCTGGATGAATAAACAGGTCATGTGGGTGAACTGCATAGAAGCCTATTTCTGCCAAGAAATGAAAAACATGAGAAGAAAAAGAAAAGTTAGACTTAAAAATTGAAATTAAAAATAAATATACGTACAGAGACAACGTGGCATCAGACTTGTTTTTTTTTTTTAGAGCTGTTAAGTTAACGCTCAACTTGAAGTTTTAGCAGGCTCAGTTTTAGTGAATAGAGTGAAGTACTACACTGCTATCATGTATAAGTAGAAAGCCCAAGGAATCCATTAGTACCAGCCAGGTCATACTAGCTTGTCGGGAAGGAGGATAAATAACACTCCACACATGCTCTAAATTTTTGTTGAGGAAAAACTGTCATGGCCATTTTCAAAGGGGTCCCTTGACCTCTGACCTCTGATGTGAATGTAAATGGGTTCTCTGGGTCCCCACCAGTCTCCCCTTTACAGACATGCCCACTTTATGATAATCACAGTCAGTTTGGATCAAGTCACAGTCAAGTCACCACTCTGACACACTGACAGCTGTTGTTGTCTGTTGGGCTGCAGTTTGCCATGTTATGATATGAGCATTTTTTATGCTAAATGTAGAACCTGTGAGAGTTTCTGCTCAATATTATTATTATTTAAAAAACCTTTAAAAATTATTATTATATTTTACATAACCACAGTCATTCCAATCTTACCTTAACCATACTGTAGTTGACGTGCACAAATATTGTAGCATATTTTTTTTATGCTAAATGCACCTGTGAGGGTTTCTGGACAATATTTGTAATTATTTTGTGTTGATTTCCAATAATAAATATATACATACATTTGCATAGAGCAGCATATTTGCCCACTCCCATGTTGGTAAGAGTATTAAGAGCTTGACAAATCTTCCTTTAAGGTACATTTTGAACAGATAAATAATGTAATTCATTTGGGATTAACTATGGACAATCATGTGATTAATTGTGGTTAAATATTTTCATTATCGATTGACAGCCCTAATCATACGGTAATGCATGCTGTATATATAATGCACAATTGGGCTGCTGGCCTTAACCCCTCAGCCTTCTTCACTCTAACCTTTTTCAATCTGAATCCATTATTTTTTTCGTTTCCATACGTCCTAATACTCTTACCCACTCTCCTTTCCAGCAGTGTGTATTACACAGCGCTCCCAGATTGCTTTGGCTATTTTCTCCTGAGGATGAGCGCAGTTTTGGGGGGGGGGGGGGGGGGGGGGGGGGGGGGGGGTCCTCTCGGTGAGGAGCTAGTTAACCCGCAGCCCCCCAGCATCTGGTCTTGTTTTGCTTCAGCTCGACCTTTATCTGTCTCTGCTCGTACAACTCGATCTCAACTGTTTCCTCAAAGACTCCACAAATGAGAAAATACCAATTGTCAGCAAATATCCATTTGCTTTCCCCGTTCTGCACGTCTCAGAGGAAATTTACACCAGAATAATTGACTGTGGTTTATGGGTGTCTGAGCACAGAAGCAGAGCAGAGCTGTGGAGAATATATTGACTGAAACTATGACAGTAAGACCCAGACTTTAAGAAAAAGAAGAGGCTCTCTTTTTACTGACATCTAACTGGTGCAATGACCTCAACATATTAAAAGCAACAATTGTCAGTGAGGAACAAGCAGCAGGTGGAAGTAACTCATCTCAGATGTCTCCTAGTAGACTCCTCTCTTCTGTATCTCATCTCCTTATTTTGGTGAACGTTATAAAGCGCAGCTGCTGCACATCCATTCCAAAGTACTGTCTCCTCTTGATAGAAGCAAGCAATCTATATTTGTACATCATACACTCTGAATGTGGGATCTTGAGAATGAAATCTTGAAATGCTTTCAAAGGCTTTCAGTTGGCCTCTTAGGTCTCGACTGATGGGCACACAGTACATCAACCACTAATGCAGCTCCGCTAAAAACCAAGTCTACTTCCAGGATTGGATTATTTTTTTATGTTTTTTATGTTGTATCTCGTCGATGCGATGCGTTGTCACAGCGTATGTCACACTGACCTTTCGAGCTGTAGGTCTGAAGATATACCAGTGTTCGCTCTTCGAAAAACAGACAGAACCTTTCATCTCAAAAAGGCCTAGTCTTTCTTTGTAGCTTTTGATGTTGTTTGATTTATCTTTCTGTCCAGACTCATCACTTGTTTGACCTTCAGAGTACGCCTGGGCGAAGAGGGTACCAATATTGAATAAAGTGCTGATCCACTGTAAGACCTGCAGGTCTCAAAAGAAATAAGGCTCAGCTGAAAATTGAGGTTGTAGAAGCGGATAAGTGGCATGGCCTCAGGATAACTCAGTACCAGCTCAGTACTCCATATAATTGTCCCTTTCAGTTGCAAGTAATAACCACATTCCTTCATGACCTTATGTACATTGCATTTGAAGATGTGGTCCACACATATAAGACAAAGAGGAGTAGAGGAGTAATGTCTACCTGAGCAGAGAATGAAGTCTGTGTGTTGAAATCCGATCTTCCCCAGTGCTTTGTTGACATACACTGTGACAAATTTCTGTAAATTTACAGTGAATTTTAAACAGTATCTCACTGTTTTTTATAGTAATTGTAAAATACTGTTAAATATTCATCCACAGCATGTAAATTAACAGTTAAATCAGTCAGTTAACAATAACAGTAGATAACTGTAATTTAACAGCATAAAACTATGGATTACTGTAAATTTCCAATGTCAGAACAGTATGTTACCGTAATTTAAAAAAAAAAAGTAAAATACTGTTAAATATTCATCCCCACATGCCAATTGACAGTTAATGCTTGGTTAAGAATAACAAACTGTAATTTAACAGTATAAAACAGTATCTTCTGTCAAGCGGTGGAGAAAGGCAGGCGAGCACATGGCAGGCAGTTCATGTGGACTTCAAACAAAGAGGTAAAGTTATTTTTTTATCTCCCAATACTGTCAGTGTCCAGTATTGTTTAGTCTGCATGATTATTGAACAGTTGACATTATAATATATTTCATTAGGTCTGTTTCACCTGGTCAGGCTGCTAAAATTGGCAAAGTAAGCTCTGTAATTTAGCAAGCTTGAACTAGCTAACGTTAGCAATCTGGTGTTGTTTCTAACCTTTGTAAGGTGTGTTAGCATCTTGTCATTTACTCATTTAATTTCATTTAAAAGTTCTGACAAATATAGGCCAGCTTATTAACAGTAAATCTGAGTTACAGCCTTTCATGAAATAGTTTTGTAAATAAGGTAACGTTAGGGTATCCTTAGACTCAATTGAAGCCAGCTGAAAAATAGACAGTAAAGGTGACTATGTTGAAGATCTGCATTTTATTCTCTGTGGTGGCACCTGTGGTGATAAACAGTGGTTTTGGACCTCACTCAACCTGAGGATCCAAACAGTGTTGCCTGTGAGATTTTGTGCTTGCAGAAACAAAATATTAGGCCAGGCTGCTTCACATTCACACATCAAATTGAAGTCTGTTGCGGTAGCTCTGTCTACCTTGTTTTGCAGACCAACTGCTGAGTGAAGTAGAACTATTCCTTATGTAGCCGAAACCAGAGACTGTGATTTAACTTCTGATGCCGCACGGACCAACGGACTTCTTCCCCAGACCGCCGAAGACTCAAGTCTGTGCACAACCTCCGGTATCGGCTGCTGATACCTACGGACTGAACTGTTAGCCAGTGTTACGGAGTGTCATGGAGGCGGGAGACGCCGCGGCTTCTGCTCATGTTGGTGACGTTGAAGAGGACGTTTCACAGTTGCTGTTTCCTAAAGTGTGTTTTTGTTTTTGGCTGCGAGAGGAATAAAAGCCTTGGCAGACAGCACCTTCTGTTTCCATCATCTCTCCGTGTCCAGTCGCCTATTTTGCACCAGAACACAACGCAGGGTCGTCGGAGTGTGCGGCCCGCCATTAAAACTAAATAGTGTATACTGTAAAATTATCACAACACAGTTATCCTACTGTCATGTACTGTAATCCAAAATACGGTAGTATACTGTAAAAATAAATAACTGTAGATGTGCTGTAAAATTACCATACCCACCCACTGTTATCCTACGGTAATATACTTTAATTCAAAATACAGTACTATACCGTTAAAATAAATTACAGTAGGTGCATTGTAAAATAACAGTAAATTACTGGTGTCCCTGCTGCCAGTAATTTACTGTTATTTTACAGTGAAATTTCTTAGAGTGTAGCTGAGACAGCCGTGCATGATTTTAGTGCACTGTGCTGATAACACCACTGTTACTCCTGTTAGCATGCTGCCAGCTCAGCCGACTCCATGTTGAGAGCCGTGTGGAGGCAACAGAAATACTCCCAATCTGGCATTTAGCACCTTTAAAATGTTCACAGTAGTGGCAGCTTTACAATGCATCCCTCACATTAGTTCTTACTCATTTGGGTTACTGTCCAGTACTGTGGTCATGTGCATCAAACATCATCATCATTATAACCTCATGGTCATTGGTGAGGGACAGAACGGTTATTTCTCTGTTCTCTTTTATGAGAAATATTTTATTGTCTAAAATCCTGAATGTCCTGTACATTAATTTTCATGGAGCAATAATGGCCAATAAATACAAAAACAAACACAAGGCTTTCATCTGGGAGTCAGCTGTTTGTTTGTGTCCCGTACTAAAAACCTAACTAAGAGGTTTTGTTGCCTAATCCAAAATTTGCGATGAGAATGTGCTGAGATGTCTTGAAAGTAGCAATTGAGACCACAAACTCATATTTACAATGTTTACTGAGGAAATAAATCAGATGAGAAGTAGGCTCATTTTCTCATAGCCATCTATATAATCAAATCTTTTTGCAACCATAGGAGGCACTTCAGCACTGGCTTCACCTCAACTGAACTGCAGGTTGCTGCCTGTTTCATACATGCACAGAAACACAAACAAATATGTACAGTAAAAATCTGTACCAAATTCAAATCAAAGCTACTACTTTTTTGTTAGTGTCTGTATATTTTGTTACTTACTCTTTGTCTGTCAACTTTCACTCTGCCCAACTGCACTAATAAAAAAAAAAAGAAAAGAGTTTACTGACACGTGATGTCAAGGACTCGAGTTTTGGTTCAACTGTAACAAAGGAAACTCCCTTCTAGCCCCCAGTGTTATAACTCCACAGAGAGTGACCTTGTGTGTAGCATTTGCAATTCTAAAAGTTGTCAAAAATGAAAAGGGAGAAGGTCTCTGACTCCAAGAAACTGAAAAAAAAGTCAGGGTTAAAAATACACACTCAGAACATGAATGTGACGCCTTGACAAGAGCTGAGGAAGACACTTTCTGCTCCGAGAGACCACAATACGTCCCATCCATGTTTATCCATGGGGAACAGACTGGTACACTCAGCCAACACTTCAGAGATGGCGGCGTGCGAGTGTGCATGCATGTGTGTGCACAAAAGGGAAATGCATTGGGTCCCATGTTGACACATTTAAAATTATTCATGGCAAGTCAAGTTATTCAGGAGATATGCAGTGCTTAGGGGCATTTCAAGAACATACATCTGTACATGCACAAACAGCAACAAATCCAGACCTGCATAGAAAAGTAGCACTTGAATCCATAGACTAAGGTAGACAAATGTGTAAAATGCCTGGGGCCTTCTCATGAGCAAAGCAATAGGTCAATATCATGCATGATGGCTGGGAGGACTCGCCCAGACCAAATCCAGCCTGTCAGATTTCACACTTTTCTCTTGTCTGTCTGTGGTTCCAGCAGGGATTTGCAGTCCAGTGGACATGGTTGTGGGATTTTGTTTGTGACGCTGTATTTCTGCATCTTGTGAAATCCATTTTGGGGTTTGACACGAGTATGAGTTTCTTTGACATGAATATCTGTGTCTTTTAGAGTGTTTTATGCATTGCATACTTTACTACAGAGAGTGGTGATGAAAACACCAGCAGAGTTAAGATAACAAGAGACATTTAAGCAGAGAAATATGAGAGGGAATAAAACAGTCACAGTGTCGAGGAAAAGACAGAATGATGGACACGACAGTGAATAGGCCAGTTTGAACAAGTGAGGTTTGAGGTGGGATTTGAATGTCATAAAAGTGTCAGACTGTCAGATGTGTGGAGGGAAGGAGCTCCAGAGCCTGGGAGCAGTGCAGCTGAATGCCCTAGCACCCTAGCACCACATTATTGGCCTGCACCGCGCTGCCACAGCTTTTTGCTGCATCAAACAAAGGTCAACTTCGGACGCTGCATGCTGTGGCGAATGCAGCTCAAATATGAGCTCAAACTTTGGTGGGTGGGTCAGAGCCCAAAGGGGGAGGTGTTTAAAGATTTGACTGGGCCAGGCCAGCCCAGTGCAAGGCAGACTGACCTGTTTTATGTGCCAACAAAAGAGAAAGAAAGACAAAAAAGACAAACGTCGGCGACCAGCCCACCGAAAAATGCCCAGGATCGTTATTTTGATGTCACATTTCATGACTTATTCCTTTACTTTCTTGTACAGGTTTGAAAGTACAGCCATTCATCTGTGTTGACCTTGGAGGAGAAGAGACAGCATGCCACAGGTGTATTATGGAATATAAATAGGGTTTGAAGAGCAGTGCAGTGGGCCGAGACACTGCCGCAGTAGTTATGTTTAGGAACGGGGACCCAAGGGTGACACAAGCACATTGTGCTGTGATATAGTGTGTTGATCAAATCAATTGGTGAGGACGACTTTGATGTTACAGCAGGTGTGTGTGTGTGTGTGTGTGTGTGTGTGTGCAGTTAAGAAGTGTACGGCTGACATTACCTGGCTGTGACACACAGGATCAAAAAACCTTTTTGTAGAGATGTACATGATCACATGCTGCAGGTTCAAAGTTGACATGTTGATGTGTCCCTAATGGCACTCCGAAGGCAGCGCTCCAGAGAAGTTACTGCTGAAAAGATCTGTCAGGGAGACATAAAAAAGTGATGAGAAATACTCTTGGATAATTTCACTGCTGAAATGCTAGGTGCCATATATACTGTTGTATTTGCTTGAGTTAAAGCATCTGCATGAAGGTTAAATGGACGAATGGGTCATCTGAAGTGATTGTCCATAAATAATCACGATTAAAGGGGCTCTATGTAAGAATCAGAAATTGCTTAACAGTGACACCTGTTGACATTAAGTCGCTCGCACTACGTAGACGTGAGCGAGTATCAGTCAAAACAGTGAGGCAACACACACGAGACTGAACCTGATTGACAGGCATCGCGTTGATTAACGTTAGCAATAGCGGTGTGATGACATATCACGCCGCAATATTTTGCGATATAAAAACGTGAAGATTTGCATTGTTGACAGGAAACTGTATTGCAGTATTTTGGGGTTGTGATAAATGAATTTAAAAATGGACTACTTTGGTTCTGATGAGCCTCCTCTCTCTATCAGCGCTCTCCACTCAGTGTCCCACCCACAGCACTATCTGATTGGTTATACATCATCAGCAATAGCCAATCAACAGTGAGGCAATGGAAAACACAGACACAGCCTGGAGCTGCTGCGGTGAGCTGAGCTGTGTTCTCTTACTGATACTACAAGATACTGTCGAAGTTGTAATAAACATCCCAATCCTGTCTGCTGAAGTTACAAAAACACCATAAATCTTCCATCACAATCTGTTAATATAATGACAAGCATGCCCAGTTTCCCAGTTACACTGCTGAAAATGTCCAAATAATGCATGTTGTTGCAGTGTTTCATCTGCCTGCTACTGCTGGGTGTACAATAATATGTAGCTCTTTTTTTTTTTTTTTTTTTTTTTTTTTTACCTAATTGGGTTTGAGTGTAGTGCCATCTGAACACTGCGTATGTCCCCCAAGGTTCAGGTAGATTTTAAGGACAGTGGGCAATACACACACCTTTATTATTCCAATTCTGTTCCATTGATTTGCACAGTGGGAAGTAGATTGTGAAACATAGTAGGGGAGACCTGAGAATGAAAGCTCTGGTGTGATTTGATCTTAAGCCAGTGGGGAGACTCCAGAGCCAGTCAGCTATTTCAGCGCTCTCAAGCTGACATGTTAAATATTGTCTCCAACAGACAGAGAGAGATTGTGTTTGGGGATGAGCCATCTCATTGCAACTGCAAACAGCCACATGGCAAAATGATTGTTCTGACTGCACTATGAACCTTTGTCATGTCAGTGCTATTACCGAATACTGCAAAATCATCAGCCTTCCCCAGACAAATCGAAGCATAATGTAGCATAGCACACTGTGTACTGCCGGGTTAAATGCTAAATACTGAAATAATAACTGCTCAACATCTTATTTGCTAATGAACACAGCAGCATGTCGTGGTCTCTGCTCTCCAACTGGGGAATTAGCAAGTCTGCACATGAACAAAGTTTTTGTACTGATTTTTCTTTTTTCATGGTGCATCAACCATTGAAAACATATTACCATTTGTGTCGAATTATAAATTTTCCAAAACAGCTGTTTCACCAATTCACACCCTGCATTGTCCACCATTTCAGTCACTGCTCTTAGTCAAATATTGTGAAAATGTAACATCAAGAGTCTAGAGTAACATCTAGAGTAACTAAGAAAGATCATACATGTATTTTTTAGGGCTGTCAAAGTGTTTGGTTTTAACGCCATTAATTTATTTACTGTATTAATGCAACTTGCTTTTTTTTGGTTGTCATGGGGTCAGCTTTACAGCTAAAGTGAAGACATCATATAAAACTAGAAAACCCAAGAAATCCATGTGTACCAACCATTTCATACTAGCTTGTCATGAAGGAGGCTAAATAATACTCCAAACTTAGGTTGAATTTTGGGGAAGACAAACTGGCATGGCCATTTTCAAAGCCTCTGACCTTAAGGTATGTGAATGTAAATGGGTTTTCTGGGTCCCCACCAGTCTCTCCTTTACAGACATGCCCACTTTATGATAATCACATGCAGTTTGGGGCAAGTCATAGTCAAGACAGCACACTGAGGGCATTTTCATATTTGGTACAATTGATCCATAAGGCGCCCGAGTACGACTGCCCTCACTCCACCGCCGTTCAGCTTTCACATTAAGTTAATTAAAGTTGTACATTTACGTCATCGTCCATGTGTTTTTGTTTATGTTGAGATCAGCTGTTCTAGTGGTGAAGCATCATAAAACACTTGATTCAAACTTAACAGAAACCAGATAAAACTCACCAAAGCTGTTGTTCTTAGTTTTTTGACTCTGGTTTGGTCGAAATAAAAACATTTTTCACAGAGTTTGATTTGAAAATATGCGGTCTGTCTCTCTGCCCTCTGAGCAGCTGAGCAGCTCTTGTTCTTTGGAGGCAGACCATTAAATTAGCTAAATAAAATTAATGATTAATTTGTGATTAAATATTTTAATCAACTAACAGAACCTGGTATTTATGTTTCTCTTGAGATGAGAAGCACTGCTCAAGGACATGATTTTTATTCATCACATACACATCACAGGATGTATAGTGAAATGTCAACTGAAAAAAAAATCACAAAACTGTTTAAAAGACAACAAAAACAATGTGCAGTTAAGATAAAATTAACAAAATCTGCAATATAAATAAAACAAACCTATTTCATAATGTGCAGAATGTGTCTTACATTAAATAAATGTGACAAATAATGAAAAGACGTCCATTGCCACTTTAAATAACACACATTTTGAAACACAAAGTGAAGCGTGCCATGTAGCTAAGATATGAAAGAGACTGATGAGATGAGAGAGTTTAACTGAAACTAAGAATAAAACCACAATTGCAAAATAAGACCAAAACCACAATGACATCTGCAGCCTCCTCTAATCATTATTCAGAAACTGTAAAAGTTCAAGTTTGAAACACTCAGCTCTAATTTAGAATAAATTGCTCAAAACCTTGACTTTTTAATATTAAAATAACAGCTTGGGTAAGGCCTCTGAGCATGAGCAAGTGTGTTTGTAATATTGTGTAGATGCTTTGAAAATGACAAAACTCAATTCGATTCCAACCCTGCCTCCACTGCTCCTGCTGACAAGTGGCACCAAAAGTGGATTACATTTCCAGACCCTGGACTGTAATCAGAGAGGACACCGCCAATAGAGCCAAGGCTGGCCAATTGACCAACAGGCTGTGGCCTTTTTCATCATCCATTTAAAGATCAATATGAGGGACCTCAAGCTCATCAGCTCAACTTTACTCAAGACAGGATGAAATAACGTTGAATAGCTGTGGCTACAAAAGAATGAAACAGATGCAAGGGTTAAAAAAAAAAAACTGAGAATAATGAAATTTATTTTCCTCTCCTGGGTCAGGTACAAGGAGAGAATAGACTCAAGTGCTCCCAGTGAGCAGGCAAGATGTTATTATGAATCTCAGGAGAGCCAAAGGAATAAGAAAGTCCAGACCTTGGGGAACAAAACAAAGACGGTAGCATGGGACAGAAAAAAAACACTGACTTGAAGAAGAAAACTTCTACTTCTGTTGGATCTAGGTGTCGGTAGTATGACCTGTTTGAAACCAACAATGTGTATTTGTTTTTGTGTTTGTAGTTATTTTAACCCAACATGTTTTTCTCTAAACCTAAAGAAGTTATAGTTGTATTGACCAAACTACAGTTTTATTGCCTAAACCAAAGAAGTTGTAGTTTTTTTTGCTATAACCCTAAAAAGGTTATAGTTTTATTGCCTAAACCTAAAAAAGTTAGTTTTATTGCCTAAACCTAAAGAAGTTGCAGTTTTATTGCCTAACCCTAAAGGAGTTATAGTTTTATTGCCTAAACTATAGTTTTATTGCCCAAACCTAAAGAAGTTATAGTTTTATTGCCTAAACTATAGTTTATTGGATAAACCTAAAGACACCTTTGTTTGTGTTCAAAACATGAAGATTCACTCAGTTTTACATTTACAAAGTGTGTATTTAAAGTTTTATTTTCACTTTTACAATAGAGGTTGATATACAGTATAGATAGATAAACAGCCTTGGGAACCTACTATTAGTTTAGTAGGCCCCTACTAGCTTAAAAAAATGGCAAAGATGTGTGCTGATGACACCTATTTAATAGCCTGATAACAGTAAGATCGGGTGAACTGGTAGCCTACTTCCATATTTTGTAAAACTGAAATCTATATATATAGTGTGACATCTGTTCGAGACATTTAGACTGATTATTTTTGTTAAAGTGGCAGTAGGTAGAATGTTTATAGCATCATTAGGCAACATTTCTATAATAACCTTTAAAAATATTGTAATTCAAGTGTTCTGAGAGAAAACTAGACTTAGAAAATCAAGCCCGTGACAGGAGACTTTGATCAATCACAGGTAATTAAAATATTAAATATTAATATTATTATTATATTAAAATAAAAGGGAGAGCGTTCCTATTGGCTGTTCATTCAATGGAAGCATCTGTCAATCACTCACAAACTGATCAAACAGTCAAACTAGGCATGACTGATCAAATATGAATCAATATTCTGTTACTGTAATGCAAATTGCTTAAATAAGCATTAAAGTAACAGAATATTGATTCAGATTTGATCAGTGTTTGACAATTTGATCAGAGTTTGTGAGTGATTGACAGCTGCTCAGAGACGGCAGGCTCCTGCTTGGCTCTGATTGGTTGTTTTCCTCCAATCTGTGAAATCTTGCAGATGCCATTAGGAGCACCTAATGGCTGTGAATTTTTTCAGTTTACCTGTCTCATGCACGACTGTCAGGATGTTGTGACCGTTTTAAAAAAATATATTTTTTTTAAATCATATTTGCTCTAATTCAACCTACTGCTGCTTTAACCTCCGTTGTATTGAGGCGGCAGCAGAAATCACATATCTCAAAAATCAAAAAGTTTCTGCATGGCTAGCTACCACTAGAGGTTAGGCAGAAAATATGTTTTTGTAATGTGGGTGAACAAGCCCTTTAAACTTGCTCCCCTCTATCAAAATGCCTGCTCTGAAACATTTGAAGGATAGCATCAGCAGAACCTTTTTTGAAAGCACAAATGTAAAAGTTTTGTTTTGAACCTCAAAGTAAGTGTGAAAAGCTGAAAGGATAACTTCCAGATAGCTTCTTTCATGACAGTGACCTAACATTTTATGCATTCCAGGGAGACTACTGAAAATTGGAGGGACTGGCTGAACACCAAAACACTGAGAAAGGTACCAACCTCTTCACAGATGATAGAAAAGTGTGCTGTGTGGAGAGATTTATGTGAGGAAGAAAAACTGCCCTCCTTTTCACTCTCACCCACAGTCTACATGGAGATTAGTTTCATCTCCATATTAGGTACTGAACTCATTCCATCTTCTCATTATCGTGTTGATACAGACGCTAGTTTTTTTTTTTTTCCTCACACTTTGTCAGGATTAAAATATTTTCACATGAAAGACAAATATGACTAAAATACCCCTTCGGACTTGGATGATGAATACCACAGAGGCTCTGCAGGGGTGTTTGTGTTCCTATGTTGAGGTGATACTCAAAAGGCATCTGAGCTGTATTCAGGCTCTGTTCCTGACATGTTCCTTCCCTTCTACTCCCCCGACAACACCCTTTATCTTCCGGCGTGACTGCAGGAAGCGCTGCTCTCTTCAAACAACCGCAGATATGAAGGGGAAGTGAATGAAATGAAGGGGTAAAAAACAACTTTCAAATTCCTCCAAGGCATGCAAAGTTGTCCTCTGTGAGTAAAGTTGTATTATTATTCATCATATCCCGAGAAAATCCTTATGCTCACCTAAACCAAATTGTTTCACTGCCCAAGTCATACTGATGACATTTTTACGTCGACTAATGTAAAAAATACACATCCACAGAGCTTTTAGAAAGATGCTGAATAAAAGTATGTCATTTCCAAAAAAAAAAGTAGTATAATTATAAATTCATCTTTTTAAATATTTTGATGGATCCAAAATAGGTTACTGGTATCCTATGAAACTAGAAAACCTAAAGAATCCACTGCTACCCACCATGTCATACCAGCTTGTCGTAAAGGAGGTTAAGTAATGCTCTGCACTTGCGCTAAATTTTATTGAGGAAAACCTGTCATGGCCATATTCACAGGGGTCCCTTGACCTCTGACCTCAACGTATGTGAAGGAAAATGGGTTCTATGGGTAATCATGAGGCTCCCCTTTACTTTATGCCCACGTTATGATAATCACATGCAGTTCGGAGCAGAAACCATGCATTTTTTTTCAGGAGCTGATCCCAGCTGGCATTGGGTGATGGCAGGGTTCACCCTGGACAGGTCGCCAGTCCATCGCAGGGCACATAGAGACAGACAACCATTCACGCTCACATACGGGCAATTTAGAGCCATCAGTTAAGCTAAACTTCATGTCTTTGGACTGTGGGAGGAAGCTGGAGTACCTTGAGAAAATGCAAACATGCAAACTCGACACGGGGATTCTCCATTTTATAAAATGACCTGTGGTGACCTCTAGGATAGTCACAGCCTCATGAAACTTTACAGCCACAAACTAGAGACCTTTCCTTTCCTAGCTAGATTGAAAATAGGGGGATTTCTGAGCAGTTTACGCAACAGATGGGCTTGCCATTAATCTATCTCTAAATGTCAGAAGTCTTATTTTACCCCAAATACCAGCATGAGTTTTTCTGTGGTGTTCCTCAAGGTCTTGGTGTCTTAATGTGGTATTTTGGAGGGATTATTGATCATTTTTAACAATTCTTCAGTCGAAAAAGAGGGTTAAATTTAAAACCAAATCTGTGCAACAAATGATATCAAGTCAAAAACTGCTGCAACAACTTATGAGACATAATAGAGCATGAGGATGACCATCATATACTTCCATCATAATGTTCTAAATGCTTATACACTTTAACAATTTATTATAATTAACTAAGTAATTAATTAATGATTGTTTTTTATTTATGACTAGAACTTGACACCATGCTGAGGAGCATCTCAAAGGTTCCCAGCTTTCAGATGATGTTCTGCTGTTGACCTGCTATCTCCCCTTAAGACCCCCTGCACCCCCCTAAAAAGGCAAAAACAGGTCTATTGTGGATCTTTTTTTGTATTTTGTAAATAAAAAACTATTCTTGAATTTTATACCCCCAAAAACAGAACTGTTGTGGGTCTTAAGACTTAAACATTTAGTTCTTTCCAAAACCTAACTATAGTGGTTTTGTTGCATTGTTACAGCTGTTACATTATCATTTCAACACAAACCATCAACTTTTTTCTAACCTTAAACAAGTAGTTTTGTTGCCTAAGCCTAACCAGTCCTTTCACAACATCAACCCTGTGGCACTACATTTCTGCAAGCATGACTGCGTTGTGCAGATATGCTGGTTTAGGATTTGCACACTGCACCGATGACACTCAGCTCGCCGCAGAAGTGGAGCTTGTCTGTGGTGGTGGTCTGTATGTGTGTTTGTGAGTGTGCCTATGTCAGAGAGAGTAAATGAACCTGTCTGAGCATCCCTGAGAAATGAAGGTGTTTGTATCTGACATGTGTCACGGTGCAAGGTGTTCATCCTGCAGACTGAGGGATATTGGAAACCAATGACAGATCGATCGGCAGGATGACCCTGCACATGCTCCATCTGCAGGAGTAGCAGTCGAGGTTAAAGTGCTCTAGGAGACTGTAGTTACTCATTCTGTTTGAACCAGGAAATTACAGTGAGGCTACACTAATTCAGAATGATGGTAATGTTCATGTCCAGTAATCAGGATCAACAGCTCATTGATGTTGAGGTGATTAGCTGATTAGCTTTACAGTCTGTATTGATACATGATGATTGGATACAGGATGAGAGCATAGACTGTAATGCCAGTAGTAATGTGCAGTTAATCAATTCTACTTAGTTTCACATGCCTTTCTCACCACAGGGAGATATACTGAATGAAAGTTTGAGGTCCTGTCCTGCGCATTTTGGGCTTTCATCCACACCAGGGCAAGAATCTCCCTCTGTCTGGTCCATACACCGTATACTAGAAGTGGATATAATCACTGTGACATCGCCCATGGGTTCGTGTGGTGCCTTTTTAAAGCCTCTAGTTCTGCATTTTTGCCATCTTGGTCATTTACAACTATAAGTGACAAGAGAGCGGGGAACAAAATAATAAGACATTTTTAGGCAACCAAAAACACAGACAACTACAAGACGGGACAACACCGTGGTAGTAACCTGTCAATCACAAGGTAGCCACGTTTGAAAGCATCCTCTGCTTTATGGCCTATTTGACTTTACATGAGACCATAGTTTACTAAGTGAACATCTTTCTGTATTGAAGAAGACTACTGTGTATTGGCATCAGCCAAAATGAGTTAAAATATATTGGCGAAAATCCACATCAATATTTGAATATTTCAGCCTTATGTTATAGTGCAGCCATGAAAATCACTGCGTCTTTGTGATGAATATTTAACCCGATATCAGCATTATAAAGCTTCAGTGACATGTTGGCAGAAGAGATGCTGAATTATGTAAATTTATGTGAAACTACAGTGTGTAGTCTTGTTTTTCTTTAAGTCTAAGAAGAAAAAGATGTGGTTCAAGAGGTTAAGTAGAAGAAGTACACAGAATCAGCCAAGAGTGACTTGAAACTAGCTACTGAAACCATAAACTCATGTTTACAATGTTTACTGAGGCAATAAATCAAATGAGAAGTAGGTTCATTTTCTCATAAACTTCTATACAATCTGACTACTTTTTGCAGCCAGAGGAGTCGCCCCCTGCTGGCTGCACTTGTGAATTGGCTTCACTTTTCAGATGTGGGTTGCCCACTGGTCTGGCCTTGATAAACTTCTGAAAATTGTCTGCCCACCTGCCTTCACTGCTCCAGCTAATTTGTGTTTACTCCTCTGCCTCTTTCCCATCAAGGATTTTACACACTAGTGTCTTTTGTTGAGAATCTGAATTCTTATTGGACAACATTAAGTAAAAAGCTGCACACAGTGGTGGGTTCGATAGTTTGACACCAAGCACTGCTGCGATGGGGCCGCTTGAGCTGATCACTGCCACTCTAGAAAATGCTTTTGATTCCACCAGATGTACCACAGTGCATTTCAGAAGTGCCCCAGAAGTGGCTTTCCGCTCGGTTAAAAATATGCATCTATGTTTTTATTTCCTTATCGTCTCCTTTGGTGGTTGAGGGGATGCACCCAAAACCGACTCCTTCTCCTACTAACGGGCACTAGATGGAATACGGATACAATATAATTATGAGGATCAATGTATTTATACAACTAAAACACAGCCACAAATTTTTGATTCATATCATTCATAACTGGGCTTTTAATGGTATTAACTTTGTCTCTAGCACAACAAAGTAGGAAATGACAACTATACAACTTATAAATATTAGTAATTTGTAAATATCAATACATTATTTTGTGAAATAAACAGATGGGAAGTTTTTGGCTTGAAACGGCAAAAGTGTGTGCTGTTATCTCTTTCGTGGGGCATCACTAATATGTGTTGTACATGTGTAGTGGCAGTATAAATACATCCATGACCAAATAACCTCGCTAACCAGAGTGTTTGCATAGTAAGGGACTGAGAGGCAGAGTCTACATGCCTGCCAGGTGGCTCCACCCACTCCCATATGACAGAACTGGGAGCAGGTGTAGGAAGCCACACACCTGGAGCTGATATCCCCTTCAGGGACAATCAGTGAAGTCCATTTGCTGTGGCAGCTGTCAGTTTCTTCTCCCCTTAGTCTCCAGGCTGAACCTTTGTTATATGTTGAGCCCGTAAAAGGTTTAAAATGTTATCTGGTTTGCCAGTTATGGGGTTAGGGCTCCTAAAGGAGCTAGACCTTCTGAGTTAAGGTAAATAAACATCTTAACACATCTTAAGTTACTGCAGTCAGGTGGAAAAAATGAGTGCGTATTCAGCATCAGCCAAAATGACTTGGAATGTATTGGCAAAGATCCACAACAAAATTTGAATTTTTGAACCTAATGTAATAGTGCACCCATAAAAATTACGGCGTCTTTGTGTTGAATATTTAACCCAATATCAGCATTATAAAGCTTCAATAAAGTGTTGGCTGAAGAGATCCTGAATTATGTGAATTTATGTGACACTACTGTGTGTAATCTTGTTTTTCTTTAAGTCTAAGAAGAAAAGGAAGACAGGGTTCAAGAGGTTAAGTAGAAGGAGTACACATAATCAGCCAAGTACTATTTTGCTTTAAATTGAGACTGAACTCTCATATCAGAAGCAAACTTCTGCCTCAAACCTTAGAGATTTAAAAAGAAACAACTAGGCAATTTCTTTTATTTAATCCTCAATAAATAACACTATGGAGTACCTACAAAACAAGCAGTTACTTGACAAGAACTGCTTCCAAGCTACTATGAGCATAACAGATGGGTAAAAAAAGACATTTCATTTTCAATTCAATGTGAAAATCCAATTGACAGAACAGACACAGGGCTCTTTTGCACCATGTACATGAAGAGAAAGAAGTGGAATTAACTGCAAATCTTGTAATTGTCAGTTATGCGAGTGTGCTGGCAGCAGTTTTGTCCATTCAGGCGTGCTATCTGGCTATCTGTTAGCAGCAGGTTCAACTCCAATCTCCGAGGCCTTATACATTTGTCAGCTGCATACCTGCCGCCAGCTCTTCGCTCTTCAATCAATCAGCATTTGGCACTCAATAGAGCGCAGCACTATGGTCTTTTTCTCTCCAGCGATAGGCGTTCTGCAGATGAAGAAACAGGCTGGGAAGATTGAGAGAGGGCGGGAGAGAAGCAGGGGGAAAAATAGAGGGAGGGAGTGGAGAATAGAGAAATAAATAAGAGTAAAAAGACTGGATGGAAGGAAAAAGGAGGAGTTCCCTAGATCCCAGTCAGTGGGATTGTTTAGCGGCTACGGCAAATAAAATCTGGGCCTTTTCCCATTATGTACACAACCTCCAGGATTTTAAAGAAAAACACACAGCAGTTCTCACAAGTATTTTCCTAATGGTAAAGGAATAGTTTGATGCTTCTGTTGTTGGTTAATTTTATGTTTGGTTTTGTTTTGAAACACTAACCTCCTCTGTCATTTCAGTTCCTGCCTTTCCCCGCCCCCCTGATTATACTCACCTGTGCCTGATTTTGCCTTTAGTCCTCTCCATTTATATGATGCCTTCAAATGGGGTCGTGTTTACCGTGTTTACGAGTCGGGTCCATATGAACGCCCCCCTCATGTTGTATTCATAACCTCGTAAGTGGAAAGTTTCAGAAAGCTCACAAGTTGTGATGTGTTTGTTGACATTGTGAGGACTGGAGAAGCCCATGGAAGTTCATTTAGTAATGCATAAAATGTGAATATATTGTATTTTTAGTTATATATTGCTCTTCTTTGCAGTTTTATAATAAATATTGAGGAAAATATTAATATTCCCAACGATCTCATCTTTCTCCTCTCTCATTGTCTTTACATTTCCTGCATTATGTTACCTGCTTGCTAGCTTGCTAAATTGTTAGCTTCTGTGTCTTCTAGACTCCAGACAGTAATGTCAAAATTGCATTACTTAGCAGCAGTGACTGAACCACTTGAATGACATGGTTATCTTGTACATAACTTCCTATGTTGTAAACATGAGCGCACTAGTTTCATTTGAAGGCACCAACATCCTCCCTTGCTTTCATTTTTCCCCCCCTTTTTTTCTTCCTTTCCCTCCATTTTTTAAGCCCCTTTTAAACTATCTATAGTGCACGGCCTAATGTGCAAGTGCATTTAGGATGTGTGCAACTCCACTTTTGCTAGTTAAGAGGCGCATATACTGTTCTCAGAGTAAGGAACAAAGTGCAAAGGGTTGTATTCAGTCTCTTAATTAATCACAGGTGTGTCTTAGAGCATCATCAGCCATTCCCTTTAAAAGCCAGGTGCACCTGCATTTCTGTTTAAAAAGCGGATTCGTCAAATTGGAGAAGCAAGCTGTTTTCTGCTGAGGAAACAAATGCTTGTGCACAAAGTGAAAGTGCATGAGCAGATGTATGTGGTGCTCCTCTGTGCCATCAACAACTCACTTTGACTGTCTATGAGCAAATGCACCAATAACCTTTTCAACGGGTGCAGGCGGTTCATTTCATTATACTGTGTGATAATAAACACTTGGCTAAATATGATAAACATCCATTGATAAATAATAAAAACTGTATTGCTTTCATCGTGATCTCTCTGGTCACAGAGGTCACACCAGTGACTGGAGGATCGCTGAGCGAGCTGCAGGTTGAGCAATACAAAATGTGTGAGAGCCTCACATCATTATATTCCATTATATTCTGAACTCAGTGTTTTCCTTAATAAAAACGTTGTGCAGACACTGTATTTAACTGAAGAGGAGAAGCACTGCTGTGCAGTGCATGCATGTTGTGAACCTGCCTGTGCAGACGCATCTTACTCTCTGAATAGTGCTGTTTTAAATAGCAGGAAAATACTACACCAGACTTTAAACCAGGTTTTTGTTGGTCAGTGGCGGAATCGCTTTCTGCTGCCTCGAAATAGCAAAGCACCGACAAAATGCCTCACAGCACCTTATTTTAAGAATAACATATCCATGGGTGCACTGATGGGCACAGGCTACTTGCATAACGTGGATGCTGAGCGTGAAAATGACAACTGCGTCGGTCTGAAATTAATACTGTCAGTAGTAATGTGCTGCTCTGTCACATTTGTAAAGTTTTTGCTCCTTCATGACTGTGAAAGCCCAAAAAAAATCTGTGCAAGTTGGTTTGTCCTGTCTTTGTGGGTTTCATTGGGAAGCAGCTAGCCTGGCTCTGTCCAAAAGGTAACAAAATCTGTCCCCCTGGATGTTGAAGGCCACTAATGCTTTACACCAATCAGCCGTTACACAACATTATGACCATTGACAGGTGAAGTGAATAACACTGATGATCTTGTTACAATGGCACCTGGCAGTGGGTGGGATATGTTAGGCAGCAAGTGAACATTTAGTCCTTGAAGTTGATGGTTGGAAGCAGATAAAACTGTGATGGTTAGACAACTGGGTCAGAGCATCTCCAGGACTACAGCTCTTATGGGATGTTCCTGGTCTGCAGTGGTCAGGATCTACCAAAAGGGGTCCAAGGAAGGAAAACCAGTGAACCGGCAACAGGATTGTGGGTGACCAAGGCTCTTTGATGCACATGCGGAGCGAAGGCTGGCCCATATTGTCCAATCCAATAGAAGAGTTACTCTGGCTCAAATTGCTGAAAAGGTGATGCTCATTCTGATAGAAAAATGTCAGGACATGCAGTGCATTGCAGTTTGTTGCGTATGGAGCTGCGTAGCTGCAGACAGGTCAGGGTTCCCATGCTGACCTAATGTTATATCAGATTGGTGTATCTCACTTGTTTAATTCGTGCAAAAATAGACGACTAAAAATGACAATTATTTGTTTTACAGGGATTATGTGCCAGAAAACTTTTGTATTAAACCTTAATTCTGATGTGATCTTGGTACATCAGGAGACTCCAGCCCCTGTGCAATCATGGACCCCCTCCACTTCCAGTATAAATCTTTCATTCATCCCCACATATCCAGCAGTCCACACCACATGTGAAAAAAAAATAAAATAACTTCAGGCAAAAGTTGAGAAAATTAGAATGTCCATATTTCTCAGAATATGTCTTTATCTGTAAGAATTCATCACATCATGAATAAAGCTGTACTCCATTGCCATGCAGGCTCCAAGGCAAGGAGTGGGAGGGTCAAAGAGAGATGACGATACAGAGAAATCTACAGCTATTCAATCTGCATGGATTAAGTTGTGGCTATTTACCTCAGTGTGCAACAGGGACTCAGTGTGTGATGAATTGTCTGAGGATGAGGCATGAAGTGGTCGGTCTGGGCTTTGACCTCCCGAGGTAGATATTAAGGGGGATGCGTCCATGCAGGCAAGTGGGTGTGTGTACGTGTGAGGGAAAATGAAACATTTATGCAAATGCGTTGTCTTCCACAGTGGGTTGAGTGGAGCCACTTCAGCTCCAAATGAATAATAGCATCACAGCACCATTTTCCGTCCCCCATTTCCATATTTGCTTCATTTAATCACACTTCATTTGTATTAAAATGTGCAGAAGGCCACCCTGCAAACCCAAACCTTTAAAACTTACCTTCAGTCTGCGTAATTCAACAAACCCTCACCCAACCGACTTTTATATTGTATCATTATGAACCCTTTTCGTAACATTGTATAATTACCATCATTTATATATGGTAAATTGATAGTTAATATAAAATAATTATATATTTAATTACATTGTATTAATTATTTAATATAATTAAACTTTGAGTTAATAGTTATCTTTCTGCTAATAAACAATGAAATGATAATGTTTATGATATTTTATCATTAGATTGGGTAATAATTACAATTGGATTACATTAATAAATTATGTATTATCAGTTTATTGCTGCACACATGACATTTTACTGTGTTCACGATTTGTTAGTGTTACCAAATGATTTGTAAACCTTTAATAAATCATTTGTAAAACATCTTTAAACATTACATTGATTGATGATCCAGAAGCCAATTATCAACCACTGAAGAAGTATTTACTATATATCTAAACATTTATATTAATTATCAAGACCATTTATTATTGATGGTTATTATAAAGTCTGTTTGTTAGCACCAGTTTTATCCTCAGTGTCTCACACTGTGCTACCCTATCCGTCCTATCATCAGTTAAATAGTTATAGACTGAAGTATGATGGGATCTGCTCTCGCTGCTCATTGCTCTTCACCATAACTGTGCTAACAGTCTTCTATTATGAATGTTTACAGCTTGTGTCAATCATTGCTCTATCATCTTCCCTGCTTAAGAAATCATTGAGCAACATTTTAATCACCAGTTGCATGTTTGTGTTGTGTAACTGACCCTGAGCTGATGGAGCGCATAACGAAAGAAGTCTCTGATAAATGTTGCATCACAGGCTGTCATATTTTTGAAAAAAAATCCATTTTATCTGTTAAATTGATTGTTAAAGAACAAGAGAATATTTTGCAGACAGAGCCATTGTCGTTGCTAGTACTCCAAATTAAGACATTTGCCCTTAATTTACAGTATAATGTGAATGCGATCAGACTGGGATAATGGTTCAGGTCGGGGCAACGTCAACCCAGGTGAATGTCTAAGTAGACCAGTGAAAGGATCAAAAGTGGACAGTTTTAAGTACCACTTTATATGCAGTTAAACACATACTAAACACATGGATTATACCCCATTACGCTGTGATGTAATATTACATGAATGTCAGTCGTAATATCCTACATGTTCATGAATTCAGGTACATTTTATTAACATAAAAATAAAAAAGTTTGGAAAATGTGTTTGGTGGATTATTTCTCTGTTGTTACAATGCTAATGGTCCTCCACCAGTGTATTCTGCTGTTGCTACTGACTCTTGTTTTAAGCTCCTGGTGCTGCCAATCAGGCTCCACAAGACCAGACTGGGCTTGACATGTTGATTTACTGGATGTAACACCATATTTGCAATTGGTGTTTCTTTTGTGTAAATTTCACTTAATGCAGATCAGTTCGTTGTACTGGATTATCCAACTCAAGCAAGCTTCAAGAGTTTTTTTTTTCTAAAATTACATTTATAAAACACAACAGCATGGTGGTAAAATTATATTTTATGTGATATTATGTTATACTTGCTGTTATGCTGTGATGTTAAGTAGCTGCTGTTAAATCTGCAGTGACCAGACACTCTCTGAGTTGCATCAGTATAACTCTTCCTGTTGTGAACAGGTAAATCGTCCAGCAGATTTGCCTTTAAATTTTCAAAATCCAACGTTGGGGCCAGCAAAGGCTGCCGACCTTCTTGGCGTCGGCCGTGCTTGTTTACGGTTATTACACTAATGCCTCCAAACTAATGTTGTAATAAATGATTGATTTTGTAATGCTGCATGCTATGCACCGTTTAGATGCAAGTTATCTTCAAAGAGCTGCAGAGGCCAGGATTTGCTATGGTCTTATTTTTTGTCACATATTTTTCACCCAAAGTCTGACAAATTGTGAAATGAGCACACCGTGGGGAGCAGAGTACGAGCAGGTACTGTCATGTGTTGGAATATCAAGTTCATTAGCCTAGAAAACTGTTAGGACTTCAGATTCCACACAGGAAGAACCGCTCTGTGGATCCTCCTGCAGTCTCAGACTGTGCAGCAGCAAAGGTCGTCACCTCTGTCAGTGCATGAGTAAATATTCTCCCCTTCATGAAACTACAAGGGAATAGTTTCCAAGGAGTGCAAGTACATCAGATGATTGCTCTCCAGTGCCAGGCCTTGGGTTTTGTCAGTCTGTGCTTTCCTCTTCATGCAATATGATATGAGAACTGCTGTGTGAGGCGCAAAGGGCTCAGAGGTTGCTCTGCAGTAACCAGCCTTCCTCTTTTTTCTTTCGTTTCCTACATGCAATTTGATGCAGAGTATGACATTGTATAGAGCCTGAGTGGCTGGCTTCAACATGCTTATCAGACTATAATAGTCAAGTCTGACAGAGCACGAGACAAAAAGGTCTTGCTTTCTTTTTCTTGCTGTCTGTCACAAGCTCAAAGGAGGCATCGCTCAAAGGACAAATTGAAAAAAGCCATAGCAATCATCATCTTCTCTAGGAATATACAGTAATATACAGAAAATATATTTTCAAACCTTCCAGGTTTACAACAAATTAGGTACCAGCTGTTTCTCTATTTGTTTGTTTCTTTCCTGTCCTGTAGATAATTTGAAATTCAATGATTGTGTTTTTGCAACTAATGCAAACCAAACAGATTTAATGTGCTTTTTTGTAATTGAGATGAAAGTTCTGAAGTAATTTTTATTCAGTGTCTGTCACATATTTCCACTCTGTGTAAAAGCGTGGCCACTTAGACAAAATTAAATCTCTTGATATCCCACATTTAGGATTCAGGGTGGGTGAAGAATTATGATGTCAATGAAATAAAAAGTGAGTACTGGTCGTGACACTATAAGCATAACACTTCATACAGTATATCATATAATAGTAGAAAGAAACAGAAATAATAGTAATGTGACAAAGTATCTCCCGGTCGTTACGTATAAATCATTTAGATATTAATAATAGGAAAAAATTCGACCTACAAGTCAAACAGCTTTTGATCAAATGTAAGACTTACAAGCTTCGTGTAAAGACAAGTAACTTTTAGCAAAGTGATTCTCTTGTGAAATAAGGACTACAATCATGTCTCCCCATAATGCCCTCCCTCAAGCACTGAATCAGCCAATAGCATGCCTGCAAAGGTCCCCTAGCTTCATGCATACCTTGTCATGACTACATGTAACACTACCCATCATTCATTATATCCAAGATTACGTCATTATATTAAAACATACAAGAACTTTTGCCGCTGTTTTCGCTGTTGCAACATTAGTGCTGTTAGCACCGTCAGCCTCCACCGTCGCCATGTTGAGAGCAGTACGGAGGCAATATAAATGCTCCCAATCCCACAGCGCCTTTTAGCAAGTATAACGTTTACCATGGTCACTATCTTAGTTTAGTGTGTGAGGAAGCTGACGTCATCAGATTTATGTGATCAAACCAAAGTATTGGACGAAGTGAAATTTTGACCTGATGATGTTACTGTATAGTTAAATAGCTAGCGATCCATAGATCATCCTTTAGCATGGCTAAATAGCTTAAAGACATTGGAGAAAGATATAGATAAATCATATGTTCATATGTTGTTTCTGTATTGAAGCTTGACGTTTAGTAGCAAGTTTATATGTTTATAACATTTTTCTTTTCTCATTTATTTGTCTCCTGGTTAATGTTAATTCACAATACGAATTACAAGAGATGATTTCATGTAATTCATATTGTGAGGTTATAGTGAAAGATCTTGGGACGTTATATCAAAATATTATCAGTTTTCTTTGTTGTGATGTGCTGGTCACTCCTAACTGCTTACGAGATCTTAGACCATACAGTTCTATTTCTGCTTATTTGAGGTAATAAAAGCAAAATTGCATACTTTTTAGGATTTTACCCTGAGTGGCCTCATACAGTTCATACTGGCCCTGGTTAGTACTGGCACAAAGGTACTTGTATTTTATAAATGCATGAGAAGTGGTGACCAACCTTCACACTGCTCCAATTGTTTGGAAATAACTAAATAGAGACTTACTCATGCAGAAAAGCACAAACCCTTGAATTTAAAATGTGCTCCAGGTGTCAGCTGAATAAAAGCCTGAATTGTATCGCTGTTTTTTTCTCAAAGTTAGTACTTTAAACAAACCGAATGGTATCGGTCACTGTCACCCACTCCCACTGACTGCTGCTGTGCAATTTGACTTCTGCTTATCACGGGTATTAAAATCAACAGCACTGTTTCATAACCATGCAGCGCTGTTTGTGTGTATGTGTGTGTGTGTGTGTGTGTGTGAGAGAGAGAGAGAGAGAGGGACAGAGAGAGACAGAGAGAGAGAGAAACAGCTGTTTTTAGCAGGTGACAACAACACCGGAGGGGCAAATTATTCAGTTTTATTTCCTGGGAGATAAATGTAAAATCAAAAATTTTAAATAAAAATGCTGTTGCAGTGTACTTATTTTGTTATTTTCAGTAAAATTTCTGACACTCTGGATCCCAGAAAAAAATTGACTTTCAGAGACTTTGATTGGTTGGCGGAGGCATACAAACATGAGGTGGTAATTTTAGCTTTTATAATCATAACATTCAATATATGGTCTGCAAACGATTAGTTTCTTACTCACCACATTCTCCTTCGTGGTGACTGAGAGACAATGGCTACATTACTGCACCTGTCAATACATCTTCACCAGCTGTCTGTCTGTCTGTCATTCCCTCTTACTGTGAAATATTAGGTCCCAAGGGTAACATACCTGTAAATATAATAATAATATAATAATAATTTATTCTGTAGCCACATGTAGCTCATTGGCTTCTAGTGATGCCAGCAGCTGGCCGATAAAACATTTCCAAATGAAGTCAAATATCTTCACTTGTGGAGCTTGTTTCATTTTCACACACCGGAAAAGTAGACTCCGCTTGCGAGATAAGACAAATCGAGTGCTTCTCATGTTTTTATTCATCAAGTATCGAGGATTTAACTGGTCTGTTGCCCAGATTCAGCTTTTCTCTTAATACAGAGGCTTGGGGACGGCTTCATCCACTTAATATAGCCAGTAGCTTCTGATACCAATATCTTCAGAATAATTTGATGCCCTGTTTTAATCTTCCCGAGGCCCACCTTTGGGTCCTGACCCATGCTTTTTAAAAACAGCAGTACACATGCATAATAGTGTGCCTGGGGCTCAGTTGTGACCCATATACCCCCTACGAAGTCAAGCTGAGTGGGTAATTAAAGTATTTGTGTGCTTCTCAGGCACTGTGTCTGCCCACTGGGGGATGGATGTCGCTGTAATTGAGGTATTACAAATTGTTTAGTTCTAAGTAAATCCCCTGGTCAAAATTGGCAATTTAGGTTTGGTTTAAATGAAGATCTGGGTGTGGGTGGATGTGCGCATGTGTCTTTAAACCAACAACTGATGACTCAGTATGCTTGA
This sequence comes from Pterois miles, assembly GCA_947000775.1. Lineage (NCBI taxonomy): Eukaryota > Metazoa > Chordata > Actinopteri > Perciformes > Scorpaenidae > Pterois > Pterois miles. The sequence continues at coordinate 4,233,053 of CAMQGK010000485.1, read as the reverse complement.
CTTTTTGTCAGCCTTCAGACGCAGAATTGGACGACATAAAGAGGACAATGTCTACAGTGGAGTGATATGAGTTTCTGGCTTGCTTCAAAAAAACTCCTGAAATAATTCTTCCTCTGGGATTTTTATCTATTTAAAGATGTGAAAGAATATGATTAAAGAGAGCTTTAATAGGATGTGGCATGTTATTCAAATCATTTGAGAGGTTGGGGTAATATGACCATATCAAAAAGCTCAGGGCTCTTACAGAGCATTTGTGTATTCACAACTACATCTTGTGCCTTTTATCCAAACCGATAAGCAATATGTCAGGCATTTATGCAATTTAAAGGATACTTTAAATTTGGAATAAAAAATAGTCTTCAATTTAGCTTGAACACAGCGTGGCACATGTATTTGATGCTTCTTGAAGCGTTGCCCATATTTTTAAAAGCTACTTTGTATTACCATCAGTCTTCCCTGCAGGGAGCAGGCAACAGAAGGAGAATGCAATTACCCAAATGTGTATACTACACTACTGACCACAGCAGCATATGCACAAACAAGCAGCGGAAAAGGAGCTCCCCTGTGCTGTGTGTGAGCTGAATACACCACATACTGTATCTTAAAGATGCAAGTTACGGTAATATTGTTATTCAGTACTTGTAGCTGCGTTCCCAATTGTGTTACACATCTGACCCTGTGTATGAGTATAGATCCGCGGTGCTCCGGCAAATCTATCTCCCATGGTGACTTCATAACTTGACCTCAAAATGACACCCATTCTGTGCAATCCCATATCCCCAAAGGTCACATTAAACATGCTTCACTCACAGTCCTATAGCTAACTGTGGACACACATACACCACATGAACATGTATATATGCATTATAGATGTTGTATGAGGAAATGAGTATGACACTCCTGGGAGACAGGATGCAATCTCTGCACTAAAGTAGAGCTAGAACAGTGTTTTTAGACCATAGACTGTATACAAGAAGTAGACATCACTCATTGGCTTGTGGACTGCCATTTTGAAGCAATAAGTTTGATATAACGGCCGTCACCATCTTGTTTTTTGGTCATCGCCATGTTGGTTTTTGGCCGTTGCCATCTTGTTTCTTTGCAACCAGAAGTGACACGAGAGGGTGGAGCTAAGTATAAGTGAACATTAAATAAGACACTTTTAGGCGACAAAAAAGGTCAGATCATTAACTTGAAAACGCTGTGAAAGGGTTCGAAGATGAAAACACAGACAAGGAGATGGTAGCAATTTGTCATTCACAAGGTAAATCAAACCTTGCTTTATGGTCTATGTGACTCTAAACAGGACCATAATTTACTAAATGAACAACATGCTGTATTGAAGAAGTCTTGAAACTAGTGACTGAGACCATAAACTCATGTTTACAATGTTTACTGAGGTAATAAATCAAGTGAGAAGTAGGCTTCTTTTTTCAACCAGAGGAGTCGCCCCCTGCTGGCTGTTAGAGAGAAGCCAAGTCTGAGGCATTTCAGCATTGATGTAGCCCACTATTTTAGACATAGGTGAGTTAGGTGGTTACCTAGTGGTCCGGGACGTCCGGGAGGGGGGTGCGTCCCATTAACTACAAAGTAAACCCATCCACAGCAACAGTAAATACTCAGAGAAAGTGTGCTGCTTATGTTAGCATAATTAGTTTGTTAGCTACAGCTGATAAAGTCTTGTCATTTCACTAAAAAAAATGTAAAATCAGTGGCTAGAAATGAGAAGCTGCTTTTGTCTGTTTGAAATCAAGGATTATTATTCCGCGCAGGAGGTGTAACAATCTATTATTAAAATGAATATTATAATAAAAAGATCCCTTAGAGGCACTAGTGGATGTCAAAATATCCAAAAATGGCCTTGGTTGGTTGTAATGGTCACACACTGACACACACTCATGCACACAAATACCCATTTTTCACGTGGATTAGCTGCTTCACACTGAAGTAAGGTAGCAGGAGGGCAAAACAATGGCGCTCCTTTATTATTATGGTGGAAGGAGAGAGGAAAAAGAGGGACAGTGGGGGAATTATTAGAGAGCTGAAGAGAAAATGACAATAGAAATGGGGGAGAAAAGAGCAGAGAAAAATCCTGAAAATGAGATTGCAAGCAAGCAAGGAATAACAAAGACTGTGACAGGGAAAATGTGAAAGGGTGGTGGAGAGAGAAGGCAAGAACACCAGAAAGTAAAGGTTGATAATGCAGTCTCAAAAGAAGAGAGATCGTGTGTCACAGAGAAATGGTGAAAGAGCAAGCCAGATATGGACAGTGAGAGAAAGTAAGGTTGACAGTGTGAGCTGCAAAAGGTAGCAAGATATTGAGGCAAAGGGAGGGAGAACAGTATTTTAATAAGTAGAACACGACACAGAGGTGGAGGACTCAAGTCACTCAAGTCAGCGACTTGACTCGATTCAGACTCAAGTCATAAATTTGAGGACTTGAGATGTGCTTGACTAACACTGATAATAGACTCAACTTGACTCCATGACATGAGACAGATGGCTTGAAAGGACTTGATTTTTGTCTAAATTATTAAATATTTGCATTTTTCTAGATATCAAGAAGTTACGTTTTGTTTCTGAAATATGATTTGGTGATTTCTAGAAACCTGGCAAGGATGCAGCAGACCAGCAGAAGCCAACGCATGAGGCAGCTATCAGAGATGGGATGAGTTCAAAAATAATAAAGTTTGGATTCAAGGACTATAACGTCGATCACGGTAATAGAAGAAAACAGTAATATGCAAAGTCTGCGGCTCAAAAATCTGTGACACGACTACCACAACATCTGACTTACACAGACATTTATCATGTTTCACTCTACTTTGTTTGCGTGAGGTCGAGAGCAGCACTCTGCGGTGTCTATAGAGAGTGATGTCGCTCTGTCGAGACATGATTACACACAGACACAACAGATCCGCTGGTTGCATTTAGTGCAGTTTTGAACCACAGAACCCTCCGTTCTTTGGTGCACACCAAACATGTTTTTGATTAATTATTCTACACATTCCTTCTGTGCATCAACAGGTATTTTGCTCCACTTATAACTCCCTCAAAAACCGTCTGTTTCATCTTTCACGTGGACGATGTCTCCTTCCTGACCAAAACTGCGTTTGAGATCCACAAAGTTAATTATAATAGCCTGAGAAAAAAACAGTTGAAAATAGTGTATGTAGGCCCAGACAACAATACATTTCCTCTGAGGGAAACTCTATACAGGACTCCCAGACTGCCAGTGCATCATGATTAAAGAGGGAGAAAGTAGTGAATGTGATAAATCATGATTGTTACAGCCTCTAATGCACCCACCGCTATAATAATGCCTTCTTTCTGATTCCACTCCATGCTCTAATGCACCACAGGTGTGCCAAATTACCCATCCTGATGAAGACGCCTATGGTGCATACATATTAGCATGTGCCTGTATGTGTGTGAACATGTGTGCATGAATGTGTGTATGAATAAAGAAAATAAAGTTTGTAGTTCTAAAATAATTAAAGGGTTTTCCAGCTGCACATACTCTTTGACAAGGTCCTTTAACTTCAATAAGAAGAATTTAAATGCGCTAACAGTGATTACTGATTCAATTTAGGAATTTCGATTAGTTCGGATCGTCTCAACAGCAGTTGCCAGTTACAGAGGTCATGTTTATAATCTATTATTACTGGACAAGGTTTGTTATTTTAAAATATTTGTTTCATCTGAGGTGAGTTTACATCTTACAAATGAGAAATCTGAAGGAAAACAACAGATTCATTTTGGAAATAATCAATAGTTGCAGGCCTATTTAGGAATGTTCAATCTAAAAGTTCAATGTCAGAGAAAACGTAACAGTCATATTCAGAATAATTTTGCCTTCTGAGAGTTTCTCCTGTACTAAAAACTAATTTCCAATATTTGACATATAAATAAGCATAAGCTTCTTTTTAACCAAAAGACAATAAAATAGTGTCCAAACAGTGGTTTTGGTCTACCAGACAAAAACCAAAACTCAATATTTCTGGCTAAAAGTAAAGTTTGAAAGAGGCCACTCACACTGGTCTGTAAAGAGCCACATACTGTGATTTAAACTGAAGATATGTGCGTGGGATTAGTGGACTAATTGCAACCACAAATGGCACTATTTTAGTTTAGTTTTCATCAATGTTGAAAATAAAATTAAACTTTTAATGACCACTGCCTTTTAACTGATTTTAATTTGGAAATTGGGGTAGATCATCAGAGTTTCATGTGACTTGACTTGCGTGACTTGACTTGCGTGACTTACAGGGATTCAACTTGACCTGCTTGATTCTCACTATATTAACCTGGGACTTGCTTGAGACTTGTAGGTTAAGACTTGAGAATTGCTTGTGACCTGTACATGTGACTTACCTTCACCTCTGTTGTGAGATAATAAAAAAGGAAACACAAAAGCAAAGAGACGATGAGAGAGAGCAAACTTAAAAGGTAGCACATGCAGAGTTAACACTAATGAGAAATAGTACTGCATGCAAGGACTGCACTGTAAAATCTGAATCTACTGAATGTGATCAACTAGTAGCTACAGACTTTTTTTTTGCCCAGTAACTTTATTGTCCTGTTCATTATCAGGTAAATCAGTAGTTATTCATTCAGTTTTAAGTATGATTTTAACTCGTTTTATGTCAAATTCTTGAATCATTCTTTCGTTATCTGTAACTGCTTATCGAGCTGATCCCAGCTGACACTGAGAGAAGGCGCTGGACAGGTCATCAGACTATCACAGGGCTGTCACATAGCGCTCACATTCACACCTTTAGAGTTATCAATTAACCTGCATGTCTCCTCTGTGGGAGGAAACCGGAGAACCTGGAGAAAACCCACGCTGACACGGGGAGAACACGTAAACTCCACACAGACAAGCCACAGTTCGAACCTGCGACCTCTTCCTGTGAGGCGACGGTGATAACCACCGCGCCACCATGTTGCACATTCATTTTTACCATAATATGTGTCTTTGATGAAACAATTGGGGCAGATTGCAGTAGCATAACAATTTGTACCGATTCGATCTTAATAAAGCTAGCTCTTAACAAGCAAGTCAACGTTCATTGATGCTAATAATGTAATGATGCTGGTAGCAAAATGTTAATTCTCTCTTTTTGCATAGCGTAGCACAATCTTTAATGAAGAAGATATCTTGAATATTGGAGTCAAAACTCAGGTATGGTTGATCTTTTTGGCCAAATCTCTATACAGAAATTCACAGTATTCAAATGTGTCTTACAGTGTTGTCATGATATGAAGGAATATGGTATTTCATGTTGTTTTACTATAAGTAACTAGGGTATTTATTAGGGTTGAGTGATATTGAAATTCCCCAACTAATGAAAAACAATATAATATAAATATATAATATTAAAAAAATAGCTGAAGAGAGTCTGAGGATGCCTGTTTTGCAACACCCATAAGCGGCCACAAATTGGCGCTATTTTACATAAGGGCATGCTGAGATCAATAAAACAGATGAATCAATTGGTGGGTTATTTTTTATTAAATAATGTGATTGTCAACATTGATATCTGCCCTTTTCACACCTGGACTGACAGTGTTGTAGATGGGAATGGCTCTCTCAGGTCTCTCTAACATACTTGCTAACGTTATGGGCCGCCTGGCGTGTGGAAACGAATACTCCTCTTCTGTCTCTCTCTCTCACACTGACACTTGCTAGTGTTAAGCACACAACCCACACACTGACTTAATCCTTCAAAATACATAAATCCCTTATGACTAGTCCCGTTGTTACACCGGAATCCATGACCACTGAAATTTGTGACCGCAGAAAGCCGGCAACACATTTCAGCATTGCTGATAGCTGTCGTCAGAAAATGTGACCCCACTGTACCTCTGAGGACTAAAAGAAAAGAAGAAGACAGGTAACGTGGATTCATATGTGAAGCTTGGTAAGAAATATCAGCGATCCAGTGTATTCTACTACTAGTATGGATAGAAACCATTCCTTTTACAATGTACCTGGTAACTGCCCTCGTACAGTCTCACAAGCCAAGTATTTATACCCTCCACCTTCACTCAGCTGTGAGTGTGACTACAAACAGAGTGGGAGGGTGTGGGGAATCAGGCCACACTGTTGTGTAGATGAACTGATGGCTGACAGGTGTGCAGACAGGAGCAGGTGAGTTGAATGGTGTAATCAGGAGGGAGGTGGAAGACACACATACACACACACACACACACACACACACACACACACACACACACACAGACTGACAGGGAAAAGGCAGACAGGGGAGATGGAAGAAAAACATGAGGGGTAATAACTAATGATGCAGCTGTGGCTATGACCGTCACAGGAAAACACTAAACTTGTTTGAACTGGACTGTTACTGCAGTGTTTTGAATTCAGGCTCTGGGTGGATTTGGAGTCCAGTGCCAAAGTCTGGGGATGCACAGATACCAGTTATCAGACCAGTACTGACTAAAATAGCTGGATAGGGTATCAATGACAACAGGGCCTACCTATCCAACTCAATTGTACTGTATATTTATATGCTATAAACATTATATAATGTAATTTTAATTCCTGTTTAAATTTTGACCAGTTTGTTGGTGCATTAAAACAGCTCCTGTTAATTTTGAAGATTTTTCACCAAGTTGTTGGTGCACGATTTATTATTTTAATAATGACTAATAGGTCAATGAATTATTTATATCTGTGTATTTATTTATTCAGAAAGTGGTGTTTAAATCAAATCTGATGTTGCCTTCCACATAACAGAATGATCCCAATCACTTCCACACAGTGAGGCATAAAACTTATTAATTAAAAACTGGTATCAGATCGGTACTCCCTATCGGCTAATACCCAAAGCTCAGCTATCAATATCTGTTTCGTGCCTGAAAAAATGGATTGTTGCATTCCTCATACTGTACAATATTCGTTGACTGGTTATTGACAATTTGCTTAAAAAATGTATAGTGGTAAATGTACTAAAACTTAGAAAGACCAGGTATAAAGATGTGTTAAAGACTTTTAAAAGAACTCACTCTGTAGAAATTATCATGCAGCCCTTTATAAGTCATTGGTGTGGGACCTACTTGTGCAGATTAGGTTGATTGAAAATGAAAATATGGCATAAACATTACATTTAGAAGTCAAGTTTAGTTTAGTTACAGATGGTGATTGGACACACTGAACATAATCAAGATCTTGAAGTTGATATGAATAAGTCATGTTGGTTTAAAGAGGACCCATTTTGCTGATTTCCAGGTACATATTTTTGGGTTTTGACATGCTGTAAAGCTGTAGTTGGTAGAATTGGAGCAAATATGATTAAAAAAAAACAATTTTTATTAAACGGTCTCTACATCCTGATAATAGTGCATGAGACAGGTAATCTGAAAAATGTACCTCTCTGTCCTCCGCTGCTCCTAATAGACCAGAAGTTTATTAATTTATCATTACTTATATATTTGTCCATTTACTTTTTTTTCTTTTAACTAGGATTATTTTATTTGTATATTTATATATACTTGTATGGTTTTAGTTGTGTGCCCTCTTCAGATGGCTTGGATATCTATATGTCCAAACATGTTTGTGCAGAGGATTGTCAGAGTTGTATTAACAGCGTTTCTCTCAGTTTCAACATCTGTTAAGATTTGAAAAATCTTTTAGTGCCCTAACAGACTTTTTTCCCAGGGCATGTATTGCATAGTTCGCTGTTGCATGAAATTTCAGCCAGCTGTGTGTTCAGACTGCAGCGGACAGAACTTTCCTCAAGCACGGTAATACGAATCCTGATTTCATGGTTTCAGCAAATGGTTTTGCATGTATTTATGAAATCCTCCTCGCAGTGAAGCAGTAGTTCTCACTGCTCTCTGAAGTGATCCTATCCTCAGTGTGAACACTAGGTGGAAAGCTTTCTATGTGGTTTCTGTGTTACATCATGTGAGGAGGCAGCGTGAATGAAGCAGTGGGATGCTGGAGGAGACGGGCTTTATTGCGTCGGGTGAAGGGATGGGAGGGTAAGGTAATGATTATTTGATATTCCCTCTCTGGCTCTTTCTCACACACTAACACACACTTAAGCATGCCGTGTCCCTTTTCCATCTTTCCAGTCGCTATCATTTCTCTCCGTGGGGATCTCGTTGTCAATTCCTCCCAAGACTCATAATTGCTTTGCTGGCCTCTCCATGTAATGGCCCCATACTGAGTAATTCTGAGCATGGGGCCATGCTCTGCCTATGACTAAAGATTACTTTATTGATCCCCCCCCACCTCCCCCGTCCTTCTCTCTGTCTCCCGGTTTCATTTCGCCACTCTTTCATACCTAGTAGTAATTTCCTCATAGTTGTCCTCTGCTGTTTCCTACCACTGGGTTCACATGACCCCATGCGGAGCAAAGCGGGGCCCCCTTGGGGTAATTCGTTCCCGCCCTGCGGTCGATGCTTGGCTTTTTCTTCAGCATGGCTCACTCAGCCCGCACCCCCTTTTGTGGAGCAGCACCACAGTATTACTGCAGAATAGGTGACGAAGCGGATAACAAAAAGGTTGAGATAATAAGATAACACGTTTGCTTGGATGTAGAAGCCCATCACAGCACTTAAGACTGAAAAGAAGCAAAGAGGAAAGAGTGATGTGCTACGCTTTTCATGAGCTATGGCTGGATCGACAGCTAGATTGCGGTGGAGCCGAGGACCCTTAACGACGGGGGTCAGTGTTGAGATCGTAGGTAGCTTTTAGATGCGCTGCCCACTCCTGCTTTCCACACAGAAACCACCGGACGCTGCCTTGTTCAGAAACCCATTTCACAGTCAGTTTAACAGCTCACTCCACCAGCAAATATTCATCCGCTTGTTCCTTCACACCACAATCTCTTCGGAGGAAATTGGAAACTGAGATTCTCTGGGAATGAAGTTCATATTTCTTTTGTTTATTGTACGGAGAGACAGAAGGAAAAGTCATAAAAATGACAATATCATGTTCTCGGAGTGAGTGCGCGTGGAACAATATCTGTTTTCTGTTCTGGGCCAGCAGTAATCCAACAGGCGATTCTTTCATTTTCTGTTTTACTGCGGTGCCATAAACAGCACAGTATATTACATGCAATGCTGAACAGAGAGCTACAAATGACACAAGTTATGAATCTGAAAATGTGAAAACCAAAAAGAGGATCCTCACAGGGGTAATAATATACATGCAGACAGCTTATGTGAGAAACCGGAGTCAACCGGTGCAGTTAACTATAATAAAAAGGAAATTTATCAAAATGAAAGAAGGTTATGGCGGCTGATATACGCAAGTGTTTCATTCATTTGGACTGTGGGCCATTTGTAACTGACTTGTGCGGTGACTTATACAGTTCTAACTTTAGATTCATCAAATATGAACTGAAGGTGGTCGTTAAGCACAAGTTTTTCCTGCCCCTTTTTGTCTAGGAATAAAATAAATCTATATCTCAAATAAAAATCTCACATCCTCATTTTATGGTACTGTGTGGGCTGACTTCTAACTTACTATCTTTTCATTATTTTCTCTATAAAATCTAGACTTTATAGGATGGATGCTTTATGTTTCTATCGACACGAAGGGGTTGGACTGCCTTGGTTTAATTTCCGAGTCATTAAAAGAGACAAGCAAAAGTTATTTCTAATCTAGTTTTTAATGCTGTTGTGTGCTGTAAGATGAAATCGAGATCAAGTCTAAAGTTTTGCATACACAACCAGGCAGGTGTGTCTGCAATGACCACAGCTGTAATGTTTCATTGAATGAACGCAACCCCACATCTAGACTGCAAGTGTATGAAACATGTTTTTCACTCACACATCTCACACAACAGATTGTAGGAGTCTGGAAAAATCAATTCACAAGCATTGTGGCTTATTGTTTTATTATTTTGAAACTGTTTTTTAATGCAAGAATAGATATATTTGCTTTATTTGAGTCTATGCGGAGGTAAAAGGAAGTTACCACTTATATTGTTGTAGTCTGAGTAACAAGCTGCAGCGAGCCAAAATAAGAAAGTAGAAAACGGCATCCACGTGGATACGATCTACGCCCTCATTTTAATTCCATAGTGGAAAACACTACACATACAGTAAAGTAAGGAAACACTGGGTTTCACACATATCAGGAAAAGCAGAGCTAAAACGTTATTATATTGCAGTAACATGCAATCAAGCCAGCCGTCACTGTCATCTCTGTCGTCAAATCAGCCGACGCTACAACTGTAGAGCATCCATATACTAACATTTATGTTAAATACATTCAAACGGCCTTGATGGAGCTGACCATGGATGGATAAAGAGAACGGAGCTGATGGGAGAGTTAGACATGGACTTAATGAAGTTAGAGAAAGTAGACACATGTGACTACATTTGATTTTAAAAATAAGATGTCAACAAATGGAACTGTTAATATACAATTCATAAATGAAAATAAGACTGATTAGATTATATTCATCATAGGTATAAATCATTACATGTCCCTTGTTAATTAACAAGAAGATACCACTAATTTCTGAGGGAAATGTCTTTTCTTTGATTTTTGGGTTGCTGGAAAAAAAATCCAATACATGATTCCTAACAATAACTGATTTACAATATTTGACTTCAGGACATCTCTGCCTACACAAGCCAGATTCCATTAAACTTTTTCCCATGGTCTAGTGTTAAAAAAAGAATAATAAAAAACAATCTGCATCCATGTATCGTGATAGTATTGATCTGATGATCGGTGTATCGTCCCAGCTCTAACAGATGCTCTCGTCGTAACCTATGCAAATGTCTTAGCTCCGTCTCACTGGCAATGAGGCTTCGAGTCTATTATTTCGACAATATGCTTGTAAACGTGAGGTTGATTCAAGCGGCAGTTTGCATGTTCAAGCCTTTTTTTCACTCAACAGAAGGGAGCAGCCTAACTGCCAAACTGAAAGCTGCGATCAGCAACGAGCGACGTCACTTCAGCTGGTTCAGTTCTGAGGCGTGAGACCAATTACACTTGTTTCAGAAGAAGAAGATAGAAGAAGATATTCCTTTCTTAGTCCCACAGTGGGGAAATTCAGTCAAATTCATTCAATTTCATTACATTGTATGCAGCCTTTCAGTAATTGCATGCTCAAAGTCCCACCAGTCATTTCTTGGCATTCAGGGGACATGTATGAACAGTGTAATTTAAAATATTCAGCATGTTTGGTGATGTTTGGAAAAACTCACAGATTTTTGGTCAAATTTGCGGCAGGACCATGCACATGTTTGGAAATGATGGAATCCACTTTTGATTTGTGTTATGTTGCATCCATTTTTTTTGCATTTGTAGCACCTCCTTGTACTCTTTAGGACATATCTTACATATTTTGCAAAGATTGGCCCCACAGACATTGACTTTAGTCTATTTATCTGCTGAGCCACACCCTTTTAGAGTTCATTGGTAAATCTCTTCAAAACGCAAAGAGATACGAACAAGTTTATGCAACTTTTCATAAGCTTGGTCCAATGTCAAAGACAAAAATCTAAATTGCAGAAAATCTTGAAAGGCTTCAGTGGTTCTTGAGGCTTTTTGTAGAGCACATGGAGCTGGACAGGTGTGTCCAATTTCAAGTCAATCAGACTCACGGTGTGAGGGGCATGGCCTTTAAAATAACTGGCCGCAGAGCAGCGCCTGAGCAGCAGCGCTGCACTCAGCTGTGTGTATAGTTCTGGTAGCTTTTAGCTGATAGCCAAACATACCGTCCAACAATAAAACTGAGTAAACTGATCCCCCCCCGCACTGTGTCTCACACCGGGGGCCTGTTAAGAGTAGTGAGTGTGGAGTCAGCAGTAAATCAATGAAAGTATCAAACAGGCAATAAAAGGTGTTTCAAAAAAGTGAGTCACTGCAACGTGATGGACTAGGTTCTGGCCCCTTTCACAGTATAAGTGGGTATGGATGGATGATAGATAGATGCAATAAAACATAATAAGAACAGTGGCATTGACATTTTCTGTATTGTATCAGTAAATGCAAAGAAGGTGCTCAAGTAGCCAACTGGTGAAACAGAGGAGAAAATAAGGGCACTCACCCAATGGAAAACACATTAGCATTAAAACTCAACATGGGATTCATTTATCCAGGGTAAAGTCTGTGTGCTGCACTTACATGGCATACTCCTGGCTGCAGTATGCATCCAGCAAACCCTTGTTAACATCAAGCTGTCTGTGTTCTGCTCACCTGAAAGCTGTGCTGACACCTGCTGCTGCTGCTGCTGCTGTCCACCACAATATCCACCTGTAGGCTGTGAGTCTACGTTATTATCATCACTCCCTACCTAGTCTACATTCACATCAAAATCTTTCCATGTAGCTGTCTGTGTTACATCCTGGATTCCGGTCCAGTTGTTCCCAAGTGTTTTCCTACTGTTTCCCCTGCCCTGCCATATGCTTGTCTGTGCAGGTAGACGTGGTTACCTGTTCCCACCATGGGTCAGTGGCAGCTGCAACTAATTAACCTGATTCAACCCAGCAGTACATATACCCGGTCCTACCTCCCACTCAGCACCAGATCGTTCCGTCACCATTCTCGGTACCTTCGTTGAGGCGTTGCAATTCTTGAATGTTTTTTCTCCCATAGAGAGTTTTTTAATTTGCTTTTTCCCCTCTGTGCTCAGTCCCGCTGCCTGCCTGCCACCCCAGTTCCCTTCCTGCAACCCGCCTACCTGCTTTCGTCTTCAGCCAGTACCATCACCGCTCCAGTACCTGCCACCCGTTCACCTGTCCTAATCTTTCATCAGCGGACCACACTGGAGAGGACCAGTTTCACCTCCGGCATTCCCCTACCCGAAGCCGGAAAGCCATTTATCCGTAACCAACGCAGGCACATTTCATTTTACCATTATTTGTTAATAAAGCCTTTTTACTTTTGAACTACACTCTGTCTTCATGTTTTGCTTTTGGGTCCACCAGTTTGTGCCATAATATCAGACTGAAAAACAATGGTGAAGTTCAAAAGGATATTTTGAAGATAAATACATTTTGACTGAATGGGCCAACAGTATTTTTTGAAACCACTTGCATTGGCTCATTTAAAGGGGACATATTATGCCAATTTTTCAGGTTCATATGTGAATATTGGTATATTGGGTTATTTTTCTGTCTGTCTGACATGTATTTACCCCCTCTCTGAAACGCTCCGTTTTAGTGCCTGTCTCTTTAAGACTCCCTCGTTAAAAAATCCCAGTCTGCTCTGATTGGGTTGCAAGAAAATATGGAGCACCTTTGCCAAAGTAGTTCTCAAGCTGTGGCCGGTATCTTCTAACAGAGAGGCAAAAACCCACAACTCCCAGTGGATCCCATGGGACCTTATTTGGGAATAAATATGAATGGTAGTTAAAGGTGAGAGACAACATTTTTGATCCTATTTGAATTGGACCATAACTCACCCATATGCTTGTCAAAAGATAATTTTCAAGACAGGTTTGTGCTCGTATCATTTAGTTTTTTGTGAAATCACTCAGTGAACTTCATCTGTCGTTTCCCACAATATATGACACCAATACTAAGCAGCAGAGAAAGAATTAGAGATCTGATGCTGGTGTGAGTACATCCCAGTAGAAACACACAGGCATCGTCACTTCACAGAGACAGACGTCCCCACACGACTTTTAGGTGTGTGTCGTGTTTCCACAATATGTCCTCTTTAATTATTATACCACATTGTTGAGACTGTCCTCCCTCCAAAAAACAACCCCAACATGTGATAAACCTGTATGTGTGTGTGTGTGTGTGTGTGTGTTGTGAATATGCTAGACACTAGAGGTCACAGTGTTGTCTGAATATGATTCAGATGGATTTCATTTTCACCCAACATGTACATTTGTCCACACTGGATGTGATCACACTTCACCAACACTTCACATACCCACCACTTCACCTTCTCCCGCAATGATAGAAACGTGGGTGGGGGTTATCTGTCAAGCTGTTATGTATTTTCTGTACTTTTGAAAGTGGCAAAATAAGTCTCAGTCTCAGACAGTTTGTAGTGTGCAGACAACGTAGGAGAGGGAAACTGCTGTCATCTCAGCTGAGGACGCTGCAAGGATGTCTTAACTTTTTTAAGACAAGTGAGCTCCAGCTATGTAATTATTATGTGTACTTTAAGTATTTCCATTTTCTGCTACTTTATACTGTATCTATTATACATAACGTGTTAATGAAGTGTTAACACAGATTCGTTTTGACATCATATAAAACTAGAAAACCGAAGGAATCCACTGGCACCATCCATGTCATACTAGCTTGTCGCTAAGGAGGTTAAATAATGCTCCAAAATTACGCTTCATATTGGTGAGGAAAAACGGTCATGTCCATATTCAAAGGGGTCACTTGACCTCTGACCTCCTGATATGTGAATGTAAATGGGTTCTCTGGGTCCCCACCAGTCTCCCCTTTACAGACATGATCCACTTTATGATGATCACATGCAGTTTGGATCAAGTCATAGTCAAGTCAGCACACTTAGGCTTAGGCTTGAGTTTGCTATGTTGTGATATTTTTTTGCTAAATGCAGTACCTGTGAGGGTTTCTGGACAATATTTGTCATTGTTTGTGTTGTAAATTGATTTCCAATAATAAATATATACATACATTTGCATAAAGCAGCATATTTACCCACTCCCATGTTGGTAAGAATATTAAATTCTTGACAAATCTCCCCTTGAACTACAGGTTAAATGAATAAGAAAAAGGATTAATTTTGGATTAATCGTGATTAACTGTTTACAATCATGCAATTAATCATGACTAAATATTTTAACTAACACAGCCCTAATTCTAAACTGATATGCAGATTTTGATGTTAAGAGAAAACACTGATTCAGCCGAATATGTAGATAATGCAATTGATTAGAAAACAGACAGACTCAACATGATCTTGTCCTGCAACTTGCTGCTACTGCTGCCCATGAGCAACAGCAAGCTGGGGAGATTGATTTCATATGTTCTTCATCCAAACAGCCCCCAATGTTCCCTACAGGAAAATGCAGTCAGCATGCCCTACCCTGAAAAGACAGATCACCAGACAGTATCTCACTGAGGGCAGCTTGCTCCAGCTGACAGTACTTTCCCCCTCAGGAGGCTGCACCACAAGAGTAGCCAGCTCTGTTACGTCTGTCTGTAACAATCTTAGTTGTCAGCTTTAATGTCCAGTTATTGAGGATTACAATCCATCTCTGATATAAAATCCTCCTGTACTCCCAGCAAGGAGACGTCTGCTCTTTTCTCCTCAAAGCATGTTTTCCAAAGATGTTTCCTTCTCATATAATCACTGTTACATAGTAAAGACTGCTAATGTACAGAATCCCTGAGTGGGTGGAGGACGACAACTAGCCAGAAGGAGCTGTTGCTGGACTCAGTTGGAAGCTAATTTTCTGGAAGTAGACTGCAGCCTGAGTACATATTGAACTTGAGGATAAATTGGTATAAAAGGATTATTTGAACTGTTTTAATATTGGCTTGCTAAAAGAGTGGACTCACTGGAAAACAAACACAGGTATGGTGGTGTATACTAGTGATCATGAGCACCCTGAACACGACACCTGCAGAACAGCTTTCTTTTCACTTTATTCATGATGACTTATTGTCCTCTGTGTTGTGTTTACAGGTATTGCAACCCTATTTAGTAAATGTTAGAAAAATACATTCATAATCTAAAATGTGAGCCATTTTTATTCATATTAATCACGATCAATGAAATGAGTGCATAGCCTTCTGTACTTGTATAGCTCTGATCTGAACTTACAAAGACTTCCTATGCAGACAAGATATATAATCTCACCAGCATAGTCTAGATCTAACCCTTAACATCTGGATGGGCCTGAGAGGCATCCAGGAGGCATCCTGATCAGATGCCTGAACCACCTCAGCTGGCCCCTTTTGATGCTAAGGAGCACCACCTCTGGTCGGGGCTCCCTCCGGATATCTGAGCTCCTCAGCCTCTAACGCTGAGCCCAGCCACCCTACCTAGGAAATTCATTTCGGACGCTTGCATCCGCAGTCTCATTCTTTCGGCCCCTACCCAAAGCTCATGACCATGGGTGACGGTTGGAAAGTAGATGGACTGGTAAATCGAAAGCTTTGCCTTCTGGCTCAGCTCCTTCTTCACTGCATGCAATGGTCTGGTACAGTGCTTGAATAATTGCTGACGCTGCACCGAACTGCTTGTCCATCTCCCGTTTCATTTTACACTCACTTGTGATCAAGACCCCAAGAAACAAACTCTCTGGTCTCAGACTTGGAGGTACTGACTCTCACCCTGACCGCCCCACACTCAGCTGCTGACCGCCCCAGAAGGTCACAGGCTGATGAAGCCAACAAAAACACAATACTTTATGGTGAAATTCATGCAAAGTGAATGACATTCCCATCTGAGATGGAATTTTTCATCTATTATTCCTCTTGCCTCAGTTGGGGGATCACAGCGTCCCTCGTGTTGACATCACTGGGTTATATTTCTGTCTGGGGCCACCACTGTTGTCTGTAAAGCTGTGTCTGCAGTAGGGGGTGAAGCCAGTCGCTGAGGCAGCCAAGGTCAGATGTGGGGACCTGACAATTCTCCTTGATCAAGCGTCAATAACCCTTCTGTTAGACATCAGCAGCTCCTGGGCCTCCTCCCTCCTGCTGAATGAGTTAACCTGAGTATCAGAAATTCCACAACCCCATTAGCCACAGGTGTTTAGTGTTAATTAGCATGTTAGACTGTTGCTATTAGCACCGTGGAATCTCATAGGGAGGAGCTAAGCATTGATAAACTGATTAACAAAGCTGTGTGAGTTGTTTATTTACTACCAGAGCCACATGACTCTAATAGTATGATTTTATGTTTGCAACAGCTTTTAATATGTCCTTGACACAGAGTGAGTTAGCTTGTTTGCATGAGCTCATATGAACCTACACTGAATCAGTGGGGCTGCAATACGTTGCTGGTTGGCTGAGAATTTGACTCCTCGTTTCTCACCTGACTTAGATCTGTGGGATAATAAATTCTGAATTGTCTCCCCAAACGGTAGATCCATATGGTTCTCCTGATCTTAGGCAGTTTAATCAATATCTGTAAGCACTTGCAAGCCTCTTCCAAAGACAGAAATTAGAGATCCAAAAATCTCTTGGTAACGGCACCAGTAAACAAACCCTGGAGCTGCTTCACTGGCAATTAATGGGGGGCAGACTTTGTGGAAGAATCTAGCCTTGTTTTTTTTTTTTTTTTAAGTTCTAATCTGTAGAAGAAAGTAAAAAAAAAAAGAACATAAATTGATCCAGATCAAACCAGTAAGCTGCATGTATAAAGCAGTATCTGAGCTACACAGCCTTCTAGTTCTGGTTATTATTATAAAAATAACTTTTTACCATCTTTTCTTTGTCACTATGTCCTGATGTTAGTACATGAAACAGATAAACTGTGAAATCCGGTTCCTCTGAGTGCTCCTAGTGGCTTTTGCAAGATTCCACCATGTCAACAACCAATCAGAGATGATGAGTCTCTAACGCAGCTGTCAATCACCACTTTTGAATTATGATCAAATGGGGCAGTGCTTATCAAATATGAATCGATAATCTGTTAACTAGCCATAAAATGCTATGGCTGCATTTTAGCCATAAAATGTTTTCAGAAACATCTTGTAGTGTTCCCCAGCCGCCATGTTGAAAACAGTCAAGCACCGCCTACCATCCGGAGAAAGATTTCTCATTTTACAGCTACACACTACACTTCTGAATTATTTGAGGTGAGAAATAGACATTACAGTAACACAATATTGCTTCATATTTGATCAGCACTGCCTAGTTTGACCGTTTGATAGCAATCCACAGGCACTGATTGACAGCTGCGTTAGAGACTCCTCAGCTCTGATTGGTTGTTTTTCCTCTGTCTGTTTTTCTTCGGGAATCTTGTAAATACCATCAGCAGCACTAGTAGAAGGCAGAAGAACCCGTTTTTCTCCTGATTTACAGTCTACTGTCATGATATAGTGATGGTTTGAGCAAATATGACTATTTTTCTAAAAGTTGCCGACTGCGGCTTCAAGTGATTGTTCATAAGAAAGATGTAGGCAGGTACGTTTCTGTTTGCTTCTTATTTTCCAGCTAATGACTGTAGAAACAGAACAAGTCCTTTTGGTTATGTCAGAGTTAAACCATATTAAAGCAATGAACCTTTGTCTCACGCTGAGCTCTCACCTTGAAACTGATTGCAGAGAAGAATTTTAGAATATCAAAGTGTAACTATCCCCAGGAGAACACATTAAAAGTCTATACCTGCTGTGATTTTCTTCACTGTCCATTTTAAGTATTGGACATTATGAAAAGTCACAATAAGAGGTTTTTACTGAAGCATTTCATTTCTATCTCCAGGCTATGAATGGGTAATTACAGACACCACATGCAGGGCAACACACACACACAGGTTTCTATCACTTTCGAGGACACAACATCTCCTGGAGACTTACCATAACCATAACTGCTACTTGCCTAATCCTAAGCCTTACCATAACTTTAACCTAAACCTAACCTTACCTTTAACCATGCCTGCTCCCTAAGATGTAATGATATACGTTATGGGGATGTGCATTTTATCCCCAAAAGGAAAACTGCGTCCCCACAATGTGTAAACAGATTTACCGTATGTCCCCATGTTAAGGTCATTTCATATTTTTCTTGCAAGCCAATTAGAGCAGACTGGGCTTTTTCAGGAGGGAGTCTTAAAGAGACAGGCACTAAAACCAAGTGTTTCAGACATTTAATCCAGGTTAATCCAGGTATATTCAGACAGACTGTATGAGAAAAATAATGGTAAAAATACATCCAGAAAGCCTAGAAAATATAACTAAATAAATATACAATCAATAAAGTACATCAGGGAAAACAACTGAATCCTTACATTTTGGAAGCTAAGTGGTGAATGATGGGCATTTTTGCTTAAGAAATACAAGTATGAGCCTGAAAATGAGCTTGATATGTCTCCTTTAAAACACATTTTATTGTAATTAAGTTTAGGAGCAGTGAATCGTCTTTGAATTAGTAAAGATGATTGGTGGAAATGGATGAATGCCTAGTGGAATACACTTATACACAGTTGGTGCCCTGAAAAGAATTAATTTGGCAAAACAATCACTATTTTATAACCTCGTCTTTATTGCAGTAACAACAGAAATATTACATTTTACTTCTTGTCGGTTATTCATTTTGTAAAAGCAGTGAATTTATTCAACCACCTTCAATGTTATGTATCCATTGTGTGGTGTCAGTTTCTGTTTGTGTGGCTGTTTTCTTCATTTCGTCTGTCATGGTTGATATCACTGATGATGTTTTCCCTCCACCCCTCTAATTCCAAACAAACTGCTGTTCCTGCCATAAGATCATCTCTGTGCAGCGGAGGATTTGTGTCACCGAAGAACTCAGTTTGTTCAAACAGAATATATAAAAGCTCCTTCCACTGCAGAGGCCCAGGTCTAATTCCCTCAGCTCCTGGTAGCACTGCTTTCACAATGCCGGTTGATCGAGACAGCTGCAGTGAGGTAGGTATGGAGGGGAAACGCTTCACCAAGATGAGATTTGTGCGTAACATTGTCAAAAAAAAAAACAGTCCACTTACAGTCCATATGATGTGATATATCATTTAAATATCTGTAGTGTGTCTCATGTCGTTCCCCAGCTGTCTGTCTAGAATAATTGTAATTGTCGTCTTTATTTCTGTCTGTCTCCTGTTTTCTCTTCTCTCCCACTGACTACTTCTCTATCTCTGTTCCGCTTCTCAATGGGATCTGTGACCTATCTTGTTTTACATAATATCCTTTCTTCTGAATTTTGAGTTGTTTTTGGTAAACACTCCCGGAAACATCATTTGTAGCAAAGTGAAGTTTTTTAGTAGTGTTTCAAAGACACAAAAGGTGACAGTGTCAGATTTTGTAGAGTGTTTTGGCACAGAGAATGTAGCATTCACATTTTCCAGCTGTCAGCATCTGCAGGAGACAGCTATCATTTTACTATGAAAGGATCAACAAAGCAACGAGAGTAAGAATTAACATGGTACTGAAACAGAGGAGGCTCTTCAATTTATAGTGATTTGAAGCCGTTTCACACCAAGCATGGATTTTCATCCAAAAAAATTGCATGGAAATTTATGCAAACTCATTTTATGGGTTCTGGTTGCACATCCCTGCGGAATATTCGTGAAAAACATTTGGACGGACCTCGATTTCAGCGGTTTACAGAAATCTGTTTGACCAATGAATTCCCTTGACCGCTGTCAATCTGCATAATAATTATCCGTGTGCTTCTGTTTGTTGTACAGAGAGTGTGTATTGACAAAAAATAGGTGTTTGTTTTCAGGATGATGGACTGTTGGACAAATGGGCTTTTCTCAGTCCAGTGGGACATTTTTGGGACTACTGGTGTCTCAGAATATGAGCCGTCCCTTTTTCCAACACCCAAGAATGTACAACAAACACAGCTACGGCTACTTCAACAACCAAGTATATATATGGCTTGAGTTCACCCAGCTGCTGGGATATGATGAAGATGTAATGTAGCTGATATGCACCGTCTTGCTAATGTTATATGTTAGTCACAGAACAGGGCTTGTCGCAACAGCTAGCATTAGCATCACATTTGGGCTCTGATTAGTTTATGTATTGTGTAGTTTGTTAGCGACTTTGACGCTTGTGTGTCTGATAGATTGTTGTTGTGTGGACACAGCACTATTTAGGACAGGGGTGGGCAATTATTTTTCCTGGGAGCCACATGAGAAACGCAGATTGTTGCCAGGGGCCAAATACATTCAGACATAACCTCTATTTTATTACTATAGGAAACATACTGGGCACTTATTTTTCAACATTTATTGTACTGAAAATCAGTCCAAACAGCATATTATTAAGAAAATTAGATTATATGCAGGAGTCTGAAGTCTTTTTGTAGTAACATTTCCATTAACAAAACATTTAACTTAACATTAATGCTTACATTTAACATTTAACTCCACATTAACACTTACATTTTTTTCTTTGGTTCATGCAGCTTTGTAAAAACTCCTCTCTGCTTTAGTATCTCAGCTAGCAGCCCCTCAGCTGTCCTCTCCTTCTCAGCTCCAGACAGGTTTCTGGATTTTTCTGCATGTTTTGTCTCAAAGTGGCGGCTCAAGTTGTCTCCTTTGAACCTTCTTTGACCTCCGCAAAAACTACTTCAGTCCATGACTTATTACAGAGGTGTTGCCTCAGCAGGTGAAGCTACTGCAAACATCACTCGCAATTTACATCAATGTCAAGTGTGACAGGAAGAAGCACACTAACAATACAGCATCTCAAAACAGAAGTTATTTCCTTTACTGTTTTTTTTTTTTAGCTTTGTAAGTAAAATTGTGTGGTTCATCTGAGACCTCCTGGGCAGAACCATCACTAGGGCCGGTTCTGGCCCGCGGGCCATGTAATGCCCAGGTCTGATTTATGAGGAAACTCTATCTGACGAAAATGGAACATAATAATAAATCGCACCAGACTCGGTGTTCATAATTGTCAATGCGGAAAATTTGCACACTGCATTTTCGCATGGTGAGAAACTGCTTCTCGGCAGGGACACTAATCACAGAACCTGTGTAGCTCGTAGCGCCGCTGGTTAAACCGTTGTCGTTTAATTTCCATCCAGCTGACGTTTGTTTAAGTAAGTACAACTTCATAAGGTTCTAAGATACATTTCCTGAATATGAATACACTTAATAACGTAGAAGGAAACGAGACTTTCCTACAGTGTCAAAAGTGGGACTGGATTGATCGCCTGAGGAATAACGAGGGGGACATGTGTCTAACAGCTTGTTTGTGTGTGTGTATAAGCCACACGTATACCTCATGAGTAAGAGTATCATAGCAGCTGATTCATTATTAGTATTGATTAGAAGTGAGTGCTAATCATCTGTGACAGTACTGCATTAGAAATACTTTTCTGCTTGAGAAAAAGGATGGATATACTCTGCACAGGAAGATTTCCTTTATCAGTCACCAGAAACAAGGTATAGATATCCTCCTGCTCCTTCTTTTTATAACACCGACAAGAAACAGTGATTCTGTGTGTGGGATTGTGAGCTAAGAACCAAACGTATCATAACCTGGAGAGAAAAACCGACATAGTGTACTGCACAGTTTCATGTCTCTGTCTCTCCCCTTTCTCTATCTTTGACCTTTTATTTCCTCGACAGAGGTATTTTCCTCTTCCTGTCACTGCTCTTTATTCGGGAAATGCTGATATAGGACTATGTGCTGTAGGTATTTGGGTAAACAAGCTTTGAACGCCTTCAGAGAGGCAATGAATTTTGAAGCAGGCTTCAAAGGGTGAAGTTTTTTAAGACAGCCGTCAGTTTGTGACTAAGACTTTTTTTTTGAGGACGTCCAAACATTTTTTTTATGCCAGTAGCTTCTGCAGAATATTGACAGCAGTTTCTGCCAGCATTTGTTTTCAGTGCCAGTGTAAATCTTCACGGAAGCAGAGGAGGTCTTTCAGAAGTACATGAAAGCCATTTCATTTATTTCCATAAGCCGCAGCAAGAGAAGGAATAAATCATTTAATAGCACTCATGGAAGTTGTTTTTGACATTTAAAACTGTTTAACAGGAGACAACAAACTGTAATTATGAACGTGGGTATTTATACCAGGATCATTTCCACGCCGTTATGATTCTTTGAGAGTGTTTTTGCAGGACAGCTGCCAAACCTGGAGCAGCTGGCAGCCGGGGAAGGATGCCAGCCAGCTTCCAGAGTCTGGGACAGGGATTTTCAAAGTGGCCATAGAGATCTATATTTACTGTAATATGTACACACAAGTACTGTATGAGACATACTGTAAATCTGATCATGTGTTTAAGAGTAAACTGACAAATAATGGTAAACTTAACACATACCTCTATAAATAGGTTTAGGAAAGAACTACATGGTTGGACTTAAGCTACGTTTGAACAGTGAAACATGAACATGGGACACAAACAAACAGCTGATTGCAACTTGCTATATTGGACGTAAAGAGTGGCTTCCTAGATAATAGCCTTGTGTTTGTTGGGCTACCTTGGGTCTGTATTTTTCATATTTTTCGTATTTTTAAATCTGCCATCTGACAAAAAATCTTTCCAAACAGAAGCCTTACACACTGAGTTCGACGCACTTTGTTACTCAGTTTGTTGTAAAGTCGATTTGTGATCTCTCACTTCATGAAAGTAGAAAAAGAAAAAGACTGGTAACGCTTAATTTCACAGGTCTGCAAATTTCATAGTAATTAGGTAATAATTAGCAAGTGAACGGTATGAAATTTAAATTACCCCAAATATTGATCTTAAAGTGAACCAAAAATTGCTTACATTGCTAAATGAATATTCCAAATATTCCTCTTTACATGCAGCTTAATGTGGATACGGTGATGAAGGTAACCGGTGGCAGACACCTTCTTGAAAAGATCTGTGTAGCAATATTTGCACATATCCAAAAGCCTGTTGATATCAAAGTCTTTCATAATGTTAAAAAGTTGATGTGTTTCTCTTTCGAACCGGAAATGTGAGCTTTTTCTCGCATGTAGTGTTTACACCCAGGTGTAAACCTTCGCTACTTTTGTCAACAACTGGTCTGTCATATATGATGTATTTGAGCTGTCATAATCAATTAAAGAGCAGCATGACACAAGTATAATCTGGAAAGTGAACTGTGAAATTAAAAACAGGATCAGGCAGATAAAGGAGAGGAAGGGTAGTTGGCAAGCTGTTATCATACTGAATAGTTTGACAAGCAGCAATGTGACAAGCAGTGGCATGATGGGAGCCCTTGAAGTCTGTTAAAAAGCAGTGAACTGTGTCAGGCACACTGAGGGGGGTCAGAGTATGAAACAGGCACACAAAGGTCGTACCAAGGACCATTTTCCCACCTCAGATCTCTGGGTTGTCAGCATATCAAAAAGAAATTTAGTTCATATTTCTCTTTCATACTTCTTTTGTTCTGTTTTTTTTTGTTTTTTACTGTCTGACCCTAACTTTTAACCTTAAACATCAAGGGAAAATCAACTAAAACAGAATGACAGTTGCGACTTTAGAGTTTGACTTAGTGCGACAAAAACCTGAAGGTCATGGCAATTTGGATCATTTCTACCTTGTTTGATTTCATTGAAAATTCTGCATGGATTTGCACTGGTTTGCTGGGCTCTTAATTACATTTATGCCACATTTCCACTGGTGCGGCACTGCTGCACACAACTTTACTCCTTCTTTTCTGATTTTCCATCAGCAAAAGTTGTGGATAGTAGCCCAGCTGGTACATGGTCCTTTTTTTGGTACCACCTTGGTCGAGGTTCCAGATGAGCTGAGCCGATACTATATGGTAGCATTAAAAGCAATCGCCAACCTCTGGGTCTGAAAAGTGAAGCCAAAGTTGAAGTTCCTTAAACTTGCATTCTCTCTAATAGCCAGAGAGGGCCGACTCCTCTGGCTGCAAATATAAGTCTGATTATATAGAAGTCTATGAGAAAACAAGCCTACTTCTCACTTAATTTATTATTATCTATTACTGCTAGTTTCAAGTCTTCTTCAATAGAGTATGATGTTCATTTAGTAAATTATGGTCCCATTTAGAGTCAAATAGACCATAAAGCAGAGGATGGTTTAGGGTGGGGCTACCTTGTGATTGACAGGTCACCACCACTGCGCTGTCCATGTTTTCCATCTTAAAACTTAAACCCTTTCACAGTGTTTTCAGTTCATCGTTACTGGTCGCTTAAAAATGTCTTACTCAGCGTTCAGTTGTACTTGGCTCCACCCTCTCATGACTTCCTAAGATGGCAACGGCCAAGATGCGGTTTCAGAACAACAGTCCACAAATAAATAGGTGACGTCACCGTGACTACTTCCACTTCTTATGTAATTACAGTCGAGCTCGACACGGGACCCACTGTTTTTAAATAGCTAAGCTACCATACAGATGCAATTATTTTGGCCCCCTGCAAACTACAGTGTACAGTTAATGAAGTGCAGATGTTCATAAAGTTTGGTTGCTGATGAAAGGATTCAGTGAGTGTGACATTACGCCTCAGCAGGTCCACATGGTGCCAGTGTGGCGATCAGCTGAGAATCCCACCTACATTAACAGAATATTGATTCATATATTGATCAGCACTGCCTAGTTTGACCATTTGCCTGGAGTACATGAGCAACTGACAGCCAGCTTAAAGACAGCAAGGCACTTTTCTAAAGTTATTCACAGTTTTAAACCTGTACGTTTTACTTTTTTTTTATTGTGTTATGGAATTTGTTGTCTTTCTTGTTTTGCAGCACATTTCCATGAATGATTGCACTTTTGCCTTTGCTTGTTTCAGTGTTTGCAGCATATACATTTGTAAGTGTTTTGTCCCAGCCCATTCGCACGAAGGGGCATAGAAACGCCACCATAATGAGCAAGGCATTGAGCGTGCAGTAAATATGCCTTTCTTGATTTCTGCATGTCTTTGTATCCATATATCCTGTACTTGACTGCCATGTAAATGCATTTCTGTATAAATGCTACGGTAAGACTGACTGAAGTAAGAAAGAACTACCACTGCTACCACTCAGAAAACCTAATTGATGTTTGTTACATAATGTTTGTCACATTTTTCCGTAGGTTTTTCCGTACTTGTTTTACTTAGTTTCCATACTTATTTTAAGCCCAACCATGATGTTTTCCCTTACCCTAATTAAGTGGTTTTCTTGCCGTGTTTGAGACAACTGTTGACCGGTGTTTTGTCTTGTAGCAAGTTACATTAGTGACATTAACGTAGTTAACTAAGTGGTTTTCTTGCCTGAGCCCCAGTTAGGGGTTTTCTTGCCTAATACTAACTGCGGACGTTTGCTTCGTGTACAAGTGACACTCAAAAAGTGGCGTATTCATGACACGCAGCATGTCTGTGTAATGTTGTGGTATTTATTCCCCATCCTGTGACTGAGACTTTGTCCTAAAGGGTCAGCACACAGTGACAGGTGACAAAAGCTTGACACACACAGCATACTTGTCAGGAAGGAAGTGGCAGTTTCAAAGAGCCTGATGAAACATCAAGTGGTGACTTCCACACTAGCTCAGGGGTTACATTTCTGACCTTGGAAGAGCTCTCAGTTGCTTTCTTTACTTCTAGAAAAATCACTCACACCCTCTGCTCTTTTCTTCTCCCCTCTGCTGCCTCCTCACCCTATGAATCATAAAGCGCAGCCCTGATTGTGGCATATGCTTTCACACGTCAGTGGATTCTCCTCAGTCTGAAGCTCTGTCACCGTTCTCTCTGCCTCTCTCTTTTGTTCTCTCTCACTCACCAGTTACACTTAATGTGCATCTCTTGGCTGCGAGGAACACAGATCGGTTTTAAAGAGAAGTAGCTCGGATCAGAACAGACGAAAAGGAAATGTACCTCCAGTAAAAGTTAAGTCTTTGAGTCAGGTAGAAATCTCAGAAAGGACAACCAGTCATAAAAATGTGCTTTAAAACAAGGCAGCACATTTCATCATGGTTTAATAGCTTTCTTCCACTTGATTGAATGAGATACTTCAGTTTTAATTATTTTCATAATCATCTGATGGAATTAACTGAGTTATCAAAATGAGCAATCTCATTTTGAAGCACATTTGATAGTCCATTTTGATAAATATTTCCCACATGACATGAGATAAAGCAGTTTAGTTCCACTGGTAGTTCATCATGAGAGAGCAGGACACTGACCTGCTCATTCTAACATGGTTTTTATAGATGAGGTCCATTCAGGGACGTGGAAGTGAAAAGTAAATCCACCTAAACTTAACTTTTTGTAATTAAGGCTCATTTCTGTGTGTTAAAAGTATTTTGAGGACTGCCAGATAAATGAGGTAAAAACATAATAAGACAAAAGCAGGACAAAACTGGTTTGTTAATATGTGTTATGCTCATTCTGCTTATCCTCACCTATCACTGCCTGCCATAGATTGCTGCAGGGATGATGTATTTTTGGAGGCCAACCAGGAAGTTAGCATCACCCCGGTTTCCTTGACAAAAAGCCAATTGGATTTTTCCATCGGGTTTTGAATTATAACAGAAAATAAGCTCTGTGGCAAAGAAACAAGTCCAAGTTTTGTTCTCCATAAAAGTTTCTCCGCAAGATAAACACCACTTTTAGGATTTTTGAAGTATGAATGCAACCACCAGAAGTAAAAAGTAAACATTAGGACATAAGTAACATTGTGGTCGCATGAGTATACACAACAAGGTGCTAAAGGCGCGCGAGTCGTCGTAATGGTGTTTAGTTACCTCATGTAGCCACTTGTTAGCAACCGCCTTTTTTAAGACACAATAAAGGCTACAAAATTCATGAGCAGTGTACATACAGGCCAGACTGAACTCACAAGAATACTGGTAAAATAAATAAATGTAGGTAGATACTGTTTTCCTTTGCATTCCCTAATTTAAAAAGCAGACAACAGAAAATTAAACTCTTATGATACTGATACGTTATGTGAGATAATCTCTGCAATGGACACCATTTTTATGAACCTTTTAACAAGGCTGAAAAGGCAGATATGTTGGTGTGACAGTCTCATTTAGCCAGTAGTTATCAATGTAAGACACATGAAATCTTCAAAATTCACAAGTGGGATATTTACTGACGTATTTTATAATGAACTAAAAACCCACAGACTTTGAGACGAGGGAACTGGAAATGCTAAAATGCTAGCTGCATATCTGGGTTTTAGGACTCATTCCTGCACCACTCTATACGACATATTTTATCAGTACTGACCTCTTTAATGTAAGTTGTCTAAAACAGAATGATGAGGAGTTTAGCCGGCGTTGTGTTTTTGTTCTGTTGTGTGGAATTATATATGCATGAACATCTTAGCCATAGGGATTATGAAAAAGTCTTACACAAAGACATGTTACAGCACAGGTCTTGTAAAAACATAATCGGCTACACCTCAGTGAAAAGTCTCATCTTTGATGCACTCGTCTTCTCTATGTGCATGACTGTACAGCAATTAGTTCACTGGATGGGTGGATTGATATTCAGTTCATGGATCTCCCACCTTTTTGTGTCTGAAAGTCAAAAAGATTGATTACGATGTGACACTGACTACCACAGGAACTGAATCAGAGTGTCAATGACAATATAAAGCCACCACACTTTTTCTTTAATGTATTTTTTTCTGTGTAATTTGAAATGTAACCATGCCCTGGTTATATGAGTCCTTGGGCAGCCAGCAATCTTGATGATTGATGATTGATGGTTTATTTTTATACTCAAACACACCATTCATTTCAATGTTGACCTGCAGTTAAAGATATCATTTTATGTGTGCATTTAATTTGGCTGTTAATTCATTTTATAAAATTGAAGTGTGGAAAAATAGTCACTTTAGCATTGTTTCTGAATTTCTGAGGACCTCCACTGACCTCCCAAAATGAAGAAATGTATTACGCGCAAAGACAGGTTGATAAAGCCATCTGAACTTGCTGCGTATGCATCAGGGTTTTTTCCATCAGCAGTTGGGCTTTGGCCATACTGCTGATTGCCGGCCAGACGTGTTCTGTGGTGGACCAGCCAGCCATATGCCAGCCAATTCCCTAAAGGTAACCTTCAGCAAGCAGCTGATGTGCTGTTCACTGAGTGGTTTAACTTTTGTTACCGAAGACTCCTTTTACATGCAGAATGTCTGATTAATATGTTCATTTTAATTAGTGTATAATTCAATTTTTTATTAGGGCTGCCAATCGATTAGAATATTTTAGCATAATTAATTGCATGATTGTCCATAGTTAATCATGATTAATCACAAATAATGACACATTTTTTATCTGTTCAAAATGTACATTAAAGGGAGATTTGTCAAGTATTTAATACTATGGTCCCTATGTTCACAGGGTCCTATGTATCTAGGGTCCTACATTTCCAAGGTCCTATGTTCCCAGGGTCTTATATACCCAGGGTAATTTGTTTCCAAGATCTCATGTTCCCACAGTCTTATGTTCCCAGGGTCCTGTGTTGACAAGGTAATATGTTTGCAAGGTCCTTTGTTCCCAGGGTCCTTTATTTCCAGGGTCTCATGTTCCCAATGTTCTATGTTCCTAGGGGTCCTTTATTTCCAGGGTCCTTTGGTTCCTAGAGTCTTATGTTCCCAGTGTTCTATGTTCCTAGAGTCCTTAATTCCCAGGGCTGTTTGTTCCCAAGGTCTTATGTTCCCAGGGTCCTTTGTTCCCAGGGCCCTTACCGAGTCTTGTGTTCCTTGGGTCCTTAGCTCCAAGGGTCTTATTTTGCCTGGGTCTCCCAGGGTCCTGTGTTCCCATGGCCCAAAATTCCCAGGGTGCTATGTTCCCTAGTTCCAGGCTGTGTTCCCTTTGATGAGTTCCCACAATGTTCCATGTCATGTAAAGTGAATAAAGCTGGGGAACATCTTTTTTCAGTTTCCCATTATGTACTACTGTATAGAGCTATGTTCCTAATTATCTGATGTGCATATATCACATCTAACACCGGTAGTTAACATTTTGAGTTCCACAACAATCCTGCTGTATATGTAATGCTTTAAACGATTCATTGTTCTCCAAATAGGCTAGTTGTCCTTTTCCTTAGAAAGACCAATGTACAGCTTTAATTTGAAGGAGCATATTGATTGTAAGGAACAAAACATTTAATTGAAACAATCCAAGAAATGTCAAGCTTATCCACAGAGAAGATTACACTACACAGATTTGTTGAACATTATCCAAAATGGGTGAAGTCATTGTCAGATAAGTCTAGAGTCCATGTAGAACCGACTGAACAAGTCTCAAGTCAAGTCCGAGTCTTGACTTGAGACTTAATGAACTTTCTAACACTTGAAAGCAAAATGATCAGGTGTGCCTTGATGTCTTTGTTCTTAGAGACAAAGAAATACAATCATTTGTGATTTCTGAGAAAATTGATCACAGCAGAGTCTTTACTTCCCACTGTGATAATCCAATTATTAATCGTCTCTGCTGGTCTGCTGTGCCATATACATCTTTCCCTCCTGCTTGTGCTATGTAATTGTCTGCTGACAGATTGGTCAAAGTGTGTCAGGAAAATGAAGAGTTGATTCGCCTCACACTTTTATAGAACATCACTTTAAAGGAGACATATGCTCATTTTCAGGTTCATACTTGTGTTTTGGGTTTCTGCTTGAACATGTTTACATGATTTAATGTTCAACAATTATTATTTTTTTCTCATACTCTCTGTTTAGATGGACCTGTATAGAGTGCTCCAAGGATGACATACTTTATTAAGCCAACTAAGAAGTTAGCATCGCCCAGGGTTCCCTCAACAAAAAGCCAATGGGATCTATCCATTGGGTTTTGGATTATTGCAGAAAATAAGCTCTGTGGCAAACATGTTTTGTTCAGCAAGCTAATCTTCACAAATGAACACCACTTTTATGATTTTTGAAATGTGAATGCAGATGTAGACAGCTAAGACTAGGCTATAAATGAACTACACCATGATCGCATGAGCACAAGTACTCCACTTGTTAGCGAGACACATAAAGGCTTCAAAATTCACAAGTGGGTTATTTATTGGTGTATTTTATGCTTATGTTAACTACATACTTGGTCTCAGGCATCTAACTAAAACCCCATTCAAAAAACCCATTGACTTCCAGACAAGGGAACCAAAAGCGTTAAATTGCTAACTCATGTTCTGGTTTTATAACTCATTTCTGTAGAACTATTGGCAGTCTGATGTGTGTGTCTGATCTACGTATGTGTGTAAGTTATGTTGCTAAGCTGTGACCCATTAACACAAGTACAAATTCAGTTTAATGCATTATGCCACCACACTGCTGCAAATCCAGATGGTTACCAATTGAGGTTGATGAAATACTTGATTAATTAATGCTCCATTTAAAATCTTTCACCCAATGTAAGAAGGCCAGGTTACTAGTGCTGTTTAAAAATATCACCTAAAAATAAAATTGTACTTGATAAAGAGAAATGAAATGTTTTATACACATATACATGCAGGTGGATAATGGTTGCAATTATTTGTGTGACTGCGTGTGTTCCATTTAAAGACCTTGAGCCATCAAATGCTGGGCAAACATCCTGTGAGAGTACAAACTTTTACGTCTCCTTCATCCTTAAAACTCTTCAGAGACACCTCAAAGATTTCCGGACCTTTTGTTCCGAGCTTAAAAATGAGCCGTACCCATTACCTAGAAGTCTCGTCGCTGGTCTCTGCTCCGTGTGCAACAGCCTGAGGCAGATTGTCAAGATTTTAATTTTATTTAATTATTTTTGAGACAGCTAGTGTAAGCCTCCTATCTACTCCTTGTCCTCGGGATACGACGATGGTGAGTCAGTTCCCTATGCGTTCCCATTTTCTGCCTCCTCCTTTGTTTCTGACAGTAGTTGCTCTCAGTTTTGCTGTTAACAGCCTTGACTTCTCCAGTCTCATTCTTCC
Organism: Pterois miles; assembly: GCA_947000775.1. Taxonomy (NCBI): domain Eukaryota; kingdom Metazoa; phylum Chordata; class Actinopteri; order Perciformes; family Scorpaenidae; genus Pterois; species Pterois miles. The sequence goes on along the minus strand of CAMQGK010000485.1, from coordinate 4,201,619 downwards.
TGAGTTTGAGTCTGAATTTAGCTCCTTCTGCAACTCTTTCCCTTCACCTCCCTCCTAATTTTGTTGCCTCTTACTAACTTTCCCCTTTGCTACTTCCGTTTCAGTTGAACCTCATTTCTCTAAATTTCTGTATCTTTCCAACTACTATTGTGTATATTACAGTATGTTCTGATACACGTATTTAGCTACAAGGGAACAAAATCTTAAGTATAAGAGTCAGATAAAGGGGGTAACAATGTGAGGACTTATACTGTAGGGTATTTGCAACTAATATGTACCTATTTTATTATCATGTGACATGATCAAAAGTTCCAGTTGTCTTTGAGGTAAGTAAGGTAATTTGTCAAAATGAACTTCTCAACAGGGCAGCATATGTTCACATCATCCAATCAATGTCTTAAATCAGCAGTTACAAACAACTTTCAAAAACCTTTCTAAACATGACATTGTGCAGGCTTAGGCCATTGTCTGTATTTCAATCCATATTGTATTCCCATATGTCAGCAGATGCCAGCTCCTGTGGCGATTGCATGTGTGTGCATGCGCTGACAGGCATGGTGCTAATGTGTAGAAGGCTGAAGAAATGACTGAGGTGAATGTTCCCTCCACATACTGATGAACAATTATCATTCATTACCACTAGCTGACAGCTTCTCTTTCCTACCTTTGCTTACACTCTGTTTCTCTCTCTCCAACTCCCTCGCTTTTCCTAGATGTCCTTCAGCGATCGGCATGGAGCTGTCATGCTGTCAGCCCTCCATCAGCCTATCGATTCACCTATCTGTGCCCGACCATGGACAAATGCTTGCATGCCAATTTCTCTCTGTTTCTCCCACACTTTCCTTCTCCCCATTCTCCCTCTCTCCGACTTGTTCTTTAGCTCTAAGTAGTTTTGGCAGGGGGGTAAATAATCCATTCTAAACTTTATTTCACTGTGACAAGAAATATTGCTCTTTTAGACTGAGGTAAAAAGTGGTGTGCCAGTGGCGTTTAGAAAGACAGATAAAGGCGGGCAGTGCAGTGTTGCAGATACTCAGAAGTGATCTTCTCATGGATCAGGGAAAGAACTGCCTGATATTCAGACTGAAAGGTCATTTTGTTTCCAATCATTATTCATGCTGAGGTTGACTTTGGACAGAGGATTTGACTTTGCCCAAACCAATCACTGACATACAACTACTCTAAAATTGTTTTCCTTTGACACTGAGGGTGTACTTTAGCAGGTCTGACAGTTTATAGCATGGACATATAATAAGAACTGGATACTGGACCCCAAGATCTTGCCTATTCAGTCCAATGAGAATTGCATAGGCAATCTAACCTCTTATAGCAACCAGAGGTTGCTAGAAAGAATGCAAGTTTAAGGTATGTCTGCATTGGCTTCACTTTTCAGACCCAGAGTTTCACTGTATTTACCATGTTCACCACTTTATTTCAGCGTGTTAGAATGCTAACATTGGTTAAACACAAAATACTCTTGAGGTTATGTCACAAGTTAGGTATTTAGTCATAAACAAAACCTAACAATGACACTAGAAGACACTATGAAATGTCAGGGTCACCAAAGTTATTGCAGTTAATTCTGTGGGTAACATAAGTATCTTGTAAAAATGTCATGGCAATCCATGTAGTAGTTGTCTATAAACCCAGAATATCAATCTCATGGTGGCACTCGAGGTAAAGTCAGGGGGATCACCAAAGTCAAATGGATTCATCTGCTGGGGATCATGAGTGACTGCACAAATATTTCATAGCAATCAATTTTCTAATAGTTGAGACAGTTCAGACTGGACGGGACTGGACTGAAGTGGTGGACCAACCATCCATTAAGCAACGAGGCTGTCATGGCTTAAAACTAAAGGCTGTGTCGGTGGGTGTAGGTAGCTTCAGGTACAAGGTGCAATTTGAAACTTGGGAAAGTCATTACAGTCACAAATGACTTTGCCCATCTCGATGATTGCAAAGCAAACAGTAGAATTAGCCTGTTCACTTTGGAAATAAATCTATAGACGTGGTTGGCCTTCTCAGTGTATTGACAGATGACATTGCATTGGATCCTTGTTTTTTTTTCACAGTGCTGTTGTTGGTATGAGCACTGCCTGAGCCGCATGGTGGGTTTGGAATCACGCTTAAATGATGATTATGTGCTGACAAATGTCATTCTTGAGACTGAAGCTTCACTAAGGTATAATGAATGCAAGCACAACTATGGTGAACTGGTTCAGCCGATTATATTGTTGTCACACTATTAAATAGTTGTTATCAGTCGCTATAAGTCCCATAAATGTGTGTCACTAGGGGACAGCGACACCTAGCAACCACAGTAATCATTAGCAGAAGCAGGTGGGTGTTAGGGAAGATGGATGGTGCCCGAAACGGTACAAAAGGGTTTTCATCCTGTGTGAAACCAACAATGTGTAGTTGTCTTTGTCTTCATAGTTACTCTAACCCAAAATGTTTTTCCCTAAACCAAGTGTTTTTTTTGCCTAAACGTAAACAAGTTATAGTTTTGTTGCCTTAACCTAAAGAAGAGATGTTCAGTTCAGTTTTACATGTCAGAATGTGTTGCATTTAAGTTTCACTTTCACTTTTACAACATAGTAGGCACAGTAGGTCCCCAGTGAAACGCATCTATGGTGGAAATTGCAAATAATTCTGCCTATTTAATGGCCTAATAACAGTCCAATTGGGTGACTGGTTAAAGTTATATCAGAGAGTTGGCCTGTAAACTGGTCATGTAACACAACACTTTTGGGAATAATTCTACTGTTTGTCTTTTTTTTTCCAGTTTTCCAATGTTACCATGTTCCCAGCCACAGCACACATGGCTCTGGATCAGGCACAAGCCTCAACTTGGCCCGGCCCAACACAATTTTGAAAATGAACATGGCAGTTTTCGCCAAATTTAGCATAATTTCCGAGTATCGCTTAGCATTCTGGATTCTTTATGTTTGCTAGTTTCATATGATATACGGTAACTGAACCTGCTACAGCCTCAGAATGACAATAAATCGCCTATGAACCATACAGTACAGCATAATGAAATGCTCACTGTTTCACTGTTTGTGCCTTTGTTGGTGCCTGCCAACTATTAAAAAAGAGGAGGTTAGTTTTTCTCAGCTGCATGGATGAGAAAATGTGATTCAACAAGCCATTCAGACTTGGCTCCCCTTCCTATGTCATAAACAGGCTTGTTAGACTATACAGCCCACAGCTTGAGAACTACCTTTGCAAAGGTGCTCCATATTTTTTCACAAGCCAATAAGGGCAGACTGGGCTTTTTAAGGATGGGGTCTAAAAGAGACAAGCTCTTAGAAGGAGCATTTCAGACAGAGGGTGAATACGGGTATATTCAGACAGAAAGTATGAGATAATGTGTTTTTTGAACATTAAAGCATGTAAATACATTCTATTAGAAACCCAAAATACACATATGAACCTAAAACTGAACATGATATGTCTTCTGTAAGGAGATCAATACAAAGACAAAAATTCTGAGTTGGTAAAAAAACCTCCAGAAAGCCTCAAAAATATAAATAAATATGCAATACATTTATATTTACAATTATATCAGGGAAAACAACCGAATCCTTATATTTAGGAAGCTAAGCAGTGAATGATGGGTATTTTTACTTTAGAAATGATGTGAACGTAAAATCTGTAATTAAAAACTATCAATCATTTTCAGTGTCAGTTGGTTAATTATCCATAATCACCGAAGCAGTTATTATACTTTCCATCGCGACATTTTTTTCCAAAGTGCTAGTTGGTATGAAAGGCGCTATGAGCTAACAGTTGTAACTTGTCCAGCCCTGTGTCGGGGACTGTTTGCCTCAGCAGCCAGCCTCGCTCCGGCCCAACAGGATAAACTGTCCTGTTCTGCTGTATGGCGTCTGCTTCTGTTCAGGCTCTTGCTCAAGTGACAGGATCGCTATCACAAGGGACAGCTACTTCTGCTCGGGAATATTTGCATGTCAGCCAGCCTGTCTGCCTCTCCTCCTGTCTCAATTTGTCATCCTTTCATTGTCTTATTTTCTTGTTTTCTCATTCTCTTATTTATTCCACCCAACACATGCTTTCTGTCTCTCATTCTCTCACTGTTTGGTGGATGAAAAACACCTGTATGAAAAAGGGAAAGTCTCAAAGGAAAGCAGAGGGACTGAATGTTTTTAAGGAAGATGACAAACATGGTCTTTTCTGTCACTGTGTAAATTTAAAGTGTTCTCATCTAATCTCCGTCACCACATTCCTGGTGCTTTTTCTTTGAGCATTTACTGTTTCCACTGATGGATTTACATAATAGTTAATGGAACGCCCAGTGCATTTACCTCCAGCATTAAAGGGTGCCATGTGCGGTGGTACTGAACACCGACGGCTGTGACAAAGCCTTGGCAATTAACTCCCTGGGAACAGGTGTTTATAGGTTCCCTGAACAAAGTGATGCCCAATCCTCCATACTGGCACTTTAGCACCCCCGATCCCTGAATACTATGTGAGTTCTAGTAAGATATGATTTTTCTGCATCTGTGCTGGCGAAAGCCATGGCCAGAGGCATGATGTGTTTGGGGTGTCCGTGCATCCATCCCATTGTCATGAATACAATATCTCAGTAATGCCTGGAGGGATTTTCTTCAAATTTGGCACAAATGTCAACTTGGACTCCAGCATGAACTGATTAGATTTTGGTTGTCAAAGGTCAATGTGACCTTATGCTTGTCCCATTCTTGTGAATGTTATATTATATTAATGTTATGAATGTTATATGAATGTTATTATAGCTACATGACACAATTAAAATAACAAGTTTTCAAACTAACACAGACACTGTCAGGCTGACAAGTGCTCCAATTTGATGTTTTTCACAGCTGGTGAGGAGGTGTATCATTTAGGGAACTCAGATACCAGTAAAATCAGCTTCTGTATAATTTACCCTCAGAGTGGTGTCTGTGGTTGCCATGGTCACAGTGTGAACCTCAGCAACAAGATGGAAAAAGTTGAAACATCATCAACTGCGAATGAACGAAATAAATGAATTAGACAGGGTATGGTGTAGTCTCGGGTCACTAAAGACAAAACAGATTTGTAGAAGAGGAGGAGCCACACATAGAGACGAACGCCCCCCTTCGAGCTTCCCCAGTACTGGTTATAAAGGTCAGCCTGCTGATGCCAGGAACCTGGCCAGAAGCTAGCAGCTGTATGGCTAGAGACCTCCGGCAAGACCGATACAAACCAGCTGCTCGGACAGCAGCTGAGGATGGTCCTAAAGCAGCTATGCAACACAGTCCATGTCCAAACCGTCCATACAGTCGTTAGTGAAGTCAAGTAAAAGCAAGCCTCCTCATTTCTGCTAGGTCTCTGTGGCCTTCAACACCTTTAGGGATAAAGACAGATTTCCTCAGCCACCAAACTAACAGGAAGTCTGCCCTTGTACCTACTGTTGAACACTGGCCTGTCTTTAGTGTCCTTAAAGAGGGTGGTAGTATCTGAGCACACAAACTAGATTCACTGTCCTCAAAGACCCAGTGAAATCAACAATACACTTTCCCATTTTTAATCCTGTGTCCCTGTAGTAATTTTAAATGTATTTCTTGTTATATAGTGTCATGGCTGTGAAGCCGTTTGTGTGTTTAAGGTATTCCTGCCCTTTGCCTCTCTTCCCCTGCAGATGCCCTCCCCCCTCTGCTGCACCGGTGTTTCAAGTTAGTAATCAGGCTGAAGCTTAAAAGGCTCGCTCTTCACAAGAGGAGCTCTTTTCTCTTAGTCATCTAGCTGTTTTAATTCAGCTTGTCATTAGTTGAGTTCCTTCAGTTGGGGGTATGGGTTTGTAGCTTTCAGTTTTGGTTTTATTTAGTTAAACATTCTTTGCTGTTGCATCAACCTCTGCTTCCTCATGCACCCACTTTTACTTTTTCATTGTTACTCCCCCATCCCCTAGCTTTAAGGGGGGTCTAACATATACCAAATACTGCATATGTCAAAATTAGTATCAGAGTATTTTCACACGAAATCCCTCAACTATTTGATTCAGTTCAATTCATTTTATTTTATATATCCTCAAATCATAACAGAAGATGTCATCTCAATATGCTTTTCATACAGAGCAGGTTTAGACTGTACTCTATAATGTGGAGAGCCAATACGAAATCCCCCTTGATCATGCATTCTGATGTAACAGTGGCAAGAAAACCCTCCTCTTTAGCAGGTAGAAACCTTGGGCAGAACCAGGATCTGGGTGGGCCGCCATTTGCCTCCACCGGTTGGGTTTTGGGTTGAGAGAGAGAGAGGCACAGTAACCACAATAATAGCACAGCAACTATAATTAATAATTATAGAAAGGCTGATAATGGGTGAGTGTCAAGCAGGCAGCAAAGGTAACCATGGTCCAGCATGAATGGGACATGAATGCATCCAGGTGGAGAGGGAGAGAAGAGCTCAGTGTATCATAGGGAGACCCCCTGCAGTCTAGGCCTATAGCAGCAGAACTAAGGGCTGGTCCAAGGCAGCCTGAGCCAGCCTTGGGCTGGTCATAGCTACGAGCATTATCAAAGAGGAACATCATAAACCTGTTTTTAAATGTGGCGAGGGTGTCTGCCTCCCCAACTAAAACTTGGAGTAGGTTCCACAGAAGAAGAGCTTGATGTCTCATCCTGCATTCACTGGGGCATTTAAAAAATATTATCCAATCAAATGAGAGTTTGGGGTGACTAGCTAGACACTGGTCATATAAAACCACTGTCTGTGGATCGTAGCTAACAGAGCAATATGGAGAGGAGATGTGTGTTTGGATATCAGTGGGCAAAAACTTTTTTTTCATTTCCAAATCAATGTGTATGAGGTCTAATTCACTCATGGGAAATTTTGCCGATTTTCAACCGGCTCTGTGTCACTGCAGCGTGGCAGTACATGTAGATGAACATTCACCAGATGACGTGAAATGGCCGGTGGAGTTTTGCCAGCGGGTGAGCGGAGAGGGAGGCCGGCTAATGCATTTACAGTCAGCTAAAAATGCAAGTGCAAAGTGTGAGGGGAGGGAGTTGAGAGTGGAGCCAACAGTATTATGTATCATGTGGAAACTGTACACCGTTCAAATATTTAGTTTCACTAAAAATGCAGCACAGTATAGAAGCTAAAGACGTTCTAATTTCCATTTCACTACTTTAATATTCGAAGCCTGAACATGTTTAGTGCTGGCAAAACCCATGTTGGAGCTTATTCTACCATCATCTTGAGGAGACTCTGTCCTTCCAATGCTCAGAGCAAACATCAAATCAATCTTTTTGAACATTACAATACTAAATAGCCAATATGACTTTATTTTTACGGCCGGGAATAGACATAACTTGTCATTCCAAGGTGATGTTTTTAAAAGCAACAGGATACAAAAGTGCTTACGACTTGAGAACTGAATATAGATCATGTCTAGCCTTCCTGTACTTGCTGTCCCAACTTGGCCCTGTTACTTTGCATTGACCTCTCAGCCCTTTATGTATTGATTCAAACAAACTAAATCCAGACAGACAGGTTAATGAATCTATTGTACACTTCCACACACTTTTTACTTTGATTTTGCTTGATTTGCAGTAAAAGCTCTTGCAACCTCCTAAAGACCTGTAAGCACTCGTATCCCTGGTTCGCAGCACATGCAGACAAAGCACCCTTTATCTCTGCTTTGACGAACACACTTCTTTACAATCTATGCTGCTGACAAGTTATTTACTCTTAAAACCCTGAAGACATTAATGGAAAAGTCTGCAGTGATCGGATCAGCCAAAGTACTTTTGAGGCTGATACACAGGTTAGACCCTGTACGCTCCACCAGCCCGCCGTGACTCCCAGAGGCAGGGTTTTTGCTGGACAAATCCAAGCTGCCACCGCTGCCGGCTGACGCTCCATCCCTCGCAGCCGCCACACACTCCCTTACTGGAAAAGCAGTTACCCATTGGCGAGGAGGGAAAAGCAAAAATACAAACCATGCCCTTGTCTCTGCCACCCCGGATCCAAGCCAGTAATCAAACTAAGCCTACACGGACCGTACAGCCTCCGGGTTACTAGCACAGTAAATGTGGCATGTAACATGATTACACCGTAAGGTATCAGTGTTATTTTGACCCGATCTCAGAGTTTCAACAGTTTTGTTGAATTTTGCATATTATTGCCCTGCTTTTAGTTAGTAATTGGCTTTTGCAAATTTAGATTGTGTGGACCCAGTAGCAGAGGTAAAATGCTGCCCCCTATTTCTTTGAAGCAAATAACTAAGCAGTACACAGTACACATTTAAGGTGAGGCAAAGATTGCTTTAAAGGTTCAAAGAAAGCAGCAGACTGTTTGTAGGTCATGTGACACAGTCCATGCTCTCCATTATAGAACAGCCCATCAAACACTGTGACCAAAGAGGTTTTCTTAAGCGAATAGGAGAGAAAAAAAGCTTTGAGCACAGCTTGTACATCAGGTCTGGGGGTGCTGGCAACTGCAAGATAAACACAGAAACAGAACAGTATTAATAAAAGATCCTTGAATATATTTTTGCAGGTTGAACATGAGGTTTCCTTTTGCTTGTGAGCCAGGATTGTACGTCTGATGAGGTCAGTCTCCATTAATGGCCCGAAATCCTGTATCCAGAAAGGGGAGGAGGGAAACCATAAAGGATGCAAAGCAAATTTAAATCAGCAGAGGGGACTGGGCTCTGAAACAACATTTACTGCTCCAGATCATTAGTCACAGGGGTCAATGTGTCGAGGAGCCCCTGGGCCTTTAGTCTGTGCCGCTTGCAAGCAAAGTGTTTATGTCCCACTTACACAGATTCTAAACGTTTCACACTTCCCGTAGTAGCATAGGCAGTATAAACACGGTCTGAGCTGCAGAAAACATGTATTCCCAAAGTGCTGCTTTTCTGTGTGAGGTTCCCTCTATACACTTTCAAATGCCCAGATTCCATGATCCCTCCAGCTATTACTGTCATCAGGCCTCACTTGGAGTCAGGCCACCTAGTCAGACACAGGGTGGAGCCAGCAATTAGTTGATTTATTTATTTCTAATTCATCTTTAAAGCAAATGGGATTATTGGCATGTGAAACATATGTTTGAATTACCAAGCCACTGTGAATAAAAAAAAAAAAAAAAATCTCTCTAGGTTTGATGGTAGAGAGGAGGTTGGGATGCTCGGCTGCTTGACATTATTCTTGATTTCAAGCATTCGATTTTGATTTTTTCCTCATCCACTGTAATGTACAGATGATGTCATATCCTGTATAGCTTGAAAAGCCCCCTGAGGCAAATTTGTGATTCTGGGCTATATATATTTAAAAGTGACTTGAGAGCTGCAGTTAGCAAATATGATAGTTATTTTTATAGCACTGTCACATATACAGTAGAAGAAGAAATAGTTTTGGGTAGCTGGGATACTATTGTACTATTCAGGTTAAATAAGTCATAAAGTAAAACATTGAGTTTCTCATTATCTTTCACATAATTGTATAAATTGAAATTAACAATCAATATTTCAAATCATAGTTTTTACTGACGAAATAAGCACTTGAGCCGTTGAAACTCTGGTATTTTTCCTAGTGTTTCCCGTTGCCTGTGTTCCCCGTGCTCCCCGTGTTCTCCCTGTTTGTTTCTGTCTCTCGTTGTGTTTTGTTCGGTCTGAGTGTGCTGGTGTGGACATGGTCTCCCCTCCTCATCCTCCTGCCTCTGTTCATCACACTCAGCTGTCTGCAATGAGCTCATCGAGCACACCTGCCTCACTCAGTTCACTCATGCAGTATATCTGCTCGTCACCACATTGTTGTTTGCCTCAGAGGTACACCAAGGCCAAGATACAAGGTTTGATCCAAATCACACACTTTTCCTTTTTAGTTTTGGTACATACAGCAGCTGTCCTTAAAAAGTGCGTACTGTTGTCTGCAGTATGCATACAATTGGGACATACTACGAGCTTTTCTCAATCCGGATCCTCCCCATTCTCCACTCTGTGACGGAGTGAGCGCCATTTGTAGTCACACTCCCTGCTGAATGGAGCTCTCTTATTATTCACTTGTAGGTTATATAGTAAATACAGAGGCAAGCTTTGGGACAAACGTCCCTCTCTCCAATGGAAACTGTCGTAACACTTCGTAGCCATAGTTTAATATTAAGCGGGGAAGTGTAAAGGTTCATAGTATTAATACTGGTGGCATCTCTTTTCATTTCATTTTTACTCTGATGTTTATGAGCTGTTTGGTTTCATGAATACCACGAAAGGAGGGCGTTCATATGGACTCCTCGTGAACATGGCAAAACACCACCTCATTTGAAAGCACCAATATATCCACTGTGCAGTGAATTGTGTGTCAGAATAACCAGAAAAGCATGCTGGCTTAAATACTACAAAAATACAACCACATGTAGTAGGACATCTTGGTATTTTTGGCATATTGCCTTTGACATACTATGTATTGGGACATACTAAATATTTTTTTCTAGCATGTTAATTGTGTTGTAGTGTAGGTACTGGAATGCACAGACTGTATAATATTCTAGTCTCTGCTTCCCTGTGTTATTTTCGCTTCTTACCTGCTTTTCCTGCATCTCATGATCACCATTCGCCCCCGCCAGCTATGCCTGATCATTACGCTTTCCCCACATTACATGCTCACATCTCAATCTCAGCCATCTCCATTCCTCCCTGTGGACTCCCAGATTTTCATAACGTCGTACTCGGTTGCGATAAAAGACACTTTGTACCATCACCAAACTGTCTGTCCTGCACTTGGGTCCCACTTGTGTTGATAACAGGCACTTTGTAAGTTGTTGTAGGTTATAGATGAGTGCTGCCTCTAAAAATATGCCATTATCGGGGTGTTAATAAGATTTATTAGACCGTGTTTTGTTGAATAGGAGGCAGGATGCTTGGACGTGTAATATTGTCAGGGATAACGAGCAATTTTTCACTGCAGTTTGTCTTCAAAATGCTGACAAAGAGAGAAGTCTGCTGCAACACCAGAGAATTTGTAATGTGACCTTGTCTCTTTTTGGTCGGAGGTAATGAATGAGTTTGCCAAGTGAGTCTTGGAAAGCAATATGAGGAATAAATTATTTTTCTCTTTTTTTGCAAGCTGTCTTGTGAAACTGACGAGCTGCATAAGACCTGAATTTCAGATTCGTCAGCCATAATACCGCTGTTGATACAGTTATAATCAACCACCTCATGAGAACAACTCACTTTGCTTCCCTTCGTGAAGGTCAAACCAGCTCTAACTTTGCATTTCAATGTCTGCCTCCAAGCATGAATCATTTCTCCTGATACATTTGTAATAATGTTATTTGAAAGTAATTTCAACCCCTCAAATCTACACTGTTATTGATGACTATGTCAAATGACCTACAGATACACAAGCGTACGCACACGTGCCACTCGATTTCACCAATTCTACCTCATTAATTCAAACAGTCCGACTTCCTAAACATCATAAATCACTGCGAGACTAGCAGCCCAACCCCTCTCACCTTTCCTCTCCCTCCCCACTTTCTCCCAACCTTATCTTCCCTCCATCTCTCCCTCCGTGTCATCTATTACCTTTTCAATCACTCTCTCATTTCTTCGCTCTTCCCCTCGCTTCTTTCGGGAGGTCCAGAAAGTTTTGTGGTATGCAGTCTAAATAGCGTTCTGATGGATTAGCTGTCTACCGCAGGCCTGAAGATTAGCCCAAGGGCAAACCCACTCCTGTTTCCTAGGTGCCATGCTGAAGATGAATAACTGTTTATTAACCCAATGCAGAGTGACTGCTTTCCCGCCTCATTATGGGGGTCGGGAAGAAAAAAAAAAAAAATACAGGCCCCCCCCCCCCCCCCTCTCTCTTTCTCCCTGTCTTCCTGCCTCTGTCACTCTTCTTGTCTCTCTCTTTCTGTTTCCTCTCTTGCTTTCTCCAGCAGATAAACCAGTGGCCTGATGTAATGTGACAGTGTGCGTTTGGTTCTTGTTTGCTCCCTGACAACTCAGGAAATTGGCTTTTCATCTTACAAAAAACACTGCACTCCGTATATTAGAGGACATTTATCTTATTATGAGGGGCTGGGGGTAATTGGAAGTTTATGCATCCATTTTATGGAAACGCATCAAGGGCCAGATTTACTAAGGCTTTTGCTGCATTTTTTTTTCATCAGATGTCTGTACTGCTCACAGTGGACAACTTGCTGTCTTCTTACTGACATTTCAGAGCCATGGTCGGGGCCATATAAATTACTGATATGTCAGAGCCATGGTCGGGGCCATAGATTCAAACTTACTGATATTTCAGAGCCATGGTCGGGGCCATAGATTCTAACTTACTGATATTTCAGAGCCATGGTCGGGGCCATAGATTCTAACTTACTGATATTTCAGAGCCATGGTCGGGGCCATAGATTCTAACTTACTGATATTTCAGAGCCATGGTCGGGGCCATAGATTCTAACTTACTGATATTTCAGAGCCATGGTCGGGGCCATAGATTCTAACTTACTGATATTTCAGAGCCATGGTCGGGGCCATAGATTCTAACTTACTGATATTTCAGAGCCATGGTCGGGCCATAGATTCTAACTTACTGATATTTCAGAGCCATGGTCGGGGCCATAGATTCTAACTTACTGACATTTCAGACAAACAAACAGAGACATGCACGCACAGTGTCGAAAGAGGCTTGAGCCATTGCACCTGTGCCCTCTTCTACTATTCATAAATATATATTAAGTTTTTCCCAGGAGATGGAGGAGTTGGAGGTGTTGCATGTAGATTTTTTTTGTGCGTTCGCAAAGTGCACCTGGCCAGGAGGTTTCTATCTGTCTGCAGGTAGCCGTAGTATAAAGACCATGTTTTCACAGAGTGGATCAGGGGCAATGTCTGAGGTGTCTCAAGATTTAGGACAATACATTTTTTATTGAACGTGATAAAAGTGTAGCATAAATGAAAAATCTATATTAACAACCATGCTGCTGTATTATCAGTAATATAATAGTTTTCACGCAACATGGCAGCCCTCACGCATAGTAAAGCAGGAAGAAGACAACAATGTACAATATGTATTTGGAGTATGTGGAATACCTACTATTGCATCAAAATGGACAGATATGAGTTTCCTTGCGTATTCGTATCAAATATAGGGGTGTCCCAGTCTAAGTATTTACATGGTCAAATCTGATTGGTCTTGTACATTGATCCCCCTCCGATTAAGCTTTATGTGTCTGTAGAAAAACAGTAAAAACAACAAAATTATTGGCTGAAATATAAGTGGCTAGAGGTTAGTTGGTTCAAAACGTGTGTGTGTGTGTGTGTGTGTGTGTGTGTAGATGTGGTGCTGTCTAAAGCACTGACACAGACAGACAGACATGGTAGACTGACAGACATGGTGGACTAATAGACATGGTAGACTGACAGACATGGTAGACTGATAGACATGGTAGACTGACAGACATGGTAGACTGATAGACAGACATCGTAGACTGACAGATATGGTAGACTGATAGACATGGTAGACTGACAGACGTGGTGGACTAATAGACATGGTAGACTGATAGACATGGTAGACTGACAGACATGGTAGACTGATAGACATGGTAGACTGATAGACATGGTGGACTAATAGACATGGTAGACTGACAGACATGGTAGACTGACAGACAGACAGACATGGTAGACTGATAGACATGGTAGACTGACAGACATGGTAGACTGACAGACATGGTAGACTGACAGACATGGTAGACTGACAGACATGGTAGACATGGTAGACTTACAGACATGGTAGACTGATAGACATGGTAGACTGACAGACATGGTAGACTGACAGACATGGTAGACTGATAGACATGGTAGACTGATAGACATGGTAGACTGACAGACATGGTAGACTGATAGACATGGTAGACTGACAGACATGGTAGACTGATAGACATGGTAGACTGACAGACATGGTAGACTGACAGACATGGTAGACTGACAGACATGGTAGACTGACAGATATGGTAGACTGATAGACGTGGTAGACTGACAGACGTGGTGGACTAATAGACATGGTAGACTGATAGACATGGTAGACTGACAGACATGGTAGACTGATAGACATGGTAGACTGATAGACATGGTGGACTAATAGACATGGTAGACTGACAGACATGGTAGACTGACAGACAGACAGACATGGTAGACTGATAGACATGGTAGACTGACAGACATGGTAGACTGATAGACATGGTAGACTGACAGACATGGTAGACTGATAGACATGGTAGACTGACAGACATGGTAGACTGACAGACATGGTAGACTGATAGACATGGTAGACTGACAGACATGGTAGACTGACAGACATGGTAGACTGACAGACATGGTAGACTGATAGACATGGCTTCTTAGCCTGCCGACTTTTCGTGGTTGTAAAGTTTCAGCCCTAATTCCATTTTCCTCCCTTTGTGGCGATCCACAGAGATGGGAAACAGGGAAGTGAAGGGGCAGACATGGAGAGAGAGAGAGAGAGAGAGATGCAAGTTACAATCAGCTGTTTCTATGCACCTCCAAAAATATAAAAAAAATGTTTAGCATTCTTGTAGCACTCTGATGAATAAATGTATTCTTTGACTCTGAAGCAGTAGTCTTATGCTGTTATTATTTAGCCTTTCGGAGGCTGTCGCGAAGATGCTGCTCTGATGATCCAGTAAATTCAGATGGTGGAACTTAATCTACATGGTGATTCATTGAGGCACATTAAGGAGATTGAATGATAGCACAAGTTATTTTAAAATTTTTATCAGCAGGATTATTTATAGGCTGATATTTATAACAAAATAAGCTAGATGTCAGGATTCATCAGGAAAAACTAGTACTCCTCTGTAATATCAGACATTCATCACCCCCATATGGCCCCAGTGGAATCACTGTTTCGTGACCATATTTTCCTGCTATTTTCCCGAGGATTTGACTGTGAGATTGGCATCTGGGATCTGGCTCTTTAGATCAGACTGTCAAATAGTAGATAATTCTGGGTTACCCTTAATTCACTGTAACATTACTGTGTAATACTCACCTGAAGTTGTAGCCTTTTCTAGAGTTTTCCCTTCGGTGATTGATCATCCTGAATCCGTGATCAGCACTGCTTCCTTTACTGGTGACATCTTTACCCGGTGCTTATTGTTTGTTCTGACATTATCAGGTAAAGCATAACGTTTCTGTTAATAATGCAACAATAGGTGTTGATGCTGCTGTCACCCTTATCATTAATACACCGAATAAAATGCCTTTGTTAAGACAATAACATGACTGCACGACCTGACTGTGTTACTGCCTGCTATCACACACTGCTGGTAAACACACACACTCAGTGTGTGTCTGAGAGGTGGAGAATTTCCATCAAGCTGAGTAGAGATGCTTGTGATCATACCTGCATGCTACCGCCGTTTTTCTACCTGCTTGATGTTTTCCTTTTTTTGTGTTTCTGACTGTAAGCTCCCATGATTTCCCAAAGCCAAGAACAACTGTATATTATTATATATTATATATAAGTGTGCAACACAAAGAGAAGGCATCGGGACAGTGCAGTGGGTGCAGGGGTGATCTTTTAAAAGATAATTCAGCAATTAACCCTCAAAATGTCTGTCCATGTCCCTGCTTCATACATGTGGTCTTTATACATTATGACGTACTCTTGTTTATAGTGAAGTGTGACATACACGTGTGAAATATACAGTGGCCAGTTTATTAGATACACCAAGCTAAGTCTGTTGCAGTGTAGTGTTTAGTATTTGTTAACACTGTTTATGAAAGGTGTTGATTCAACTTTATGGACTGTCAACCTGGTCTCACTGGAAAGCGTATAAATACCACAACAACACACAGACATTCGGTGTGTAATGAGTATGCATTTGTTTGCCACACAAACATCCGCAGTTAGCTTCAGGTGAGAAAACTACTTAGTTAGGATAAGGGAAAACGTCATGGCTTGGCTTAAAAAAATTACATAAAATACATACAGAAACACCCTAACCAAACAAGAGACAACAAACATCAGTAAAAACATGTGACAAACATCACTAACATATCTTACAAAACAAAACACTGGCCAACAACAGTCGTGAACACACGTCTCCTGGTTAAAAGTCAAGTGTTTGTTGGACCCACCCACATTTAGTAGTCTCTGTCTCTTTTTATCCTAAATCACTAACTCTTACCATTGCTAAATCCATTGGTTCCAGCTATTTCGAACTAGCTTGTCAGGAAAGAGGCTAATAATGCTCCAAATACTACATTTTGGCGAAGTAAAACTGGCATGGCTGATTTCAAAGGGGTCCCTTAACCTTTGACCTCCAGATATGTAAATGTAAATGGGTTCTGTGGGTAACCACCAGTCTCTCCTTTACAGACCTGCCCACCTTATGATAATCACATGCAGTTTGGGTCAAGTCATCATGTTGGGCTGGATTTGAACATATTTTTTATGCTAAATGCAGTACCTGTGATGGTTTCTGGATATATATATATATATATATATATATATATACATGTGCATAAAGCAACCATATTTGCCTGGTACATTTTGAATTGATAAATAATGTGGTTCATTTGCGATTAATCTGGATTAAATATTTGAATTGACAGCCTGATTAAAAATATAGGCTAATAAATATAAATTAACTTATAATTATCAGTGAACACAACATCTGATTACTTTGTAACAGCAGACAGACAGGATGCTGTTTTTTGGGGGACTTCATATTCATCAAACTTGAATTGAATTTGATGTTTAATAAACTGTAAAGTCACTATGTACTAAAAACTCTTCTTTGTTTTGGTGAGACGTTAACAGTGAGCATTTGGCTGTATTTCCCTTGATGTTCTAGTGAAACATCAACACCATCTTCCCCTTCCACCTGCACACATTTATGCTGTACTGTTTGTGTCTGGACTGTCATGGCGAGGACAATGGAATAAAATCTGAATATGAGTTGTCAACACACAAAAACAACCTGCTCTGTAATATACTGTATATTAATATGTTATTTCATCATACATGTGTTCTCACAGTAAGAGTTGGAAGCAAACAAGGAAAAGGATCCCAAATAGATAAACCACTTTGTTTTTACTTAAGCAAGCTGAGCACAGAAGAACTGCTGAAAATGACATACAAGGTTTACTGACTTTCAGTGAGAAATTAGTGAAGTAAATGTAGAATCATATCAAGTATCATCCTGGCAAGTTTGCAGCTCTCGAGATTACCATCACTGCCCTGCAGAAACCTTGTAACTCCAGTCGCCATAGTAACTGGCAGCTGACATTGGACCCACGTGTAAGGAAAAAAAAAAAAAAAAAAACTTTTTCATTGACCTGAGACTAAACCAAAAACCCTTTTAAACCATAATAAAATCCACCAGGTTCAATCAGATACAGCGAGTTTGTCTAATTGGAGATAGAAGGATTTTGCAGAACAGTTACAGTATGCAAGTACTGGTGTGCACCGTGAATAGTGACTCAAAGTTTCACAACACCAAATCAAAACAAGTAACTGCAGAAAGTGTGACCGGCATTTACATGGGAAACTACATCACCACGTATTCTGGAGAATGTGTCTGTTGTTCTGTCTTGGTAGAAATATTGAAATATAAAAAGCAATACAGCCTTTGCTGGGAAATCAAACACAGAAACTAAATGTGCTTCTTATCTTAACATTGACTCTCCATATAAGGCATGAGTTTGTTCTGTTATAAACATTTTTTTGGTCTTTGCACTCGGTTATCTAAAAAGCAATGTGCACTTGTCCACACCTGGGGTTAGATGGAGCGTTATATACAGCGCTGTATCCTCAAACCTTTTCGTTACCACCGTCAGAAAGAGTTCTCAATTATTTTCAGCTCCAAAAAATAACTCAACATTTTAATAATTATCATATTTCACCATTCAGTTCGCCAATGTGCTCACCTTATTTTGGTATTAGACACACCACCAAGGACAGAACATCACTAACAGGCTTCTCACTCGGATGTTAAGCATAGATACTGTACTTACAAGTTTTCAGATGCCAGATAAAATGGAAGGCAGGGATTAAAAAGAAATATTCAAAGACAGTAACAGGGTTCGGGATTATCAAATTTTAAACTGTTAAGCATAACATAACAACTCATTCACCACATATATAATATTATCCCATTTTCCCCTCCCACAAGATTGTTCTGTAGCCAAAGAAAATAGGGTTAGAAAAGGGGAAATCTTCTCTTCGATTTGCTTGTTTCCGAAGACCCCTTAAGAGTTGCTCTTTACATATCAAAACTGCCTTTTTCTTTGCAAGGCAGATGTCTTAGGTATGCTTAATGACATCGGCTCTCTGAGGTTCCAGATCACGACGTAAGAGAGTCTCTTAACTCCATCCAGTTGACTTTGCTAAAAGCAGGGCAGTAATAGCAAAAGTAAGCCTCTGGGCTGGTACAGTAGAGCCTCTGAAAGACAGTCCAAGTATCAGCTGTTCTCTCAAAAGTCCATAACATGACTCCACTGTTTGTCAAAGGACTGTGGTAGTAATTTCTGATAAAAATGTGACGCCAGAAAACCAGCCAAGAGTGACAATAAGAAAAGCCCAGCAGTCCGCCTTTAGAGTTCTGTTAGTCTAGAGGATTTGGGTCCAAGAGGCTAACGTGGTAGGACCTCCTCTGCTCAGTCTAGCAGCAACTCCACTTTCTAGCAAATGACTTATGTGCTAAGCTAGCTAGCTGCACAGCTGGGCCAGCTCCGGTTCAGGAGAAGCATTGGGAAGCTTGGAGTTGAACATCTGTAGCGAGTCCTTGATGCGCGCCACCTCTCCGGCCGACAGCTTGAGCCGGTGGCGCAACAGACATGAAAACAGATCCAGCGGCTGTGGCGCTGGCGGAGAGAGACGGTTAATCCGGTCTCTCATCTCCAACAGCATCAGAAAGGCAGCGTCCTGCGTGCCCTGTGTGTAAGGGTAGTCCAGCTGGAGGATCAGATCCTTGATGCCCTCGGGGTCAAAGTGCATGCTGTATCCAAACACTTTCAGCGTGTTGATTTTCATATACCCCATGTTGGACGTCTGGTCATCCAGGTCCAACGGTTCATAGAAGAGAGTTTCATTCACTGTTGGATCATCTGTGAGTATGCGGCTTCGTAGGTAGATGTGCACTGTCTCAAAGAAGGACTTCCATTTGTTGCCCAAAGACAGTGTCCAGTTGTAACACTGTGCCGTGACGACGGCGTCCAGTCGAGTTCTCTCCCAGTCGGGGAAGTCAGGCTGGTTCACCGGCATGAACCAGCTCTCAGAGTGACTTCCCCCGAAAGGATTGACATAAATGGCAGGCACGGGCTCCAGTGTCGAATTCTTAGTCAAGCATATCTGGAAAGAAATGCCCATCAGCATGTGGATGAGGTTGGACTTGTTTTTGTTACTCTTGAGTGTCAACAACATTCTCTTCCTCCAGGCAGGGTTGAACCAACTTCCCAGGCGGACGTCGTTGCTGATGTAAATGGCGTGGACTTCGATTCTGCTGTCCAGTCGCTGAAGCAGGTACTTCACCTGAAGAGGGATTAAAAAACAGTGAGATCACATTCACTCTGACAGACAGATAGCAATACTAGACAGATTTCTTACATAGTGGTTCTCAAACTACATACAGTACACACTATATATATTAAGGCTGTCAAAATTAACATAATACCATGTTATTGCACATTTGTCTTAATACCACTAATTTCTTAATTGCATTAATGCAAACTTGTAGGTACTGCATTTAGCATAAAACATATGCTCAAATCATAACATGGCAAACTCAAGCCCAACAACAGCTGTCAGTGTGTCAGAGTGCTGACTTGACTATGACTTGCCCCAAACTGCATGTGATTATCATAAAGTGAACATGTCTGTAAAGGGGAGACTCGTGGGCACCCATAGAACCCATTTTCAGGTCAAGGGACACTTATGAAAATGGCCATGCCAGTTTTTCCTCACCAAAATTTTGCATAAAATATGAGCATAATTTAGTCTCCTTCACAACATGCTAGGATGACGTGGTTGGTACCATGGATCTCTTAGGTTTTCTAGTTTCCTAGGATACCGGTACCATCACTCCAGCTTTAAAACTAAGACAGCCACAACCTATATATTGCAAGTTGCGTTAATGCATTAAAGACATTAGTGACGTTAACAAGTTATTACTGCGTTAACCTTTACAGTACTAAAATATCTACATATATTTATATAAAACAAGCATATTTGCTCACGGCTTTGTGTGTCATCTCTGAAGAGTGGCCTAATAATGATATAGAAAAGTACTGATATCAAATTTTTAACATAGAACATTTTACGGGCATAAAACCATAAAAACATAAATTTATGTGATTTTCTGCCCGGTACTTCATCAAAAGGGAGTTGTGTTTTAAAAATGCATAAAGACTATGATTAATAAGGAGACCTGGAATGGTGAAGTCCTTTACAGTAAATGTTTCTATCTATTTGCAGCAGGGAGGGAAACGTATTTTCTTCTGGATTACTGTTGCAGCTTTAAATGTAAAACTGCTCAGTTAGGTTTAGGCAATAACACTACTGGGTTAAATTTCTTAAAAAAAACAAACAAAAAAAAAAAAAAACATGGTTTGCCATTAAATGGCTTAAAAACACAGCAAATGACTATTTTCACATGGGACCCATCCACCTCACCTCCTATCCACCAGTAGTGGACTTTCTTGCTTGTTATACCCATTATTATTCCATAACGTTTTATTCAACATAACTTGCATTCATGGTCACATGATATATTATGTCACCTGCTCTGCACGTCGCTTGTTACACTATGTCACCTGCTACGGCCGTCTGCAGACTTACGAAGGTATTTGTGATACGTAAAAGGGAAACGTAAGCCCCAATAATATCCATTTACTTCCAAACTCAACTGAAAATAAAATTTAGTTGTATGGGAACATGATTTTTAGAAGACAGGGCTGCTTTGCTGCTACCTGCCTCAGAAACCTCTCTCTTCACACTGCAAACAGTAAACTGGGTTCCGACCCAGATCTGTATTTGAAACTCCCTTATCACGTCCCTTAAACTACAAGTTTTTGCTTGACTGAACACACTTGTGTCCCTGACATTGTACACGGACATTGCTTTTATTATTGTGTACGTTAGTATGTTCTGAGTGTGACAGGGAGAACTATAATGAAAGACATAATTAAAGCGCTATTTTGAAGGATATCATTTGATTAAATGGGCGTTATCAGTGGTTATCAGTCCCATTCTAATGTGTCAGGTGGGCCGCGCTGCACCTACTACTTTCTTAAACTGAAAGCAATACTTTAAAACAACACATTTTAAGACACTGTAAAACTGAAATATTATGAGTTTAACACAAACAAAACAGGTTCAGGCAAAAAAACTACAGATTCTTTAAATTTAGGCAACGAAACCACTTGAATGAGTTTTGGGAAAGATCATGTTTTGGGCTACAATAACTATGTTTGAAAACGTTTATATGTTGTGAACGCAAAGAAAACAACACATTGTTGATTTCACAGCATACAAACCCCAGTCTGGGTGAAAATATATTATGTTTAGTGTCCCATCCATCGCCCCCGACATCCTCAGTAAATGAGAGTTTCAGGCTCTACAGCTCATGACTTAATAATTGCTATGGTCACAATAGGTCACAAGAGGTTGCTGCCGTCTTTTTTACTACTTCTTTTAGTGATCTACTATGTAAATCGATGATGAAACCTACTAGTGGGTGTACCAGGTCCGTACTGAACTACATATATGAAGCTGATAACCACTGATAACGATCCATTTAACATTTGAATGTGGGGATTAAAAAGGTCAACTTTTAGGGCCAACTTGACTGCCACACTTCATTTCTTCATTTCAGAGATTTTGTCCTTGGGCCATAACAGATATCGATACCACCCAAAGGCAAAACTTCAGTGGTGCCATTTAATTTTTTTTACACCAACAGAAGTAAAATTATACATGCTTACCTTTACAAATGAGCAGCTGTTTCAATTTTCTTGCAGGAAACCTGTTTTTGCACCTGTGGCAATCACACATATTTACCTGGAACAAATACAGCATTCCAACACCTCTTTTGTTAATTAAGACAATGAGTTTGCAAAATAGCTGTTTGTCCCCTAGGCATTTATTTCATACATATTAATGCTGTTATTCACGCTTGTTCTTCAATTTTGGGGATTTAGTCTGGAATAGATTGGCACTATCTGTTGTCTTTCTGTTTCTAGTAGCTTATTTGCTCATTTACTGACAGGCGAGACGTGTTAGTTCGACATTAACATTATTTACTCAGTGTTCTTAAAAAGTCTTGGAAGTCATAAATTGGGTATCACTTTAAAACTGAGTTTCTTGTGGTTCCAGTGAGTCCAACTGTATTCATGTATTGATGATCCCCATAGCATTCATTTCATATAAAGAGACAATTTTTCTTCACATTAACATCACTGTATAAAATCACAGCCTCGTGTAACTTTACAGCCACAAACTAGAGACCTAGAGCATTGAGAGGATGGTTTTCTGAGGTGCATTGACATTAAGGGGGTTTGTGAGCAGTTTCCAGAACAGCAGCACTTACCATCCAATCGGCAAAAAATGCAATTCTTTCAAAACTCTCCAAATGTCAATAGTTTTTTATATAAGATCACAGCATGGCTTTTTCTTCTGTGTTCCTCAAGGTCTCGGTGTCTTACTGTGATATTTTGGAGGGATTATCAATTATTTTTATCAATTCTTGAGTGGTTAAAAAAGGTGAAATTTATCACCAAATCTGTCTAACAATGCTATCAACAAAAATGCTGCAACAACTTATAAGACATAACTGAGCATGGAAATGATCATCATATACTTCCCTTCATAATGTTCTAAGCTTTTATATACTTTCACAATTTGTTTTAATTATGTGCTAATTTAATTAATCTATATTTATTTCTGTTCATGACTATAACAACCTGTACCCCCCTAAAAAAGACAAAACAGGTCTATGTGGGTATCTTATGGTTAGCAGAAGAGGTGTTGGTATGTTTTTTGTAACGTTTGCTTGAATACATGTGATTGCAACAGGAGCAAAAATTGATTCCCAGAAAGAAAAATGAAACTGTTGCTCATTTGGAAAAGATATCATGTATTATTTAACCTGTGTTGGTGTAACAAATGGCAGCATTGAAGTTTTGGCACCTTGGGTGCCGATATCTGGTCTGGCGGTAATCCTTATGATCCTTTATTTTCATTGTGTATCTAAACAAATGTATGTTTGTGGTCACATGGATCATTACAAAAACCATTACTAGACTTTGCCACCTCAGGTGGTACCAATACGGGATTTTTTTGGTCTGGGCCATGGACAAATTGCTGCATTTCTGCAGCACTGCTGCATCCATGCAGATCTACAATACTAATATTTACTTTTCCATTTCTTGGTGTATATTCATGCTCTATTATTATTTTTATTGGATGTATGTTTGTGTCTAGGCACAAAGAAACCAGTATTATTTTTGTCATGATCTTTGGTGTAATCAGTTATATGGTATAAGTTGGATCACAGAGGTTTGAGAACCAGTGGAACATATCTATGAGAAGCTATGAGAACCTCAGCATCAGGCATGTCCAAGTCAAAGTTCAGATAGTGGTCCAGGGATGCAGCGATGCTTGGCCGGCAGGAACCAAGATGGAGCAGGTTTCCGTGGTGACAGGCTCCGCAGCGGGTTACGTTGTCAGTGGCACAGGAGGAACAGGAGGTGGAGGAGGTGCCCACAATGCAGGGGATGACTCCCTGGCAGGTGGGCTGCTCTGCGGGGCAGCTACAGCCCTTCACCTCCTCAGAGAAGGAGCCCAGCACTCCGTGCTCATTACAGTAGAGCAGAGATTGAGCCCTGCTCAACCAAAACCCAACAGGCCTGCAGAGGGAGGGAGGAAAAACACAGTTATGTGCTGTGTATACAGTGCAGCATATTCCAACACAGAGCAGGTAACCGTGTAACCAGTAAATTGACACAGGCTTTCATCCAGGAGACCACTGTTTGTG
This sequence comes from Pterois miles, assembly GCA_947000775.1. Classification (NCBI taxonomy): domain Eukaryota; kingdom Metazoa; phylum Chordata; class Actinopteri; order Perciformes; family Scorpaenidae; genus Pterois; species Pterois miles. The sequence continues at coordinate 4,177,592 of CAMQGK010000485.1, read as the reverse complement.
TCCCAACATTCACTGTCACTTTTCATTGTACAAACATTGTACTTTCCTAAATCTAACTATAGTGGTTTAGTTGCTTAATCCTAAAGTGACGACAAGGGAAACTACAGTGGTATGTGACAAGTTGGCATGAAAATGTGTTGGGTTGCCAGATACGAAACAACCTGGCAGGTAAACACAGAGTGCGACAGCCATAGAAGCAAGCAAACTGGATCCTTGAAATTAGCCTACATAAAGTGTTTTTCTTTGCTGTTCAACAAAGAAAAACCTCAACCTGACAACCTGCATGAACTTTCAGTATGGGGAGGAGGCGGGGGAGATTCTCTCCAATAACTGTAATTTGGACTGCAGTGCCCATTTTAAATGCTATCTGTCAGTGTTACATATTGCTTAACTAGCACTATAACTGAGTTGTATTTATGGCTTATTTACTATATTTTATCAGTGGTGGTGGTGATGGCATGTTAGTGTGAGAGAAATAAAAAAAAAACAGGTTGTTAATGGTGTGTGTGTCACACAGGTGTGATAACAACACTGCTACAGTAATATCTCCCCACTCTTCAACCTCACTATAACGTGGTTCCAGATCTCTGAATTGCTTCCTCCAGCTCAGATTTTAGCCATAGAAACAGGTCTTGTGTTCATTTCCAACTGTTTTCTCAGTTGGAAATACAATATGCTCCAGCAGGGTGTGTGGTACTTGGTATTTCCTCAGCTGATCTCAATATTGGCGGCTGGGTCACAAACTTAATCATTACAGCTAAACAGTAAACTAAAAGATATTCTGGAAACATTTTATGTGAGAAATAGGCATTACAGTAACAGGATATTGATTCACATTTGATCAGCGCTGCCTAGTTTGACGTTTGATTGGAGTTTTTGAGTGATTGACAGTTGCTCAGACGTGGCAAAGCTCCAGCTTTTTTTTTTTACAGATGAAATGTCTCATACATTACTGTCAAGATATAGTGACTGTTTTATAATATATTTTTAAACGATATTTGCTCCATATCCCCCCATTTCTTGTCACAATGAAAATAATTCAAAGTTATTACAGACAGTATGAATATGTATTTTATTTCATCCTTTCTCTTGTTTGATTTGTTTTTGTTTAAGCAGTTTCAGTCCTCCATATATTGTCCCTCACTCATTCCTTGTAACTACTCCATATTTTCTTTACCTCATTGTAAACTATTATTTTTATGTATAGTGAGAGGTGGCAGCCCTTCTACTATTACCCATCCTATGTGCTCCTTCAATAGAGTGCTGTAGAAATGAGTCCTATAACCCAGAAATGAGTTAGCATTTTAGCACATCCGGGTCCCTCGTCTGGAAGTCAATGGGTTTTTTGTTAGATGCCATAAAATATGTGAATTTTTAAGTTTTTATCATAAAAAAGGCAGTTGTGTGACTAAATGAGACCCCTACACATCATTACCGTCTCGACACGTGAGTATACTCACGCTGTGTTGCATTTCTTTTATAGCCTAACGTTAGCTCTTTGCCTCTGCCGATTGCATTCAAATTTCAAAAATCATAAAAGCGGTGTTCGTTTTTGGATTATCTTACTAAACAAAACATGTAAATATCATAAACATTTGTTTTCCACAGAGCTTATATTCTGCAATAATCCAAAACCCAGTGGAAAAATCCCATTGGCTTTTTGTTGAGGGATTCCCAGGGCGATGCTGACTTCCTGGTTGGCATACAAAAATGTCATCCCGGGAGCACTCTGGTCTCTCATCCTGCCATCTTTTAGTTTGTTCTCAGAAGCATAAACTGAGTTAAATACTAAAGTTTAAAGAGGCAATGTTTATGAAAAGCTTGGATAAGAGCCTTAAATGAGGATTTGCCAAGACCACACTGCTGTTTACCCCTCATGCATCCCATTTCCCATAGGTGAAAATGTAATTCACAGTCTGCTCCTTATTACTTAAAAATTGGATTGTTTATCTGTGGCAATTTAACACCTTTTTTTTTCATGGAAGGGTGGGTGTTTGCGTGTGACTGCAGCAGAGATGAAAATGCAGACATACATAAATTACCATCCACTTTGGTGCGGTAACAGCAGCAACAAGTTCAGACTGGAAATTGGCTCTGCAGAGATTCTATCCCCGGGCTAAGTTCAGGAAATCACACACTACATTGCCTAAATGCTCCAGCAATTCCTTTCCCTCAGGCCTATGTAAATAGACAAAAATGAATGATGATAAAACAAATGGATTTGTGCAGAAGAAAATAGGGGGCTGAGCAGCTGCTGATAACTTCTTGTTGCTCGTACAAACTGGGTTAAGACTCTGAGTGACAGGGGCGAGACAGGGAGAGAGAGGAAGGCAACACAAAGGTGACTGCAGACAGAAAGCGAGGCGGAGTGTGAGAACGGGGGTTGGAGTGATGGGTAGAGGGAAAGGACTGTCTGGGAAATTGAAGTCCTCTGTAAACAAGTGCCGAGCTGTCAGTCCGCGAGAGGACTTGATTACAGCTTGCCACAGTACCACGTACCTTACCACACAAAGGCCTCCACCGCCAGTAACTAGACCCTTCATCTCTCTCACGCTTTCCCTTTCTTTCTCTTTTAGTCTCCATCCCACCATCACATTTCCTTTCCCCGTTCTCTTAACTTTATTTATTTCCTACGTTTTCTCTCTGTGCCTGTTCACATCTCACCTGCTTTTCACGAGCTTGTCTTCATTTTTCCCTTGCAGCAACAAAAAAACTGCCACATAATGACAGCTGAGTGAAGCTTGTGGGGGTATTTTGCTCAGACCAGTCAACCACGGCTATAAAATTGACTCAGGCAAAGGGAGTCAGTTATCCTGTCAAATTATTAGTAGATGGTAGTTTCAACAACAGTGGAAGGTATATTTCCAAACACCTGCACATTTATACATAAAAACCAGTTCTCGGAGTGGGCCAGTACTCACCGGTACGTATTACCAGCACTACTTCGTTCTACTCTTTGGTGTATCATGACTTTTTCTTGTGCACTGGCACTTCTCTCAAGCTGACAGTACTCTTTTCTGCACTCTCCATATCAGATTTTCTGGGAAACTCATAATGGCATGGTTTTCACTTTATGGTTTGAGGACAATTGTGGTTATGCTTAGAAAAACCCAACATTGTTTGTTGGTTGGAACTGGGATACAAACAGCTGTGTCCCTTGTTAATGGTTCTTTATACAGAATGAAATCACTCTCCCTCTGGGTGTAAGCTGGGCCACCCTCAAGTGCCTTTTAGTGCATGTTCATGCATGTGAGCATGCCCCATAAGCTAGCTCACGACTCAACTCCAGTGTAGACCCATTCACAGAAATATCAGATGCTTAGAACAACTTCTCATCTATTCACTCCATCTGTGTAGGGAGGAGGTCAGGGTGGATGGATAGGTCAAATAAACACAAGACCCAGCAGACAGCTGTTCATGTCAAGTGTGAAACCAGAACTCAACATTGCCTTATTTTAAGTTACATGTCTAAATCAACTTATGCAACAAACATACTTATTTTAAACCAAACTACGATCTTTACTGAACCTAACCAAGTGGTTTTGTTGCTGACTGACACCAAGAGTTCCCAGTGCGTTAAAAAGTGATGCAAAGAGGTTCTGACCAAGTGTCCAAATGTGACATCTGTATCAGTTTTGTCACAAAAATACAGTACCTGTATTTGTATCATAAATTGGATTTATACCAGAGTGGGCTCATAACAGAGGTTGTTAGAAATGGTCTAATCTATTTAATTTTCTGCACTTTTTTTTCTTTTACTGCTATTTATACCCCTTATACACATATTTATTGGTCTAGCTGTCAACAAAAGAACAAGACCAACACTAGATCTTATATCTGTTAGGCAGCAACAAATGTAAAAGCTTTCACTAACTGCTTGAGTCATAACAGTATCTAAGTAGGTATTGCTTGTATAAAATGTTGATGATTATTACTTTTGCATGCACTTATTTCTAGGTCACTCCATGGGGGAGTGCTGTGGGTTGTTGAAACAGATGATCCATACAGGTACATGCAGGATAAAGCTATCTATGTAGTGTTGCTACTATGCTGTCATAATGCGCAACAGTTTTACACAGTTAGACTACTGTACAATCTGTTGACAGCAGAGATGGCCCAAAGCTGAAATCGCAATGCCAGCAATCAACAAAGACATGTTTTGGATGGGAATCAGCTTAAAGAGAGCAATTGTCTACCCCACTGGCATGTTTCCCACCATCCTAGGTGGAGAACTTTGGGGGTTTAACTAAATTTAAAGCTGTGCTCTCTCCAGAAAGATAGCTCTTGTTTCTTCCCAGTGTGCCCTGCATGAGGTGGGCTGTTAGAGAGTCTACAGCTGTAATGAATCAGCACAAATGAGTCAGCAAAACTCCCAGTTTAGTTTTCGGTTGGTCTGTTTGATTGCAGGATTATGGAAAAACTACTGGCCCGTCAGCTAGACGGGAACCCGCACACTGAGAAAACTCTCATGAGATTGTTAATGTTTGGCATTGACCTTGACAAGTTAAGATTAAGTACTAACCTCGAATAGGTATAGATAGGCACTGACCTCACACGGTTAAGATTAGACAATGACCTTGAATAGGAAAAATTAGGCATTGACCTTGAGTAGTTAAGATTAGGTACTGACCTTGAATAGTTAAGGTTAGGCATTGACCTTGCTTGGTTAAGATTAGGCATTGGCATCGAATAGATAGAATTAGGCATTGACCTTGAATGGTCGGAGCGATGCCCTTTTGTGGGGATTTTAATGACGGTTATTGTTGTATTAAGCTTGTATGTTGAATTCTGCACGTACTTTTGACTGGTTGAAACAGTCTTAAAGTAATTGTGATGCCTCTAAATGACCTACATAAGTAAACAAGACCATCAGCGAGAAGATTGGCTACAGTTAAAAGAGACCCAGATCCAGCTCGCCGGTGGTCGGAGCTTCTGAGGTGGAGCGCTACAGACCCATCAAAAACAGCTGCTCCTCCGGCCAGGAGCAGAGCTTCACCTTGCTGCTTCCATTCATTTCCTATGGAAAGCAGGAGATGCAGTTGCCTAGCGCATGGTGGGAGTGTCGCAGCAAGATGGAGAGGATCTTGCATAAAGGGCATTCCACGATACGGTACATCACTGCTTGAATGGCCTGTTGAGTGGTGCCACGCATCCTTTAGTGTCCTCGCCAAACCTGGTGGACATGTACTGCTGGATTTAACATTGTAGACATGACCACTGATTATTTGTGAAACAGTTTAGCCACAAATTCACAAACTGACCATACACAGCCTAGACATATACTCGATTTTAACCAAGTCTTGTTCATTTCTGGAAACAGCCTTGCCATGCCCTTCTAGTGAGTTTGTTTTCTGTCAGTGCATCCCAGTGGGTTACCTCTCTCTGGGCAGACTGATGCGAGGATGTTTGGGGCAGCGTTTGCTCAGGGTGAACAGCTTCCTGACGACCTTCTGGGCTTTGCCCAGGACCAGGGCAGTGCTGGACTCCAGCTGGGCGTAACGTTTCTGGAGGGATAAGTCAGCAGACCAGAACTTGGCAATCATGGACACATTCAAGAACCGATCAGTGGGCAGACGCTTCAGGAGGGCTTTGAATTCATCTGCAGGGAGTTCAATAGAGACAGCAAGGGGGACAGAAAGAGAAGATGGAGAGAGAGAAAATAGGATAAAATTAGATGCTCTCAAGTCATTTAGAAGTTAACAATAACCTTTTTGAGCAGTGCAAACCTATTCACCACTGTCTGCATTATCCCCAGTGGCATGCAGAGATAATGACTGAGGATCTGGGGGAGTTTCACATGTCACCTGAATACAACAAAAAAAGCAGTTATGTTTTAATGAATTGCCATTACAAAGAAAACACCTGTGCTTCAATCTGCAGTTATACTCATTCACCTCACCATTAGAAGCCCGTCGTATTCACAGCAGGATCATTTGCATCATTGTCATTTAGAAACACTAGTTATCTGGCAGTTGAGAGGATGGTATCACGTACGGATGGGCATTTTCATTTACGCCTCAATTCTTAAAAGTCCAAACTAGTTAAGATATAATCATAAGCCAAATAGACCAATAAGATGCAGTTGGTAAAATGGTGAAAGGTTCAATCTCTGTGGTGCTCCACACTAAAAAGTAAATGGCTACAATTTACAACAAATACTGCAGCTGTCACAGCAAGTTTGTCAAAACCAAAAGCGAAAAGCAAGGTTTGATGTAAATAAATGATAAAATTGATAAAAGCATGGACATAAATTCAATGGCACCTTGAGGATAAACTGTTGTAGAAACACAGAGCCCTCGATGGCAAGTCTCCACAGCTAAGAAAAAAATATAATGGATCACCTTTATGTAACATGAATATGTTAAAAGTATAATTTGCAGGAAATTTCATTTAAAAATAAACAATGCTTAGAGTGATACAAAAATTATGACCGGTGTGCCCAACAAGTGTCTCTGCCTGTATTTTCTCTTTTCATTTTATTTTAGTGTGTTCAGAATGCTTCTGGGGGTCAGCACAGAGCTTTGAGGTCCCACATGAAGCCCATAACCAAGCCAAGCACGCAGGATGTGCAGCCCGTTCAGCTCGTAAAATACCGCCGCTTTGTCACACCCCTCAGCCTCTGATACCGAGGCTCAAGTCACCCTTTAACTTCATCAGATGCAAAGCGGCCGTATTTCACGCATGAGAACAGGTCGTGTGTTCTTATGTGTACGAGGTCTATTGTTCCCCCTGTTCCTATCTCTCCTCTGCTATCGGTGTGTCAGATTGATTGAGAGCAGCGCTGAACCACACAGAGCAGAGGACAGGATGAAGCCTACTCTTCATGCATTCATCCAAAGTCCAGCAACTTGGCATCTTCCAACATCATTGTGCAGAGTTGTGGTCGTGTTCATTTGTGCTTTAGAAAGTAACAAATAGAAACCAACAACAGTAGCATGTTATAGGTTTAAAGGGTTTTTCATTAGACATGCCTGGTATGTGTCCACATCTTTGATGCCCTCAGTTTGTTTTGCAGGTTTTCTGTATTAAATGTGTGTCTCTTAACTCATTTTGAGAAAACCCTACTAAGAAGTGTGGAATTTTTATAATAAAACGTGAGTGAAGAGAGAGAGTGGAGATCTCTGCCAAGGCCATGCCCTATCTCACAATGTTAATGATGGTGAAAAATTAATTTCTGTAATTTCTGGTTCAAATCTGCTCCACAATTTAATGGGTTCTTACTAAGTTCATGCTAAAATCTGAAATCACCAAATTCCATGACAATCAGGTCAGTAGTTTTTCTGTTGTTCTGCTGACAAACAGACAAACGAACTGAACTCAAACATAACCTACTTCACAGAGGTAACGATTAAGACAACTGTTATTTTTTGCCACTTGATACCAAACAGGTGTGTATAAGCAACCCAATCTCATGGGAAGGTGTATAAATAATAATAATAATAATAATGGGGGCGGCAGTAGCTCAGTCCGTAAGGACTTGGGTTAGGATGCGGAGGACCAGGGTTCAAATCCCCCATGGACCAAGACCAACTGGTTGCTGGAGAGGTGCCAGTTTACCTCTTGGGCACTGCCGAGGTGCCCCTGAGCAAGGCACCAAACCCCCAACTGCTCTGGGCGCTTGTCAGGAGCAGCCCCATCACTCTGACATCTCTCCATTGACATGTATATGTACTGTGTGAACAACAGAGTGTAAAACTGAATTTCCCCACTGTGGGACTAATAAAGGTATATCTTTCTTTCTTTTCTTTCTTTCTTTCTTTCTTAATACAACATTTCTGTGTGTCATGATAATGCAATTTAGACTTTTTGCATATCATTTACTGTATGTCACGGGGTTAACATTATCAAATGGCTTTTCGCGTCATTTAATGTCACGTTGTTACCTTGAAACGGTTACAGTTAAGCAACAGATCTATGGTACTGGCCTCAGTTATGTTTAGGCAATAAAACCACTTAGAATTAGAAAAAAACATCATAGTTGGACTTAAAAAAAAAGTTGTTAACTAGTAAAATATATACAGAAAATATATACATGACATAAGTGCAGAAAACACTGACATAACTTCAAAATAACTCAACTCTTCAGAACATAAACCTGAATCTCAAACATTGATCTCCTGGTTGAAAGTCCTGAAGCATCTTGAAAAACATCTTCGGATCTGTTTGCATTGCTGCAGACTATGTACATGGTGTACATATGACACTCCAAAAGCTACGAAGGTGTTGTTATTGCACATGAAATGATTTACAAATGATCTTGTCATTCATAAGCCATTTGGTGCAATTCGGCTGGTACAAGGTACTTTTATTTTACATATGTAAGCCTTAGCCTCTATTGGTGGGTTGCAGTCATGAGCTATAATTTAAGAAAATGTGCCTGGTTTTACAGGCCTCAGACTGTCCTGAAAATGATCTCTTCTAAAACTTTAGAAACCTTTAAGTTTTCTGATTACCTTAGTCAGAGTAGCACCTACTTCTTTGTACTAGACACATGGATATCTACTGCCCTGGACAAAACTAAAAGAGACAAATGGTTCCATCTAATCAATGTATGCTGAATCTCTAACATAAAAAGACTGGGCACCGTTTGAGTAAATTACACCGAGAATAATACAGACACACAAGACACAGCTTGTACCCTGTGCTGGGTTTGCCAAGAATGTTACGGTGTGCAGAGCTTTGGACTTCCATTATGAACCAGTGGGCAAATATTATGCCAGTATGAAGCCTCTGGGAAACTTGAACCTTTTATTTCCTTTTCTCCCAAAGCCAGCTAAGTGAGACCTTCTCGGATTGTTCTGGGTCTGCTGGAGAATCATATTCCCATGTGCTGTTGTTGGCAGGGAGACAGCGAGGAAATCTGCCGCCAAGCCGACCTGAGCTGAGCCCAACTGATGAGACTCAAGCCTATTACAGCGCTCAGTGATCCCAGATGACACAATGGTCTGTCTCTCTCCATCCTTCTCTTTGTGTATGCCTTTCTCACGTAGTGGGATCTTTCTCTTTTTTCTGGACTGGTGAGTTGGGGGTTGTCTCTCTCGAGTTGTTTCCTGCCTGTCTGTTTCTGCATCTCTCGTTTCTCTCTCATCTCTGTCTGTAGCCTCTCATGTATGGACATGAGGCTAAATTAGTAGGGCCACATTAACTTTACTATTACTCTGTTTGCTGGGTACAATCCTCAGATGGTCTGTTTTTTGTGTTTGTTTCATGTTACCTCTACTGATCTTCACAAAGCATTGTGTAGCACAAAACAGAGTTCATGTTTGAGGGACTAAAAAAGTCTCAGTACACAGGATACAGATGCCACCATTTCAGCTTCATACTTTCTTCTACAACAATTTCACATGCTTTAATGTTCAAAACACAGTCTCATACTGTGTCTGAATACCTGTATACCTGAATACCTCACCCTCTGTCTGAAATACTCAATTTTAGCGCCTGTCTCTTTAAGAACCTCAGTCTGCTCTGATTGTTGCACCTTTGCAAAGATAGTTCTCAGTTCATGGGTGATATGCTCTAACTTGTTAGTTTATGGGTTTGTAGGCACTCCAGATACCCAAATGTATGTGCACAAGCACTGAAGCTAACCAAATCAATCTATTCCTAAACCTAACTTCATAGTTTGTTGCCAAAGCCTAACAATGCCAATCATTTCCTAAATGTAAGTAGTTTTATTTTGAAAAGACTGGAGTGGAAATTGACACATGTTCCTGGATGTTAGCAAGAAAACAAGCAAAAGATATGTTGTTGAAAGTCATGCTGAGCATCACAAAATAAAGCCTAGATTAAATTTCATGACTACGGCTTCCAAGGAGTCAGGTAAGCTCATCTGAAACCCTGTTATTAACAGAGATAGCTCATTAGAATATCCCGTGAGATTTCTGTTTCAAGTGACAGCTTTTTTCCTACACACACTGACATGCAGCGAGTCTCACTGTGACCATTATCCAGTGAGATCAATGCCTCCATACGCCTCAGCACCCTCTCCTTCCCTCTGTCCTGCATCTGTCTTCATCTGTCTTCCTTTTCCCCTCCATCAGTGATTAACTGACACACAGTGGCACATGCACATTCATACACATCATCCCCCAACCACCTCCCCCCTATTTCTTATTCTTTTTTTTTATGTTTTCAAATCACTCCTGCTCTCTCAATCTGCCTTCAACACTCCCTGAGCATTATTTCGTCCGGCCTCTCTCAGAAGTAATCATTAGCACTGCCATCACGCTGGAGGAATTTGTCTGTCTGTTTTTCCTCCCTTTCCTGACATTTATGACTCTGTGTCCAAATTTATGGACAATTTGGCTCACTCAAAATCTATCAGATAAAGAGGCCGGGTTTTTTTTTTTCCTCTGCCATAATGGGTGACCACGCCGCCCTGAAATCTCCATCTCTGGGCTGAGTTAGTGATTCAGGACATCATCAAGCACAGGCAACAGCTAAGTGACTCGCTGGCTGTCTTAGGCCTGTTCATTTAACTCCTTACAAGGGCATGGCTTAGACTCAAATGCATGACATATATACAGCACAGTGTGGTGGTGAGAGAAGTCCACTGATTTTTGGTTTTAGTCAAGCCAGTAGTGTGGCTTGAGGGATGACAATGACGGCCAATCAGTCCAACTCTTTGGTCCAAAGAGGTGAAATGAAATCCAACTATTGGACGTCTTTAGATGGACTGCCATACAAATTAATACAAACACTTATGTCCCACACCAGGCTGTACTCATTCACTATTCGTACTGATACTTACAGTATGAAAAGTAATGCACTGTAATTTGCATATAATCCACATAATCATGAGCCAGGATATGCAGCACTGCCCATAAGGAGGTCAGCTAATGTAATATAAAGAGCAACGAAGTCTACGAAGGGAGGAGTTCATGGGTGGACGGGTCAAACAAACAGGACTTTCACCCAGGAGACCTCTGTTCATGTTTCGTGTGAAACCAACAGTAAAAAATGACTCATTCCACACTTATTTTACATAACAAACATACTTATTTTACATAACAAACATACCTGTTTTAGGTAAAGAACATACATCTTTTATGTAACCTTATAAACATGTTAGAAATATGTTCGTTATGTAAAACAGGTGTTTTACATAAAGAACATACTTATTTTATGAAATAAATGTACTGACTTTACACACATACGTATTTTAGGTAACATTAGTATTAACATGTATTATTAGTAATAAATGTACTGACTTAACCAAACAAATATAAGTCTCATCTCTGACCTGTGCCTCTTGAAATCCAGGCTAAACCTATTTATTTAGGATGGCTTTTAATACCCAGTAACACGGTGAGGCTTTCATCTTATTTTATCTTATTTTACTTTGCTCTGTTTTATTGCTTTTACCCTTTTAACTCAGTTTGAGAGGCTTGTTTTTAATTGTCTTTTACTGTTTTATTTTGCTTTATTTGGTCTTAATTCTTTAATGCGTTTTAATTTTATTTTTAATGTATACAGCACTTTGGTCAATAAGGTTGTTTTAAAGCGCTTCATAAATAAAGTTGTATTGTATTGTATAGTTATTTTACATAACACATACATAAATTATGTAACAAACATACTTGATAAGTGGCCATAGCTTTGGATGGCTGGATGGATGATTGTTCTATAACCTTTATTGTTGTAATAATGAACGTCCCCTAACCTGGAAGGGGACATATCATGCTCATTCACACGTTTGGACATTTTTTTTAATACTGTCTGTCGAAATATACTTGTATTCACGGTCTATCTGAAATGCTCTGTTTTAGCGCCTGTCTCTTTAAGACCCCCTCCCAAAAAAGTCCAGTCCGCTCTGATTGGCTTGCAAGAAAAATTGGTGCACCTTTGCAAAGGTAGTTCTCAGCCTGCATGTGACATAGGAAAGGGAGACAGATCTGAATGGCTTGTTTTCTGATCTAGGCAGCTCACTAAAAACTGACTGGGCTCACAGTTTGTAGGTTGGTCACCACTTAAGATACCCAGATATATGAGCACTGAAAAAGACCGTTTTCATGATACGTCGACTGATTTTCAGACATCCATCGGTCTGATGAAGACAACATCTGAAATGGAAGTCGGTGTGGATCAGAGGGATGGAGGCTTTAGTAGAGCTTATACAGAGCTGGTGTTTTGTGCGTTTTCTGATGTGAATTTTTAGCATTGTAATAACATTCACCTTCCTTTGTGGGGATGTTAATCTTCAAGGGTACATTTGGTTCCCGGCCTAATGTTTATACTTTCTGAATTGCATTATATTGCAGCATCAGATGTTCTCTCATTAATATACTCTGTATGCATTGCAAAATCGTTTAACACTTTTTTGTCACTTCGATATTGCTGTATTTCTATGCTGTGTATAATTATAATATTCTGTGTAAAACTTGTACACAAATCAGTTCTAACCCCACATATACTCACTGTCAGTGTCATTGTCACAGCTGGAATTCAAATTGATGGGTTTACAACTGCCTGTCATACGTAGCTGTGAACACCGCTGCCTGGAACATTTCCTTTCTCTTAAGATGCCTCATTTTTTTCTCTCTGAGCAGTGCCCCTGTCTGTCAGTTACATCTTAGATCCTCTCATTAAATCCCACATGATTTCTCGCAACAACAACTTCAATGATCATCTTTCTTTCTCTGCGCCTTTAATTCAGTTGCAAACATGACAGACAATAAGGTTGGAGTTGGGATGTCTTCAGGCGAGCGCGGCAGCGGCGGCGCTCTCCCTCTTTTATTCAGCGGTGACGCCGGCTGGAAGAGACGGAGCAGAAAACAGAGGGTCCAGAGCTGTCGAGTAAGCTGCAATCTCCATCACTTCAAAGTGTCTGCACCACATTAAACGCACCATCCATCATACGGCGCTGACACTGCTCACACAATACTTAGCAGGGAGGATTTTATGTCTGGCAGTCTCTATAGAGCCTCTGCATTAAAAACTAGACTTGAAGCACTTTTTGAAGTCGGTCACTGCTCAGCGGATTGATCGATCTCCTAGAACACTGGCTCAGTACCTTAAAAACACTTTAGTAACTAAGAACATTAATCCTTTGAAGGGTGGTTCCTTTAGTTATTTATTTATTTTTTGTTTTTATAGTTATAGTTTTCATATCATTCGGTAGCTTCCCAGTGGTGTTCCTACGGTACACAAATCCAAACAATCAAGTGGAAGTATGTATGTTTTAGTGCCAAAATGCTATTATCCTGAGCCCTACAAAAAACTTTTCCCACGTGATCTGACGTAGGTTTCTGCATGATGACGCTGCTACATGCACAGTATATATTAGGGCTGTCAATAGATTAAAATATTTAATCACAATTAATCACATGGTTTTCCATAATTAATTGCAGTTACTTGCAAATTAATCACATTTTGTATCTATTCAAAATGTACCTTAAAGGGAGATTTGTCAAGTATTTAATACTCTCACCAACATGGGAGTAGGCAAATATGCTGCTTTATGCAAATGTATGTATATATTTATTATTGGAAATCAATTAACAACACAAAACCATGACAAATATTGTCCAGAAACACTCACAGGTACTAGATTTAGTATAAATCATATGCTCAAATGATAACATGTCCATGTCAAGAAGGTATGTCTTTTAAGGGAAGACTTGTGTCATGCCTCTTAAGCCTTAGGTTATGTTTTCTCTTATATAGTCATTCATTTATGCACTTCCTGTTTTATTTTGTTATTCTAACTCTCCCTCTCATTTCAGAGCACTTCACTTCCTGCCCTCGTGTTTCCCTGAATGATTGACATCCCCTGACCTACTTTCATCAGTGTCCACCTGTGTCTGATTGTCTTACCCCACCCCTGATTGTGTCCACCTGTCTCTTGTTAGTCCCTTCCCTCCACCAGTATATAATGCGTCTTCCCTTCCTTCTGTGCCAGTTGGTCATTGTTACCACTGATGCGTTCCAGCCTTTTTCCTTGTGTTAGCCTTCTTGTGCTTTTTGAACGTCTGCCTGTTTTTGACTCCAGTAAAGATTTTGTCTTCTTTTACATCCGCCTGCATTCTGTGTCGTGCATTTGAGTCTAAGCCTGTTTGACCCAGCCTTTAAGTAAATAAGAGGATTTTTATCTTATATATAATGTGATGAAAATATAGCATCAAAACACTCTGGGGATACGCAGAAATTATCGCTTGTGTGAATGAATGTGAATAGCAAGGGAAGAAGTGTTGATTGTGAGCGCTCGTCGTGAACTCTGTGTAGACATACAGTACATACTGAAAAGTGACACACATTTGTGTTTGTGAATCCTGTCAAAAAGGATTGGGTAAAATGGGAAAAAAAGAGCAGAAATTGGACTTTTTCCATTCAGTAGTGAGTGATTCATCACGATACACTCTAATTACATTTGCTTCTTAATAAAGTAAGCTTTTTGTTTTCAGATTAGCCCATAATCCTCTAAAGACTTTCAGTTTTTCCACATATCTTCCATAATTAGTTGAAAAATCCTTCAAGAGGACAAGTCTATGTGTCTGTCTATGCTTAACTTGAAGTGAACTCATTAATTCATAGGCAACTATACATTGAACTATTTATTATTAACACATTGATTAAAGTTGCATTTATCTGTGCAGAGGCGTAGCCTTTGAAAGACTTACAAAACACACCACAGCCATGTTTTATCATATGCATTAAAAAAGAAATACAGTAAGAAATAAGGCACAGGAAGTGACTTCTGTTGGAGTGGTGAAATATTTTCATGAATCTACTCATTTCACTTCGGCTATCCTGGCAGTACTAACTTCGTGGCAGTGTTGCCTCAGAATATGACCTGGCTGACTTTTTTTCAGTCATAGATCAAGTGCTGGCCTCAATTTGAAGATCGTATTTTTAGAACACCATGCTCCAAATGCAAAATGTGGTCAGTGCATGCATTTACATAGAAAACATTAATGGAGGTTGTTGAAGGAGCAGTGGGAGGCAAAGTTTATACTTTCCACAGTGCAGCACATTCAGTAAACATGTCTTAACTTGCCTGGTTGTATTAATGCATGTATTACATTACATATTCCCTTCATTTTTGTTAATTAAAACAATGTAGTTTGCATTAGAAAAAGCACAATTTAGGTCATTTATAAGTTCACCTGGTTGCTTTTTGCCTGTGTCAATTCTAATGGGCTTTTCACACAGAATGCAACAACAGCACCACCGTCCTCTGAAACCATCATTTCCAATGGCTTGCGTGGCACAACAATGACTTTTCACGTGGAAAACGGTTGAAATTCGGGCACAGCATGCAGTGATGTGTACCGAACCCAGCTGTGAGCGCAGCGCAGACCGCATTCTGCATGAAAAGACCCATGACACTGACACATTAGTCTGTTTCCACTTTGCTGGAATATGCAGGTTAGTTACAGCAATCAATTATTTCATTACAAGTCAAAATGCTTAAAGATCAAATGAAGTCACAAGTGTTTGGTGTTCTGTAAATTACATTTTTTGTGAGGTAAATCAACTTCCCAGTATGAACACTTGAATAGTTCTTGTTTAAAACAATAGGTCCTAAAACTTTTTTGGCTGCATGTGTCACTTTTTGTCACTACTAGTACAATACACCCGAATCTCCAAACCAACAGTCAGCCATCTAGTTGCATTGTGGGTAATGTAAGTGCCAGGTTTTGACAAGGGAAAAATAATGTGTGGAATAACAAAGATGATATCTCCGGTGGTATCAGTGTTGTACTGTACGTAGGAGTGTGACGCAAAATCTGTGAAGACCTCTTAAAGCACATATGTGTAGTCGTTAAAATTTGTGACTTTTGCACCCCTGGTACAAAATGGACACTTAAACCTGCAGGAGGCAGAATGTTTTTCTCATCACTGGGCAAAAAATCCATAACAGCCTTTCAGCATGTTGTAATTCAAGTGTTCTGAGAGAAAACTAGACTTCTGCACCTCCTCATGGGTCTGATTTCAGGCTTTAGAAAATTTAGCCTGTGACAGGAGACTTTGGCCAATCACAGGTCATTTCAGAGAGAGCATTCCTATTGGCTGTGCTGCTCTGGTGGGCGGTGCTTGGTATTTTTACAACACGGCAGCCGGGTCACAAACTTTCGTATTTTACAGCTAAACAGTAACCTACAAGATTTTTACCTGGGAAACAGTCATCACAGTAACCGAATATTGATTCATATTTGATCAGTGCTGCCTAGTTTGACTGTTTGATTAGAGTTTATGAGTGATTGACAGCTGCTCATAGACAGCAAGGCTCCAGCTTGGCTCTGATTGGTTGTATTCCTCCCGTCCATGAAATCTTGCAGATGCCATTAGGAGCACTGGAGGACACAGAAGCATGTGATTTTTCCAGATTACCTGTCTCATGCACTGCTGTCAGGACGTAGTGACTGTTTTATAATCATCATCATATTTGGTCCATTTCTATCCACTTCTGCTTCTAAGAAAACAGCTCATTTACTTTAAGAAAACAGCTCATTTACTTTAAAAAAACAGCCCATTTTTACTTTAGCAACTGTAATCAAAACTGTTTAATTGAAAGGGTATGAAATTGAAAGACTCCATAAAAACTGTTGTCCGTACACAAATTTTTCCTAAAGGACACTACTTCTACCTGAGTAATAAAAGCGGTCTACTCTTGCCAGTTGCTGTCCTGCTGATGAGCTGAGAGGATATCGCGTACCAACAGCAATCATTCAAATTATTCACCCGAAACACTAAGCTCCAGCTTTGAGTGGAATACAAATAGTACAAATGACAGCCCAATTTCCCCCATATGAGGCATTGCTGCGGGGGACGTCTGGCCTTCCGAGCTGAGGAATTGTAACTTTGGGCCACTAAAATCCAACAAAAGACAACCTACTTTGCGTTGGTGTGGCATCAGCTGACTGAAACTGAAACGTGTCTCACACACAAATCCAAACATATGTGACAGATTTACACCTGACATCTCAAACACATCCCTGGCGTTCCTTCTCAAACCCATCACCCGTAAGTGTGGAATGGGAATCATTTCTGTTCTGGAAATCAACGTGCATGGGCACAACGGGTGAAGTAATGCCGGAGTGTGCTCTTATTGGACTCCTGTGGGTGATTGTAACATGGAAAAAATGCATCAGTGTCGTACTTTAAGCTTCCACCAAGTCATAAAGAAGATCAATCTCAACAAGAGGCACCATTTTCCTTCTCGTTCAAGGTTGGTGAGGGGACATAAAGGCCTCATCTTGACGTATAAGGCAGAGACTGAGAAATATAAAAATAATTTAAGAGAGGAGGTGTGAAAGCTAGAGAGAGGATGACTCCAGCCAGCATGACGTCTTTTGTGGGTTTAATATCCACAAACAGGCTGGTTACGACTCCTCTTTGTTGAGGAATGACTGCTCTGTATGCACATATAAGTGAAAATGTTTCTTTCATTATGCAAGTTGCATATTTGCAGTCACATAAAAGCATCATTCCCACTCAGTAAATCACACACTTCCATAGAACTAAGGGGCGTTGTTATTCTGTTCCCTGTGAAATGTCACGAGGCTAATACTGCTAACACAGTGAACATGACACTCAATAGAAGCATCCAGAGCCTGACAGCCTGCGCATACAGTACGTCAAATATCTACACTGACGGCAAGGCTTATTTCACAATCCGACCTGATTATGCAAATCTATCCGGTGCCTTAGATAATTATTGTCAGTGTCAGCGAGTGTGTGCATCTGTGTGGATTTGCTTGGGACTATATTATGTGTACAAAGGTTCAGACATTAATTCCAAATTTACCAGCAACCTTGGACCTACTGTACTTTCAGTGCATCATCGATTACATATGTGTCCATGCAGCTTCTGTTTGTGCTGTTAGTGAAAAAGGGACAGTACCTGGGTCAGATACTATTAGGGCTGTCAACATTAATGTGATAATAAGGAATCACCAACCATGTCATACTAGCTTGTTGAGGAGACTAAATAATGCTCCAAACTTTCATTGAATTTTGGCAAGGAAAAAGGGGCATAGTGTTTTATGTCATTTGACCTCTGACCTCCAGATGTGTGAATGTAAATGGGTTCTCTGGGTCCCCACCAGTCTCCCCTTTACAGACATGCCCACTTTATGATAATCACAGTCAGTTTGGATCAAGTCATAGTCAAGTCAGCACTCTGACACACTGACAGCTGTTGTTGGCTGTTGGGCTGCAGTTTGTCATGTTATGATTTGAGCATATTTTTTATGCTAAATACAAAACCTGTGAGGGCTTCTGGACAATATTTATCATTGCCTTGTGTTGTTAATTGATTTCTAATGATAAATATGCACGTACATTTGCATAAGGCAGCATATTCGCCATCTACCATGTCGATAGAGTATTAAATACTTGACAAATCTCCCTCTAATGTACATTTTGAACAGACAGAGAATGAGTGATTAATTTGTGATTAATCCTGATTGATCACAGACAAGCGATTAATTAAATTAAATATTTGTAATCGATTGACAGCCCTAGATACTATAGGGATTGAATGCAACACAAAAAGTAAGGATAGGTGGATCAATAGGTACGTAGGAAGGCACTTCATTTACAGTTAAAGCACACAGACAATAGAGCAAAAGCGAGTCTCAAATGCAAGTATTACATGACAGTGAACTAGAATTACTGCCTTGTGGTTGTATGCCTCCACCAACCAGTCAAGTTGCAATTTACTTCCATATCTCTCATCACCTCAATATATCTACTTAGACATGTGTGAAACTGTCATAATTACAGTATAAATTCTTGACTAATGGCCAAAAATGTGTTTTGTGATGTCACAGTGTCCTTGATGTATGTGACCTTTAACCTACCAAATGTTAATCAGTTCATCTCTGAGTCCAAGTGGACATTTGTGCCAGATGTAATACAATTCCTTGCAGGCATCCCTGTGATATCACTTTCATGATAATAGGACAGCCATGAGGTCACAGTAACCTTTGACCACCAAATCTAATCAGTTCATCTCTGGGTCCATATGGACATTTGTGCCAAATTTGAAGAAATTCCTTCTAGGCGTTCCCGAGGTATTACTTTCACAAGAATAAAATGGATGGACAATCTTAAAATAATGAGTGTCGCTGGCTTGGAGGCATAAAAGTTATGCCCTTTTAATCACTGCGATACAGGTGTGCCAGTTCAAGTAAGGTGTCCAAATGAATAAAGTTATGAAATCTTAGTTAAAAAGATGTATTGCTCTGAGCCAGAAGTTAAGGAAGTATAATTTTAAAGTCAGGTCAGTGAGTCCACTAAGACCTCAGCAGCCTCCCAGATGCAAATGGCTGTATTATAATTCAGTTCCTATCAAAAGTTTATATTCCCTTGGTTCAGCAGGGCTCAAACTAAATGTGAATACATTCTGTCTATTCACTAAAACAGGCACAGGGAACAGGTTTAAGGATGAATAAAGGAGACATGTCCCACTTAGAGTCAAGCCAACTAGGAGTTGAAGTCAGAGTCTTGAATAGGGGCTTGTACGAGTGGTGTTAGGAGATGAGTTTTCTATCTGACCACAATGCCAGGAAAAAGGGTCCAGGAAGGTCATCAATACCAAGTTCAACAACCTGACCTGCATATATTCATAAGACCCAAATGTGCTATCCTCAAAACCCCTTAAAACTCTGACGGCCCGCTGGCGGGCTCGGCTGCTGTTCTGTCTTTCAGAGGTTGAAGCGGGCTCGTATGAAACTAGAAAACCAACCAGATCACGTCAGCTTGTCAGGAAGAATGACAAAACAACAAAGTTACATTACATTACGGCGGCCAATGTGAAAGTGCGAATGTCCCTATCTAGAGCCAGTGTTGGTTGGTTGGTTGGTGGTTTATCGGTCCTGGGCTACTGCAGAAACAAAGCGGCCAGCTCCATCAAGAGGACCATCTCCCTATGTAGATACGAACGACTCATTCTAAGGTAAAAAAAATACAACCATTTGAATTTTCAGGTGATTATACAACAAGAAAACATACTTTCTGCCAATAGAGCCACCTAAATGTTATACACAGTACACAAGTTACTCTATTTGTTAGCTTCTCCCCCTTATTGAGTCACCAATTCTCTTAATCAAACATACAACATAAGCATGAAATAATTTACATTTGTACAGCTCCTGTCCTTTTAACCAGTACTTTTCAGTGGAACCCGACAGAGTAAGCCTCAGGACCATCCGTCCACTTCAAGTTCCTGTTTGTATGGGTAAAATCACTTCTCTTCTTCCTCACTGTGGCACTGTATTATCCTCCAGGTCAAATTCGGGCCGACCCTAGCTGAAACAAAAACCTGAAGAGGCCACTGTGTCTTTAGCATACCCGTTTGAAGATGAACTACCTCCCTTGACTCCTGCTGAGAGATCAGAAATGGATTATGATTTTAGGCTAACACAATAGCAAGCTATTTTCAAGCTGCTTCCACCTGAGAGAAAAACCTCTCACATATTTCTTTTTTTTTCTATTTTATTTATCTGTGGAGGGCTGACAGAGCACATATGCTCTTTTCAGTAATGTTCTGTTTCACACTTGGTTACACACATTTGGGAGCTGTCGGGGAAACCGCAGCCTGGTGCGGCCGGCCGCTGGGATCTGACCACTAAAACCACAGCTTTCCTACTGTCAGCCGCTGAAATAGAGGTTGCTCAAGGACATTTTAACAGCAGTTGCTAAAGAACGGGAGAACTTTGTTCACTTCCACTGGCATCCACCATGAGTGAGGTATTGTCTGAAGCTGTGACATTGCAGGGTGTTATTGCCTGCAGACTATAGGATATCACTGTGGGGAATAAATTGGAGGGTATTTGAATGAAGGATGATCACTGATTTGTCTGATATGGAAATGTTACTGATTCCATATGTGCTTTCATTCATCTACTCAGCTACTTAAATGTCACTGCTTCAGATGATGCTGGCATTTTTTAAAAGAGATGTCTTTTATTTATGCCAGGTGACATCATTGATGTAAACTGTAGTTGCTATAAAACACAATCAATCTTTTTCCCCAGGAAGAACCAAGAGCACGATGTTACTGTTCTTATCACAAGTAAGCTTCTGACTGATCATCACAATGCAGACAAATCAGCCTGTGCAGTGTATCTGCGTTTTTCGAAATGATGAAACGGAAAGGGAACAGTATGGATGTCGTGGGCTGTTTCCAAGTTATTTCAAAATGTAAACATACTGTATCCTCCAACTATGCTTCAAACAACTGCTGAAACCACCTTGCTGACGGCAGAATCGGGGGTGCAGTGTCTAACGATTTCTGTAACTTTTTGACTTCAACAATCACACCTACTTTATGCAGTGATTGGCCATGGCTGCAGAAGTTGTCTCAAACTATCACTTTTAGTGTGTAAAACACCA